>CP126890.1:224772500-225372500 GCA_030440675.1 Furcifer pardalis | reverse complement strand
CAAACCTTGGCACTCCAGCTGTTCTTGGATTTCAATTCCCAGAAGCACAATTCTCTGTGAATCCACACAAATAGGTTTATTACACATACACGCTGTTCTTGGACTTCAAATTTTAGAAGTCCAAGTCTCTGTGAATCCACATGAATGGGTTTACTGTGCCTACATGCAGTAAAGCCATTCATGTGGATTCCCAAAGACTTGGGCTCCTGATAATTGACGTCCAAGAACAGCTAGAGTGCCAAGGTTTGCCATGTCTAACCTAGTGGCTGGTCTGAAAATTCTCTTTCTTCTGGAGCTTCTTAAACAGCATATTGTTATTTTAGGGCACTTGTTACTGCAGAGACCAGTGACTTGTAACCTGTCTAAAACCCTGGTAAACTTGACTACTACCTATTACTCCATTTAACTCATTCTCTCACTTCTTTTTATTCTTTTAAAAATTAAAAACAAATGGGGAAATGCCTGAATGCTATCCCTTTCCATCACTATTATACCTATGATGTGATTAATTCAGGCCAATGATTTCTGCATCTTAGAGATGAAATGAATGACCACAAATTGCCCCGCTCCCAGCATGTGCTGTCTGTTGCTGTTGGGCTTTAGATTTCAGATAGTGGATAGAATGGAATTAAATGGTTTAATAAATAATTTCATGACATGAAATCAATTCCAAACCATGGTTTCCCCTTTCCAGAGTTTTCTAGGTACAGAATACACTGCAGTGGTTTGTCATTCCTTTCTTCCAGGGGTGCCCTGGGACGGTTGAAGGCTACAAAAGCAGGCTCTTCTCTCAGGAACCAAAGTGGGGGATCTAGCTCCCAATATCCAGTTCTTCAGCGAGAAGAACTGTACACATATAGAATTGTACACATATAGAATTGGAATGGCAGGAAAGTAATTGGCATAAAATGTTTTCTTGGAGACACTAGATCAGGGATTCGCAACCTATGGCCAATGGGCCGTCCCCAGCCCCTAACACCATTCCATCCAGCCCATGGTGATGATCATGGAAGTAGAAATGGGCATGTTTACAACAGCCATAAATACACCTGTGCATGCGTAAATGCGCCCACCACAGTCACAGTTTGAGGCAATGTTTGTGATAGGGGAAACCATGTGTCCAGCCCGCTCAGCTACTTGAGAGTGAGTGGTCTGGCCTGTGGCGGGAAAACCTTGAGAACCCCTGCACTAGATTTTTAAATAAGTATTTAAGTATTTTATGCAGTAGAGCATTCAAACATTCAATCCAATGCCTGCAAAGCAACATATAATCTCACATGGTACTTCTGTTTATTTGTTTTGTGTCCTGAGACACATACCAGGAAATATTAGGCTTGTCTTAAGGTGCCACTGTTTCTAACACAACTATAAAGGAAAACCCACAACTATAAAGGAAAACTTTCCAATACTTTCCAGACGCCGTGTTAAAACCAACACTACAGAGTTGAAACAATTTGTTTTATTAAATTTCCCGGAATCTCCATCCACTTTGGCTGCTGACCTTCAGGTCAGGAGATTCTGAAACCTGATTCTGAATCCCAAAAGGACACATTTCATTGTCTATGTGAGGCACAAAAATCACGATTTCACAGTAGGAAACATCACACAGTCATAGCCACATGGCTACAATAGAAATATATCTATATATACACAAGGGACAATTGTCTTCATGTAATAATTTAAACCGCACAAGTAGATACTTTTTTGTTCCAGTTCAACATGTGTACAAAACTATGGCTACATCTGCAGTATGTTAAGTGAACAAAACTAGCTAGACAGTCAAATGTGCATTCCTCCTTATAATTCATGTAAATTTAGGAGGCCACTTTATAAAATGTGAGACTATTGGTCTATCTAGCCCTGTAGCCTCTGCCTGGATTAGTAGGATCTCAAGCAAAGGTCTTTCCCAGTTGTCCTCAGATCTTTTTTCATTGGAAATGCTGGGGGACAACATGCACTACACAACAAATTCAACATTCATGGAGGTAACCTTTAAGTAGTTCTCTAGGCCGCAAGGTTCCTCACAGCCATGCCCACCATACTTCCAAGGTGAAACACTTCCCTGGCTCAATTCATGAGTTACAGTGGGGAGGGGGGGGGGTCACTGCCTTTTGAATTACATAATTACAGTAATTCAAAAGTGAAAAAATCAGGGAAGTGGCATCAAAATGTGAAGCAAATGGGCTTCTCTTCCATCTCTGCTTGATATTAATTGTACAAGCACGCATTATACAGTATTTAATTTCATGACATAATTAATGATGCCTAGTGCGTAGAATTCCATTTCCAGCTAGTTGTATTAAAGGAAGCTTTGACAGCAAAAGAGAAGTCGGTGCACTGACTGATTTTTCCTCTGTTGACTAGCAGAATTTGTTCCATTTGTTTTATATCCAGAAGTGAAGAACCTTTTCCATGTTTTGATTCATGGAAGGAGGTTAGAAAATGGTACAGAGCAAAGAAAATTAACATTTAACCTGGGTGTCTCAATTTCCTAACTTATATCTCAGCTAGACAGCAGCCACAAGTAAATTTTCCACAGTGTGAATTCTATACTACACACACATACACCTGTTCAGCCCGTCTCATTCAAGTACAGGGAAGAAAACTGCTGGGGAGCTATAGGGCATGAGCAAGGACAACCTTCTAAACAAAGAAGCCTGGGAGAGGCTTCTCTCTCAGGCAAAACACACAACAATACAGCAAACACATTCCAACTACATTAGAAAAAACAAGAACAAACCACAACTTCCCCTCTACTACCTATGATGTTTTCAACTACTTCTATCCCCCAAAGACACCTTCTCCTTTCTCCCCCAGAGACTTCACAACACCCTTGCTGTGCAGAAGCAATGGTCTACAGCAGGGGTTCCCAACCTAAGGCCCATGGGCCAGATCCATCCCGCGGCATCATTTCATGTGCCCCTACTGCTGCAAGGGCATGCAAAAAACAAAATGGCTGCCCATTTCAAGCTGTTGAGATAAAATAGCAATCCCCATTGTGCAGGCTGAGAAAAATGGCCATCCAGCCCTCAAAGCTGGAGAGAGCATGACCCGGCCCCCGGCTTGAAAAGGTTGGGAACCCTTGGTCTACAGCCTCCTGCCATTTTTATTTTCTGTGTATATCTCTGTGGCATATGTTGGCTTCAGAAGATTATAGGATATAAATAACATGCTGCAGACTGGTGGTTTGCTTTCCAGCATGCAAGCCTTCCAGGTTTTAAAAAAATTGCCATTAAAAAGAATATTTCAATATCTTTAGAAAAACAAGAGGGCCAGAAACCCAGGTGGACACCAAAGGAGCCCTGGTGGTTAAACTGCTGTGCTGCCAAGGTTGTGAGTTCGATCTTGACCAGGACTCTAGATTGACTCAGCCTTCCATCTTTTCAAAGTTGGTAAAATCAGTACCCAGCATGTTTGGGGCAAAATGCTAATTAACTTGTGAGCCATCTAGAGAATCCACTAAGCGCTATGCGGTGGTATATAAGTGTGATTGCTTTTATGTGTCCACAGGTGTCACATCATGTCACACTACAGATCACAGGTATTGAGACTGGAATATTCACCTAGTTTTCTAGGCAAGTAAAGGTAAAGGTCACCTTTGCTTGAAAGCTGTCATATCCGATTCTAGGGTTCAGTGCTCATCTCTGTTTATAGCTGAAGAGCCAGCGCTGTCTGCATTTGCAGACGTTTCCATGGACATGTGGCAGGCACGCCTAGACACCAAAGTGCATGGAACACTGTTTTTCTAGGCAGGCACCTAGCTCAAAACCCAGAAACGTATAACAAGAGCATGAACAAGAAAAAACACCCTTTTGAAGAAATGCATTTCACTGCTAGAAAATTAGTAATAATAAAATGAATATATTGTCATTACTAAAGGTAAAGGTTTCCCTTGCTTGAAAGCCAGTCATTTCTGACTCTAAGGGGCAGTGCACATCTTTGTTTACAACCAAAGAACCAGCACTATCTGCATCTGCACACATTTGCGTGGTCATGTGGCAGGTATGACTAGATGAAACCTATTATCTACTTGAAATTTTTTGCTTTCAAACTGCTAGATTGGCAGGAGTTGGAACAGACAGTGGGTGTTCAGTCCAACTGCTGACCTGCCAACCTTCCAGTTGTCAAGCTCAGCATCTTAACCACTAAGGCACTGCAGCCCTTGTATATGAACATTAGCATATGACAATATGTTTGTTTGGGGCAGCATCATATAAGAGAGGTCATGGCAAATCTCCTCCAGGTTATCTTTCTGTTATCCTTTCTTTTTGTTTGGTAGCTTGAAGTTTCTCTAGCTGCCACCTTATGACTTGCCCTTTAAAAATATTAGTAATTAATACCTCTTTTTAAAAGCACCATTTTACTAATATACTGATGTGTTATTTCTAGGCTGAAGTTTCAATATTTTCTGCTAGACTGTTTCTTTGTGTTATTTATGGAGTGTACAAATATAGAAATGAAAGGAATGTACTTTTTATTATGCCTATTATGCCATTAAATCACACAATAATATTTTCTAAAGACTGCAATATCAGGTTCAAAGGAGTTTCTGGATTGTCTGTATTGTTTCACTAATGTATGGATTATCACTCCATAAATGCACAGTGATATAAAAGGCAATAATGCTTTTTATGCAACCCATGTGGCCTATTACGCAAATGATCCATGAGTAATGAGGTCACTAGATGAGGTCTGAATGATGCTTTTCTTTGGCATTTTGTTTTCCCTTCTTCCTCCCACAGGAAAGTACAGTTTTAAGTATTTTTCCTTTCAGTGATGACTGATTTATTTGAGAAGGATTTGGGGCAAGTTAGTATTTCCTAAAACAATAATGTGAATCCATGCGAAGGTCAAACTGGGGCAAAATATTTACCCCACCTTTGGTAAAAAACAAACAAACAAACAAACTTTCCAGCATTTTCTAAGGAGAGAATACTCAAAAGAGAGAAGGGGAATATATAGTTCCTTGTGGGACATGTTGAAACTGTGCAGCTTGCCCAAGGTTACATGGATTGGCAGGGCTAGCAAGACACATAAACTCCCAACCTAACCACAGAGCTATCCAGCCAGCTAGTTAGGACAAACTATTTTTTAAGAGAATATTTGTTATCTTTTTGTCAATCTCCTATACTCATGAGGGCTAGGTCCAACTCGTATTTCCAACTAAAGCAGACCTTTGGAATGGATCGCAACAAAGAGATAACTCCCATTAATTCAGTGGGTATGCAGACTTCCAGATGGATGCAGTGTTCTGAGGCTATACCAAAGAAAGCCTATATTGAGTCAGTCTAGTTCAATTTAGTGGGACTATCATGTTAACATATAAAGGAGGATTGTATTTGTTGGGAAAGATTTGAATCAAATTTTTCTCAGACCAAAAACATTCAAGTCTTCTCTGTAAAGAACATAAAAGAATTAAAAATTAAAATGCTTTATTAACACGTTGTCAAAATACACTTTGTCTCCTCCCAGAATCCTGAGGAGGAAAGGATTTTATTAACTTGACTCAGTCGAATCAGTGTGCAAAACTAGTGGTGGTTGTGGTGGTGGTTCTCTTCCTCCTCCTCCTTTTTTGTCTAGGTCAGACATGCAACTGCCAAAAAGAAGCCACCTTTTGGTGAGTTCATTATGCAGTTCGTTTTTCCTGACCTAGCGTGAGAAAGATTAGCTGGCAACACAAGGTCGCCATTACCAGGGTACGCCTGGTTGTGGTTCAAAAATGCCACAGTCTTTGAGGGTATCAGAAAACAAAATAGAAAACACTGTAACACTTTAAAGACTAACTGCTATATTTTTATTGTTCGTCTTTGAGGAGGCGCTTTATGTGTACCGCAATTATCATATTCAAACTAGAAAATAAAAACATTTTAAAATAACTCTGTTTAATACTTTGTTTGCTTTTAAAAAACAACCCACCCTCTGAGGCAGCCAGATACAGTAAAACTTCATATAACACTAAAACCTGGTTCCACAAGTCTTGGTGTTATATGATTTTTAGTGTTATCTGATCCTCTATGGGATCCATAGAGATACATTGTAACCACACAGGCTTTAGCGGTTGTTATCTGAAGCATCCCATAGGATCTTAATGTTATCTGATGCAATTCTTCCCCCCAGATTCCTTAATGTTATGCGATTTTAGTGTTATTCGATACTAATGTTATATGAGGTATTACTGTACTAAGAAAAGGCCTGCTATGAACAGAATGGTCTCTGCCTATATTTTGATATATTGCTTTGAACCCAACTGCTGAATCAATTGCACTTGGGCGAGCCCTATTGGTTTAATGAGTTTTCTCTAGCTGGGACTACCAGCTGTATTGAGGCCATTCCAGATAAATAATCTTTGAAATTTTCATCATTAAAAGTCCTATTCACACTATTGTGACTACAACTCAATAATAAAATAGTGAAGAAACAGTTACAAATCATAAACTGTGGAAAAATTTGGACTGCTCATTGCCAGAATATCTGGGCTACCCAGATTTGAGATTATATAGAGCAAAAAAAGAGATTTGGGATGGTATATCTACATTCTAGGTGAAATGGTTTACAAATCAAGTATGTGTGAGAAGTGAGAATGTGAATTCCTGTTTTAATGTACCGACCTGCAGCAATTGACCACTACAGCTGGTTTATAGTTTCATTAAGTCTAGTAACCAGTCAATCTCATCTGTATCATCTGCAAGCCTTCCCTTAATAAGACAAAGGATTCTTCAAGATCTATAAAGTTTAAAAGGATTCCCCCACTCACCTCAGGGCTTCGACAATTCAAGCCAACCAACTTGAAAAGTTGTCTCCTAGTATGAATATTCAGTTCAAGCTGCAAGGAAGAACAATGGTAAATGTAGTGTTATTTTTCTTTAACACATCAGAAAGGTTACTCTATCTCCACAGAATGGCTGTCGAGTCTTATTAAGAGGATTTTTAATCCTCTTTCAATGTTGAAAGAAGCACAGAGATAGCCTTTTGACATTGCAATGCTGAAGGACGGGGCAGCTTTTAGAAGTGTTTGGCTTCTAGTGGTGTCTGTACAGTTCTCTGGGCTTTGCCAAATGATTTTCTTTTCTCTTTCCATGTCTACTGACCTGTGGCTAATGAGATTTGTGTTTCGATTAGTTGTAGGACATAAATTAACTAATCAATGAGAATGGATTCCCATTATTTCTTGTAAAGTAGCTTTCTCTGCTGCAGTGATCTGTATTTAATATTCAAATCAATCTCAAATTTTCCAGATGATTCTGTTAATATGGAATGCCATGTTTCAGAGCCTCTGTAACCTTGGTGCAGACTATCAATATGAAAACAACATGGAAACTATTATCTGACACTCTGCTCAAAAGATCTTGTGAGTTGTCCACTATCTACTGAATGATGACGACATATAAGAATGCTAGTGGATAATAAAATATAACACCAGGATTATATTTTATTTGTTTATATCCAAGAAGATCTCACAACATCTTGTAGCTGTGTTAAAATAATGTGCCCATTTGAATGAAAAATTGAAGCACACTGTTTTCTTGGTCTGTGATGTGTGCTGATTCATTGTCAATTATATGTTCATGAACTGAATGAAAATGGCATGATTTTTGGATTGATTTAAACTCAGTGGCCCGGGTGCAAATAGTGGGTGAATCCTGCATAAACAGAAACTTTCTCAGGTCTGTTAAAAGAGATGTTCTTGTAGAGCAGGGGCCCCCAACCACCGGGTCGTGAACTGGTGCCGGCCCATGGGCTGTCCCAAACCGGGTGGTAGGTGGTGCTGGGAGCCCTGGTGGCAGCCTTCTGCCCTCAGCATACTCCATCAGCAGGCGGGGTAGGGGTGCAGGCTTCAGACACAGCAGATAGGTGGGTGGTCTGGCCCCTCCTCGACATTGCTTAACTGTGGCAGGACTCTGCCCTCACCTGTGTGCAGTGTGATGCCTCACTACCTGAAGAAGGGTGGTGTGGCAGGTGGGTGGGTGGGCCCCTCCTCTTTGTTTCTGGGCTGCAGTGGGGCTCCTCCCACTGCCTGTGCGCAGTGTGCACTTTGTCATATTTTGTTGTGAGCTTGTGCCATCCAGTCTCACCACCTCCACTTGCTGGTCCATGTTAAGTTGTTTGGCATGAAGCCAGTCTGTGTTGTGGGAAAGGTTGGGACCTCTGTCATAGAGGGAAAGTTCCCTGAGGGTCTGCCAGTTATTGTTTCCCATAATAGCATCCTCAGTCATCATGCCCAATGATGAAAGATTTAGAGAGCTATAGGCAATAATGTTCAGAAGGCCTCTGGTGGGGGCCTAGATCGTAGAGATTTTCTTCTTAAAACAGAATTATAAAAGAAATAATTTTAGTTGAAGAAAGACACAGTCTAGCTAAGACATACAGTAAGATGTTGTATAGATTTACCTCTGGCAGAGACAGCTGCTTATAGTAAGTACACATGATATAAAGTGATCTAAGTTGAAATATTGTCAGAAGTCCAACTTCTTTCAGTCTATTACCCCCTTTTGCTGTAGGTTTCTGCAATTGTCTCATCTGTACGATTAACCATCTTCTTGGCATAAAATGTGAAAATTTGTACAGTCTTCAAAGCATCTGTGGCCTTTATGGTACAAATTTTGTTAGTACTGAAGCCACAGAAAATTAAATGTTCCCCAAAGAACTTCCAGATGTGTTTTATTCTAATAGGGTCATTATACAGTAAATTAAAAAACAGGGTAAATGGAACTGTAAAATTTAAATTACTCTAAAACCACATCTCTTTGGTTTGAGCATTCATTTGTGGGGTTGCATTTGCAGTAAATGTGAATTAGGCAGCTGCAATAACTGTTAATCATATATTTATAAAATAGTAATGAGGAAATGAATAGCAGAGTAAGACAGCTGCACATTTCTTTAATAGTATGTCAACTGTGAACATAATAAGATGTAGAAAATTGTTTGCACCTATTCTGATAATACACCTGAACAGGAAAAGATCACTTCAACCTCTTAACTTTGTAGGACATAATACATAAAATCCATAAAAAGCCATAATAATACATTAGCCGACCGAATTTTCATCAATGTTTTTCTTTGCTTTGATTTTCTGAAATGGCACATGCTTTTTCCTTGCAAAGAAATGTAGCAAGTCCACTAAGGCTTTTGTTCCATCTGGACTATACATGTAGGCTTGCAATTTTATTTAAAAGATGGTACTTCTAAAAGCACTGGGTGATTTAAGTCTCATCTATTGTGTTTCTTGAGTTTTCTGAGAAAACATCCAGGATAATTCATTGTAACATTTTTTTGCTTGCTTCCTTGGCAAGGGAAAGATTACCTGTTTAGTTGTATCAGAAAACAAAAACAAAGCAAAACACTGCAGCACTTTAGAGACTAACTGCTATATTTTTAATGTGAGCTTTCGTTGATTAAGTCCACTTCATCAGACATAGGAGATAAATTTCAAGGCATGAGCTTATATACATCAGATACAGAAGTAAAGAGTAATTAATCAGAATGACAGATAAGCATGCACATCAGTACAGCTTCCCACAACTAGCAGTAGCAGATGATCTCTGGTTTGTTATTTGGATTAGTTCTAAATGTCCCCTTTTCAATTTTAAAAGTGGGGAGTTGCAAAGCAAGCAACTGGTATTGAACATATGCTAATGTATTTAACCTCTTACTGTGGGAGCACATCCTGTTCTGTAGGACATGTTGTGGAAGAGAATATTACAGGAAAGTTAGTGAAGGTGGTATAATATATCAAAATATAATATATAGCAGCATATAGTAATCTGTGTATCAAACCTGATATTGTCCCAGAAACCCTTGGCTAATATTCAAACCTCTGGAATGGGTGTTCAACAGATGAATGTATTTGATTTCTGCTGTCACTCTCTGGATCCTCGTCTTGTAATTTCTCTGTTCCAGAATTGCAACTTTCAGGTCTTGGGTAGGCTGTCTAGGTAGACTGAAATGATCTGAAACAGGTTTCTCTGTGTTGCCATTCCGGATATCTGATTTATGTCCATTAATTCTTTTGTGCAAAGATTGTCCTGTTTGTTTTCTGATATGCCTGAACCACAGACTAACACGCTACTATTTAAAAAAAAATCTGCTCAGTTGTATTTGCATGACACTGTCTGTTCATAAAATCAGAACCCACCATTGATTTTGAGGCAAAAACCAGGGCAACCTTATTAAAATACTTAGAAAAATATGGATACTGACAAAGATTCAAGTCCTTTGGCAGCACCGTAGCAGTTTGGCATGTGGGAAGAAATGATTGAAAGGTTAATGTACCTGGGACAATAAAGGAAACAAATAAAAAAGAGCCAGAAAAATAATCTGACATATTTGAATTTCCCTCAGGTTTGCAGTTTGTGCTGGCAGATGTTTTACAGCCAGCATTTATTTCATGAGTGTGTTGCTCTTTCTGCTTTTAAAACTAGAGTTAATTGAATTTTGCAATTGGAATGGAATGAAGAGCAGAATTAGGAGGGAAGAAATAGAAATGTTAAAGCAAAAATATGTTCTAGCCATTCAGTAGTGAGCCAGCTGTCTGAAATATCATGTAAAGTTATTTTTATTTATTAAAGCATTAATGGTTTGTAAATATATAAATCCTTCCAGTCAGGATCCAGGCCTGGATATGGTACAGAAACTGCATTGGTCGCACTAGTAGATGATCTCTGGAGAGAGTGGGATGGTGGACATCCATCCGTCCTGACTCTTCTTGACCTCTTTGTGCATGTGCACTAAGAGGCAGCCATTTTGGCTCCATTTTTTTAAAAAAAACTTTGAATGCTGGTGAGGCGTCTGAACCGGATGCCTAAATTTTTTTAAAATAACAATCCCGGGTGGGTTCTACCCTCCCCCCCCCAGAGAACCACCCAGGATTGTTACTACCGGTTTAGGTGAACCGGTGTGAACTGGCAACAGCCCACCACTGATTGTAATCCAGCAGAGAAGGAAGGAAGGAAGGAAAGGATCAGAGGGTATGACAAAGATGCATGAACTTTTTAAGTTATTATTAAATTGTGTATCATTACCAAAGGAAAGTTTTCCAGCTACCTCATCAAAGCTTGATCCTCGAATGGCCATTGCTAGATCAGGGGTTCCCAACCTGAGGCCAATGGGCCAGATCTAGCCTGTGGCACCATTTTATGTGGCCCCCACCTCTCCAAGGGCATTTGAGAAACAAAATGGCTTCTCCCTTTGAAGCTGTTGGGGCAACAGCTTTGTACAAGCAGGGCAAAATGGCTGTCTAGCCCTTGAAGCTGACTGAGAGAACGTGACCTAGCCCACAGCTTGAAAAGACTGAGAACCCCTGACATAGATGAACAATTTTGTATTAGCAGAAACTGGTTGATCATTTGTATATAAATTTTACAGTGTTGGAGACAATACACTTCCTTGGGGCAGTCAATTGCTCTGCAACCTCTATCTGCTGTTCTTTCCATTCATCGTTATATAGAATCTCCAGTTCTGATGGAAGCTGTCAATGACCTTAGTAAGCTTGTTATCTTTGGTAAAATTATTTATTTTATGGAGCAGAATCCTATGATTGACAGTATTGTACACTGCAGTTAGGTCAGTGAAAGCCACCCTTGTAATTAGCTTTCTTTCAAATACATCTTCAATGTGTTGCATAAGGTTAAGAATTTGACCACAACATGACCTGCTCAGCTTGAAACTTCCTTGCTCCTTCATGATATTTCCATCAATAAATTCAGAAATACAATTGTGAATCATCCTTTCCAGTTCCTTACAAAGATATCAAAGGAATGACATGGGCCATCTGGGTCTTTACTGGATGTCAATAAAGCAACAACTCTAGCCTGTATCCACAATTTAGAAACCTTAAATTCATCTATCCAGTTGTTCATTAATTGCAGGAGCCATTCCAAAGTACAGGGACCAAACTGTCTTATCTACTCTGTTCTTATGTCATTGATACCTGCTGCTTTATTCAGTTTCATGCTGTTTATAGCTTCCTCCAGATGCCACAAAGTAGCTCCAATTCAGATGCCACAAAGCGGCTATTTATAGCTTCCTCCAATTCAGATGCTACAAACCCACTTGTTCGTCTGGTCAGATGGCTTTCCCCTGCACCTTGTTGTCTTGAGTTTTCCCATTCTTTAGAAAATGACTAACTATTTGGTCTGTTGTTACTTGAGTATAATTTTGCTGTGGCTGTGTTAAATTTTTAAGGAGTTTCCAAGCTTGTCTACTGTTGTGCTTCATATCCAGGTTCTCGACTAATGTGCACATTGTAATTTCTGATTTTCAGCTAGACCCTGCATCAGTTCTTCCCCAGCTTCAAAAGGATCCTGGTTGTAGAGTGCCTGATACCTATCCAGCAGAGTTTTGATATTGTCACCGTGCCCTGGATGTACTGGTATGGCATCCTCTTAGAATATTTCCCCTTGATATTACTTTCACAAGATGGACAAATTCATGATACTTATCAGGCTGTGGGAGGATATTCTCTACACTTTTGTCCCACTGTTCTCAAAAAATTCACCCATTTACCCTTCCTAAAGTTAAACTCTCTGCAAAAAGGCACCTCCTGGGGTTTCATAGCAGCATTTACTATGCAGACAATGGACCTGTGTTGAGTGCATGGGAATGGATCATCAACAACTTTCATGCGCTGTGCTGCTATCTTCTTGCCAATGAAGATGTTGTCCCAATTATACCCCCTCTTCCATCTAGCATTGTTAAAGGATGCAGGCAATTTTAAATCATGGACAAGTTGGAGATCATTGGTGTCTGCCCAAGATACAAGTTGTGCACCATCCTCATTGGTCTGGTATTATCTCCAAGCCTCTCTGTGACAATTAAAATATCCAATAACAAAATTTATTTGGTCATAAGTAAAATTGTCCAGTTCACCAAAACTAACATTTGCTTCTGGTGGCTTATAGACAGAGGTAACAGATAATTGTGGGGTTTGGATGGTGAGAATTTCTGTGTTGTTTGTTTCTGTCAGTATAGCTGATATTACGCAGAGGCCAAATCTAACAAAAATTGTACTCCCATACTGGTCATGTAGTCTCTCAATCACTAGTTCATTTCATTGTAACAGTTGGTCTTGACAAAGACTTTTCTTGTGGATTCATTCTCCAGTCCCTTTGGTTTGATCTGGTGTTAGAAAGATTAGCAAAGGTGACTTTTACCTTTACTATAGGTGTTTTTTCTGTATCTGTCTAGAGTAATGCATAGCAACCAGTGGGGATGAGATGTGTTTTTGTGAATCTTTGGTTTGTTGAGATTTGTCATAGAGAAGTAAGGCCAGTGAAAGATCTGGAATCACTGGAGACTGTACTAAGGCTACAGCTGATGCAGATATGAAATAGAACCAATGTCTGATGAGAGGCGACTGAACCCCCACATAAACTAAACTTTATAAAGGAAGAGAGTATGGTAAGAAAAATTGATAATATTTAAAAAATAAAAATTGGTTTTCTTAAAATAAAAGCAAAATCGTTTGCCACCCTTAACAATCTGTTTATAAAGACAGATTCATTGTTTAGTATGTACAATTAAAGATTACATGGTACTGAGGTAGAATTTTTTTATGGGTGGGAACAATTTACTAAGCAGTTTGTAGCACCCCCCCACATAGAATTTATGATGATATGCTTCTTTTGTAGGTTCTTCTTGTTTCGTGTCCAGATCAAACTTTAAACTGCCAAAACGAAGCCACCTTCTTGGCTCTATTAATGGTCAAACTTAAATCTTCACTGGTACTGTTTACAGTAGTAATTGGCAGACCAGTAAATGAGCCAGATTCTGTGCTTTCCACATTCACACAGTATATTGCTATCTGCCAGCAGCCCTCACTTGAGCATGTTGGTTTTGCATATATGTGAATGTTCAGCACATTCAGGATCCTCCAAGTGATATAGGAAGGGTCAAGTTCCTCAGCTATACCCTCCTTTAATGTTATTCCTTGTTTAGTGAGCTCCTTCCTCCATCTTCTGATTTGATTTTGCTCTTGCGTATGTGATGAATTACACAACACATCTGAGCAGTCATTTCAGTTCACAGCTCTTTAGGCTTTCCCCATTCATATAGGTCTTTGTGTAACACTTCAGCACCATGGATAGTTCCATGTGCACATCCCCATAGCAGCAAAAAGAAAAGAAAAAAAAGAAAGAAAAAAGAAAAGAAAAAGAAAAAAGACCTATCTAGGAATGAATATGCAACAAACTCCTGGGATAGTACTTTTAAGAGCCCCATGGTTTGATGAAGATTTGAATATTCAGTAGTTTGCACAAAGTTATTTATTTCACAAGAAATTTTAGATGAATTTCTGTAGGGTTCATTTATCTTTTCCACATGTTAAATCTGTCTCAAAACTATTAACAACGAAACAGGATTTGATAACTCCTTCCAAATGCCATCAACACCACTTCTAACAAATGAACACTTGCAACCTATTTAATTTATCAAATAAAATGATTAAATTGATGTTATTGTGGGAGGATTATTTTGTTTCCAGAAAACCTTTTAAAATGTTAATTACCGGGCTCCTCCAAAAGCTTTCATCTTGTCTGACTTCACTCCTGTATGTAAAACCAGCTCCCTCAACTAGCTCATCAAATGTAAATTCAATACTTCGCTCTCCCTTCTCCAACTTTCCATTCTCTCTCTCTCTTTTACACCTGCAACTATTCTCCTTAGATCCAATATTTATATGAATGTAACTTTAATTTTTCTTTTCTTTCATCTTCTGAATGAATCAGTATAATGCATAGATCTCTCGTTCTCTGCTACTATCCTGTTTATTTGCCTTCACAATAGATTCATTAACTAGATTTTGGTGCTCAAGCAATATGGACACATCCATTTCAAAGGCAGCTTTAATGGCATTTCATATTTTTCCTGCATTAAGGAAGATTAAAGTATATTACAATACCCTTTACTGCCCCATTTTCTTCATTTTTAGAAGTGGTCAGTTTTTTTTAAATTTTCTCTCTCCTTTTTTCTTTCATCTGCAGCATTCAATAAATTGTCCAAGCCTTTCAGATGATAGTTCCAGCAAATTGAGTTCTATATTACAACTCTGAACTATTGTTTAGCCCATCATCACTCACATAAAACAGTTCTATTCACATGAGACATCAAAAGAGCAAATATATGTTCCATGTAGGTAAAAAGATTACTGCGACTCAGATGTATCATTTTGTTAATTGTCAGTGATTATTCTGCTAGTTTAGAGGTGGCGAATTTGCTAACGCTGCTTGGGATGTAATAATAATGTGATATACAGATATTCTTCTTTGTAAATTACACCATTCAGTAAGGGCCAGATCTATCATTTTATAATAACTTAAGGTGCACTAATTTTAATAGCAGTCAGATACTTTAAAAAGCTGAACACGAGTTGAATTTTTTTAATCTCTTTTGCACAAAAGCTTGCAAGGTGCTCTGGAGAATTTCAATGACTTCTGGACTGAGAATAATGAAAGAAGCTGGAGTCATAATATGGCCACAAATAAGTTGAAAATCTGTCTACTCTTTTCACCTGCAAAGAAGAATGGTGATGTACTAACCTCCATGCATATAAATTAGCTGTGTAATTTACAAAGGTAATCTAGTCCACATTCTTACTGATCTAGGAAATCTATCCCTCAAGTGCCAATAGGTAATTATTCAGTCTGTGCTTTAAAACTTGTAGTGAAGGCTCACTACTTTCTGAGACAGTCTGAAAAAAGCTTGCTTTTAAAAAGTTACATCCAGAGAGCATTCCTCCCCTTCACAAGGGGTAGTTTACTTCATGGCTGAGACATTGGCTGGGTCCTACTATCTGCAACATGAGAAAACATGTTCATTCCATTAGCCCTTCACCTATTTGAAGACAGTGAACATATTTCCTTTTACTTATCTTTCCCTCTTTTATTGTTCTACTTTTGAAATGCAGATGTTCTGCAGAACATCATTGCCAGAGAAAGAAACCCATCTTTTGGGTATTTTTTGTCTTCTGCCATGTATTCAACTCAGAATCATGCTTTCCATTTCTATGTTGGCATTTTTTCTCTCCATCCAACAGGGAGCACTGCAAAAAAAGACATTTGAAATTCCTCCCTGCCCATCTTGTTCTAATACATATGTTAACTCCCAGTTTCCTTTGAAACTTACAGCTAAAATCTAGAGCTGGAATGGACCTTTTTAATTGTTTGTGTAGATATGATTGAAAACAATTGAGATCCTTTTAATTTTGTGTTGGGCAACTCACCTGAAATTTACAGCACTAATTCTCTGAAGTTTTAGAGTCTGAATGCAACCTTCCCCTTTTCACTATTCAAGGAAACAGACATGGCTGGGTCTTTTAAGAGTTGCTTCTCTTGAGTCTGGTGTGAGGTTCAGGATAAACATCAAAAACTAATGAAGAACAATTCATTTTTGAAACAACAGCTGAGCTCTAAATAGCCCCCTTATCTAGTATTTTATTATTTTAAAAAACATATTTAAACTTTGAAGAATCAAATCAACTTTTGAGGAACACTTTTATTAGCACTGAATGGAACTAGACTGATGTTTCATGGGGAAATTTTTTTTGTTCTTGTAAAACTGAATACTATGTTAGATCTGTCCTGAGATGACCCATTGACACCAATGGGACTTGTGTTAGTTATGACTAACAAGGTCCTTAAGGACTAATGCTGGGTTATCTTGCATGCATAACTGTGAGCTGCTGTTGACCTATGACTTACCCATTATGTCTGCCGGGAAAGAAAAGCACAGTATGACATAACTCCAATGAACTTAACGTTTCCCTGTCCCAAAAAGTGAGTCACTGACTGGTGAGTGGGAAATGTACTTTAGAAAAATATTGCATTTTATTTCATGATACGTTACTGTAAAGATATATAGGAGTTTGGGAATATATGGGTCAACAGCATCCATGTATCTTTTTCAAGCATCTGTCTCACATTATGTTTATTTTTTATTTGTTTGTTTTACTTTCTTTCTGGTATCTTTGCCAAAGGAGGTCTATAAATTAATATAAGACAAGTCAATTAAAAAGAAATCTAACATTTGTAAGTGTTAAAATAATTGGGCAAACTATAATATCATATTTAAAGTGAATTAAAACCTAAAACTATTGCTGCTTGCAACAATGGTTAATATAAGATACTACACATGGTACAAGTGGATTTTGGTTTATCATGGGTCCAAATATTTTCAGTGAAATATCTCAGATAGATATAGATATAGATATAGATATAGATATAGATATAGATATAGATATAGATATAGATATAGATATAGATATAGATATAGATATAGATATAGATATAGATATAGATATTTCCAAGGTGTATTAGTAGAGCTGGTCACTATCTACAATATAATGTTGCAAAGGAGCAGATTGTGTTTCCAGGGGATCCATTTAATGAGCACACATGAAAGTTCGATGGAAGCATTTGCACACCCACCCACCCACTTGCATGACTCAAGTATGTGTGGTGTAATACAGGGTTTGTTATTTTTTGAAATTTCAGACATCTAGGAACATATTCCTCTAGAATACTGTGAGGGGGTTGAACTGCAAAACCTCTTGATTTTTGTTAGAGTGTGTAAGTCAGTGTCCAACACCTTGAGGAGTTGCAAGGGATATTGTGGCTATATACCTTTAAGGCCTGGATACTGAACACACAGGTACCTTGGTGTGTCCAGTTGACCAGTGTATATAGATCCCAGCTACCAGGAGCCTGGTCCAGCAGCTGTTTCCAGGAAGTGGCTTGAATGCTGTTTCAGAGCTGTTCCAAGGTTGCCTTCCAAAGCTGTTGCTGAGCTGTCTCCAAGAAGTGGTTTCAATACTGCTTCAAGAGCTGTATTCCAGGACTGTTCCGATGCTGTTCAGCTCCACAGATTCCAGCTCATCTTTTGCTGTTATTGTCAAGCCTCCATGCCTGCTGTGACTGTGAATCCTCTGCTGCCATGTATGGACTAAGGCTCCCATGCTTTTCTGCCTTGAGGATTGAGTGCTGGTTGTTCTGATAAGCCACTTTTGCCTACCAAGCTGAGAAGGACTTGGGTAAGCCCCCAACTGAGGGACAGAAGCTGTGGAACTTTGTTACTTGACTTGTGCTTACAGCTTGCATGTGCCCATTGAACTGAACTATATGAACTTGTATAGACCTGTGCACTACCTCAATGAGTTTAACTGAGAAACCAAGAGACTTGTGTTCCACTGTATATATCTGCACTTTTACTTCTAAGTAAACCAACACTGAGTTTCTCTTTGCACCCAAACTATATGCCTGTTTTGCTTGTCCACACAAGGGGTCAACCTCTGTCAGGTGCGTACCACTCTACAGCAAGCCACTCTGCTTAACTGCTTTACGAACAATTTTCAACTAAGGGCAAGAGGCTAACTTGGGAATGCAAGATGGGCTATGTGACACTCTTAAAGCAGTGCCCTTTAATTCTCTGTTGTCCCCTGATATCTACCATCCAATGTGGCTGCCTCACTCTGCCTAACGGTAGGGCCAGCCATGTCTGCACTATTGCAGACCTTTATGGGGTTTTATAGCCCCTAAGATTTAGGTACAGCAATTTACATTGAGGTGTACACGTTTATATTATTTTAGTCAGAAAACTGTCTAAGCGCATCATTTGCATCTATGTACTACTGTACTCATTTGGTACAACTCTCTAAGAAGTTCTTGTACTTACCCTACTGCCATGAATGAGAGTATACATTTTCTGTTTCATGAATGTTGAGCATATGAATGTCTCAGTAGACTGTACCCACTGAAAATTCAGTCATTGGACTTGCGAAAAGAAAGTGAGACAGCAAGGGGAATTGCAGTCTACATTCCTGTGTGTTGTCTGGATAATGGGGAATGTATGTGGGTGTAATATCACTGTCTTATTCATATATAGAAGAGCATCTTCTCTCTATGAACAGAGAGACTACTGGAGAGAAGAGCATCTTCTCTCCAGCAGCATCACCTTATCCATATAATATCCGTCTTAGTTAACCGTCTTCTGCATTGCTTTGAGGAATTGACTTAGGCTTCTGGGAATTGAAGTCTAAAACTCAAAGGTTGGGAAACATTGGCCTAAAGCATAATCAAACTATGTACAGTAATACCTCGGATAACGCTAAGACTTGGTTCCACAAGTCTTGGTGTTATCCAATTTTTAGTGTTATCCGATGCAAGTTAAAATCCTATGGGATGGATCGGATAACGTTAAAGCTCCATAGAGATACATTGTAACCACACAGGCTTTAGCAGTTGTTATCCGATCCATCCCATAGGACCTTAATGTTATTCGATCCAATTCTCCTCCCCAGATTACTTAAAGTTATGCGATTTTAGCGTTATCCGAGGTAAATGTTATCCGAGGTATTACTGTATAGAAAATCTGCAAATGGACATTATTGAATGGTACGGTAAAGATAAAGGTTGCCCTTGCTCGAAAGCCAGTCATATCTGACTCTAGAATTTGGTACTCATCTCTGTTTATAGCCAAAAAACCAGTGCTGTCTGCATTTCCAGATATTTTCATGGACATGTGACAGACACTGGAGTGTACAGGACACTGTTTACCTTTGCACTGAAGTGGTACCTGATTATCTACTTGCAATGTCTTGATTTCTAATTGCTAGGTTGGCAGGAACTAGGGCAGATAACAGGAACCCACTCCATCACGCAGCACTCGGATCTCGACCTGCCGACCTTCCAGTCATCTAGTTCAGCATCTTAAACATGAAATCGCCACACTCCCTCTACAAATATACAAATTAAATGGTATATCACTTTTAATCTTTGGCTTGTGATTCTGTTCTGTTGGTTGATATTCCAGCACATAAAAGGTAAAGGAAATTTGGAAGATGCTGGGAAATGCTGGACTTAATGTGGAAGACAGATTTTACAACAGAACAATCTCAGGGTGTAGGTTTTAGGCAATATTTCGGTAGCCTAGTTTTCTCTGAAGAAAAAGAAAATAATGGAAAACTGTAACATTCATTTGGAGGCCTCAGAGGCATAAAAAAACCCAATTCCAGCTGTTATAGGTCCCTGCAGGAGTCTACAAAAGAACTAAGCTTTTTAAGTAAGAAAACTAGATTTTGGCCCAGAGGGCCCTGTCATTGCTGTTAATAGATGAAACTCTTTCGATACAAATATGCTGTTTACTTCTCAGCTTCAGCTTTCATAAAATATAACCTTTTTATGATTTATGACCTAGAAAGGGAAAAAAATATGGAATAGATTTTTAGCTCTGAATTGGTTGAATGTCAACAAGAAAAATATAGATAACATATAGAACTAGCTGGGTATTAATGCCACACATAAATATTTTTTTAACAAAGTTAAGTTTCTGTTCTTGTAGTTCTTTGTGAAAAAGTATTCTCCTTAATTGTGTGTTTGTGTACCAACATATACTCCAAAACCATTTAAAATGTGTTCTTTTAATTTTATATTGGACTTACAACCTGAAATTTACAGTACATTCAGATTTACCATTTGACCTAAACAGGAAGCCTCTCAAGAACCTTGCTGGCTAGTTTCAGCATGTCTTGACGAATGTTTCAGGCCACCTACCATAAGTATTAGGATATCTAAAAAATAAATGTTTGAAGAGACAAACTTATTTCCTGAATTAGCAAAAGTGGTTTCTCCCTACTTTGAAGGACCAATTGGCTTACTGGTTGCTTTTACATTACTTAAACATAGCTACTCTAGACAAGTAGCCATACATTTTACAAAAGCATAGGGATTGGATATAAAACACAAACCTTCATTAAAAAAGCCCATGATAGCCTCTACCAACAACCAGCCATTTGTCTTTTAATTCCTATTTTGACTTACTGAAATTTGGCCACAGCAAATGACACACCATATATACTTGAGTATAACCTGACCTGAGGTATCTAATGTTGACCTGAAAACCCAGGAAAATAGATTGACCCGAGTATAAGCTGAGGGTGGGAAATGCAGCAGCTGCTAGTGAGTTTCAATAATAAAAATACATGAAAATATGATAAAATAAATTAAATTGTCAGCACATCTCAATCTGGCATGGTCCTGGGACCCACATGGTCACTGACCTCAGTATAAGCCATGTTCCCCTTTGGGGGCTAATTTTTTGGGGGCTCTAAAACTCGGCTTATACTCAAGTATATATGGTAGCTGGTTTGCTGTCTGACAGTAAAGGCTTAGAGTAGAAATAGGCAAATCAGCCAGGGAGAGTGCATAACTATGAACAAGTGAACTAAAGCATATAGATAGATTACAGAATGAAAGATTGTCCGCTACCAATTTCACCTCCTGGTATTTATTTCATAAAACCTTGCAGGAGGAATACTACAGAATGCCCACTTAACAATTGAAAATGCAAAACATTAAAATGGGCTAAAGCAGTGGTTCCCAATGAGTGGTACGTGTACCCCCAGGGGTACGCGAGATTGCATCAAGGAGTACGCGCAGCAATCTTTTAACTAAAATATTAAATCCTTAAAAAACAATAATGCAATAACAATTGCCAAGAAATTATTTAATTTAATTAAACGATCAGTAGGTAAGTCAATCGTATGCATCAAGCGCTTTCTCCCGCGGCGGCAGTTTTTCCCGCGCCTCCTGCGTCTTGCGTCACCCGATCGCGGCCGCCCCCGTTCCTGCCTATTTGCTTGTCATTGTCAACATGCACATTTGTCACATTAATGAAATATGTGTTCTCTGTCTTTAGAATGTCTTTTGATGATAATAAATATAAAATACACCTGATTTCATTTTTTATTTAACGTTCTTGCAATAAGGGGTACACGATATTTAATGTTCCTGCAATAAGGGGTACACGATATTTAATGTTCCTGCAATAAGGGGTACACAAGTTTGAGGTCTTTCTTGAAGTGGTATGTAGAAAAAACTAATTGGGAACCACTGGGCTAAAGCAAAGGACAACTGGTGTTTAGTTCTGTATATATAACTCAAATAGCTGGATAGCAGAAGAAAACTTCCATAAGGGATTTCTAAAGAAAGAGATGAGCATGTCACACTTGCAAATGTGAAATATTCTTGAAATGAAATAGCACAAAGTTTTTTCTCTCTACTGAGATCATGGCTGATTAAATCCTACTCCAGGCAGATGGGGTGAAATCAGCAAATCATTCTGCTTTACTGTGTTTTTTCTATTCCAGTGGTTCTCAGTCTTGAGTTCCAGATGTTCTTGGACATATAGTACTGTGCAAAACTCTTAGGCCACCAGCAGCTGGTTTGGTGGAAATTCAATGAGTGATGGTGGTATAACTGAGCCTCTGAACCACCTAGACACACCAATATTGGAGAGACTCTCTTCTGAAAGTTCTCCAAGTTTGGTAAAGTTTGGAGTTAGAGTGTCTAAGATAAACCTCCTCCTTCAAATCATTCATTGAATTTTCTCCAAACAACTGTGGAGGCCTAAGACCTTTGTAGATTAACTTATAAATTTTGGCCAGCACAGCCAAAGATTAAGGTTTCTGGAAATTTTATCCCAAGAACATCTGGGAATCCAAGGTTGGGAACCATTGTTTCTATTCGAAAGTAGATGATCAGTTTCAAAACCTATTATTTATATCAGGAGTTCTCTACCTTTTTAAGTCAGGGGCCAGGTCACACTCCCTCAGACAGCTTTGAGGGCTGAACGGACATTTTGCCCTTCCTCACCATATGGCACTTCCTGGTGTGTTGGGGGCAGGGGGGCACATGAAATGGTACCATGGGATGCATCTGGCCCACAGGCCACAGGTTGATAATCCTTGATTTATATTATGAAAATTCCTTCTCATCTTCTTTATAAAGATGCTGTTTGGATCAAAGGAATGTATTCTGAATGAGAGTAAACTGGTATTTTTCTAGCTGTTGTAGCAGATTCAATGTTTGAATGATTCATATGTGGTGGTGTCTTGAAACATTTGCATCATGTTTTTATTGGTAAAGTTCTGAAAAAAAGGTGGGATATAAATCAAATCAAATAAATGTACTAATGGATTGTTTGTTGTAATTATTTTCATATCACTTACCTTTGCTATAGAAGCTCCACAATGGCAGTTTATCAGGACAAAAGATGTACAGAAATTGAAACCAATGTAGAACTGGAAATCAGGTTTACAATGGCTTCAAGTTATTTTAAAATAATACATCAGTAACATTATTGAAGTCAAAGAGAAGGCTGTCATGTGCATTTATTTTAATGATACACAGAAGGCAGCAAAGGGTACAAAATAGTTATTTGTTATTAGCAGAGCAATAAATAAATAATTTTGTGTCAGAAATTATTCTGGGTTGTTGGCTGTCAATGGAAAAAGCAGTAAGAATCTGGATGGGCTAGAGGTTGGTTGACTCAGCCTGACATCTTTCCAAGGTTGGTAATATGAGTACCCAGCTTATTGGGGGCAAAAATGCTACTTACCTTGTGAACCACCCAGAGAGTCCTCTAAGTGCTATGGGGTGGTATACAAGTGTTATTGTTATTGTTATTGCTATAAAGACTGAAGGAAGGAAAAGAAGTGGTGGATAAACACAGCCTAGATCAGTGATGACGAACCTTGGCACTCCAGGTGTTCTTGAACTTCAATTCCCAGAAGCCCTGATCAGCAGGAGTGTTGACTTGGGCTTCTGGGAATTGAAGTCCAAGAACACCTGGAGTGCCAAGGTTCGCCATCATGGGTCTAAGTAATCACACTATTTTCTACTCCTTATTAGTCAATAGACAATTCTGATACAGTTGTACCTCAATTAAAGAGCATAATATGATCCACAATATTGCTCTTTAAGTGAAACACCATTGTAAGTGACCAATTGTGACTTCTGGTGGGGGGACTGCGAGCCCCGATTTATTTGTTAAGTGAGTTTTTGTTTGGTTTTGTTAAGTGAAGCAAACATTCAGAGAAAATTATACTGTTTAAGAGAGTTACTCCTCAAGTGCTCTTTATGTGAAGTTTGACTGTACTGTATATGGAACCCATTTCAGGGCTATCTAGGTAGAAAGTTCAGAAGAAATGTATCATTTCCTTCTTCTAGGGGCAACTTGGAATTGTGCAACTTGTCCAAAATTGCACATGCTGGCTCTGCTTTCAAGAAAGCATAGCAAGGAATTAAAACCCCAACCTCTGGTTCTGCAGCTGGATGTACCTAAACCATTCAGCTACCCAGCCTTACTGATACACCAACTGAACAGTGTAAGTAGAAAAGGAAAGAGGCACATTCTTGCAAGTGGAAAATTGATATAAGCATAGTATCTCTGAACTGTACGGGAACGATTGCACGGAAGACTATTTCTTAAAGTTTGAATTGGATTTTGCTTAACATTTAGCAACAGGTTTTCTTTTGGGTTGCCTTTTGTTCATTTTGTTTGTGAGCCTTCAGGACATAAAGAAATGTTGATTTTTCAAGATGCTTGGGGAAATAGCTCGATCCCAGACAAATTGCCTCAGAAGTCTGCAAAATGACTTAGCCCACCACAGAGGCATGGTTGTAAAAATTGAAAAGGTTTTCACTTTTGACTCTTCCAAGGATTGCAGAGATATTTGATATTTGAGAACTGTTGTTCAGCACATTAAATTACGAAACATATTACTCTGGGAACAGTATATATTGAGCTTCCTCTTTCTCTTTCCTGTCAATTGAATGGTATAATTTAGATTTTTCTTATAAATCTAAGGAACATATATGCTGGTTGTTTTAGATTTTCATTTAAGTGGCTAGGCTTTGAGTGTTCTTCTCTTACTACAATTGTTGCTCCTTTAATCTATCAAGATTAAAAACAAACAAAACACAGTGCAGTAGTTTAAATAATATACCAGGTGAAGTCGCTGGAAGTGAAAATGGATATGCTGCCTTAAAGTAAAGACTTAACAAAATAATCAATTTAAAACAAACCTTTTGTTAGCCTTAGACCACAATCCTTTACTGATGATGGGTAACTGCTGGGTACAATAGAATTTCCATTATGCTGGTGTAACTGGTTTGACATGCTGGTGGAATAGTATGCTTCCATATTTGATCTGTTGGATCAGCTCTGCAAATACAGTGTCTAAAAGGAGATCTAAGCAGGACTGGCGAGGAGCTGTGGTAAGCAAAGCAAAACAAAACTTTTTACGCCTCCCATCATTATTAGCCAAATGCCGGCCATTCAGGCTCATAACCTTGATCCATTGTGTAACAGATCAAATTGGCCGCACATCCAGAGAGTTCCACTGATTATCTTCGAAGGGGAAGAGATGCCCTAGAGTGCAATCCTATAGGCACACTATACTAGATGAATAGCTATAGGAAAAGGGTTCCCATCCTAAGGCCTGCAGGTGGGTCCAGTCCATGATGCCATTTCATGTGGGGCCCCCACCCTTCCAAGTGCTTTTGAGAAATAAAATGGCTATCCCATTTGAAGCTGCCTCATCATGAAGGCAGACCAAAATGGCCATCTGACCCTTGAAGCTGACTGAGAGAGTGTGACCTGGCCTCTGGCTTTAAAAGTTTGGGAACCCCTGCTATAGGATACAGTGGAAATCCCACTGAATGAACAGCAGTCTCCTCTGAATCTTCAGTTCAGTGGCAAGTGTATGTAATTATGAATGGCTTGACCAGACAATTTCAAGTCTGAGTCAGTTTTATGCATGTTTATGCATAGGATGGTACATTCTTTTTATACATGAATCAGGTTTTTTTTTTTAAAAAAAAGCATGTTGATAGTGTTGGGTCCAGGAGTACATCGAAGCTGTGGACCTGAGCTTTCATGTAACCCCATCCATCACAGATTGCATCCCAATTCCCTCATCTGGCTTGTGATTGACTTGGAGCACCTCTGTCTTGTCTTGATTAAGCTGATTAAGTCTCAGTTTGCTTGTCCTTATTCAGCTCATTACTGACATCAGGTACTGGTTCAAAACTGAGAGATCTTCCTTGGAAGTAGGTGGGAAGGAGAGATAGAGCTGGGTTTCATCAGCTGGTGCAACTGGTTTGACATGCTGGTGGAATAGTATGCCTCTTCACATCTCCCATCATTATTAGTCAAATGATCATGACTGCTGGCTATTCAGGCTCATGGCCTTGATGCATGGAGTAATAGATCAAATTGCCCGTACATCCAGACTGCTGGATAACTTCTCCTAGAAGTTTCATGTAAATGTAAACAATCGGGGGGGGGGGGGGGCGGGGGCGGCGGCGGCGGCACCAAACACAACCCTGAGGGACAACAGAGGCCAATGGACATGGTGTCAAACAGGAGTCCCCCAGTTCCATCTTTTGTGCTCTGCCTTCCAAGAAGGACTGGAATCATAGTAAAACAGTTCGTCCAAGTCTCATTCCAGAGAGATAGTACAGAAGTATACCATGCTGAATGGTATCAAAACTTGTTGAGAAGTCCAGCAGAAATAAGATGGACACACTCTCATGCCTAATTCCTGGTCTAGGCCATCCACCAAGGTGATCTAAGCTGTCTCCATCACACAGTCATTCCTCAAGCCAAATTGAAATGAGTCTAGATAAACTTATGGAAGAGTTGTCTCGTCAAATCCCCACGGACTCAATGTGGCTACTCTAGTTGTGACTTACCACTGGATTTCAGTCAGTGTGAACTCAAATGTTTACAAATACGTAAAGTTATGATTAGAACTGTTTTTTTATGAGCAAATACATTAAAAAGCACACATTTCAATGTTACATGTTTGAATTTATATTTTGGTTTACAAAATATGCATTTCTGAACATAATTTTATGTAAAAGGAAATATTTCAGAGTCCCTTTTTTGCAAAAATAAATTATATAAAGTATTTATATGCTTCTTGGTGTTACTCTGAATTCAGAAATATGTTGCAAAATAGGGGGAAAACTGAAAGAACATCTGCATTTTGATCTGCACAGAGTGCTGATGAGATCAGCTTACTTCAAAATGTAGGCAACATGGAATTCATAACACTCCTACTTCAATGATTCTCACTATATCAGGGATTCTCAACCTGCAGCCTCTGGGCGGGATGTGGCCCACAGCACCATTTCATGTAGCCCACCACCACCTCCACCACACCAGGAAGTGCCATGTGGTGGAGGAAAGGGAAAATGACTGTCTCGCCTCTGAAACTGTCTGAGGGAGTGTGACTCGGCCCCCTGCTGAAAAAGATTGAGAACTCCTGCATTATATAATGACATAACTTATGCAGTACATCAAGAACTATAGCAAAATGTACTGTAATGTGTGGTATGTGTTCATGACCATACCTCCTGACACCTTACAGTAAAACACCTAAAGGTCAGCATTATTCAGAGCCTTCATTAGAAAGCTTCTGATCTCTCTCTGAATAAAATTGAGAATGACTCATAAATGATTGTTTACGTCTATGTTTGACAGGCTGTTTGATGCATTAAGAATTTTAATTTATTTTGGAGATGCAGGTGCACACACACACACACACACACACACACACACGCACGCGCACGCACGCACACGCACGCACACGCACGCACACACACACAAAGAAACCTATAGTTTATAATGAAGAGTGATGTCAACACGTGCAAAGAATGTAATTATTGCTACTTAGTGAATGAACAATAACAAAGGAGAATTCAAAGTACAGCTTGCTGCCTGTTTGATCTGCAGCCAAATCTATTGTTGATTTGGGATTATGAGGTACCTATGAGGTAGTTTGCTTATTTTTCATATGCTGCCCCTTCTTAATATTTGGATGCTTCATTGCTATCTTTTTTACATTATTCACTTTTGCATATGGTACATGTCCTGTGAAAGCATAGATGTCTTGACAAGTTAGCCAAAGAATTATGCCACATTCATGCAGATTTGTAAAGTACCTGTAGTAACTAACCATGACTATCAGCTCAGGTATTTTATGGCATTTGGATGGACATGAGTAAACTGTAATGCTTTTTCTTCTTTGTTTTGGTAATCTAAATACATGTAGTCTGGGATGGTGGGAGTTTTAGAAACTGAAAGTTTAGAACCATGGGCTAGGTATTATGTAAGTATGTACTGTATATTGAACTTTTGACCTAACCCATCTCTGCCTGATTCTCTGTCTGCTGCAAGGCTTCTTGAAAATCCTGCTTTTTGGCTGGGACCCTTGTAGCCACTATCACATATTCAAACAGGCTAGTTGTGGTGGCTTAAGAGGCAGAGGATGAAGAATCAGAGTGTCTTGTAGTCAAACACTTTCCTTCAGGAGTATGCACCAAGAGATTGCCCAACTCCAACTGGCTTCCACCACACTGCCTAGCTCAGGGGTGCCCAAACTATGGGCACCCACATGGGCACATTTTACTTCTGTTTCCGGGAATGATGAGGGTGGCATGGGCCAGATGAATTGCACTGGGGGAAGATCCGGCACCCCTGGTTTAAGCAGAGAAAATGACAGCCTAAAATCTATCTCATTCTGTTGCAAAACATATCTGTTGCAAAACAGATTACAAGGCATGTTTTACTTCTGCTTCCAGTTGGAGGAACCACATGACCAGCCCGCTGAACCACATGATTGGCCCATGGCCCAAAAGGTTTGAGCACCCCTAAACCTAGATGTAAGTGAAAAATACTTGAAAAACAATTGACTTAAACTTCATAACACTGATTCACATTTAGAAGAACGGAACATTTATAATCTGAAAAGCAAAATGATGGGTATTTTTGAAAATCCATCTGATGACAGTTTGCTTGTTCTTGATTAATAGATAGTGAAAAATATCTTTAAGTCTTTAAAAAAAGAACAACAAATATTCTATTATGGAGTTTTGTATATGTACAGTATGTATGTTTAGTGGCAAGCCAATCACACAGGACTTTGGGGTATTCACTCAATGTTATTTTTATATATATCTGAAACATTTCTTCAATGGCCTTTTGTCACATCATAAATCAGAGTCAGAAATTTTGCATTCTAATGAATGCTCAGCCCTGGGAATAGAGAAGCCTCATTACAGCTAGTACCACAAATTCATTTCACATACAGGGCAATGGGCAAGTGAAACATAGAATGCTATTAGCTCAAATAATTCTTATGAGAAAAATTTCCACTGGCACTGTTGAACAATACAAGCATGTCTATTTTGCATTTGTAGTTAGTTTTAGCTAGAATAGATCATTATGGAGCAATAAATTTTACAGACAGTAATGGCTGTGATAGGCTTGACCAAGAGGAACAAAAGTGCAAAACTCAAAAGCACAATTTCAGAAAAGGGTGAAAGGTATGAAGATAATATTTCTCACTGCTGATAATTGACACCGTCAAAGGAGTTTGATTTGCTTAAAAAAAATTTTAGTGGGAGGAACCATGGCTGTACAAAGACTGTCAGCTCCAAGATTTCCAATAGTTTTGTAGAGAAAGAAAGTACAAGATGTTTGTTTCTTGTGCTGAGAAACAAAATTGAGTAGTGGAGTGACTCTCCAGATGCTCTGGACTTTCAAATGGCCAGTGATAAGAAATTAGGCAAGTTATAATCCCAGCTCACCTGAAGGCCAATAGATCTACACTCTAGTATATACACAGTAACAAGCAGCACAAAACATCCTTACCTACTCAAGAAGAAAGCTTCTTCAAGTTCAGTTAAGTTAACTACCAATAACTGGATGTGCAAAATCAGAAATTGGGTGTTGCTATGGCTGGTAAACAGCATTCCATGTTGAGGCATGCCTGCTACATGTCTACAGAAATGTCTGCAAATGCAGACAGTGCTGGCTCTTTGGCTGTAAACAGAGATGAGCACTGAACCCTAGAGTTGGATATGACTGGCATTTGAGCAAGAGTGATCTTTACCTTTAACTTTACTATGGCATATCAAGGAGATACCCTCATGCAATATTTGCAGTTGGTATGAGAGGCCATATCTAAGAAGAAATCTGCCCCTTGGTGTCTGTGAAAGTATGATTACACACCAAAGTAACCACAGGCTGCAATCTAATACAGGACTGATAACTAAGTGGTGCCAACATTCACTACTATAAGCTTAGGTTGAGATTCCTTCCCATTATTGTGGACAGAACAATTATTTCAAGCAGAGAAGATGTGCCTATCTCACTGGAAATTTTTTCTGGACTAGATCAAAATAATGATGCCTAATTATTGATGGAACTTATGGAACCTGGAAGAGGTTTCAACCATTTGTCAGTCGACATGTTGTATTACACATGAGTGACTGAGGTGAAACCTTGAATGTTCCAACTCCCAGTTTAGGACTCTGTATACTCTCAGATGGCGACTGCGGTTGCTTAGTGGTTAAGATGCTGAACTTGACAACTGGAAGGTCAGCAGGTCAGTAGTTTGAGACCTGAATTCTGCATGAAGCAGTGAGCTTCTGTCTCTGTCCCAGCTCCTGGCAAACTAGCAGTTCGAAAGCAAGGAATTGGAAGTTGATAAATAGGTACCACTTTGGTGGGAGGGTTAACAGCATTCTGTGCACTCCAGTGTCTAGTTATGTCTGCCACATGTCCATGGAAACATCTGCAGACACAGACAACAATGGCTCTTTGGCTATAAACATATAAGCACTGCACCCTAGAGTCTGATATGACTGGATTTCAAGCAAGGGTGACCTTTACCCTTACTATACTCCCTGAACCCTGCCTGGGGGAATTTTGGAGGTTTCAGCCCCCCACATTCCAAAAGTTCTATCCCAAGTAAAGATAGGGATATGTAGAGCTCAAATTATAATTCCCAATATCTCTCAGCTGGTCAATAGGCATTGAAGGTGATGGATTCTAGAAATTGTAGCTCATCGAAGTAATTTCCCCAAGATATGAAATGATGCAGTAACAGACTTCAAATGCACACATATACCCTGAATCTGAGACGAGGCAATGAATAGAAAATAAAGTTCCAGTTCGGGTGAGCTTATGATCTGTTTTATTAGTTTATAGACTTTAGCAAAAGCATTATAGATAGCAATAGCAATTAAATTTATATACCACCCTAGAATGCTTAGAGCACTTTGTGGGTGATTCACAAGATAATTGCATTTTGCCACCAACAAGCTTGGATACTCATTTTACTGGCCTTAGAAGGATTGAAAGCTGAATCAACCATGAGCCTATTTGAATTAAACTCAGATTGTGAGCAGCATTTTGGCTGCTGCACTGGGACAGAGGACATGTGTTGTGGAGCTCAGATTGGATCAATGATGCATAGGTAGAAATATTCTCTGCTCATGCTGTAGGATCTTAGGACAGAACCTGTAGAATCCATGGAGGAGGAAGACCCCTTTGGGACACAGAACTGCAATGGGCACGTCTGGCTGTAGTGTACAATGTTTCTTTCCACAACAAGGACCAATCTCCACTCTCCCATGAAGTTCACTTTGAGCAAGTTGCATATACAAACTTAATTTGAAGGAAGGAAATAAAAGAACACAGTAACATGTAAAGAAGATTAACGTTGTGAAATAACTTCTGTATTATACCTCTAAGAGTCTGCAGTAGCATGATTAGCTTGAATGTTGGCTGGAATGGGAGTTATAGCCCCCAAAAATAACTTTTCAAAACAGTAGAAAACCCATAAAGCTTCATTTTCTCTGAGATTAAATAGCTATTAGATGCAGTATTCATTCCTTTAAAATCATCCAAATGTTCATAACAATGTGTTATTGTACAATATACATCATGAAAATAAATGGCATGATGAGTACGTACTGTCCCTGGGTTATGAATTTCCATGTTTATGTGAGAATTGAAGTAAATAACTTAGACAAGAGCCCTGCTGCAAGAATGTAAAGCCACGTTGGATTTAACCGTGTGCTCCATTTAGAAGTTATATGAGCCAAGTAATGCACATTTTGCCTTTCCCTTCAAGCTTGGCTGCTTGTAACTTGGCTGGACCAGGTAACTCAAAAGAAACAATTTTTCTCCATTGAGGTCACCAATAAAAAGCAACATGCATTGCAGTCTGGTGGAAAACAGTATCATGGTTTTGTACAAGAACATATCAGAGATTGCAGGGAAGAAAACTGAAAGCATTGTTTTTAATCCGAATCAGAGAACTGAATGCTTGGAGCACTTTTTGGAGTGAAGGGTTTTTTTTTTCCTGGCGGTGGGTTGGGAGACATACCTCACAGCAGTTTATACTGAAAGAATAAATTTTTGAGATGTATTAGGGAAACAGAAGCTACCTGCATCCTCTTTCACATTCATTTACTTTTGGCACCAATTTGTTTCGGAAAGAGGTAGAGGAAGAGGGCTTAAGCATGTACACTGTCTGCAGACAAGGGTGCAGGAAGGCATAAAAATCAGGGGCATTTATCTGATACCATTTGACATTTGTAAAGTTAAAAAAATATAATCAGGAATTTGAGTTAAGGAAAGGAAAGGGGAAATTAACATTACTGAGAGTAAAATGAGCTGCTATTTCTGCTGGTGAAAGCTACAGACAAATGAAACCTCCCTCCTAAAAACAACAACAAACCAATCCCAAATTCTCCCCAACTCACTTCAACCTTTGAGGCACTAAACAGGGCTCTGACTGGAGCTACAATGTCATTTGTGTATCTGTCTGTCTATATACCCTCGAATCTTTATGCCCTATATTTGAGTATGGATTTAGGCAGAAAAGTTCTGCACACTCATGGCTTAAATTCAGTTGTTCACATTAAAGTGGACCCAGTGAATCAATACGAACTTGGACATCAACAGTTGTGCAAGTCCCATTAATTCTTCAGAGATACTGTAGTTGAGTCTAACTATGGGGTTTAGGCCAGAATAATCAAATTGATAGTATGAATTTTGGTCTTTTGGGCAAAATTATGAATGACTACTGTTCTCTGCCACCTGTGCCGACTATAGGCCTAATATAAATCAAATATTAGAAATATCTTGACTTTTAAGTTTAGAATACAGCATGCAACTACTCTTAACAGGGCTAGGTAATATGCATATGTTGGTTTTGTTCTTTGTATTCTTAGTGGCTCTTTCTGGATTCAACTCATGATACCAGTTCCAGTCTTCAGAATGTGCATTCCTATGGTGGTATTGCCAGAGAATTAAAATGAAAGACTTCCTGAATCATACCCAGATTATCAATGACTATGTGCAGTGATCCTTTACATTATAAATTTACAGAATTTATAGGAAGTATTTTCTCAGATTGACATTAATTATATTTCCCCTACAATGTTACTTCTATTTGACCATTTGTCTGAAGTGGCATCCATTCAGAATTCTCCTTTTAACGTAGCTACTATTCAGTGTATTATATGATTTATAAAAATTTGCTACTAGAATTTGCAATATATTTGACATTGGAATTTTCACAGATGTAAACATACTTAGAAACGAGTTTTTATATGTAATTATTAATGTAATTTTACTTATATGATAATACTAATATAGTTTAGAGAACTATGGATACATAGGTCATTTAGCAAATATATGTACTGTAATATGAAAAATGTCTACACATTAAGCACAATATATAAACCATTAAAATTCTGCTAGAATACATTTTTATGTAATACAATAAATATAGTTATTGAATATGTGTACCTGGATGAATAAGCCTTGAACAAGAGTTCACAATAAAGTTCTGTAGATTATGATTCTTTGGACAAAATGCTGTTCTTCTGAAAAGTAGCCTGTAAGAAGGATTAGCAGCTGTTCATTGTCTAAATGCTACCTTTATATTTTATAAACCAAGTTAAAAATTGAAAATACAGTCAAACCTCGCATAAACAGCACCTCGCATAAAGAGTAACTCGCTTAAAGAGCAGAATTTTCTCTGAATGTTCGCTTCGCTTAACAAATAAAACCAACCAAAAACTCGCTTAACAAATAAATCAGGGTTCACAATCTCCACCACAATTGGTCATTTACAGTGGTGTTTCGCTTAAAGAGCAAACTTGCTTAAAGAGCAATCCTGTGGAACACATTATGCTCTTTAAGTGAGGTACAACTGTATATGCTTCTGCAAAAAGTATAATTTTCTTTTAATCAAATCAGATAACACTTAAAATGAAGAATGGAGAATGAAAACAGTGTTTTAAAATCATTATTATGGCATTCAGGTTCCAAAATTGGAGAAATCTTAAGAATTCTCACTGCACTAAGGATATATGACTATCAAGATGATATAAGGATATGCTTGATTCTGAAAAGCCAATTCACAGATAGGACAGCCAAATCTGTGTCTTTATGTGTTTAGGGTCCCAAAGTATGTTTAGTTGAAAAAAAGATCAGCAACCAAATAAAATAAAATGTTCTGCAATTTATTTATTTATTACATTCATATTCTGCCCATCTGGGATATTTTCCCACTCTGGGCAGCATACAACATAATTTTAAAAAACCTTTATAACTAAAAAATGTAGACAAATTGAATAAAATTATAAATATTAAGAAAGGAAAAATAATAGCCACACATTTTTTAAAAAAATATTCCAGAAACAAAAAACCTATTGGCAACTAGGGGAAAACCTAATGCTTAGCCGTTGCTAATATATCCATAAAAGCTTCTTTAAAAATGAACAATTTTAGTTGTTTTTTAAATATTGGCAGAGATGGAACCTGGTGCTGCTCAACTAGAAGAAAGTTCCTCAAAGTTAGTGCCGCCACCAAGAATTACTTTATTTCTCAAAGAATCCTATATTAGTAGTGAGATTAGGATACCTGTTGTCAGATATCTTTACACACTGAGAAGTGTTAGTGCCATCGGAGTACAGAATTGTGGTTGGACTATAGCCATGTATATTTTATTTTAAGCAAGTAAAAAGCAAAAATCTTTGTAGCATCCTTCCTGTGCTATGAAAATCAACCTGGAGTCTGAAGCAAATTATATAGGAAATTATATAGGAAATTACATGCTTTCCCCCTAGACAGACGGTAGATCCTAAGCTATTAGTCTGCAAGTGATGGTTATCCACCACATTTCTATTTAGAGTAATTTTGCACTAATGTGACATATTCAAACCAGGTAACCTACAATAGTATTCTGATTTCAGCTAGATAAAGATGACTCCAGCCATCTTCAAGAATAAATGGGAGCTGCATTTATGTTATGACAACAAGTAGAATTATTCACAAATTCATTATATTTCCTTAAATGAGATTAAGAAAGAGATATGTTTGGGAGGGAGGCCTATGTACAAAATTAGTTACTATAGGTATAAAGCTTTACATTTCTAGAGCACTTTCTGAGAGCATTCAAACCTCTTCACATAGATCGGATGAGTAATAGATGTGTGCAACTGTCTTTGTGTTTGTATCAGTGTTATATGTGTCACTGTGAAATTCTTTTTGTGTGTGTATGCTTATCATAGTTATTGTGCATATGCTCTCTTCAATATTATTTAAGTAAAATAATTTTGATCAAGTGGTAAACTTTCCTTCTGGTCAATGCAAAGTAAAGCCTTTAGTATAAAGCAGGGTTCCTCAAACTTGGCTCTCCAGTTGTTCTTGGACTTCAGTTCCCAGAAGCTCTGGTCTACAACATCAGATTCCTTGAATCTCCCCAAGTAGCAAGGCCCATGTCCTAGAGCAGGGGACAACAAATTTGACTCTTCAGGTGTTCTCGGACTTCAGTTACCAGAAGCCCATGTCAGTACACTTGTTGTTCAGGGTTTCTGGGAATTGAAATCCAAGAACATCTAGACCCCTGTCCTAGAGGAGTTTGCAATTCAAAAAAAAAAAAGAGCTTTCCCAAAAACTGGACTTAAATGAAGTTACAATCCAAACAAAGGGTCATTGAGCACATTAGCAGATACTTTATTGTGTTTCCTATGGTTTGGTTGAGACAGGAAGAGGGATGGAATTTTGGAATTTTCTTTGGCCACTTTGCTGACTCAGTAAGAGTTTTCTCTTGTATGATGCAGATTGTTCTCTTTTTAATGAAGTAATTTAGTTAAGAGTTATTTTTACTGGCAGTATTTCATTATACCATGTCACCATTAAGAAAGCTATGTTGTCATTGTTTTCACCTGGCAGCAGAAATGGCTGTCCCACTGGCACCCATTGTGAGATTGCAGCTCCCATTAGGAAAAAAAGGACACTTCTTCATAAAAATATCACTGAATAGATTTATGAGTTGGTTGAGGAAGGACATTTCAAGTCTAAAGGCTTGCAACACAAAAGGATCTGCTTCTTCCAGAGGATTGTTTTGTCAACATATGAGATGGAATAACAAGCAGAACCTAATTTTCTGGGAGAGTTCTTATCAAAATGTCACTCTTAACTCGGAATGTTTAGGACTTTGAAGGTCAACATCAGGACCTCCAGTTAAGCCTGAAAATGCATAGTTGACACAGTGACTGTGCAAATGCAAAGGCTCTGGTTGAAAAGCAGTATCACTTTTCACTAGTTCAAATGGAGCATAATCTTGAATGCTTTATGGTGACTTAGTTTGAAAATAAAAATGCCATAGATGACAATGGTTTGAACATTGTCATGCAGTGTAGAAATAGCGGCACCCTAAAATTTTCTTCTGCCTTTCCCCCCCTGTTTTCACTTAATTCAATGGAAATTAGACTTCAAATGAGAAACAAAGGTGAGTGAAATTCTTGAGCTGACAGAGATGGTGTTGTGTTGTGTTTGCTACCTTGGTTGTGAAGTGACTAAGTTGTATGTGTGTGAGAGAAAATGTATGAAAATCTCCTATTTTTCATCATCCAGTCATTTATCTTGCTGGCTGCAGCCTCCATTGCTTCCTACATTTAAAGATGTCACTTGAGGTACCGTATATGCCGGGGTACAAGATGACTGGGCTTATAAAACGACCCCCCCCCCCAACATTTCCACTCAAAATATAGTTTTGTTACATACCCGCCATACAAGACTACCCCCTCTTCCACTCACCTTCCACACACCAAATGAAACATAAAAGAACATCAGATTTGATTTTAACATGTTACAATAATTTATATTCAAATGCTTATGATATGCAGAAAAACTGCCACAAGGCTGTATGTTATCAAACATGTACAGTAAACATAAAACAGTGCAAGTTTATTAAATGTAATTCACCAAAGACAACACACTCCTCCCCTCCTCAGCGCAAGCAACACTCCAAGTGGACCTTATGGACAGCCACATCAAGAGTATGAACACTGGATAGGTAACATGTTTCTGGGGACACACCTCCTTCATCAGACCTTGCTGAGGTCCCAAAGGAATGTTCATAAATAGTGTGAGGGTGGCTAAGACCCCTCCCCATCCTGTATTATACCAGCCAATAGCAAATGCCAGAGGCTAATTCACTAAAGCTGAATGGAACAATAAACCTATGGGAGCTGTCATGCTGTTTGTTTTCTAATCTGTTAACCAAACTGGAACTGTCAATGACAGAAGGAAGATAACAAATAGAGGGAGAGGGCAAGTGCCAGGCAAGTCCCTAGCAAGTTTGCTGGTGTGACAGTTTCCCTTTAAAAGCCTTCAAATTCCTGTTCGTCATCTGAAATTAAAAGTTCACAAGTGCCACAAGTTTTTTGCCACAAGTTTTTCATATTTTTGCACAGGAAGATCTGTCCTTTCCCCTGATTGGGCGAAGGGGCGCTTGGGGTGGGATCTTCCCGAAGAGACGTTACCCATCAGTTTGCTGTGGGTGCGATTTTGAATGCGAGGTGCTGCGTGATGGGAACGGCCAACCAACCAACTACCAGCCGAAGAAGCAGCCCTGGTCGTGTGGCGGTTGCTCCGCTGCCCCGGCTGTGTGGGCAACTGAAAATGCCTCCACCTCTCCCCCCAGATTCATGCCACCTAGCCGGGGGGATAAAGGGCCATCGGCAGGAGCCCCGGCTGAAGAAGCAGCCCCAGTCGTACGGGCGGTTGCTCCACCGCTGCACAAGAACCGCGGCGGGAAGGTGGCGGGGAAGGATTCAACGGTCTCCCCGGAGCTGCTGCCCAAGCCACGGTGAGTTCATCGGGAACCCAAATGATGTGTACCCGGCATACAAGACGACCCCCCCCCCCTTGGAGGCATGGTTTTCGGGGTGAAAAAGTAGTCTTGTATGCCAGCATATATGGTAACTCTTTCCATGAGACTTTTTCAACTCAGGAGCTGAAGGCAAAATGTAAGGCTACAGAATGAGGTAGAGATGAGTGTCTGTGAAGAAAAAGACACCAGCAACACAATAACATACTGCATATTCAAAAACATCAGTGAAAGGGAAGACTCCTTTGTGATGAAAGAAAACAACTGGGATGTGGAGGAAATATTTTTGTACAGCATTAAGTGTAAAATGTGACATGTAAATGCAACCAAGCTGTTGGTTGCTTTGCATTTAAGAAATCCATATGTGAACTTTTATATATTTCATTTCATATATTTCATATGTAGAAATTTTAAATGATAAACAAGAACTGTTCAGTTCAGTTATTGAAAGAAGTTCAGTCACTGAACTTCAATAAAACCCCTTGTTTGTCTTGGTTAAAAAAAGAAGAAACTAATCTTGTAAACCATCAAGAAGGGTTTATTTCAGTGAATTTCATGAAAAATTATACATTTATCGAAGGTAAAGGTAATCCCTTCAGATTTTTTTCCCCTAAGCAATGAATTCCTTTTTTTATTAAGTCAGAAGCACATAAAGATGCTTTATCGATTGAAATTATTTTTGCTGGAGGAACTCTGCTCAGGGGACACCCAAATGAGGCTCCTTTCATGTCCCTAATATCTTTTCCCACCAAAGTGGTCCCTATTTATCTACTTGCAATTTTTTGCTTTTGAACTGCTAGGTTGGCAGTAGCTGGGACACAGACAGGCACTCATTTCATCATGTAGTACTTGGGTCTTAAACTGCTGACTTGTCAACCTTCCAGCTAATAAGGCGAGCTTCTTAACCACTGAACCAGTGCAGTCCCCAATGAATTCCTAATAACATATGAAAATTTGTGGAACTATTGATTTGCATCATATATATCAGGATATCCATTTTCACATACAGATAAAATTTATCTCAAGAGTAGCCATCCATATGTTTCAACTTAATATTATAATTTATTTGAAGATCAAATTTTGAACATATGTTTGCTTTGGCACACTATGCAAAACATTCTGAAAAATGCAGAATGTACAGATCAGTTTTTACATGCAAATTGGCTGTGGGGACCAAATGAGCCCCACCACCCAGATGCTGTTGCCATTGACTTCTACTTGAATTCATTTCATCTATATTTATTTCAACTGTGCCTTTAAAAAAACATCCTGTGTTCAAAATATGACACAGATAAGTTTGGAGCAGCTCCATCATTTGAATAATCAGCCATTTAGTGACATGTCTAGCCCTGTTTAATGGCTGAATCTGTAAAAGTATGACCTCAAGCACTGGTTAACTTTAAAATAGCTGTGCCCACTGTATGACATAGCCAACAGGAAGCCATTAGAGCTGCAGCAATTACCATCTACATCCATCGACGAAGTCTCTATTTTATTTTAATCTGCTTAAGTGCATTTTCTGCACGAGGTTAAAATATAAATCCCTTCTCCTGAACAAGACTGGTTTTCTGGCTGACTTGAGAGTGCAATTTACAACTGATTTAATTTGTTCTTCACAAACATTCCTAATGACATTACCCTAGTGCATATACTGACTGCCTCCTCTTATTCCATTAACTCCCAAATTGGGTTTAAAGACCATATTGATGCTAGATGTTATTATGGGTGATTATCAAAACAACAGACAATGGGGCAAAGTGTTTACTAACTGGTTTATATATAATTTCTGTAATAACTACAACAGATGGTAATGCTACAAACAATAAATCAAGCTTTTCACTGCTGAAATAAATTGGCAGCTTGCAGTACAGAAATGCTGTATGTAACTATATACAGATGCTTCAGTCATCAAACTGTATTGTTCATTCTTATTAGAAAATGGGTCTGTTACTGCTATTACAGGAAATCTTTCCATTTGCCATTACAAATGCATATTTTCAATTAAAATTGTTTTTAACTGCTAAGGTGGTTGAAGTATACTTCAGACATTTGATTATGAGAACGGCTGTCACAGAGAGCAAGCTTGTTTGGGACTATTTGTTTGGGTCCAGGGAAGGGCACCATTGTATTGCACTGGTGATAAATACATCTGTTTTTCTACCCTTAAAAGAACTGTTGGGCATGAAGGCAGATATAGTTAATGTATTGCTAATTCAATACTTGCTCCATAAAGGGTTGGTATGATTAAAACAATACATCATCAAAAATTAATTCATAGCCACATTTTCAGATCATATTTCAGTGGAAGAAGTTTGATATCTTTGCACCTTTTCTCACCAGCTCCCTTGAACTTGGCAAATCACCCTTCTTTGCAGATTTGAACTTGGAATCAAAATGTAGCCAACCTGCATCTGCGATGGTCCTGGAGCATCCACTAAATTAACTAATATCTAAATCTTATGAATTTGAAAACTGGAGAAGAACAATCCCCTGCAAAAAATAAATCAAAGAGTACCTTCACAACTGATTATCTCAGTCTTAGACATCTGAGATAGAAAAGATTACTTTGTAGAGAAGGCAACTCAACAACTCCATAAAATCTCCTCATTGTGAGAGTGTTAAGTTTGTGTTCTCACATTGAAAGTGGTGGGTGCCAAACATTTATTTATTTATTTCATTTCATTTGTACCCTGCCCTCCTCTGAAGACTCAGGGCCGCTTTACAACTAAAAACAAGTAAAACACATTTTTGTTGTTGTTCAGTTGGACAGTCGAATCCGACCCTCTGCGACCCCATGGACCACCGTCCGCCAGGCACTCCTGTCCTCCACCATCCCCCTCAACTCGCTCAGCTCTGCGCCCACCGTCTCCACAACACCATCTAGCCATCTCATCCTGGGCCTTCCCCTTCCTCTTTTGCCCTCGACCCTTCTAAGCATCAAAGCTTTCTCAAGTGAATCTTCTCTTCTCATTTGATGTCCAAAGTACTTTAGCTTCATCTTTATTATTTGACCTTCTAATGAGCAGTCAGGGATGATTTCTTCTAAGATTGACCTATTTGTTCTCCTCGCTGTCCATGGGACTCTCAAAACTCTCCTCCAACACCACATCTCAAAGGCGTCTATTCTTCTGCGTTCAGCTTTCCTAATAGTCCAGCTCTCACAACCATACATTGCCACAGGGAATACCATTGCTTTGACTATGCGAATTTTTGTTTTCAATGTGATGTCTCTACTTTTCACTATGTTCCCCAGGTTTCTCATCGCTTGCCTCCCAAGAATCAGTCGCCTTTTTATTTCATGGCTGCAATCACCATCTGCAGTGAGCTTTGATCCTAGGAAAGTAAAAACTGTCACTGCTTCTACTTCTTCTCCATCTATTTTCCAGGGACTGATAGGGCCTGTTGCCATTATCTTGGTTTTTTTGATATTGAGTCTCAAGCCAGCTTTTTCACTTTCTTCTTTCAACCTAATCAGGAGCTTCTTTAGGTCCTCCTCACTTTCTGCCATTAGGGTGGTATCATCTGCATATCTCAAATTGTTGATATTTCTTCCAGCAATTTTGATCCCAAATTGTGATTCCTCCATCCCTGCATTGCGCATTATGTGTTCTGTGTATAAATTGAATAAGCATGGTGACAAAATGCAGCCTTGTCTTACTCCTTTTCCTATTCCAAACCACTCCGTCATTCCATTTTCTGTCCTAACTGTTGCCTCTTGATTCATGTACAGATTTCTCATGAGGCCTATAACGTCAGGAATTTTGCCAAGAGAACCCTATGGACCAAAACAAAAGGCAAAACAAATGGGGCAATTTAGATGAAACAGGATGCTTAGCACAGCAGATCAAAAGAAGGGGAGGGACAGGAAAGGGGGAGGAGAAATACAGTGTTGCAAGGAACAATGCTGTATAGGGACATGGAATGTGAGGTCTATGAACCAGGGAAAACTGGAAGTGGTAAAAAAGGAAATGGAAAGAATAAACATTGACATCTTGGGAATCAGTGAGTTAAAATGGACAGGGATGGGCGAATTCAGCTCTGGAAACCATCATATCTACTACTGTGGACAAGAAAACCTCAGAAAAAATGGAGTAGCCATAATTGTCAATAAAAGGGTGAGAAAAGCAGTAATGGGATATAATCTCAAAAATGATAGAATGATGTCAGTCAGAATACAAGGCAAGCCATTCAATATCACAGTAATCCAAATATATGCACCAACCGCTAGTGCAGATGAAGCCACAATTGACCAGTTCTATGAAGACTTAGAACACCTCATAGAACAGACACCAAGAAATGATGTACATATTATCATAGGAGACTGGAATGCCAAAGTAGGAAATCAAAAAGTAAATGGAATAACAGGCAAGTTTGGTCTTGGAACACAGAATGAAGCAGGCCAAAGACTGATAGAGTTCTGCCAAGATAACGCACTGGTCATAGCAAACACTCTCTTCCAGCAACACAAGAGGAGACTTTACACATGGACATCACCAGATGGCCAACATCGAAACCAGATTGATTACATACTCTGCAGTCAAAGATGGAGAACTTCCATACAGTCAGCAAAAACAAGACCAGGAGCAGACTGTGGCTCAGATCACAACCTATTGATTGCAAAATTCAGGCTTAGACTAAAGAAAATAGGGAAAACAACTAGGCCAGACAGATATGACCTAGAAAACATTCCTTGGGAATACTCAGTGGAGGTGTGGAACAGATTTAATGGCTTGGACCAGATAGACAGAGTGCCAGAAGAATTATGGATAGAGATGCGGGACATCATGCAGGAGGCAGCAAGGAAAACCATACCAAAAGAAAAGAAGCATAAGAAAGCTAAATGGTTGACCGATGAGGCTCTTAAAATAGCAGAGGACAGAAGGAATGCAAAATGCCAAGGAGAAAAGGAAAAATACAATCACTTGAATACAGAATTTCAAAGGAAAGCAAGGAGAGATAAGGAAACCTACCTGAACAAACAGTGCAAAGAAATAGAGGAAAACAATATCAGGGGTAGGACTAGAGATCTTTTCAAAAAAAATTGGGGAACTCAAGGGAACATTTAAAGCAAAAATGACCATGATAAAAGACAAAGATGGCAGGGAGTTAGCAGATGCAGAAGAGATTAAGAAAAGATGGAAAGAGTACACAGAGGCACTCTACAAAAAGGACCTCAACACCCCTGATAATCACAATGAGGAGAACACTGAACATGAGCCAGGCATTCTAGAGAGTGAAGTCAGAAAGGCCCTAAAAAACACTGCAAACAACAAAGCCAGTGGAATTGATAGTATCCAAGTTGAACTTTTCAAAGCCCTACAAGATGATGGAATCAAATTATTGCACTCTGTATGCCAGCAGATTTGGAAAACAAAACAATGGCCACAGGATTGGAAAAGATCTGTATACGTTCCACTCCCCAAAAAGGGTAATGCTAAAGAATGTTCAAATTAAAACACATACATACAAATAAAAAAAAAAATTAAAATTCAAGTTAAAAACACTGAGGAGAGAGGTGGAATATTTAAAAGAGCCAGGTGACCAAGTTGGCCATCTGGACCACTCCCCACAATGCCCCGCCAGCCAGGTCTTCACTCCTTTCCTAAAGGGCAGCAACTCCATCTGGAGATATAACTCTGTTGCCTGGAGGTTCCATAGGGCTGGAGTGGACACAGAAAAGGCCCTCCTTCTTGTGCTAGAGAAATGAGCCTCTCTAGCTGAAGGTACAACCAGAGAGCCTCTCCAGTCTGCTCTAGTGTCCAACCATAAATATGTCCAACTATAAACAGAGTGCTCCTTTAGAATTTGGAACCAAATATGAACTGGCTGTGGAGACAAGATGAAGCTACCAAATGAACATATGAACAGCAAATAGCAATATTTCCTGGGCCAGCAGTAGTAGGTGAGCCATTTCTCTGGACATTACTACCATCCAGGACTCAGAATGCCACCATGAAACAGTGAAAGAGGGCTGTGGATTTCAGCTCAGCACTGGACAAAAGACTTAATTGTTGATGTGTAGCTATCAACACCCATTAAAGACTGCTGATGCCATAGTAGACCATTCTAGGCACTGCTAGACTCTTAGCAGATCTGTGTCAGTGGAATGATGGGTTAACACTCCATGCCTTTGCTACTTTGCAACACCATTTGTGTCCTGGTCTCCATGTTGCCATCTCAGGGGTTGACCACATTGATAAAATAATTGAGGGAAATGCTATGGATTTGGAGTAGAAAAGGACTACAGTTTTCTGCTAGAAATCTATAGTTTTTGTCTTAAGATTACTACCTTTTTAAAAAAGTATCAATTTACATCATTTTGAGCATGTGATCCAATGCAGAAAGGTCCATGCCAGCACACACTTACCGTTTATTCTATGGGCAAAACACCCTTTCTTTGTTTACACCTTAAGAACAGAACTTCTTAAGAACAGAACTATCTTTTAAAGAATCAGGAAACTGAGGAAGGGAAGCCTTGTTTAAAACTAATCACAATTTTCCTTGTAAGGGTACCATGTGGAAGGCAGTGGTGGGATTCAAATATTTTTACTACCTACTCTGTGGGCCTGGCGTGGTGGGCGTGGCCAGGGTGAAAGCCCTGCATTACACCCAAATTAGGACTACTTTATTTCAAAACTTGGATGGGTGGGGCCAGCCGGAATTTCTACTACAGGTTCTGGCAAACTGGGACAAACCTGCTGAATCCCACCACTGCCTGCAGGGCTATAAATAGAACTGCAAACAAACTGCTAACAAGATTATCCTCTTCTCTGCCTATGTGGCAAGTTCATGTTAAGAAACCAGCAAATGCATGGGAATGAATTTATATTTCCCTTGCTGTGGTTACACTTTCAGTGACAAATGGTTGGAACCTCATATGAATTAATTCAAAAGTTGTCATTTCTGCATACCATGATAATAATTTCCTTCAATAATTACATCATGGAGAACTTTTCTGGTATATACTTTGATGGGAACAAACGTAAAATGCAAAGTGCTTTATAATTCCTCTCAATTCTGGGATCCTATTACATGGTCCAAGAGGTCCCGTGTCTGCTTATAAAAATCTGTGGATTTTGCATTCTGTATTCTATAGTTGTACATATGACCACCCTCTACATCAATAGTTGTACATGTGAGTTGAGGAACTTTTGATTTCCCAGAGGGTTAGACGTTGCACCTTTGATCCTTGGGGAAGGAAGTGTCCAAGGCCTCCTGAGTAAGTTTAAATTGGTTATTCAGAATAGAGATATCTGTTTGGGTAAGGACCATACTTGCACAAGTAGGAGATCCCCAGTGATGGGATGTAACAGGTTCTCACCAGTTCTCCAGAACCGGTAGTAACTTTTCCCAGTGTCCTGGAGAATCGGTTGCAGCTTTTGGGGGGAACTATCTTCGGGGCTTACCTTTTCACTGGTTCCCCCACTGCGCATGCTCGCCAAGCACTTGGTGTGCATGCACGCCTACGGTGCTTGGCGCATATGCACAGCCTCCTTGCTGTCCTCCCAAGAGGGGAGGAGGAAGAGAAGCTGCTAACCTGAAGCTCCCTATAGCCTGCTCCCCTAGATATCCTAGAGAACTGGTTAGGCAAAGACTTAGTACCTAACTTCTTTAACTGTTGAAAAGTGCCAAAATGAAGCCATCTTGTGGTGAGCTCATTCTGTAGTTCCTTCCATCTCACCTAGTGTGAGAAAGATTAGCCAGAATAAGCTTTAAGCTCCGGTTTAAAAGCTCTGGTTGATTTGTGTTGTGGGTGGGTGGGTGTATTTTAATGTATTATTTATTTATTTAATTTATTTATTTACAGGTTTGTGTTGTGGGTGGGTGGGTTGAGGTGTGTGAGTGTGTGCTTATTTTTATTTTATTTTTTATTATTTTTTAATTTGTTTTCTTTGGCTCCACCCACATCATGATGTCATGACATTGGCTCTGCCCATGTTAGCTCCGCCCACACTGTGATGATGTCATGGTGGGGTAGTAAATTTTTTGACATCCCACCACTGGAGATCCTCCACAGAGACTTGATACTCCACTTGAATCCAAAAGGATGTTGGTCTCAGACAACAACTCCTACACTCACTTAACTTTAGCTATGCCAGCTGGGGCTCCTAGAAGCTGAGGGTCAGAAAAAAATTCAATCCTACACTTACCATTAAAGCAACCAGATGATTTGAGGGGCAATGGCACATTAGAATTCAGAGCAGACTATGGAAAAGCAAGTTATTTCATGTTACTGATGTAGAGCTTCACTTATCTTGTTTTCCAACGCAAGAATGAAAACCTTCAAACACTTTCCCCTGTTGGTTGAGATTATAAGAGTTTTGTGAATTTTTCACAATTTGGCACTCCCCCCTCCCTGAAAGTTTGTAGAAGTTTTTAAAAAGAAAAAACATTGTAATTTTGGCAGAAAACTACTGTATGTTTTGTGAAATCTTCTTTGTACAGAAGGCTATATTTTACACAAAATACATGGTGTTTGTGTAATATACAATGCTCATGAAAAGATGCTTTTTTTTGGCTGTCGTCAGAGTGAAAAATCTAGAAGTGATTGCAAACTTTTTGAATGCATGTTTTACTGTGCCAAGATGTCCTTTTCCACCAAAAAAATGAAAACATGGGTTGGGGATGGTGGCTCAGAAACATGGCCTTACCAAAAGGCACATAATGGCTCTACAGTCAGGATCAAACCAGAATTAGGGACTTCCTGTTTTACAACTTGTTCTCAGAATCACTGCTGTATGTAAGTCACAACATCATGTTATGCTAATAACCACAAAGGCTAGGTGCCTAGAAACCAAATCCTATGAGGAAAGGTAGGAAAAGGGCTGATTATGTTTGACCTCAAGAAAAAGCAGAAAATAGCATTATAGTTTCTATGTCTCTAAAGGTTTGCACACTACTATCAGAATAGACTTGACCTCTGTTGTTTCTCAGGGTAGTGTGAGACCTAGCAGGTGTAAATTGTAGGGAAGTAGATTTCAGTTGAACATTTGATATCAGTTGAACATTCAGTTGAACATTTGATAACTTTTTAGCTGTTTGAAAATAAAATAGACTGTCTCAAGGGATGGTTAACATTCATTCAGGCCATATCTTGGGTTGTTGTTGTTGTTGTTGTTGTTGTTGTTGTTGTTGTTGTTGTTGTTGTTGTTGTTGTTGTTGTTGTTGTTGTTGTTGTTGTTAAATTTATATCCCACCCCACTCACAAAGTGCGACTCGGGGCAGCTTACAAACATATCCTTAATACAGTATAAAACATTCAATCAACATAATATACATCAATACAATAAAAATATCATAAAACACACTAAAATAGCACATGGCACATAGCAATACAATATCACATAGTAAGTAGATAACAGTAATTAAATAACAAAAGTCCTTGCCACTGAAATGTCCTGGGTGAGGCCACTATTGCATTGGTGGCACTTAAAGCCCTCTGACTCCGGCCAGTAGTGAGGGCACAGAGGAGGGGGTCAGCAATGGCGGGGCTGCAGCACAGCCTTTGTAGTCTGCCCTGGCACAGGTGTTTCTACTCTCCCCAGTTTGGGGCCAGGCGAGAGTGAGTGCCGAAGTCCGGTGGGGAGGTGGCAAGGTCCTCTTATGCTGCTCGCCCTGGTGCAGGTGTTTCTGCTCTTCCCTGGTCTGGGGCCTGGCAAGAGCAAGCGCCAAAGTCTGGTGGGGCAGAGGCAAGGTCATATATGCCATCTAAACTGAAGATCCTCCACTGAACTAAATGATCACTCAGATCTTTTCCAGGGTTCTGATTCTATCTGTGTCAAGGTAAAAATCCAAATGAGTATAAAAATACATTTACCACCTGGTCACTGGCTGTTTTTAACAGGCTACTATGTCACATGTTTTATGCGTTCAGCTGTATGTTCACTCATGCTACCAAGGTTTGGCTTAATTCATTGCATAACCACATTCACAGCTCAGAAAGGTGACTGTGCTTTTAAACCTCACTTCATATATGTGCAAGGCATTCCTTATCAGAGATGTATAGCAAACCTAACATAAAAAGACTTTTCCATTCATGTCCTGTATGTGTTATGCCTGCCTAGTGTAATTAATATACAAATTCTAATAAAGAACTTTTAAAGAATATTCTCAACATAGTAAGAAACTTTAATTAGAATTTCACAAAGGTGCAATCTGATTATTTGCTAATTGGCTTACCATGCCCCCCCTCCCCGGCCCTTCACAAAGCTCCTGAGATACTAAAGAGCAAACAGAGCTTTAAGGCCAGGGTACATTGTGACAACAGTGATAGATATGCTAATTTCTTCATACACTCCACTCCACTTCTTTTATTCTTTCCAATTAAAGCAAATGCTACTGAAGCTGTAATTAAGCTAGTGCCGTAGCCCTGATTGCCTGCTGTTTTAATGAAACTCTATTGATTTTGCTTTTATTTCTAATGGCCACACATGGCGTTCATTGGTCAAACACATGGATGCTACAATGCATCGAACGGACATCGTTTTGGTGCAGTAAAAGGCTGACCTTTTCCAAAAGAATATCAAAAGAGCTATTTGTATTGGATCTCTTATGTTTTTGCTCCATTTGCATGGACAGAACTGCTTGGACGATAATATATGTATTACCATTTTTTTAAAAAAAGGAAAGCCAAATCTCATGAAGGAATTGAAATCAATTATTTTGTCCTACTTGCCATAAAGAGCATGTAGATTCCACGTGCTCTGTTCTGAATTTTTGTGTTGTTCCCTTCTAAATAAGCACAGACAAAAATCCCAGTTCACTTTCCACATGAGCTAAACTATTTCCACAAGCCATTATTTTCATAAATTATTATCTTCAAACTTATTAGAAATAAACTTCTCTTTATAACTGTATAAGGTTTTAAGGTAAATCATTTTTGTTTTAATGCAAATGTTTTCTATTCAAAAAGAAAAAAGAACTTGGAAAACAGCCCTACTTAAATGTTAAAATTGCTTTGCTGAATACCTCAAGTTAGATAAAAATATTTACCTAAGGTTGCTTTTAAAACCATTTAAAAAAGAAATCTAGTTTTAAACAAAATGTAACATAGTACACACTAACAATACAGCCCTATCTATGTTTATTAAAAAACAATTTGTATGTATTGGTCATATACCCAATTCTACAGGATTCATGTATAAAGGAGACTGTGGTAGTTTAGTTGCTAAAACACTAAACTTGGCAACTGAAAGTCAGTCATATCCAACTCTAGGTGTCTGTGCTCCTCTCTGTTTATAGCCAAAGAGCCAGCTCTGTCTGCAATCATTTATATGGACATGTGGCAGACATGACTAGAGGCCAGAGTGCACAGAACACTGTTACCTTCCCACCAAAGTGGTACCTATTTATCTACTTGCAATTTCTTGCTTTTGAACTGTGATATGGATCAAGCAGTGGTGGTGGTGGGCTTGTGTGTTCTCAAGAACCAGTCTAATCTGTTCCACAACCCATTGAATATGGTGAGAAGTCATAATTCTAATCCCATGCTGGCTCAGTCATTGCCTGGATTAACAAGGACTACGATGGATGCTATGGCTCCTAGACATTCGTTGAAAAATGGACTACTGGACTCAACTCCCTCTGCTAGGCAACCAGGGCATGGAGTTGATGAAAAACTGGAAGGCAATAAAAAACTCAGAAGTATCTAGGTGAGCGAAGACAACTATTTGATTATGGAAACCCATTAACAGTCTGAACTATCAAAACATGGATTCCAAAAATGCATGTACCAAATTTGGAAAGAAAATAATCCAGATATGGGAATTGGTGAGCAAAGACTAATGGACCAGAGATGTGTTATTTTGAAACAAAAATTCTTCACTGAACTAAAATTACAAGAGATTGAAAGCAGATCAGTGCAAAATCCAGACCCGAGCATAGTTTACAAGGTATCTAATTCACCAGAGAAGCAGGTAGTGGAGGGAAGAGAGAAGACTAATAGAGCTACTGTAAAACCAAAAATATCAACTGGAAAAGATCTTGTGGAACCATTGACTAGTGATGAATTAGTTGAGAAGATTAAAGTTCAAATGAAAATGACAGAAAGAATTCAACTGCCAAAACTGAACCAAGCTAATAAGGAAAACTTGGCCAAAACATTGAAGAAAGTAAATGAAGCTGTCCAAACTAGTTCAACAGAATCATTAGCTCAGACAAATCAACTAATATATGCAGCAGCTTATGTTGCCACCAAAGAACTGGGTTTGCAAGTTCAAAAGTGTCAAGGGAATAAAAAAGGAAACCCAAAATGCAAAGTTCTCTTGGAGTTGAAAATTAAAAACATTCAATCAGATTTGAGTAATCTGAAGAATCTGAGACAAGGAAATCTAAAAGATAGGAATATCAAAAGCAGCCTGATAACAAAGTATGACTTGAACAACAAGGGAATTGCAGTTATAATTGAAGAGTTGAAACAAAGAGTTGTGGCCATTGCAGAAAAGAGCCAGTGATATAACCAAATAATGCAGTTTTAGCAAAATTCACAGTTTAGAGATAATCAACATTATTTCTACAAGATCCTTGAAAAATGGGCATGAAGCCAGCACAAGTGAAAAGCCAAACAGAGAAAGCACTCTACAATTTTGGAAAAGCTTGTGGGAAAACAGTAAGGAGCACAATAAAAATGTAATATGGACCAAGCAGGTTGAAAATCTACCAAAAGCATCCAAAATGGAAGATTTTCAGATAATGAAAGAATCCATATATGAACAGGCAAAGAAGATAAAAAAAAACTGGAGTGCTCCTGTTTAGATGAAGTCCATGGATTCTGGGCAGGAGTTTAAGGGCAGGAGTTTTGAAGAAGGAAACAGAAGGATTTATCTTGGCAGCTCAGGAACAAGTTTTGCCAACAAATTGCATGAAGACAAAAATACAGCATGTATCCAACAATAGCAAATTTATTATTTATTTATTTAAATTTCTATACTGCCCTCCTTGCTGAAGGTGACTCAGGGCAGTTTAACACAATATAAATTAAAATTTTAAGTCCTTAAAATCTATAATTAAAACCAATTAAAACTACAACTAAATCTTTGTATAATTTAAAACTTAAGGGAGCATGGGGAGGGGGAGGTCAAACCAACCAGCAGGCTGAGGTCGTTGTGCCTCCAGTACTCCAGACCTGCCCTGCCAGCCAGGTTTTTACACACTTCCGAAAGGGCAGCAGCTCTGCCTTGAGGCGCAGCGCAGTTGGTAGGAGGTTCCACAGGGCCAGAGTGGACACAGGGAAGGCCCTCCTTCTAGTGCTAGAGAGATGAACCTCTCTAGCTGATGGCACAACCAGAAAGCCTCTCCGGTCTGCTCTAGTGGGATGGACAGATGTCCTTGGGACGATGTGGTCCTTGGGCAAATGCTGGCTTTGTAATTAAAAGGATAAAACAATGGCTCATCTGATCAGTGGATGTAGCAAAATTTCACAGACTGATTATGCCATGATGGTTGCAAAATTATTCACTGGAAACTTTGCCAGAAGTTTGGATTTGAATGCAGTAACAATCATTGGGAACATCAAGTAAAGAAAGTTTTAGAAAATGAGAGAGTCAAGATCCTGTGGGACTTTAAAATTCAAACAGATAGACAGATTTGCCTTACAACACACCTGATATAACTGTTGTAGAAAAGAAGGTCTGTTTTATTGATATTGCTATACCAGGAGATGCACGAATTGAAGACAAACAACTGGAGAAAATCACAAAATATTGTAATTTGCAAATTGAAGTTGAGTATCTTTGGAGGAAGAAATCTGTTGTTGTACAAATAGTGATCGGAGCCCTTGGAGCAATACCTAAAGGACTCCCTAGATATTTGGAAACTTTGGATTTACTGGACTTGAACATCCTAACTCACCAAAAAACAACTCTACTACTAACCGCATATATACTCATATGTTACCTTAACAGTTCTTAGGCCCTTAGTTAATTTTATTCCAGTCCTGAACTGTGTACCAAATTGTTGATTTGTATAATAATAATAATAATAATAATAATAATAATAATAATAATAATAATAATAATAATAATAATAATAATAATAATAATAATAATAATAATAATAATAATAATAATAATAATAATAATAATAATAATAGCCATCATATGGTTCCTTCCAGCAATTCCAACTGTTAAATTAATTAGCACTGAATTAAAAGTACCTCCTTCCTGAGATACAGTATTTGTCAGACAAATCAATTAAGCACAATTTTTAACAGAATCGAAAGCATATTAGATGAGGATTTGTAGTTTCAACCCTATACTTGAGTGCTCAGGATGTGATGTAATAACAAAATTGCTGCAGAATATTCTGAGAGCATAATATTGTCAACTAATGGATTATAATAAAATAAACGCTGTTATTAGGGCAAAACATTATAACGATAAAGAGGAAAAATGCCACCCCCCCTTTATTTGCAGCACCTCCCCCTTAATGGTCTTGAGCATTTTGAAAGGTAATTTAAACAAGTACATTGTGTCTGTTATTGAAATTGTTTCATCTTGCTGGCTGCTGAAAATGGCTTTAGCCCTCTCTCTGAACAAAAGATTCCCTAATAAGACAACAACATCGATGGGGAAAATGCCCACAAAAGCAGGGGTTTGGTGTTGCTGCAGAAAGCCAACCCAAGACAGTCTGTAAATGGTCTTTCTTCCCCTCTTTTTCCCTTATGTGTAATTAGATTAATTAAAAGGACAAAGTAGTTAATGTAACTGTTGTTCAGGGTGGGGGTGGGGAAGAGGGCTGTTTCTTTTCCTCGCATCCATTTTAGACAAGAGCTCATGAACCTCGCTTCAGCAATGCTGTAAAGAATGTTGGCTGGTAAGTAAAATTAACAAGCTTAATCTGTAAGGAATCTGGCATGAGTCATAGATGAAATGTATCTGTAGCAACGGAAGGCCAGTAATTCCTGGTATCCTTTTATATGCCTAATAAAACTTACAATAAATTAATGGCATTTTAGTTTTCAGCTCCAGCCCTATTAATCAGTGCCAAGATGTGTAGTCAAGTTACAATAGAATGAATTCAACAAAGTGTATTTCAGTGGTACAATTGGCTTGACTCTAATTAGGCCATGGTTGTTGATATTTCAAATACTGTTTTATTATTAGGCTTCATTTCTTTGCAAGAACTTTCTCAGAAGCTGTTGAATAACAAGGCAGAAAGATTCTCGCTGAAGACACCTTAGAAGTAAGCTGTGTGACCTCCTTCTTCAACGAGTTAAGATTGTGAACATGACTGAAAAATGGTAGAAATGCCATTTTACCATGGAAGGTAATGGTGCACTGTACTGTTACAAAGTCAAATGGATTAAAGGAATGTGAGACATTTGTGGACTCTGATGGGAAATTTGGCACACTGCCAAATTTCACTGAAGTTCTTGGTGGCGACAAAATATACCAATATATACTTTATATGTTTAAATATATGAATTTTATGACAAAATACATTTCTAAATGCAAACTTTGAGTGGACATATATTCAGAAATGCATATTTTTGTCAAATTATGTTGAATATATGTTTAAACATTCAACCAAAATCATTTTTGCACTTAATTAATAATACTCAGATTTTTACAGAAACAGGATAGTATGAATTTATGAAAGAACAATTCCATCCTTCACAAACAAGCAAATTTATCCATGCATACACCAATTCTCAGTGAACAAGATCATATCTGTAAATCTAGTCACATTTATAGTATCCGTTCATTGTAAAACATTTTATCCCCCTATTTCCCCTATCTTTTGAACCTATGATGGATATTTATCACATATACAATCTGTGGGTCCCCATTTTTGGGTGAAATACATCAGAAATGTTCAACTATTGGATCACAAACAAGCCAATTCTACTTGCCATCTGGGAACCATAGCAAAATTTTAGCAAGCATAGTTAGCAAAGGCATTTCATAAATTAAATTTTATATTGAAATTGTTTGCTCTGTCTTTTGTGTCTCATTATTTAGAAAGTCAAGGTAGGATACAGCACAACCCAAAGTCTATTCCTGAGACTATTTTTTTGCATCAATACCCTAGCTTCCTTCCATGAATCCAACAGATTTTTCCTATTAAATAGTGGTCCTCTCTGCCCATTTAGCAAGGATGCCCATTCACCCCCGCCTGCTGGCTTATTTGACTCCTCCCCTCTCTGTGAATCTTTTTAATCGCTTTTAATCTCTTTTTAATCTTTCAATTCTAATTTTTATCTTGTGTTTTAATTGTTGTTTTTAATGCTGTGTTAGCAGCCCTGGGTCACTCGTGAGGAGGGCAGGATATAAATATGATTAAATAATAATAAATAAAATAATAACAATGTAACATAACATGGTTTTAGATTAAAATAGGGAGAAACTATACTTTGGATGTAAACTCTGATAATATCAGCCAGCAGGCCTGCAGACCATGCCTGATGAGGGGTTTTCTGAATTATAGCCAAAGATTTAAAATTCTTATCTGCACATTAGACCATGCCCAGAGTATATACATTTCTTCCGTATTAAAAGCTTAATTGTGGTTGTTCCAAATAGATTAGATTACATTGTAAGAGAACCTATAAAGGTGCTGTGATATGTGGCAAATTAATACTACTTTCTCTAGAATAGATTGGACCCTGATATTTCAAATTGATGGCTATCTGAGGCCTACAGAATTATGATGGTTAAAAAGCTGATTTGAAAAGGTAACACTAACAAACTACATTTACAATGATAACCTAGTCATATTATTGTTATTATTTGGAGTTTAATTATGCCCAGTGACTTTCACCAATAAAGGCTTAAACCAGCTATATTGCATCTGTATGCAGTCCGCCCAAAGCTTTGGTGATACAGCTTGCTGTATGCGGGTATAAATTTGTTGTTGTTCAGTTGCACAGTCGATTCTGACCCTTTGCTACCCCATGGACCACTGTCCGCCAGGCACTACTGTGCTCCACCATCCCCCTCAACTCGCTCAGCTCTGTGCCCATTGTGTCCACAATACAATCTAGCCATCTCATTTTGGCCACCCCCTTCTTCTTTTGCCCTCAACCTTTCCAAGCATCAAGGATTTCTCAAGTAAGTCCTCTCTTCTCATTTGATGTCCAAAGTACTTTAGCTTCATCTTTACTATTTGACCTTCTAAAGAGTAGTCAGGGTTGATTTCTTCTAAGCTCGACCTGTTTGTTCTCCTTCCTGTCCTCTCCTCCAACACCACATTTCAAAGGCGTCTATTCTTCTGTGCTCAGCTTTCTTTATGATCTAGCTCTCAGAACCATACATTACTACTGGGAATACCACTGCTTTGACTAGGTGGACTTTTGATTGCAAGGTGATGTCTCTACTTTTCACTATGTTCCCCAGGTTTCTCATAGCTTGTCTCCCAAGAATCAGTCGCTTTTTTATTTCATGGCTGCAATCTCCATCTACAGTGATCTTGAATCTGAAGAAAGTAAAGTCTGTCAGTGCTTCTACTTCTTCCCCATCTATTTTCCAGGGACTGATAGAGCCTGTTGCCATTATCTTTGTTTTCTTGATGTGAGTTTCAAGTCAGCTTTTGCACTCTCTTCTTTCAACCTAAGCTGCAGCTTCTTTAGGTCTTCCTCACTTTCTGCCATTAGGGTAGTATCATCTGCGTATCTCAAATTGTTGATGTTTCTCCCAGCAATTTTGATCCCATATTGTGATTCTTCCATCCCTGCATTGTGTATCATGTCCTCTGTGTATAAGGTGAATAAGCAGGGTGATAAAACGCAGCCTTGTGTTACTCCTTTTCCTATTCCAAACCACTCCATCAGTCCATATTCTGTCTTCGTTGTTGCTTCTTGACTCTTGTACAGATTTCTTATGAAGCATATAAGGTGTTCTGGTATTACCATCTCTTTAATTACTTGTCACATTTTGTTGTGGTCCACACAGTCAAAGGCCTTGGTGTAGTCAAGTACAGAAGTAGACTTCTTTCTGATATTCCTTTGTTTTCTCCATTATCCAATTTATGTTGGCAATGTGGTCTCTAGTTCCCCTGCCTCTTCGGAACCCAGCCTACACTTCTTGGTAATTCTCTCTCCATGTGCTGCTGCAGTCTATCCTGCATTATCTTGAGCATAACCTTGCTAGCTTGTGGGATGAGCGCAATTGTTTGATAATTTGAATATTGTTTGGTGAGGTCCTTTTTGTATAGTTCCTCTGTGTACTCTTGCCATCTTTTTTATCACTTCTGCTTCAGCTAACTCCTTGCCATTTTTGTCCCTTATCATGGGCATTTTTGCTTTAAACATTGGCAAGAAATTGCAAGTTGATAAATAGGGGATCATGGGGTGGGGAGCCGGGGGGGGGGAGACTAGGGGTGGCAAGCCTAGAAGGGGGGGCGGCGGCAGCGGCGACGAGTTTGGCCTGCGCCCCGGGCAGCAGAAACCCATGCTACACCAGTGCAGCTTTTGCACTTTCTCAAATTATTTATGTTTCTCCCCAGCAATTTTGATCCCAAATTGTGATTTCTCCATCACTGCATTGCATATTATGTGCTCTGTGTATAAGTTGAATAATCAGGGTGACAAAATGCAGCCTTGTCTTCCTCCTTTTCCTATTCCAAATCACTCCGTCATTCCATATTCTGTCCTAACTGTTGCTGCTTGATTCATGTACACAGTGGTGGGATGTCAAAAATTTTACTACCCCACCGTGATGTCATCACAGTGTGGGCGGAGCTAACGTTATGACATCATGACATCATGGTGGAACCAACGTCATGACATCATGATGTTGTGGGCGGGGCCAAAGAAAAAAACAAAAATAATAAAATACACACACACACACACACACCTCAACCCACCCACCCACCTACCCATCCACAACACAAATCCATAAATAAATAAATAAATAAATAAATAAATAAATAAATAAATAAATAAAATAAAATAAAATAAAATAAAATAAAATAAAATAAAATAAAAAAATACATTGAAATACACCTACCCACCCACCCACCCCAAACACAAATCAAACAGGGCTTTTAAACTAGAGCTTAGAGCTCATTCTGGCTCTTTCTCATAGTAGGTCAGATGGAAGGAACTACAGAATGAACTCATCACAAGATGGCTTCATATTGGCACTTTTCAACAGTTAAAGAAGTTAGGTACTAAGTCTTTCCCTAACCAGTTCTCTAGGATAATATGCCTTAATGTAAATGTAAAACACCTGTACCTCCTTAAGGGAACAGCAATTGGAACAGCACAGGTGTAGCTTATTGATGAGGTAACTCCAAGACTTTGCTTAAAAACCCCAAGCCAGGCCGCTAGGCCTTTTTAGGAACTGTGGTAGTATGTCAATACAGGTAAAGGTATTAAATACACATTAAAATACACACAGACACACCACATCCAAAGGTGTGTCACTTACCCTGGGGAGCAGGCTATAGGGAGCTTCAGGCTAACAGCTTCACTTCCTCCTCCCCACTTGGGAGGACAGCAAGGAGGCCGTGCATATGTGCCAAGCACTGTAGGGATGCATACACACCAAGTGCTTGGTGTGCATGTGCAGTGGGGGAACCAGTGAAAAGGTAAGCCCTGAAGGTGGTTCCCCCCAAAAGCTGCTACCGGTTCTCCAGGACACTGGGAAAAGTTACTACTGGTTCTGGTGAACTGGTGTGAACCTGTTACATCCCATCATTGCATGTACAGATTTCTCATGAGGCATATAAGGTGTTCTAGTATTCCCATATCATTAATTACTTGCCGCATTTTGTTGTGGTCTGCACAGTCAAAGGCCTTAGTGTAATCAATGAAACAGAAGAAGAGTTTTTTCTGATATTCCTTTGTTTCTTCCATGATCCAACGTATGTGGTCTCTAGTTCCCCTGCCTCTTCTGAACCCCGCCTGCACTTCTGGTAATTCTCCACTACCACACTGTGGGCATGGTATGCTGGGCCAGCTGGAAAGCCCTGTGTTGCACCCGAATTAGGACTACTTTATTTCAAAACATGGATGGCCGGGGCCAGCCAGAATTTCTGCTACTGGTTCTGGTGAACTGGTGTGAACCTGCTGATGCCCACCACTGCATGTATTTCAGTGTGAGCTTGAAATAAGGCAATCCACTTCTTCAGACACAAAAGATAGTTGATTCTGAGGAAGTGGATTATAATCAACAAAAGCTCACACCCAAATAAATATGTTTGTCTTAAAAGTGCCAAAAATGTATTTGGTTTTGCTAAAACCCAATAACACAGAAGAAAACATATTTCTCAACTGCCACATGGGAGGGCTGATGTGTCTTTCAGTTTTCTACTTCTGACCTGGCTTTCTCTTGTTCCATCACTTTGGGACAAACTAGACATGATGTGATTCCTGTTTTCAGCCTAATGCAACGGTTCATTTAAAAGACTGAATAGTTAGTTCAGGGAAGAATGGATCATGTGGCAAAAAGGACACTCAACTCACTGCTTCCGTTATGAATCCAATTCAAATTAAAGGACTATACACTGGCTATATGTAAGTGGGCAAGAGATCACTTTCCCCCAATTGCAAATATAGTACTTCCAAACTTCACTGGGATTGGGTCCATGATAGTGTGTGTGCGTGTGTGCTTCATCATATCAACTTTTTGATTTTGTAAAACAATCCAGGTACACAAAGACTAATGGCATGAATAATCAGTAACTTGTTCTGAACTGGGGTTGAGGATACAGCTAGTCTGGCATCTCCTCTTAGTTTATGTGAAGCTTCTGGCTTCCTTCTTGCAGCATTGATTTCTTCTGTGTCCTTGTACGGATAAATAAAAAACCCAGAGGTCAGATAAAAAAAGCTGTCAGTCATCGGTTGCACATTTGTGGCCAAAAGCTAGCTTAAGTCCATAACTCAAAACAATACTTTGCCTGTTTATGAAATATGTCTTTGTTTCATTAGGAAAAAGAAATTACAAAATTAAATTCATTACATCCAATTACTGTATGATTCATCTGGCTGCTTAATGAAGCCCCACATTATGCTAACAAGATAAAGCAAAAGGATAACATTTTATGAGACTGCAGACATTTTGCATAAGCCAGACAGGGTGCTGTTGTCTTCTCAAAAATAAAATAAAATAAAATAAAGGCAAGCTGTGCTTACTGACGCAGACCTTCTGGTATCTTCAGGGTGAGATATTCCCATATAATGACTTTGTAAAGGGGAAAAAGGGGCGGGCAAGGGCGGGTGAGAGCATAAAATGGATTGTTTCTCTGCCTTTTCACTCTTAAAGCTCTTTGTTCCCTGAATGTGTGCCAAAACGAGTATGAGTAACTGCATTGTATTTGGTAATTCCAAATACAATTATAACTCCTTTTGGGGATGATTCTCAAACACATTCTGCCACCATAAAGAGGTTGCATTGATTGTTTTGTCAGTGTAGGGGTAGGAAGCAGGACATTATATGTTTGGAGAAGAACATGCATTGCATATAACCCTCTTGACATCTTCGGGGTTTTGGAACCAAGCTGCTCCCACTAAATTTGGTAGCTCACTCCCAAATGACAGCAATCTGTCCCCTCCTTTTCCCCCTTTGAAAGCAAGGTCCAGTGGGCACATATACCTTGTTGAAAAACCCTCCTGGAAGCTCCCTGTAAGATTGGCTCTGTTTTAAAACCATGGATACAGTCAATTCATGCCATGTATTCGAGGGAAATTCAGTTCATTTTTGGCTCCTGCCACTGCCACACTGTTGAGTTATTGATGCAATAACTAATTAATCTGTTAATTAATTAACATGATAATATTTAATAGTTAATCTGTTGCATTCAGCTGCAGTGGTGGGGGTGCACCACCCACAGGAATTGCCTAATCCTGGTTTAAGACATTTTGTTGAACATACAGCATATCTGAGATTTTGGATAGCTGTATTGAATCCCATTCCTCATTGTAAGTGGAAGTTGAAAAAGGGATATGAACGACTCAAGTTAATTAAAGCAGAGCAATTACAATAGAGCGCACAGCAATATTCTTTACAGCATAAACATAGAGTATACATGTATTTGAGTGGTATATTACATTATTAGTAATGACTACTAATAATGATTGGTTGTTGGTAAACATTATGCAATTTGCGGGCAGATTTACTTGTTCAATTCTCTTAGCCTCGATTAGCAGATGTCTGTGGAAAATCAAGCGGCCTGTTTCACTTTTGATCAGTTCAGTTTGTACTTCTGTTTCTTCAAAACTGTCAATTACTTGCTTCACTAATGCTGTAAAAACATAAGAAGAGCCCTGCTGGATCTGATCAAAAGTCCATCTAGTCCAAGCAGACACTAGCGGGAAACTCACAAGCAGAACATGAAGCCAACAATTACTTCTTCTCCATAGGAAAATTCCTCCCTCTCCAGCCACAGGTAATATGCTTTTAACACCACATTTTTAACACCATCTTCCATAAATGACATTATGTCTTTTGTTATCCAGCCAGGTATGTTAGTATATTCTTGGGGTGATGTTGCAGAAAGAGTCATGTGATCCATTCAAGCTTGTCAGGGCAATAGAAAGGGAGAAATAATTCCTTTTCTTTCTGCTCCAGATTGGGGTACACAGAAAGAACTTAATTTTTTAATTTCTTAATTGTAATAGTTTAATTTTAATGCTGTCTTGGAGTTTTTGTTAGTTTTTGCTTGTTGTGAGACGCCCAGAGTTGTCTCAGAGAGGGGGCGGTGGCAGAAATGCATGTAATAAATAAATAAATAAACTTCCTCAAAGAGTGTGGTATTTTTGAATCACAATCAGGTATATCTTGTTAACAGCAACCTTGTGTTGATGGCTAATCTTTCTCACACTAGATCAGGCGAAAGGAACTGCTGAGTGAACTCACCAAAAGGTGCCTTCATTTTGGAACTTTCTTGACTGGCCTAGACACAGAAGAAGAAGAAGCTCCAGGATGGGCTAGGCCTCTTAAAGCTGCTTCTTCATTGTCACAAAATTCTACCTTGTCACTTTCTAGCACTTGTAGAGACATCATTAGTGGATGGTTTCTACCAGCAAAATTTCTCCAGAGATTACTGTTTCATTGTTGTTCCTAGAATTGGGGAAAGCAGTGCTGTGAAGGCTGGGAAGTATCATTTTGATCAGCTGGGATCTGTGGAAAAACAGGTCAAGGGAGCTCTACACATATGCATAGCATAACCCTTCTAATTAGATGTGATCCATTCTGGAAGGTGGAAGGATAATGCACATATAAACAGTTATACAGTACAGTGATTATGCAGTGTTTTCCTCCCAAATTGCAGGCAAAGTTCTTTCCATTAAGAAAAAAGAAAGTTTAGCACAATCAAGTCAGTAATAATAATAATTTTGTGTCAGAAATTATTCTGGGTTGAAAGGATTTTTGTGGAAGAAACTCCGCTCAAAGAACACCCAAATGAGGCTCCTTTCATGTCCCCAAGAGCTGGGACAGAGCTCAATCTGCCATGCAGTACTCGGGTCTCGAACTGCTGACTTGCTAGCCTTCCAGCTAACAAGCTGAGCTTCTTAACCACTGAGCCACCACAGCCACCACATAGTTACGGCAGTGATTATGCATAAATAGGCAGGATTCTGACCATTGGGTTAATGGCTCAGGAATTAAAACTCAGAACTTTGGAACAAGTCTGAGACCCTTCAGCCAAAAATTAGGTATTCTATTTTGGGCCTTTAAGGAGATGTAGTCCAAAAAACCCCCCCTCTTTCCCAAGTTCTGGAACAAATGTGTTGTTGGTTGTTGTTTTTGGCCTGTAGTGCAAGCTGTGGTCAGATGAAATTTCACTGCCATTCTTGCCCATTCAGTCTTCCGAGGGCATCCTGGTTGCAACCTGTTGGTGCTGAGCCCCAGACCAAATAAGAGCAGTTGTTTATTTGCATGTTTCAAATTGAATGTATCTCTGAAGTTGCCTTTTCAAATTGACAGGCCCCAGTTAATGGCCAATCTGAATAAGAAGGAGAGTCATGAAAATAAACAGAATGAATCATCCTGGCTTAGCACATACATGAGAATAAGAACATCTTATTTTTTTTAAAAAAAGATTAGATCCTTGACATTGCATGAGGCAAAGGAAGCATGTAAGAACAACAAAAAGATCCAGTGTTCATATTTTTCAAACACAAAGGCAAAATATTACCTAGACTGACAAATGACTAAGGCGGATGAATCAATCAATTTGGATTTTTCTGTTTCTCATTTTCCCCAGTCATCAATTTATTCTATTTTGTTTTGCATCCTTCTGTTGTGCTTCTGCTTTTAAATAAAAGGCTGGATGAACATTTATGACTTTATAAGTCTTTCCAGACCCTTTTCTGGGCAGCCACAACATATCAATTTATTTCATTGAGTTGGGAAATAATGATTTTGATAAGCTCTTTGCAAAACGCAAACCAAATGATTTTTTGGGGTGTTATATTAATTTTAATACTGAGAATCATCAAGGAAGGTTTGGAGACTGTGCTATTTTGTTTGTTTGTTTGCTTCTTTCCCACCTTCCTCCCAGAACTGAGACCCAGGGTTGGTCACAATATGATTAGAAAACAAATTTTAAAAACCCACACAGTTGTGTTATAATGTTAAATTAAACAAATTACAATATTGAAACACAATAGTGAAATTAAATTTAGTTTTAAAAAAAGTTCAAAAGCCCTTCAGTTAAAATAAGAACAATTTAAAAAATGAAAATAAATTACACATGTCAAAAGGCTTTCCATAAATCATCAATCAGTTGCTGAAGACACAACTTGTCCTTGCTGGCCAAACGTGTTGAATCAGTTATTTACATTCTCTTCTACTGCCCATTTTACAAGGAAATCCGTCTCAACTACTGTATATAAGCTGACTATAAGTTGGCCCAAATATAAGCTGAGGTACCTAATTTTGACCTGAAAAACCATGGATATAGATTGACCTGAGTATAAGGTGAGAGTGGGAGATGCAGCAGCTGCTAGTGAGTTTCAATAATTAAAATATATGAAAATAGAGTAAAATTAATTAATTTAGTGCATTTTTTTACTGTATTTGCTCCACCCAACCAGTGGTGGCGCTGCAGGGGAAGTGGGTGGGCAGGTTAATCGCACTGAGGCAGGAAGTGTTGCTCTAGCCTAGCTTCTTGCTCCCCCTGCAAGCAAGAAGCATGGCTTGCCCCTCCATCTTGGGGACAAAGACATGAAGGTAAGTGAAATCCTTTCTTTTTCCACACCAGTTTGGAAGGGGGACACAATCACTTTGCAGAGCTTCTTTCTCCATCTTTTTTTTTTTTTTGCATAGGAATGCATTGAAAACAAACTTCAGAAGAAATTCATTTTCAATGCAATCTTATGGAAAACCGCAATTTGCACCCTCTTGTGGCCAGTTGTGGTAATGGCGCCAATATCTGTTTTTACTAGTAATTTCTTTGTCAAAGCTAGTTTTATTGCTGCAGACTCATTCCAAATTTTTTTTTTTGTCCCTCATGGTTGTTGACCCTTTTTGGACTTCATCATCATAAACAAATGTACTTTTCAGGCTGATGGGATTGAAGAAAAGGTTCACTTGAAAATCTCAAACTGGGCAGTTTTGTGTGGAAGAATATTGTCTATCAGAAAATCTGGACTAGTTTATTTTATTTTATTTATTTATTTTATCACATTTGTATTGCCGCCCTACTCACAAGCGACTCATGGTAGCTAACCCAGTGTTGGAAAATGAAGTTATAACTTCATTCAACTCAGGTTTAACCTCTCATCCTTGCTACTTTGCCTTTCACCTGGCATAAGAATTAAGCTTCAGTTTGTTCACCTTTCCCCTAACCCAGTACTGACTTAAGGAAACCAGCTTCCTCTCAGTTAGTTGGAAAGGAGAATAGTACTGGGTGTCATTAGCAATTCCCAAAGGCCTCAAAAGTTTGCTTCCCCTTTTGTCTCCCCCCTTTTTGTGTTTGGCTGAAATCCAGTAGTAAGACACAACTAGAATAGGCCCACTGAATCTGATGCAACAGCACTTGGGTGAAATAGGCTCATACAAAAGTAAATTCATGATAATGGTGAATACTTTGGCATGTGTATGCCTTCCACAAGGATAAGCGAGGGAGAATGAAGGGTATAAAGAAACCAGGACTCATCCTAAAAAGATAGCTAAATGGAGATTTGTCTCTCCCTAGCTTTCATCCAGCAGCCATCCCATCAAGTTGAGTGGATGCTGAAAACCAGTGTAATTTATTTTGCTTTCATTTTCTCTCCTGTGTTTTATTTTGAATCCTAGCTTTCTGGATTGTACATCTGAAAGCAAAGAATGTCTGATTTTAGAAGCTAAGCAGTGTTGGGTTTGATTAGTAGTTGGAGGGGAAGCCACCAAGGAATAACAGTACTAGATCTTCAGCTAGGGCTAGAAAAGAACCATGCCCAAAGTCCTGGAAAGCTGCCAGTACTTACAGTTAACAATACTGGACTTGAGGGCCAAGGGTCTGTCACAGTATAAGCCTATTTCCTTGATTCCATGTCTTCTTTGTTTACATGCCAGGCTTCTAAAAATCTCGGAATTTGGGTAAAAATAATATACATAAAGTATTGTGATGTCTTGGCCATGACTCTGAAGTGGCAAGTCATTCTTCTTATTAAGGCGATGAAAGACAATGAAAAAAGGGGGAGACAAGAATGAATGATCCTACTTCATTTTGCAAAAATGATATCTCCAGTCTCGGTGTGTTACTTTCAGAGAGCACAACATGTTAGTCAGAAACCTGTGCTTAAATTGCTATTCCTAAGAACAATGGAGTGCAATCTAGTCACCCTAAAATGTTGTAAGATTTAGGTCAATTGCAAGTGACAAATTTGACATTGGGGGGGGGGGGAACAAATCTGAAGGCACAAGTTTATTTTTATTTTTTGTTTAGAATCCAATGCCTTGCATTAGCAAACAGAAGTTGCGCAGTATATTAAAAGTTAAACTATTGTTCAAAATGCTAACATTCAGGATTTTATCAAGATTGAAATAAATATGTGAGTATTTCCATCACAAAATGGAATAAAAAGGCCTTTATCTTCATAATTTCTTGTTGCTGCAGTAGCAATGCTGATAACCTGATATGTATTCAATCACCTGCATACTTGGTTTTATTGTTTTGTCAAAATATTAAGAATATCAATGTATCTCCATAATTCAGTGTACTACAACAAAGTATTTTCTCACCAGATATAGCAAAGATTGTATTATACTTTGGAGATCGTACGTAATGATGACAAAGTGATCCATGTTCTATTTTAGCATTAATATCTGCCTTGAATAAAGCTTGAAATATGGCCTCAAAGCTAAAAGCCTTTAATATTAAGATCTTTAACCATTATTTATGTGACTGAAGATGGGGTTTAGCATAATAAAGTAGAGTGGGTATCTAGAATGAAGATGACTAAAAAACAACTGAAAACAAGGTAAAATGGTAAATTATACACAACAGTAAATTTACCTTTATGGCATTATCTCATTTATTTTTTATTTGTTAGACAGAGCATGCAGTTTCTCACTTTGGTGCACTTAGAACTGGACATTCCTCAGAATAGCTTGGGGAGTGGGGGGTTTCCTCAGTGTTACAGTATTTTTTCTTGAACTGGTTCCATGAAGGCAGTTTTAGATATTCCACTGGTACATCTCTCTTTTATAGCAATTTGCAATTTACTGTCTTACCCCTGTAAGTTGTTCAAAGTAAAAACCAGGTGGGCTCAACGGCAGTGTCATAAGTGAAAGTGTTGTACTGGTGTAACAAACTAAATACTAACATGGCAGCATGTTGTAATTACATGGCTGCCACAGGAGGTAATTATTACAGGTTATATAAAAGCCATGTATGATTGAAGGCTAGATGTGGAAGGACTTCATCTGATCCACGCTGCAGCAAAAGGTCACCCCCATTAAAAATATGTTACAGATTTCTGGATAAGTGAAGCCTCTTGTCCTAGATGAGATTGATGTTCTTAAATAGTCAAAACAACACTGTAGACATTTCAGCTACTTATGAACTTCACTCATATATTCTTCAGAATCTACAGTTTAAAAGAAGTTGTGGTTATTTAGTTAATCTTCTGGTTGTTAGAGCTTATCTGAGAATAGCTTCCTTAAGTCAAAGGATATGGGTGTAGGCTGAAAGACATTTGCACTATCAGATAATTGCTTGGAACTTACTTTCTTGCTCTTCTTCATGTCGCTCCATAGATCCTACTGACCTTAATGAAGACCAACATTTTCACAGCAGCAGATGACATGAAGGTGGATTCCAAAGCAGAGAATCAGGAGAAGGGGGTGAGGTCATTGATAATTTTTTTCCTTCTTCCCAAGAATCTCTCTATTCAAAATTTAGTCTACTAAACTGTTTTCCCATGTGGAAAAATACATGGTTCAAAGATACTTGTGATAATGGATCTTTACTGTGACCTGCTGGAAAAAAGGAAGGTCGGAATGCGGGGGGTGGGGGGTGGGAAGATGCAGCAATCTTTCTCACCCCAGCTATCTTTTAAAAAAGCAGCACTGTGTCCTAGGATTTCACTAAGATGATAGCTCTTCCGGTTCCGGTTGACTAAATGCAAATAGGAGGGGAAATGTGCTAGTACAGCTTTCCTCCATCCCAATTTCCAGATATTATCCAGCTGTGGAGTACAAATTTTTGAGTAGGAGTGACTGTATTATCCAGAGCAACTCTCCACATGACTAGTGATACTAGTTGTTGAATGTTCACAGATGTGTGGACATCATTTGTGAGTCACACAAACTTTCCTATTCCAATCTCATCTTCCATGTGTGAGGCCAACCACATGTTCAGAGTGTAGGGCTAATGCTCACATGTTTATTCTATACAATTCAGAATGCCTAAACAGGGATTTTGAAAGCCCATCTAGGTGCAGTCTAGAAAGAAAAGGCAATATGAACAATGCTAGATGTTTTCATACAGTTCTTTGTTTAAAAATATAGTTTATCCATTGATGGCAAGGTGACAGGACTAAACAGGTATAATACAAAGTGGAATAAGTCTGATAACAGGGTTGGCCTTTCCATTTGGTACCATGAGGTAGCCACTCCAGTCAATGTGATACAGCCACAAATAGTTGGTTATTAATGTTGCTATTATTTTATTGTAATTATTTTTTATTTTATTTATAACCAAGAAAAATATTTGCTCCTAAGGATGGAGAGTAGTAAAAACAATTGATGTAATTCTTAATCTTATTGTTTCTGCCCTTATTATTTGTTCTTTTTGTAAAGCTTTTAAAAGTTGTACACCCCCCCCCCCGTGGGAAATTACGAAGATGGGTAGTATATAAATTAAGTAAGTAAGTAAGTAAATAAATAAATAAAATTTTAACTATCAATAAGTTGCTCAAAGTGTTTTTTTTAAAAAAAACATACAGTAATTCACACTTTCATTTAAAACAAGCTGTATCATTTTCAGCAACAAAATGATATCAGACCTGCTTACAGGGCTATTATAACTTTAAAAATTAGTTAACAAAACCTATTTAAACATGAGAGTGAAAATACCAGAAGTCAAGCAATGGCCAGTTCTATTTGTCCTGCTTCTGTTTTATAAAATTGTGCTCCTATTCTCTCTTATTCCAATATTTTGTACTTTGATAAAAAAATTTCCTCAGTTCTTTGTAGTCAAAGAATTTCTTTTAAAAATCATTTGTTTCTTGTAAACTATTTCCTTTCCTGATTTTTATGGGTGGGTGGGTTGGGGGTTAGGAATTTTGAGGACTCAGCCAATTTTCTTTTCAGACAAAATAATATTGCCTCCTCAGTGAATATGATAGCTGTCCTTTTCATAACATAGTTTAACCATCATGAAAGGAAACACATCACACCAAGGGGAAAAAACAGCTCCCATAGAATCCTCAAGTATATTGGTTGTGAGTTCAAAATAATATCATTTAAGATTGGCATATGCAGTGCTATGAATTTAAAATGAAGAGCATTAAAACATATTGAAACAATTTTTGAAAATCATGCTTTCTGGGGTAATGATTTTTGCTAAGATATATTCATAAGTTTCTTGAGTGTGGCATGACTTAGAATTTGATTACAGCACCATCTACTGGGTATTAAGCCTCTGTCCCCCCCCCCCCTTATGTCTTTCCTACATCTCCCTCTTCTTTTTTGAAATAAAAAATATATGATAATTTTCCCCAGGTAGCAACTGTAAGTGTGCAGGTATGGGTCTGTATGTGTGTGCGCGTGAGTTTTATACACATATATATTCATGATTCAATACCATTTTGCATCAAAATGCTTGAAGACTTCTGCTGACTGGAACAGACTCAGAAGGCTAATTCACATGCTTAGATTGCCATGTTGAAACTATAGATTGGGTAGACTGGTATGTGCTTCACTTCGTGTGTGGTAATGTGATTGTGGCAACAGTAACAGCAACAAGTATATTGAGTTGCCACTGAAGAAGTATTTTATCATGAAATGTGGTGTGCTACATCATTTTTAACTCTCAGTAAACTGGAGGGCCTCTTCTCCCCCCCCCCCCACTATTGTCATTACTACATGGATAGCTCAGCAAAGGTATACTATGTGATATGTTTACCGAGGATCATTCAGCATTAACCCTCCCACACACACACATACACATACACACTCACACATGAAATAAAGATAGATAGATAGAGAGACAGACATAATACGCTTGTACAGAAGTTCAAATAGTTCCAAATGGCATATTTAAAAACTGCAGATTCTTATTTACTTTTTCAGGCACAAGGTTTGAAGCAGGATTGTAGCCTTGCTGATCTTAATTATAGCTCTATAAAAGTAATTTCCCTCAAGTTTAAAAGTTATTTTGTCGTGCTCCTGGTCTGATATGTAATTTTACCAGATCTCCAAAAAAAGGAAGTCATGTTAAAGTGACCACATTGCCAAATTAAAAATGCCACCACACTATGTCACACCATGGTGCTGTTTACCACCATTTTGTCCACAATGCCCAACAAGAGATTACCTGGAGATGCCAAAAGTTGAAACTATGATTTTATGGATGCAAACCATATAATCTTCATTTGAGTTGGAAATTTTCCCTGATCAAGTTTAATAGATTAGAATCATAGTGCATTCAATGGGAAGTCAGCATAATTTGTGGAATGACAAGCCTGATATGTAATCTGAGAAGACTGATTATTGATTGATATGATCGATGCCAATGGTGTATTATACCTCTAGAAGTTGTCAACAAACTGATATTAGTGTTAGCATGTTCCCTGTGTTAGAAGGTGGATGAGGAAACCAGCGTGACCAAACCACCAGTTACAATTTGAAAGGATATGGTCCCATTATAGCCTCAAAAAGGTGAAGAAAAACTAAAGAGAAAAAAGTATGGTATTTCAGGCCTTATGGTATTTAGTGCTTTGTTGTTGTTCAGTCGCACAGTCAATTCCGACCCTCTGCGACCCTATAGACCACTGTCCTCCAGGCACTTCTGTCCTCCACCATCCTCCACAACTCGCTCAGCTCTGTGCCCATTGTGTCCACAATACCATCTAGCCATCTCATTTTTGGCTACCTCCTTTTTCTTTTGCCATCCACCTTTCCCAGCATCAAGGCTTTCTCAAGTGAATCATATTCCTTTACCCATTGATATACTTTGTTTACCACCTTGGTTTTATAGGATACTGTCCATTATCTTTATCGAACTATAAATAAATAAATAAATAAATAAATAAATAAATAAATAAATAAATAAATAAATAAATAAAATCCTATTGCCTAATGTGCCAAAGGGCAGGGAAGCAAGGGCTTGGTATACTTGAGCCCTAGGCAAAGGTCAAGGTTGTCCTTGCTTGAAAGCCAGTGGTATCCGACTCAAGGGTTCAGTGCTCATCTCTGTTTATAGCCAAGGAGCCAGCACTGTCTGCGTCTGCAGACATTTCTGCGGACATGAGGCAGGCATGCCTCAACACCAGAGTGCATGGAGTGTTATTTACCTTCCTACCAAAGTGGCACCTATTTATCTACTTGCAAATTTCTTGTTTTCTAACTGCTAGCTTGGCAGGAGCTGGGACACAGATGGGAGCTCACTCTGTCATGCAATACCCAGGAACTGAACTCTGATCTTTCAGTCAGTGAGTTCAGCATCTTAATCATTTGAGCCACCGCAGTCCCCTACTCACCGCAGTCCCCTACTCAACACCTTGAACACTCAGGTGTTATTGCACCATATCAGGAACAAGGTGGGAAGGGTTCATCTACTTTCTCCATGTGATTAGGGACACTGGTCTCAAAAGCAGAGGCGCCTACTCTCATGTAAATGTTACATAGGAGCAATAACCATGGGGTTATGGAATTCAACTGTAGTGTTGTGATTACATTCTCTCTTGAAATGAACTGTATAACTGAGGTTAAAAAAAACCAAATATGTGTTTTATTTACATTATTTTAATGGAGATCATGAAAGCTCACAAGGAATAAAACATTTTATCCTTCTTCATAGCAGATCATCATATCTATATTTGGGGAACACAGAAAGAACCTCCTCGAAGATTGTGATATTTTTGAACCACAGTTGGGTGTAACCTGGTAACAACAACCTTGCATTGCCAGCTAATCTTTCAAACACTGGGTCAGGTGAAAGGAACTGCAGAATGAACTCACCAAAAGATGGCATTATTTTGGCAGTTTCATGTTTGGCCTAGACATGGAAGAAGAACAGTGGGGAAAATGTGAATGGAACTGGCTGGCAAGATATAAAAATGACACCTCCACCAGCTTGCTATCAATTCTGGACAGTTACCAAGTGGGCTTTAGAAAATTTGGGACTGAGTGGTGTCCATTGTGGCATGTGTTTGTGTCAGATTGGGGCTGGTTCAACAGCAGTGGGGATTGGGGGTGGAATGTCGTTGCATTACTAAGATTTTTTAGTCACTGGAGTTGAAGCCAAAAAAGGTGGCTTCAGGACAGGGCACTCCTTTTATGGCGTCTTGACTTGTCCCCTTCAAAGCCAACACACAGTGACACACTTGTGGTCAGCCGCCTGTCTTGTCTCCCAATTCCTGGAGGGGAAAACGTTCCTCCTCTCTCCCAGGCTCATAGCAGCAGGAGTACAGAGGAAATATTCCTTGCAGTTCCTTTCTTTTACCTCACACAATGGATTACACAGAAAGTGCCTCCTTGAAGACTGTGGTTTTTTGAACCACAATCGGGCGTACCCTGGGTAACGGCAACCTTGTGCCAGCTAAACTTTCTTGCACTAGGTCAGCTGAAAGGAACTGTAGAATGAACTCACCAAAAGGTGCCTTGATTTTGGCAGTTTCACATCTGGCCAAGACACAGAAGAAGATATCCATATTTATTCATAATAAAATAAGAGTCTGCAAAATAATGTGTGTGTATGTGCATGTATAGGTGCACTGTTCATCTTAGTGGCCACACTGGATTGGCCTGTAAATTGCTCTGACTATTGGACATCACAAATCAAAATGAAACAGAATCCTAAAACCAGAAGCAGAGATGGGAAATCCATTATGACCGTGGAATACAGGGAGTTACATTTTTAAAACACAGCACTTAGTCTTTAAAGTGCCACAATGTTTTTGTCTTTTTGTTTTGTTTTATTTACTCTGTTATAGGTTTAAAATCAGATGTTTCCTATTATTGAACAGTATTTCATTGTACCATACACAGGTATGTTAAAATGTAAGAAATCTTCCTCCAAATGTAGCCACTGTTGTGTTGATGGGCTCTTAAAAAAGAACATCAGCATTTGTGGGGCAAAGCATTGGCTTGCAGTTGAAATTGGACTTTGCAGGAGCAGTGTAACATACAGGACCTATGTGGCAGACCTCAGCACTTTGGAGAGCTCCTGTAAAGCTCAGACTGAACTCGAGGACAGATTCATTGCTTTTGTTAACTGAAGGCATCAGCCTTCACATGGTATTGCTTTCAGGTCTTGCTTGGCTGATTCCTGCAGACATCTGGATGGCCATTTTATTGGAAATCCCAACAACAGGTATTTAGAGGCATAATGACTCCAAATACAGGTGAATCACTTGCAAATGGAGATTTTTTTTTAAAAAAAATTAAGTTACAACATTTTAATCTTAAATTTTGAGTAAAAGGCCTTAGATCTTGTATTCCAGATGTCGAGATAATATTTTTTAGAAATAGACACACACAAACCCACACCATGCTCTAATGTAAGATGCCCTGTGCATGAAAGATGAACAACCTTCTTCCATATGTATGAATTTTATTAAGCTAGTAATCCATAGTTTAAAGAACTTTTGTAATTTAATAAAGAGGTTATTTTACACTTAGATCTGCAAAACACTCATACCTCCAGCACATTGCCTTTGTGAAATATCCCTCTACATGAAAATATAGACAGTTAGTTTTTTCTTCCAAAGTGAAACACTGCAAGGCCTTTCATTACTGGTTTATTATGCTTTCTGTATCTTTGCTCATTTTTCACCAGTATTGCATTAAGTATTGATATTGATTTCTTGTAAATGGTACTGAAATGGATGGCTCACAGTTTTTGTTATTGTTCTGTAGCACTTGTATGTAATTTATTATAGCTGCAGTGGAACCTGCCCCTTGCTGCCAGGACTTAAATTAAATGTGCCATGTTTTGGCCCTTAGTAGTCAAGCACATTTCTCATTTTGGACCTAAAATTATTATGTATAAAGTTACTTTTTACAGGAGCTTCTTGCATAGTATTTTATGCATAGTGTTGAACCTATATTGATAGCTAAAGGAATTGATTTCTGCCATCTGTATATTTTTAAAAGCCTGAACAAAACTTTACATATACTGTACACTGTTTGGGGTTCAAATCATGTCCTGTGGAGGCTCATGGATCTATTCTCCATTCCAACTGCATCCTCACTCCATTTCATCTTCTAACCCAAGGAAAGAGAACTTTGATCAGATCCTTCAGAAGGTCTGGACTACCTGTTATTTTCAGTTTTCCTCTGTTTATGATTTTTCCACGTCAATGTTGAGCAATTTTCACCCTGGTCTGTAAGTTATTTTACAGTATGCTTGAAAATGTTTGTGCATTTTATATACATTTCTCCTAATGGAATTTTTAAAATTAAATGATCCCTGTGTTTTACAAAAAAAAAGGTGCAATTTTCAGTTTTCAATTTGTGCAAGTAATTTTCCCAATGACTACGATTGAGTGAATGGACAAACAAACAAAAAATTCTCCCTCCCAGATTGTGTTCATTCTCTTTGTTGTTAGACCACCTGCTTTCTGGTTAACCCCTTATCACAGATGATATAAATACTGGATGTGATCCAAAGGGCATAATGAAAATTGCCTTAATTGAAGGTGTGTTCTTGTGGTAGAAAGAACCTTCTTCCCCTTTTAAAGCTGTTCAAGCTGATTGCCATTGCTGCATCTTGGGGTACTAAAGTCTACAGATCAGGTACAGTGAAAGAAAAACCATGAAGAGAAGGAAAGGTATCCTCTCATTCAAAGAAGGCTTCTGTCATCAAATCTGTGGATCAAAAAGTTACTTTAAGAACACCCATGACTTGTGTCCCATGCAGACCTAACCATCCTGGCCAGCTTTTTCAATAAAATAAAATAAAAATTAAGCAATAGGAATAATTGTGCAGTCTACTGGATGAAATACAATACTGTAAGAGTTGTTAAATTTTAATTCCATCATTCCTCATCACTGGCTGGACCAATGTAGCCCCACAGAAAGTGTGAAAGGTAGAGTAAGCCCAAAAGTGCATGTATTTAGACCTCAGATTTGCTCTAGTAGCTTCATAGTCATGTAAGAATTTGAACCTGGCATTGCAGTCCCTATAGCAATTATCACCACACTGTCTCTAAAGTGATACACTGTTTTCTAATTTGTTCAGCTTCATAGCCTTTTCTACCCTGAAGGTGAAAGCTAGGAAAAAAATGGCCCAGATCCTATTGCATAAATTACACTGCCATAAGAGAGATAATGTCACCAATAGGGGAACATTGCTTGTAATTAAAGATTTTCAGGGCTTGCACAAGTATTGTGCAGTGAGATGGATTGTGCACTAATTCTGTGAACCCTGTCCTTGAAGCAGAAACTCTTTCATTAGAGTCAACCTGTCACTGCTAATTGTACACATTAGGAATTTGGCCAATAGAAAACCATAATCACATCCATATCCACAATAAAATTTCCACAGTTTTCTACCAGTTTAGCTTGAGCTCACAAGTTCAAGATAAATTAATAGTAATTTCATCTCAGAGATTACTCTGGGCTCAAAGGATTTTTGTTGATCTTGGGACATTGAAAGTTAGTCATGCTTAGACTTCTGCATGGTTCCTGAGAGACAATGTCCAGTAATTAATCAAGTTAAAAGCATTTTGCTGAATCAGACCAAAGGCCTCTCTAGTCCAACATTATGTTTACATAGCAACCAAGAAATGGCTGTATGGGAGGCTTACACGGAAGACATGAACTGAGAGCAGTGACATCCACTTGCTTCCCAACAACTGGGAAAAGGTGCTTAGATTAGTACTGCAGGGAATATAGCCATGGATCTTGACTCAGATACTTTCATAGGCCCATCATTCATGAAGTTGTTGAATGAATCCCACAGTTGAGATGTAGGTAAGGGGAAGCCATCAAGTGTATTTTATGTACACACCTCCCTACTTACTTTTTTTTAAAAAAAGATAAAATTTGGCAGGTTCAGCTGGGTTGGGCATAAGGGAAGAGTCATTCTCTGGTATGTGTGTGGCCAAATAGGTTGATGAGTTTGTTGATAAATCATATGGAGATTTGGGAGCAAAGTCTGGATAAGGGAATTGCTAACATACATCATGCGGGATTTAATAACTGTTTGTGTTCAGTTTTCTGCTTTTGTAATTTTTGTGTAAACTGGACTGGTATTTGGGATTTTTGACTTTTGCTTGATACTGCTGCTTTTGGATTTTGATGCTGTATTGATTCATTATAGTACCGTATCTGTTATTTATTTCTTAGGATGTCCTGATGTTTTGTAATTGCAATTGTTATTGGAGATATATATACTGTATATGTGATATTTGTAATTTACTATGTGATATTTGTAATTGTTTTTTGTGCTATGGAATGTGCTATGTACTGTAACTGTTTCTTCTGTAAGCCGCCCAGAGTCGCTATGCGAGTGGGGCGGCATATAAGTCGAAAATACAAATACAAAAATCATTCTGTTAAATATTTCAATCAATGTTTTCCTAATCTCTGATTGTGTTACAAGACACAAATGTGCCGCCTTACCACAAAGCTTTGGACATTTAAAATAGGGGATTGATTCCCCCTTATGTTATTCTGATCCCAAACTAGTCGGCTTGAGTGGCCTCATCCAGGAAACACAGCTCACTCCAGAAATGCTGATGAGGTATTTGACGTTAGCATAGTACAAAGGGAAATATTCAGCATCAAATGTATTAATCTTATCTTCCAATATTGGTGTCCTGCACTTCGGCCTTAGTGCAGGAAATTAAAGGATGAGATCCTGAAGGCAACTATTTCATGGCACTTTAAACAAATGAACCTTTTAACATTTTACAATCTAGAAAAGATTGATTTGTTGGTGACTGTGAGGCTTATGACATTAACCATTTGCTGAGCTTAAAGAAAGAGCAAACATATCAACTACTATCCGAAGTATCAAAGCTGCTTCCATAATCATATACTGTATTACTTGTTAAATATAAAACGATACTTCATTTAGCTTATACTGATTTATATATTTATTTTAAGCTTATTGCACAAAGTTCACAATGTTATCCCTCTCATTTTTATGCATTTTGGTGTTTGTAAATTATTAGCTCTTTAATCATCTTTTTTTCTTCCTCACCAAAAAAATAATCACTTTAATTTCAACAGATCCTTTTGGGGGTTACTTTGACTTGCTCAACTGTTATCCCCCCCCCCCCCCAATTTGACAACTTACTTTCTGAATGGGTTTACCAAAGAGAGAAAGAGAGAAGCAAGCAAGCAAGCAGACTATGCGGCCTTTGGCAAGTCCCAAGATGCCCCCAGAAGAAAGGCAGAAAACCCTGAAAAAGTTTACCATAAGTCAGAACTGATGGCACACAATTATTATTTATAACTAAATAGTTGCAAGAAGCAATAGGTAGGCAATATAGAAGGCATATAATGACACGATGCATTAATAACACTCAAGGCAACAAAATGTAGTGTGGTTGGAATAACTCCACCCTTCTACCATAACAATCTGAGTGCCAGGAAGTAAAGAACAACATAAAATCACAAAATGTCAGACTTTGTTGTTGAACATTGGTTTAAAAGATGTGATTTAAGTGTTTTAAATAGTTTGAGAGAACATTGGCTTGTAAAATTGTCTTTTGAAAACATTTTATTTTTCTCAAATAAGGTTTTCTTGTTTTTGTCTATCATTTTGGGAGTCCCCGTGGGTTGAGAATCAATACATAAATACAACTATAATAAGACAATTGCGCTCATCCCACACGCGAGCAAGGTGATGCTTAAGATAATACAGGATAGACTGCAACAGCATGTGGAGAGAGAGTTACCAGAAGTGCAGGCGGGGTTCAGAAGAGGCACGGGGACCAGAGACCACATCGCCAACATAAGATGGATCATGGAAAAAACAAAGGAATATCGGAAACAAGTATACTTCTGTTTCATTGATTACACTCAGGCTTTTGACTGTGTCGACCACAACAAAATGTGGCAAGTAATTAAAGAGATGGGAATCCCAGAACACCTTATATGCCTCATGAGAAATTTGTACATGAAGCAAGAAGCAACAGTTAGGACAGAATACGGAATGACAGAGTGGTTTGGAATAGGAAAAGGAGTAAGACAAGGCTGCATTTTGTCACCCTGCTTATTCAACTTATACACAGAGCACATAATGCGCAATGCAGGGATGGAGGAATCACAATTTGGGATCAAAATTGCTGGGAGAAACATCAACAATTTGAGATATGCAGATGATACCACCCTAATGGCTGAAAGTGAGGAGGACCTAAAGAAGCTCCTGATTAGGTTGAAAGAAGAAAGTGAAAAAGCTGGCTTGAGACTCAATATCAAGAAAACAAAGATAATGGCAACAGGCCCTATCAGTCCCTGGAAAATAGATGGGGCAGAAGTAGAAGCCGTGACAGATTTTACTTTCTTGGGATCAAAACTCACAGCAGATGGGGATTGCAGCCATGAAATAAAAAGGCGATTGATTCTTGGGAGGCAAGCAATGAGAAACCTGGGGAGCATAATGAAAAGTAGAGACATCATATTGAAAGCAAAAATTCGTATTGTCAAAGCAATGGTATTCCCTGTGGCAATGTATGGTTGTGAGAGCTGGACCATTAGGAAAGCTGAGCGCAGAAGAATAGATGCCTTTGAGATGTGGTGTTGGAGGAGAGTTTTGAGAGTCCCCTGGACAGCGAGGAGAACAAATAGGTCAATCTTAGAAGAAATAAACCCAGAATGCTCCTTAGAAAGTCAAATTGTAAAGATGAAGCTAAAGTACTTTGGACATCAAATGAGAAGAGAGGATTCACTTGAGAAAGCCTTGATGCTTGGAAGGGTCGAGGGCAAACGAAGAAGGGGACGGCCCAAGATGAGATGGTTAGATGGTATTGTGGAGACAATGGGCACAGAGCTCAGTGAGTTGAGGGGGATGGTGGAGGACAGGAGTGCCTGTCGGGCAATGGTCCATGGGGTCGCAGAGGGTCGGAATCGACTGTGCGACTGAACAACAACAACAACAAAAGTCAAATTAATTTTAAAAATTATATCTTCTAACTCAGTTATTTGTACTAGAATGGTATCTTCCCCCTTTGTTCAACAGCAGCAGAGGCAAGAAAGTTGGGAAGCTAGGTAAAATTTAATTCCAAAAGAGGCTTTATGTGACACCAAGTTATATAGGAGAAAAAGTAAATGCTACATGTGATCCATCAAAGAATCTTCAGAAGGCTCAGATGAACTTTTTTTTTAAAAAAAGAGAGAGAAGTAAAATCCCTTAAGAGAAAGAAAGGCATATAAAAATTGAAGCAGAAAAGTCCTGAGGGATATCTCTAATATGCCCTATCCACAAATTACTAGCAGACCTTTTTGGTAGCTTATCGCCCATAAAAAGCTTCAGAGTAGTCATTATTGCTTTACTGATGAAGGTAGTAGTTTTATGATTCTTGCTCTCCATAAGGAAAGTCCACAGTGTGGTTCAAAAGCATTTCAGAATGTTGAAGGGCTTGGCTGAAATGGACGTGAGCGGCAGTGGAAGAGGCGCTCACTTAAAGTCCACTTACTAGCCTACATTTGAAGGATGGAAATGAGGGATGGGGAGAGATAACTGAAAGTATAGAATGGATTCCCCACCCCATCCTCTCAAGCAGATTTTGCAGCTGGTCTAATACATGGGTTTGCATTTCTTCCAGGGCTGTTAGGTCAACACAGGGTGTGGTGTATTCTAACATGTTTACTCCAAATAAGAAAGAAAGAAAGAAAGAAAGAAAGAAAGAAAGAAAGAAAGAAAGAAAGAAAGAAAGAAAGAAAGAAAGAAAGAATGGACGTGCGGCCGCGGCAACTGCCGCGGCCGCACGCTTTGCGCCGGTGCCGGCCAGAGAGACGGGCCTGGGCACGAGCGCAGGGGGCGTGTTTAAGCGCTGCCCTTATAAGGGCGGCGCGCTCCCTGTGCTCGTTCGCCAGTCCCGTTCTGACAGGCGAGCGAACTGGGTTACCCCTCCGTTGCGGCGCGTCTGCAGGCTTCCCCAGGCTGTCGGACGGGGTGTTTCTCCGCTCCTCTCCTCTGTTTGGGGTTTTGTGCCACAGTCAGGCAGGTTTTAGTCTTCCCCGGGTCTCCGTTTCGGTCCCCTGCCCTGTTTCCAGCTGCCGGCTGTTTTGCTGGGCCTTGTCCAGGCCCGCGCAAATCGCGGCCGCCATTTTGTTGGCTGACAGTTGCGCCCGCCATTTTGTTTCGGGCCTTCTCTCAGCCTTTCCCTTGCTCCTCTTGTTGGGCCTTGCCCTGGGCTGTCCGCTGCCAGGTCTCTTGCCTCTTGTATCACTGACCGGGCACCCCTGTAGTTCGGGCACCTTGCGCCAGACCCGTAAATTGGGTCCGTGTTGGTTGCTGGCCGTACGTCCCCTGGTGATCCACAGCCTTTTCTTGCGGCTGTCACCTTGATCTGGCCTGTGGTGCCGGGTAGGTTTGTCTTTGTCCAGTCATTTATTGCCATGGCTCCTAAGAAGCAGGCCACGGTGCCTAAGACGCAGGTGGTTCCTCGGCCTCGCCGCACCCCCCGCAGGGCTACCGCCGTAGGGGGTCCCAGCCGCCGCACCCCGGGGCCCGAGTGTGCCCCCGTCACCCCCGCGGCCCTCCTGGCCCGGGTGGCGGCCTTGGAACAGGCCGCTGCCAGGGAACAGGTGCCGGATTCGCGGGGGGCGGCCCAACGGGCCGCCCAGTCGGTGACTGACCCGACGGCGGCTGAATGGAGTGGGTTGGTGGAGGTTATCCACCAGCGGATTGCCCAGCTTGAAGCTCGCCTGCCGCCGCTCCGGCCCGCTGAGGACCAGCTCCCTGCCGCCGCTGAGGGCCGGATGGAGGATCCTGCTCCCCCGGTGGTGGCGGAACCCGACGCCGGGCCCAGCAGTGCGCGCCCGGTCCTTGTTCCTCCGACGGTTGAAGACGCGCGGGCCGGTGGTGAGTATGGGAGCGATTTGGCCACCCCCCCTGGCGTTTTGCCGCAGCAGCCTCCTTCTGCCACCCCCCCTGGCGTTTTGCCGCAGCAGCCTCCTTCTGCCACCCCACAGCTTTCCCTGGCGGACGCGCCGCCGCCCTCCATTGCTCCGCAGCCTACGGTGCAGTGGCCTTGGCCGTGCCAGCCGGCGGCGGCTGCGGCTTCGCCTTGGCCGCCAGCGGCGCCCGGGTTCCCGTGGTTGCCGCCGGCTGCACCGGGACAGGGACCGGCCCCTTCGTGGCCGGGAGCGGCTCCGTCGGCGGTTGTTCCACCTCCGACGGCCCAGCTGGTGCCTGGCACGTGGCGGGCGCCCTATCCGCCGCCCCCGATGGCATCGCCTTTCGGCGTCCCTTCTAGTCCAGCCCCGTGTTGGCCGTGCTACACCTTTGGGGACACGGGCTATAACTCTGTGTCTCGCTTGGCCATGCCGTACGGCGACCAATCGTTGCCGCTCGGTGACCACTTGCTCCCTGCCACCCGGGATAAAATTCTCCGTGGTGAGTATGTCGATTTCTTCTCCCTCCTCAATCGGGACTCCACGAAGGAGGAGAGGGAGAAGGCAGACGACGCGGACAAGGAAAGGGCCAAGAGGAAGAAGCCTCCACGTACCTGGGCCAACTGGCTCCCAGGTTTCATCATCTATGCTGGTGTGCTGTCCCGGGCTTTTCCCCAGCTAGCGGTTTCCCTTTTTCAGTATTTCGACATTATTTACCGGGCTTATGTCGACTTCCCGGGGCAGGCATGGCTGGCGTATGATGAAGAATTTCGTATGCGCGCGGCCATCCGCCCTGGCATGCGCTGGGATGAGATGCACTCCGCGCTGTGGATGCAGCTCATGACCCCGACCCGCCCGGCGCTTGGTGAGCGGTACGATTGCGGCCACCTGATCCAGCGCCCCACTCCCTCTCAGGCCCCCCGCCAACAGGCGGGGCAGGCGGTTCCGGCCCGCCTGCTGTGCTGGGAGTACTCTGCCTCAGGTCGCTGTAACAAAAAGCAGTGCAAATTCAAGCATGAGTGCTCGATTTGCGCTGGCGCCCACCCCGCTACCTCCTGTTTTCGGGGAGGAGCGGGCCGGGGCCGAGGTAAAGAACAGCAAGGGGCCAAGCGGGCCGGGTCAGACAGCGCCCCTGGCAAAGGGCCCCAGCCCAATTAGGGTGGATGTACTGAACTGCCTGCTGCGGGACTATCCTTCGCCCGCTGACGCCAGATACCTTTCCGAGGGTTTCACCTTCGGTTTCCGCATCCCTGTAGTGGGGGCGCGGGGGCCTCAGGACGCGCCCAACCTGAGATCTCTGGTGGGTATGGAGTCAGTGGCCCGAGCACAAATTTTCAAGGAGGTAGCGGCAGGCAGGGTGGCGGGCCCTTTCGATGGCCCACCGTACCCCAACCTTAAAGTTTCCCCGTTGGGATTGGTTCCAAAAAAGGCCCCGGGTGAGTTCAGGTTGATTCATCACCTGTCTTATCCCGCTGGTTCTTCCGTCAATGACGCTATTCCGGACGCTTTGTGCTCGGTCCGGTATACGTCTTTTGACGAGGCCGTTCGCATGGTCCGATCCTGCGGTCCGGGTGCACTCTTGGCCAAGTGCGACATCAAGTCCGCGTTTCGGCTGTTGCCGGTGCACCCTGACGACTTTGAGTTACTGGGCTTTCGTTTTGAGGGCCAGTATTTCGTGGATCGGGCCATGCCGTTTGGCTGTTCTATTTCCTGCGCCGCGTTTGAGCGCTTTAGTTCCTTCTTGCACTGGGCCTTAGTTCGGAAGGCAGGTTCTGACAGGGTCGCCCATTATCTCGATGATTTTCTTTTCGGGGGCCCCGCAGGTACTAGGGATTGCGTTCACCTGCTCCAGTCTTTTCAACACCTGGCGGAGGAGTTGGCTGTCCCGTTGGCGCCCGAGAAAACTGAGGGTCCGGCCACTACCCTCACTTTTCTGGGCATCGAATTGGACACCGTGGCCATGACCTCTCGTCTCCCCCTAGACAAGGTACAGCGCCTGGTTGACAGGATTGAGGCACTCCGGACCAAGAGGAAGGTCACCCTGCATGAATTGCAGGAGCTTCACGGGCATCTCAACTTTGCCTGTAGGGTGGTGGCCCCTGGCCGTGCCTTTGCTCGTCGCTTGTGCGACGCGATGGCTGGTCTGACCAAAGGGTTTCACAGAACTAGGCTAACCCGTGGGATGAGGGAGGATTTGGAGGTCTGGCTGGCGTTCCTTAGGGACTTCAACGGGGTTTCCTTTTGGCGCTCTGACCTTTTCCTCTCTTCCAGTTTTCAGGTCCATTCCGACGCCTCGGGGTCTTGCGGATTTGGCATCTATTTTGATGGCCATTGGTGCTCCGGCACGTGGCCGCCGCACTGGCGGGACTCCGGCGTCGTGCGGGACCTGACTTTCCTGGAATTCTTTCCCATCTGGGGGGCTATCAACATGTGGGGCAGTTGCTGGGAAAATTCCGTTGTCACCTTTTGGTGTGACAACGCGGCGGTTGTCCAAGTGGTCAACTCGCAGACGTCCCGCTCCCCCCGGGTTATGTCCTTAGTCAGGCCGTTCGTCCTGGCTGCGCTGAGGCTTAACATCGTCTTTCGCGCACGCCACGTGCCGGGGGTGGATAATTCCATTGCTGATGCCCTGTCCCGCTTTCAGATGGCGCGGTTCAGGGCGTTGGCTCCCGGTGCCAGGGCACTTCCCTCGGAGTTGCCGGATGCGGTCTGGAACATTGGAGGGCCGAGGTGAATCGGGCCATCGGCCTTTCCCTATCGGGTCGCACACGCCGTGCCTACAGCCTGGCGTGTGGGGCTTTTACCACCTTTAGAAGCCAGCAGGGTTTGCCGGAGGTTTGGCCGCTCCCGGTGGACCATGTGCTTCAGTTCATGGTTCACCTGCGGCGATCCGGCCTTGCTCCACGGACCATCCAGGGGCGGCTGTCGGCCTTGGCCTTTGCCGCCCGGGCGAACGGTGTCCCAGACACCCTGGGCGATTTTCGTATTCGCCGGGTGTTGGAGGGCTGGTCGAGAGAGCGCGGCCACCGCCCGGACGCCCGACAGCCGGTGTCACCGGCGGTGCTGCGGCGTTTGGCTGCGGCATGGCCACGCCATTGCACTGACGGGTATGAGGCGGCGTTGTTTCACGCTGCTTCTTCCGTGGCATTCTTTGCTGCCCTCCGGGTGGGAGAACTGGTGGTGGCTTCCCGCGGGGACATGTCTGGCCGTGCGTTGCAGCTGGCTGATGTCGCGTTCTCCGCGTCGTCGGTCCGGCTGACGGTCCGGGTGTCCAAAACCGACCAGCGGGGTAGGGGGGTTTCCTTACTTCTACTGCGCTGCAGTATAGCTGACATCTGCCCGGTGGGAGCACTGGAGCGTTACCTGGCCATACGCCCCTCTGGTCACCTGCCCCTTTTTGTCCATCGGGATGGGTCCCCGCTGACTCGCTTTCAATTTTGGAGGGTCACTGGGGCGGCCCTGTCAGAGGTGGGGGTCCCCGGTGCCTGTTATGGCACCCACTCTTTCCGCATAGGGGCTGCTTCAACCGCAGCCTCTTTCGGGTATTCCGATGCGGATATCATGCGGATGGGGCGGTGGGGGTCTGCGTGTTTTCGGACTTATGTGCGACCGCTCCTGCCATGACCTGCCTTGCTGCCGTTTGTTTTCTGTTTGTTTTTCTTTCAGAGCTCTTCCCCCGGAGTGAGGTGGCCCGCGTGTGGATCGTCGGCCACAGCTACATCTACTGGGCCGCCCGTTTCGCTGGTGCGGCTCCCTGCGGGATCCATCTGGGCCTGCGGCAGTGGGCCTTCCTCATGTGGCGGGGGGTGCGGGGGATGTTGTGGGATCAGTTGATGCCTATGTTACTTTCAAGCTGGCATGTGCCACCCCCCGATATCATCCTTGTGCACCTAGGTGGGAACGACCTTGGGCAAAGGATGGGGTTGGATCTGTCCCGGGCTATCTGCAGAGATTTCCATTTCCTGCACCAGCACTGGCCGGCGACCAGGATTGTCTGGTCGAGTATGATACCGCGAGCCCGTTACAGGGGCGCGGTTGATTATCGGGCCGTGGATCGTGCGCGGCGTGGGGTTAACCGCGCCGTGGCGCGTTTCCTGCATGCCCGGGGCTGGGGTACGGTGGTGGAGCACCCGCTGTTCTGTATGGAGGAGTTGGGCCACCTGTACAGGGGCGATGGGGTGCATCCGTCACTGGACGGCCAGATTCTGTTCTTGGGAGCCCTGCAGCAGGGCCTGGTGACCGAATTGTCGGTCTCGGGGGGGTGGGGCGGTGAGTAGTTTCACTCCCCCCGTGTGGCGGGTAGCACTGGTGATGAATAAATTTGGTCCCCGGATAACCGGGTAGGAACGTGTTTTGATCGGCTACTCTGTGAGTCTGATCAAAATGCGGACCGCGAACTTGGGTAACTGCCCAGCTCGGCAGCAGGCAGCCCCAATATATAGTTCGCCCGGTGTTGGGTCAGAAGGAGATAACAGCTGGTTACTTCTGACGGGGACAGTAAATTGTTGTACGGACATGCTTGTCCGATATCCAAGTTAGCTTGGAATGGATATCGTTGACCTCACCAGTGCTACTGCGGCCTTGCTGCATTAAGTTACTGTTAAGATGGTTAAAGTTAACCAAGTTGATCTGAAATAAAGTGGCCCAATTTTTCAACCAACATCACTGTGGTCAGTCTCCTTTGTGCGGGCATATGGGTGCAATGGACGTGCGGCCGCGGCAACTGCCGCGGCCGCACGCTTTGCGCCGGTGCCGGCCAGAGAGACGGGCCTGGGCACGAGCGCAGGGGGCGTGTTTAAGCGCTGCCCTTATAAGGGCGGCGCGCTCCCTGTGCTCGTTCGCCAGTCCCGTTCTGACAGGCGAGCGAACCCCGCCCTCCCTCCCTGGGTGCAGTGTGATTGTTTTTTGGTCGCTTCGGGGCCGGATGGGAATTTTTGCTTGAGACCTTGATTGGCCGGTGGGTCTCTTGGCTTTTTCGCCCATCCCACACTGCCTAGCCGGGTGAGCTGGAATGGAATTTTTTGGTCACTTTAGGGGGCGGGTAGCACTGGTGATGAATAAATTTGGTCCCCGGATAACCGGGTAGGAACGTGTTTTGATCGGCTACTCTGTGAGTCTGATCAAAATGCGGACCGCGAACTTGGGTAACTGCCCAGCTCGGCAGCAGGCAGCCCCAATATATAGTTCGCCCGGTGTTGGGTCAGAAGGAGATAACAGCTGGTTACTTCTGACGGGGACAGTAAATTGTTGTACGGACATGCTTGTCCGATATCCAAGTTAGCTTGGAATGGATATCGTTGACCTCACCAGTGCTACTGCGGCCTTGCTGCATTAAGTTACTGTTAAGATGGTTAAAGTTAACCAAGTTGATCTGAAATAAAGTGGCCCAATTTTTCAACCAACATCACTGTGGTCAGTCTCCTTTGTGCGGGCATATGGGTGCAAAAGGGAGGGCATGAACACTGGTTTCCCCACAGGTTAATCATGTTTATGCTAATGTGGCAGGGCAATCCATTGCCAGATAAGGAGCTTCTTGTTTCCTGAGATTTACGGGCCAAATGTGTGACCTTGTGTGTGTGTGTGTGTGTGTGTGTGTGTGTGTGTGTGTGTGTGTGTGTGTGTGTGTGTGTGTGTCTGTCTGTCTGTCTGTCTGTCTGTCTGTCTGTCTGTCTGTCTGTCTGTCTGTCTGTTTGGGAGATAGGCATCACAGATTCCCTAAACCAGGGATTCTCAGCCCACGGCACAATTTCATATGCCCCTCCCTTCCAGGCCAGAAGTCCTTTTTAGGCAGAGCAGACCTCCATCTGAAGACTTCCCAGTCCATGTATGCTTTACAGATAATGAATCATAAGGAGAGAATTTAGGGGCCTAATGTGTGACCCTCACAGTCGATGCCTGGATATCATGACTCAAGTGTCACCCAAGACATCTGCACACTGCCCCTTCCTCTATAATGTACTTCTGATTAAATTATTTTTTAAAATGTGTTTTTGCTTCTGTACCTATAAATTAGCACATAAGATTTCACATTTATGAATGTATTTTCTTCTCTTTTTTCAGCAATATGTAAGTGATTAACTGATTTAATATAATTCTTGCATCAAGTACAAAATGGACAGCACGACAGCTAATGAATGGAAGCCAAGACTACTTGGTATAAGAGGTTTTGCTGCCTAAGGTGAAAATCAGGACCCACTCCCACCTTACTGAGTGAAAAGAACTGGCAGTTGACTTTTACTAGAACACTGACAACAGGACAGTGTCTTCCACTGTCCATGAGGTCAATAGGTGTCTGCCCATGAGGTCAATAGGAATGCAAAACAAACCTTGTGGCATCGAAAGTCTATTCTCTGTGTAGGGGGATGGAGACTCACATGGATGGCCACAAAGTTGCTGTTACTGTCCACATAGTAACATAGGAAACACTCACAATTTCTTATCATATGAGCAGCTGGACTTTAAATGAAGTTAGTGGATGGCTTGCTTGGATGAGGAAACAATGTAAAATCTATTAGGCTGGATAGCCCAATCCTTGAAAGATCCCTCCATTACAATAGAGCATCACCATATTTCCTGCAATCGTTTGCCTTTGTATCTCATTTCTAGGTAAATGTCTGTTAAGATTGTAGTCTTAAGGAAAATTTAAGTAAGCTGAATGTAATTTACAGTGGTTGTATTTTAAAATCATTGCTATCTACTGAGTGGTTAAGGGAGGAGATGGGTTAAAATTTGTCAAATTAATACATGTTTCTCTAAAATAAAACTAATGTGCTGTTTCCAGATAAACCTTGATTAGGATAAATAATGACTGGCCTCCCCTTCCCAAGCAACTCAGAAACTGTTTTGTTGTAGGAAGCTACACATTAATCTCAATATCAGCTAAAGTACTTGAACTGCTATGGCAATTTGATGATCAATTACATATATGGAAAGTACTTAGTATGACATTTGTTGAGCTTTCGTATTTTATGGTGCATGGTCAGACTGGATAATTCAGTAGCTGAATAAATATTGGGAACGTTATAGTTCAGAGCATTCTTTGTTATAGCTCCACACTGAAATCTATTTTGGATATAGATTAAATTTCATTCACTTGCTTACTTGCCTCTCTAAATTACTGTACCTTGAAATGTGTATTAACTGGCTCATATTCACACAAAAAAGTTAAACACATGATATTTCCAAATAATACATACATTAAGAACATCTGAAGAGCACTACTTAGAAGGACATACTCTGAAGTCATAAAAAGCAGACCAAAAGAGTAGTTACGGCAGAAAAATGACACTGTAACTTGGTAGGATAGCTGCTGAAAGAAGATCTTGGATCAAATTCATGACAATCTATGGTTGGGTTTGTATTATGGATAACATGATGAAGTGGGCTACAGCACTTGAAAGCAGATGCCAAATAAAATTGCTAGTCCTTAAAGTGTGACAAGTTTCTTTGTTGTTTAGGCAGAACAGACATGGCCCCTAAAAAAAAATCTGCAATACTTCAGAAGAATAGGTGCAATTTGGGAGGGAAGACAAATGTTTTAATGGGAAGAGGAATTTATTTCCTTTGCACATGATTCCAGAATGCCCTCCCATGACAATTTGTATGAAAATGGCATATGTCATTTGTTTTTGTTGTTCAGTTGCAGAGTTCCGACCCTTTGTGACCCCATGGACCACTGCATGCCAGGCTCCTCTGTCATCGAGATGTCCTTTATGAAAGGGTAGGTGAATGGCCTGAGGTATTATGATGAAAAACTTAGTGACAATCACTTTAAACTGTAAAAGTCCCTCTCATTTATACCCAGTGTGAATGCCTACAAGATTATTGCCATACCAACAGATATAAAACAAATGAACAATGAATAATATTAAGACCACCATTTTAAAATTTCAGAAGTACTACATGTGCCTCATATGAAAATAAAACATTGAGGAGGATTTCTGTGGAAGCTCTTGAGGCACAAGAAGGCTGTTTTTGGTAAGGAATTAGCCCCCAGGCTGTGAAATATTCAAGGCTCAGTATACATACATTAAAATGGACTTGCTGTTTGAATACAGCACAAATTTAGCACAATTGTAACAGAATTCCAAGCCACCCAAGACTTGAATAGTGCTGTATCTTTGGTTTACACAAAATAAGGTCAAGATTTGGAACATGGAGAAAGGAATCTCATAAATATGCAAAAAATAACAAAAGCAAAATATTTTCCAAATTCTGCCTTGGGCATAATTTAGGAGCATTCCTATTGCATACTAACTGAGCCAAATGAACATTGTAAATGATGGACAATTGATTAAACAATTGCAACTACAAGAGCCAACTGGGTGGTGGTGGTGGTGGTGGTGATGATGATGATGATGATGATGATGATGATGATGATAATAATTTCATATCATAAATTATTCTGGGTTGAAAGGATTTGTGCTGGAGAAACTCCACTCAGGGGATGCTCAGATGAGGCTCCTTTCATGTCCCCAAGATCTTTTCCCACCAAAGTGGTCCCTATTTATCTACTTGTAATGTCTTGCTTTCAAACTGCTAGGTTGGCAGGAGCTGGGACAGAGATGGTGGTGGTGGTGGTAGTGGTGGTGGTGGTGGTGGTGGTGGTGGTGATGATGATGATGATGCATGGCAAATAATATGTCAATATTTCATTTTCACTAACTCAGGATTAGTAAAAGTGTGACAGTGTAATAATTTTCCTCCCAAGTTTAATTACTCTTGCTGGAATCCTAAACACTTCCATTTCCCGTTTTTCTACACTATGTTGAGTGTACTGAATCTAAAGCTATCCATCTGCTGTGATACTTAAACATGCCTTAGGGTGCATTTTGCTCCTAATAAAACACGTTAAATTTGATTCTTAAAAAAAATGGAGCTGCTAATCTCAGCAGTGCCATTGATTGCGTTTTGTCTCCTGCACATTCTGTGTATGGACAATTAAATTTAAAAACCATTTCTGACTAACATGCAGCCAGGAAGGTGGGAGGTTGGGAGTGAATTGGGCCCTGTGATACTTGGATGCTTGGGAAATGTCTTTCTCTGCCTTTTCCTCCCCAGCTCATTTAGTAGGTACAGCCCATATGTCAGGAGCAAATAAGTTCACTAATAACATTTTATATGCAAGACCCTTGCAGTGGTAATGAGGCTGATTTTTTTTAATGATAGCATTAATGATGTTTAAAAGAAGCAGCACTTCCGTGCTTTCTCCACAGAAGAATAGAGAAGTCACTTTATTACACACATTCTCGTTCTTTTTGCTTGCAAGGATAGCAGAGTTTTCCACTTCTACCTCAGACAAATCACAATTCTGCATGCTATCTTCTGATAACCAATGGTTTCAGCAAGCTGAGGGTGGCAACTCACTCCTCAGTAAGGGGAGAGTATGTTGCTCCCTCAGCCACACTATAGGCTGCCACTGATGTCAAGCAATCTCTAAATTCTCTTAACTAGGATTACTGAAAACAAGCCATGACTCATGTACTTATGGCTCGAAATTGGCTTGTTTCTACTGACCATATTCACATTTTTCCTCTTTCCATTGGTTTGAGGAAAGTCAGTGTGAATTTGTGAATGCATTGATCTGTGCCATCTGGCTCCATCCCACAGCCTTCAGGGGAGCTCAAGAAATGAACTCCTAGCCATTGGCTGGATTCCAGTTCAAAAATTATATAGGTGTACACTACTGTGCAAGTCTTGACTTCAATCACCAGCTGGTTTGGGAGAAATTAAATGAGTGATGGAGGGGCGTTATAACTCAGACACCCTAACTTCAAACTAAAAGGAGGATAGTGGCATATAATTTAGTGGTTGGAAGGAAGAAAGGTAGGGAGATAGGTTGGATAGCTGTAGTTAAAAAAAGTAATGTTTCCAAATTCTGATTCAACACTCAGAGAGAATGGGAAGATAACAGGTGCACTTCACACACTGAACAAAAGGGTTCCATGAGTAAAGCTCTACATAGGCGAATGTCCTGTACACAACCATGAAATCTGATTATGTCAGATTCTCTGGTTGTGTGAAAGATCTTCATGTATAGAGGCCCCCTTTAAAAATAATACTGATGGGTCAGTTGCATCAGACTTAGACCAATTCAGGACTAAGCTTCAATTCCATTGAGTATGGTTTGATCCTACCCAAATGAAGGCCAGTGGTCATGGATGTATGAACCAATCTCTGATGACCTTGTCTTTGTGTTATGGATTGGGAAACATCTGGCTGTTCACATGTTAATAGGATGCAACATTGATAATCCTTAATATGTTATGGGATGCAACAATGATATTTCAAGAACAAATGGGAGCTGCAATGGAGGACATGCATACACACTTGTGTTGGTCCAGTGTATTTGTCAGAGAAGGAATGAGACATAATGTATTATATTAGGGAAGGGAAGAAGAAGAATGTATTAGAGTTTGCAAAAGATTTCTTTATGCTAAGTAAATTAGGCCAGAAATAGTGTGAGCACAGAAGGCAAATAGCAAAGCAAACAAAAATATTTCTCAAAGCATCTGCATTTATTGTTCATCAATATCAACACATTTAGAAAAATATTTATGCAAAATCATGTTGCATAAAGTCACACAGGTATAATCAGATCCACTACCAAAAACAATTAAACTAATTGACCGCTTCCTCCCCCCTCCCACTGCCAACTTTCATTTTCTGAGGATCTCTAAGGCTTTCTTTTTTCCTCTGAGGAAGCCTTTGGGAGCCACAAGATGGGGATAAGGTTAATAGTAAACTAAAATTACTGCTGGATTTCCACTGATAGAATTGATACTATTGCTGACAACCCAGCTAAACCTTTTGACTGTTAGTCCCACCTCCAATCCTGAGTCTCCCAAAGGCTTCCCAAAGGAAAAAGGAAGCCTTAGAAAGCTTCAGAATCTGAAAGGTGAAGGAAGAGATGGGAAGCCATGAAGACTGTCCTGAGACTATAACGCAGTGGCCTTTCATCTGCCTTGTGCATTGCAGCATGACACCCGTACCACTGATCTAGCTCTGGGAGTCACTTTCTGGTCCTGAGCTCTTTTGGCATGCAAAATCCTCCTCAGCCCCAGGCCAGTATTGATAAAGCTGCTGCCCTCCACCAAGATGGATTCAAGTGGGATTTAATCCACTTGGGGACCATCACCCTTCCTTGTGAATGTTAGCACCCAAAATCATTAGTCCTCATTGTTAGGTTAGCTAACCACTGCCTGATACTCAACATTGAGTCACTGGCAGTATGGTCTACTCTATTACCATAGAAGGATAACCTGGCCAGACATGAGGAAGCTTTTGGTTGGTTTAAATTACTTATTTCTGTTGTCAGACTTTGTTTATACTGCATACATTCACAAAAAAGGATTTTGCACATGGTTTCCTTTACAAGAAGAAACATTAAATAAACATTTATTTCTTTTATAGCAAACAAATAAATTATGCCAAAATATATATTCTTTTATCACAAACAAATAAATTATGCCAAAATAAAGAACTCACCCCACAATTACCTTTGACAAAGGTAGTCCTCCATATTAGCCCAATATCATACCTCACTGATAGGTATACTATACAGTACTAGAAGAGGGAGGTATTGCTTTTTAGAATGGCCCAAAGTTTAGCAAAGAAGCTTGTTGTTGATCTCAACTAAGAGCTGCAGGTGGCAGGTCTTCTGTGATTTTCACTTTTGAACTTGGCTTGTAGTAGCTTGCTCCCGGGTATTTGTCTTGATCTATTAATTTGTTTTTTCATGTGATTGAATGGATATTGTAATATAAGAAATGTCTGGAATAAATACATGAGTTTTGAGTCTGTGTCACGTGGATCTGAGCAGATGAGAGCACTTGCATGAGAGAGTTTAAATGTAAACAATTGGATGGAAGTGTAAAGAATGCTGCTTGTACAGCGATACCTCACTTAAACAGCATAATGCGTTCCACGGGATTGCTCTTTAAGCGAGTTTGCTCTTTAAGTGAAACACCATTGTAAGTGACCAATTGTGACTTCTGGTGGGGGGGGATTGTGAACTCCGATTTAGTTGTTGTGAGTTTTTGGTTGGTTTTATTTGTTAAACAAGGTGACCATTCAGAGAAACTTTTGCTCTTTAAGCGAGTTACTCTCTAAGCGAAGCACTCTTTATGCAAGGTTTTATTGTATGTCCATTGCAAAGTTATATAAATATCTCTGGAAGGCATACTTGGTATGTTATAGTCTAGTCTCAGATGCCCTTACAACCCAGAACTCTAATTTGATTTTGGAAACTGAGTGAGGCTGGACCTAATTTGTAGCTGGATGGGGAACAAGAAGGAATCTCAATTGAAATCATGAACAATTACTGCCAATCATAGTTGATGACACTGGTGTAGGTGGACTAAGGCAATTTCCTTTATTGTTAAGGAACTAATTTTACCCAGCTTAATGTGGGGATGATTGACAACAATATTTCTTGGGCTGAAAAATGAATGCAGAAACCAGTCTTTTTATCATGATTTTTTCTTGTAAAAATTTACCATATTTGAAAACAGAATATCTAATATCATATCCAACTCTGGAGTTCAGTATACATGAATGCTGCTTTTTATGCTTTATGCATAGCAAATTCATTTTACATGCTTTTTTAAAAATGGTAATATCAGTCCTATTGCTGGGGGAAAAAACCAACAACCAGCTTTTGGGGAGCTTCCTCCCAATCTTCTTCTTCTAAATTATTAATGCCAGGCTGTTGACATATTGTCAGCCTTGTACATACATACATTCTAGGAATATGCTTTTTACAGTAGGCTGGGATTTATAACAAAGCTTGACATACGCGGCTAATTCACCTAGACAGTCTTGTCAGTTTTAAGGTTCATAAATAATTGATACTTGGGGCTTGGAGTTCAGCGACTGTTAGTACTTCAGCTGTTAAATTTCACCGGCATAATGGATGAATATTTGTTTATAATTTCTGTTCATGGACCCCATTGCCTGATCCCAGGCTTCATTTGCATAGTCAGAGTGAGACGTTGGCGTGGTAAATGAGTGCATGAAGATGATGAATTGTTTTGCTCAGTGCTGGTGTGGTTCTGTAAATGTTTGATTAGTTTTGAATGGATTACAGTTAGATTATCTGGTTCAGGGGTTAAAGTCAGACACCTTTCTGCTCCCCAAGCTTTGGTGATCCCTTGCTGACAGATTTTAACATTCAAATTGCGGTATTCGTGCTGCGAAAAATGTGAGGGGCATTCTTTTCAACAGATGTCTGCTAATTAAACATACGGTTTGTTGTTTTGGAAGTTATTCAGGAAATATAAATCAGCATGATTTGTTTATTGTAGTTTGAGGAAATGACTGTTTCTAAAAAATAATTTACTTTTGGTACTAAATTGCTTCTACGTTTTCTAACTCCTGTACACACACACACACACATCCAATCCCAATGCTGGAATGCATTCAAAAATGTATAAAATTGAAATCCCATTTGCCAATTGAGTTCATTTGATATACACTAAGTGACTGTGATAAACATAAGAAACCCCTAAAATGGTGGCTGTTCAGTGACAGAGATGAATCCATGCATGTGATATTGAGCAAGGGAAGCAGGAATGAGGAACACATGATTTCTCAAATGTTGCTGAATGACAGGTCCCATCAGCCATAGGCAGTATGGCTAATGGGAGTTGAGCTGTAATACAACAATATCTAGAGTCACGTGTTACTCATAAGGTAGTATAGCTGCATGGGGTTGCACCTATATTGTGCAGCATATCAAAACAATGTTCTACAAGGCAATGCTAAAAAGAGGGCACCCCAACAACAAAAAATGTAACTTTGAAATTGGACTTTAGGTCAGCACCAAAATTGGCACAGATGAAGCAGACAGTCTGCGTTTGCCCTGGTACAAATTTTAAGAAGTTTGGGCAAAAGTTTTTCAAGTTATGATTTTTTAATAAAGTAAAACTACTGTTTTACTCCCCATGCAGAAGGAAACAACCTTTAAGATCTCCAGATCAAACAAGCTAGAAAGACCAATCATGTTTAAGTTAAAGGAGAATTGTTGGTTTCATCCACATTTTTTTATTTAGAAGGAATCCCACTTGAAGTAGTTGAAGTACAGAATCTTAAAAAGGCCTCTCAAAGGGTAACAGGTAAAGGTTGCCCTTGTTCAAAAGTCAGTCATATCCAACTCTGGAATTCAGTGTTCATCTCTGTTTGTACCTCTAGAGTTCAGTGCTCATCTCTGTTTGTACTTGCAGACAGTGCTTATCTTTCCACCAAAGTGGAACCTATTTATCTACATGCAATTTCTTGCTAGGTTGGCAGGAGTTAGGGCAAAGATGGTAGCTCACTCCATCATGCAGCACTCAGGTCTCAAACTGCTGACTTGCCATCCTTCCAGTCATCAAGTTCAGCATCTTAACCACTAAGACAGTGTTTCCCAAATGCTGGTGTTTGGACTTCAATTCCCAGAAGCCTAAGTCATTTCCCCAAAGCACTGATCAGCCAATGTACTGACTTAGACTTCTGGGAATTGAAGTCCACCTGTGGGCTGTGTACCCCTTGTTGGGAACCACTGCACTAAGACACCGCAGTCCCTCAGAAGGGTAATACAATGACTGTAGTAAACTGAGTTGAAGAGATCAGCAGGGAAACTTCCAAAGTACTGATGCATTGTTGCAAATTTGCTGAACTCTGGGGCAATCTGAACTTTTGACACTGCCAGCCAGGACTTAAATAACTTACACTCACAAGAAAAACTTAATTTTGTCCTAGTCAGACAAGCATTTAAAATAAATACTTTTTAAAAGTATAGAGAACAAATAATCAGAAGGTCACTCATTTAAACTGTGAAATTACTGTTTTTTGCTTTGTATCTGGGAATGGTTTTATGATGTTTTCAGAACTTTGTTGCTATACAATGGTTTGGTAATTAAGGGGAAAAACACTTCCAAAGATGCTATTTGCCTTCAAATCACTTCTGATGTGTGGTGACTATATGAATTAATGAATTCTAAAATGTCATATTATTAACAACTCTGTTTAGATCTTGCAAACCAACAGCATTTCATGTTAGTTTGCTCTATCTTCGTGAGCCCCCCTTTATTTCCCCCCAGTAAGTTTTGCACAGGTCTTACAAACCAACATTTGTGGGTTTCTTTATTGAGTCAACCCATGTCTTGTTATTTCTTCCTCTTTTCCTACATCCTCCCCCATTATTTTCTTTTCTGTCTAGGTCTGTATTTTCATTACATGTGCATAGCAGGACAGCCCCAATTTATCAATTTTTGCTCTAGTGAGAGTTCCTGTGTGACTTGATTGAGCACCCAGTTTTCTGCTTTGCTGCCTATCTATAGTATCTGCACAGTTCTCTTCTAACACCACATTTCAAATCCCACTTTTTCTTTTACAGTAGATAATGATACAGTATTGGCCTTAGTCTCCAGATACAGCTATGCTAACTCCCACCTCTCCCTTAAAAAATATTTCAAAAGCTGAGAGGACATCTTTTGTGAAACAGTCCCACAGCATGATCATAGAGCTTTTGGTCCAAGATAGCTTTTCTTCCTTAGGTAGCCTAGCCCAAAAACTGCTCTGGGCAGTGAAGAAGGTTAAAATATAAATAGACAAAGCAGAAGCCAAATTAAATAACTACAAAAATATGGTAACAACAGAAATAATGTAAAAGGCATATGAGTGGTTCTCTTTAAAGGTTTCCCTGAATAACAAGGTTTTAATTTGTTTTCTAATGGCATGGAGTGATGAAGCTTCATGGATTTCTATTAGGAGCTTGTTCCATGTAACAAAGGTGCCACCACAGGGAAGCCCTGGTTTCTTTTTACCGATTGCTGAATCTCTCTCCCTGATCTTTGGAAAGGAGTTAAAAAAACCCACATCTTTTTAGGATATCATATGATTCCTACCCATCTTCCTGTGTTGTTTTCAGATCTGTTCTTTTGCTAATTTAAATGATTTTTAATGTCCTTGCTTAATTTTAAAGGTTTTTACAGTGATGCTGGTTCATATGATTTTCTTATTATTTTTTCTCTTTCTTTCTGCTAGATATAATTTTCTAAGTTTTAGTTCTATTTAAAAAATTGTAAGCTGTCTTGAGCAACTTATTTTAGAAAAAAGTGGGGTGCAAACTGAATGAATGAATGAATGAATGAATACTATGTAGTAACCTAAGTCTGAGCCCTTCTTAGCACTGCAGTGATTGGAATGAAATGGGCAACAGCTCAGTTTATTGTATTACTTTTGATTTCTCATTTCCTCAATTGAAATTGCTGGCTACCTTTTTGACCCTATGCATGCTGAATGGAATACAAATGTTCCATTGTGGTGCGGCTGTGCTCTGAGAGAAGAAGGATAAACTTGCTCCAATTCATAGTCACCCTGGAATTGCACCAGGATCCCTGATTTAGTTCACATTTTCACATTTGTTCCCCCCTCCATTTTTTATTAATTAAATTACAGCAAAAAATAAAAAATCACAACAACACAAACAAAAATACGTATAATGCAATATAACTTTCTATGTCAACCACTCAGCCATCTGATTGGGATGAACAACTATCAGAGAACAGAACTAGCCAGGAGAAAGAAAGCGGGATGGGCAGCATTCAACTTCATCAAAGAAATCTTGCTAAACAAGACACTCAACAAGAAACAATGCACCAGTCTTTTTGATTTGACAGTACTACCTGCAGTTCTCTATGGAAGTGAAACATGGTCATTAACGAAGGCGGAGGAAGAAGAACTATCAAGAGCTGTAAGACCCATGGAAAGATCAATGCTAAAGGTATCCCTTTGCAACCGCATTCCCAATGCTGAGATAAGAAAACAGAACAGAATCAACAAAGCTGTTCTCAAATATCATAAATGGAAATTGCTGCTGGGCTGGACACATTTCTTGAATGACAGACGGGTGTTGGACAGCAGCAGTCACCAAATGGTATCCCAGAGGAGTAAAAGGACCCCTTGACAGTCCCCCCAAAGATTAGAAGACCCAATAGTGAATTTTTGGTCAAACCTGGAGAAGAAGAGCATGGCAGCAAGGGGAATGGAAAACGAGTTGCAACCAGCAAGAACTCATCTCTTGATAGTCTGGTCAATCAAGGAATCAAGGAAATGTGTACCCACCACTAGTGGGACTTATAAACCTTCTCCATTAAATATTCTCAATACCATTAAATTTGTCTATTTTCCCCCTCACTCCAAAAAGATAATGCATCTTGCTCTGACCTTACTCCTTTCCCTTTCACCAATACGTAATGTTAAAAAACTCCCCATATCTCTCTAAAAACAGGTTTTTTTTCTAATCCATTTAACTCACATGTTAATTCATCATTTATAGTTAAAGTCTATATCTCTTTATGCTGGGGTGCCCAAACTTTTCAGGCTGCAGGGTGGTCACATGGTTCAGGGGGCCAGTCACTATGGATCCAGCCCCCGATACCAATTCATCTAGCCCACAAAGCCCTCATCGCTCTCGGAAGCAGAAGTAAAATGTGCCTGTACAGGCACATTTTACTTCCACATCCAGGAGCGATGAGGGTTTTGTGGGCTGGATGAACTGGCATCGGAGCCCAGATCCAGCCCATGGACCATAGTTTGGGCACCCCTGCTTTATACCAATCTTTCAACTCAAATTCCCAATCTACTTTCCATTTTAAAAAAATATTCAATCTCAATGCTGTTACGAATGTAACAATCATAACTTTCTTTTTTCAGTCTATCTGCATATTTCCAAACTTCATTAATAATGCTATTTCAGGACAGCACATTTTCACATTTGTACAAAGATAGGCAAAGTGTAATTATACACCCAAACTCAAAATATTGGGGGGGGGGGGTTTGGAGCTGTTTGGTGAGATTACAAACCACAGTTCAGCCACACAACCAAATTCAGGAAAAGTTTGGGCTGCATGCCATTCTGGCACACCATTCAGAAAGCCATTTAGCAATAGCAATTACACTTATATATCACCCCATAGGACTTAGTGCACTCTATAAACAAATGAATGCACAATGACTATAATGAGAACTAGTCTTTATAGAAGATCCAACAAGTATAAGATGTGGGTGGATTCTGAAAGCAGCCATGATAAAGACCACACACAATCAATTTAAAATTTCTGAAGTTGGGTTTTATGCCAATGATAAAGGAGCAGTTCTGAGATCTCCTTATGTTTGACCTTTTTTTTTTAAAACAGTCCCTTGGTCAGTTGCTCATTGACAACCATGCAAAAAATCATTTAGAAATGTTGACTTATCAGCAGATAGAAGCTGTGTGTGGCTCTTTCAAGTGATCCGTTCCCTTCAGACAAATATAATCATGACACTTGCTATGGCTTAATACTGTCAGCTGGAAACCTACCCCCCAACCCCAGTTTGAAATATCAGTCCTTCTCTCTCTCCCTCTACCTCCCAACCCCCTATTTTTCTTCAGAGAGGTGGCTTTTAAAGATGAGATTTAGTACAAGTGCTATAGCTATAACAGAACAGAGTTCCGGTGCTCTATTGAACTATATTTTGTCAGCCTCTCTCTGTACAGTGCCTGAGCTTGTCTGGCAATCATGTTAGTGATTATATGGGTAATGAAACACGTGCTCTTTTTTGTCTGTAGCTCTGATTAATCTGCTTTCTATTTAGCCTTGATTTATGGTGCTCAACTGTTGAGGTGAACAGTGGCCCATCAGTTCCGTACCTTATTACCGACGCAGTGACTGCTAAATGCCTGCGAGGCTTGATCCGTTCCTTGACAGCCCGGCTTCCCGCTACATTCCCTCCAATCTGTTTTGCTTCCTGGTGTGACCTTTCATACAGTAAAATACATTAGTTGAATAGCACAGTCTCATTAAAAGAGTGAATTAACCGAAGAGTCTTTTTAACTAAATGACAGCCAAAGGACTGAGTGCTAATAGCCATGGGCAGTTAGAAACTTAACTCATGAATCAGACTGTTAATACTGCTTGATGCCTGAAGCGCTGAGGGCACCACGCTCTCTGCTTGGCTCTCATAAGAAGAAAAGCTCATTACTTTCCTCCTGATGGGAGAGAAAGAGTGAGCGAGCAATAATAAAGCTTGAATTTTTCAATACTGTTAAAAATGGGGCTGACAGATTGCCGACAATAGGAGCAACTGCCTAGACAGTGGGTACGAGAGACACTGAATTAGCAATACCATATATCATACAATCTAATTAAATCAACCTGAAGAATGAAATTAGTTTTCTGTGAGTGAAATGGCCTTTGAAAGAGCACTATTAAATGAACCATAGAGCATTAATTAAATAATTCACATTGAGGGATTTTGCATTTATACAAAAATTGTGCACTTAATTGTCCATGCCGTATTACAGATATGGCCTTATGTTAACATTGTGTCTAAAGCACACTTATTGGAGCATATCAAGAAGAGCTTAACGTAAATCCGGGTTAGTTTTAGACTTGGAAAAGGAACGAAGAACATGATGGATCATAATACATATAGAGATATATTATCAGTGCAGCAGGTAGAAAAATATATTCCTTTCATTGCACGGTAACTATATGGTATTTTTTTTTAAAAAGAACAGAATTTGTTTCCCTTTTTGAATGTCTGAGAAATGTCCCTGTTTTGAACAAAATATTTTTAGAAATGAAAATGTTTTAGAAGGGCACGAACAAGGCAAAAACCAGTTTAAGTCCCCTAAAGTTAGTAAAGGTAGAGGCCACCCTTGCTCAACAGCCAGTTGTATCTGACTCTAGGGTTCAGTGCTCATCTCCGTTTATAGTCACTGTCTGAATCTGCAGAAGTTCCTGTGGACATTTGGCAGGCATGACTAGACATGGAATGCTGTTTACCTTCCCACCAAATTGGTCCTTATTTATCTACAGTTGTACCTTGCATAATGAACGCTTCAAATAACGAAAATTCACATAACAAAGTGTTCGTTGTATAAGGGCAATACCCTACATAGTGGAAAAAATGTTTGTTATGTGGGGTTTACGGTAGCTGGGGTATACCCACTCAATGGGAACCCCAGTTAACAAAGTCCCCCCCCTCGTTATGTGGGGTACCGCCAATAGTGCTTCGCATAATGAAAAAATCTGCATAGAGAAGAGTTCAGTGGAACGGAGTTTTTTCATTATGCAGGGTTCTACTGTACAGTACTTGCGATTTCTTGCTTTTGAACTGCTAGGTTGGCAGGAGCTGGGGCAGAGATGGAAGCTCCCTCCCTCATGCTAAGCCACCACAGTCCCTACCCTCTAAAGTTATATCTATACAACTGGACACATAAAAGCAGCAGTTAAGGGAATTTTTCCTTGGAAAACAGCTATTATTACAAAACAAAAACAAAAACCACCACCTTCACACAGCAACTTTGGAGTCTTTTGTACATCTACTTTTGTATTTAGCTTCATCCTATGTATGAGGTGATTCACAAACTCTTCAGTTGTCTGAAGACTGAAAGCACCTGTGTATTGTGAAATATGCTGAGCATTTTACCATGCTTCACTTAATCTGCATCACTCTCAAAAGTTAGGTTTTTCCATTGTCACAGGAAAAGATAATCCACCATCTAACTGTACCAAAGACTGGGACGAGACTCAGCTGCAGTTCCAGCTTGTTTTGAAAAGAATTTGCCCAAATTCACCCATTTCATCACCTATGAAAGTACAGTACAAAGAATATATTTTCACAGTTATAGAGTGTAAATGACAGCTTGTGTTTCTCTTCTTCTGAAGAACTCTTAGGAGCCAGCAGATTATGGAACTAGCACTATTTTGCATGAACCTAATTCCTGGGGCTGCACTAAGAAGTGTTAAAAAGCGACAGAAGTAGGTTCCTATAAAAGATAAGCTAGTGATTCGGGATGATTCATACATGCCAGAAGCCCTGAGACCAGCCAATCAATTGACAGGCTGCTGCAGTCATATGTAAACAGATCCCTCATAGCATGTCATACCAGTGGTTCCCTGTGGGGTCTTCCTGTCAAACTTAATTAGTACTGTACTAACTTCTGGAAAAGGCCAGGAAAGGAAGGAGAATTAAAGGTTGACCATCCCTGTCCATTACCTGTTTCTTTTACTTGATGTCCTTAGTAAGAGAATCTCTCTCTCTCTTTTTCCATGTCTGTGTAATTTTAATTTAATTTCTCATACAATTTATTGAAAGAATAGGTAGCTCATGGACTGCAAGCTGCATGAAACTCTCAGCCATTCTCTATGTGATGTGTGGAAGCCTAGAGAGCTACACACCTGATTCCCTGCAGCCTAGTTTACCTATGGTGCTGTAGCAAGAAGCTCACTCTGTTGGCATTGATGGCGAAACATAATTACAGCCAACAGAGTTGGAACAAAGATGCGGCGATTTCCTCCTTCTTCAACAATAGGCTCAAGTGGTTAAGACACTGACTGGGAGGCAGAAGGTCAGCAGTTCAAAATCCAAGTACTGCATGACAGAATGAGTGCCCGTCTCTGCCCCAGCTCCTGTCAACCTAGCAGTTTGAAAGGAAGATATTGCAAGTAGATAAATAGAGACCACTTCGGTGGGAAGGTAAAGAGTGTTTTGTGCACTTTGGTGTCTAGGCATGCCTGCCACATGTCCACAGAATCATTTGCAAACACAGACACCGCTGGCTCTTTGGCTATAAACAGAGATGAGCACTGAACCCTAGAGTTGGATATGACTGGCTTGCGAACCTTACAACAATACAATCTCCAGCCAGGATTACAGTACTACTAGGATTGCTGCTTCAGCTTTGCCAATGTTGATTGGAAAGCAACCATTGCAGTCAGGGATAATGGATGGAGAGAGAGTTTAATTTGCTCTCTCCTTAAATCTCTCTCTCTTTCTAATTCTGTGTGTGTGAGTGGATGTGAGCGAGGAAGTGGCCGTTCTGGACTTCCATCTCCCAAGAGATGGAAGCAGCACAGTCATGGTGGGGTCCTCAAAAAGTCATTCTCAAAGACTTATTGTGTTCATATTGTGTACACCAAGTCCCTGAACCTCCATTGAACATTGCATGTAGCATTCAGGCTGAAGATGTTGCCTCCCTTTTAATTAATTGAATCAAAATTGATTAATGGATTTCTAATTGGATTGCAGTGCATCTGTACACACTCTTTTTCACATAATGCTTATCTGTCTATCTGGATGCAGCAGGATATCATTAGAACCAAGAGAATTTTCTTCAATCACTGAAGACTAGACCACAGAAATGCAGGTTTTTTTTAAAAATGTAGATATATGATGTCACAGACAAATCGGTAAATAATAAGTTTAGAACATATGTACTTAAAAAAAGATTTAGCTTTCTTGCCCTCTCTTTGTACAAAACATATTCCCACAGAAAAGCTCTGGAATATCCCCTGCCATTTTTCTCTTTGCAGTTCTTGCTCACTGACATATCATTCTGAAACACACATTCTTGTGCAAGGTTGCAAGGCTCCTATGCAAATCATCCTGCCCCAACATTTCCATTTGCTTTATTCTATGATATGGCATCAATATAAAATCATCTCAAAGCTGTTAATGATATTTCATGTGCAACAATGGCAAAGTATTCAATCAGTTGCACCATTGCCTTTAATATTAAGCATATTTAGTTTAGTCAGTCATAACAAAGCACATTTAGTAGCAAAGAATCTCTTTTTTTATTTTTATATATCAATTTATTTCAATTTCTTTTGGCACAACCTCTAAAAATGTATCTTTTGTCATAATTTTCCTGCTGTGACTTTGGTGTTTTATTTTAAAGGATAAAAATGGCTTGTACGTGGTTGGAGTAAAAAAAAAGAAGAAGGAAGATTTATCCCTCTACTTTTCTGGAAAATGTTCTCAGAGCACATGCCTGTAAGTGTATACTCAGAAATAAATTTCACTGAGTCCGGTGGACTTACTCCTAGGTAAAGGGTTTAGGACTGCAGCCCATGTGATTCACTGGAAGCCCTGGTATTTTTATTGAGGAGCCTACAAATTAGACAATGAACAGGGCAATTAGATTTTGGAGACCATCCTTCTGCCCAAGCAGAAAAGAGTGGACTGATGGAAGACAGATCGGATATTAAACTGATACTGCATTTGATCTTGTAGGAAAGTACAGAAATTACTTAGGATGCAATAATATATATATATATTGTATATATTTAACAGCTATTGTTCGTAGATCATTTCTGTAATTTAAATCGAAACCTAACATGAATGTAGGGTGAAGGTTATCATCTTTGAACATTAATTAATTGTCTGCTTTTCCTTTTCTTTGATGTTTTCTTCCTAAATCTCCAAGACTTTATGGGTGGTGTGTCACAGCAGATCAGACAAAGTGGGCAAGCTTTGGAAATCTTTTGACTCAGAAATATTTTCTACCTTTATACATTTAGGATATCTATATGGCAAAGGAGAGGTTTTTGGCATGCTCTTTCTTTCAAAATGCTATTATTGATTCTATGAATTCAGACTATCCTTTTTTCTGAGAACAAGTTATACAGTATATCTGGGAGGCATCAACACTATTTCCTCTTCTACTGGGGCTCACTATTTAAGGCCTGCTGTTTGAGCCAATCTAATGGAACATGGTAGCATTGCCCCTTCATGGAGGTGGAGAGCCATAGCATAGGATTCTGTATCTCACTCAACTGATAGATACAATAAGGGATTTTATTATAATTTGCAAGCTGTGAGGAATATGGTCATGTGAAACTGCTCTTGGAGAGTCTGACATGGACACAGTAACAAACTGGGGGTATATTTATATGAGTGCTGTAAAAGTAAAGGTCACTCTTGCTCAAAAGCCAATCATGTTCAACTTTAAGTGGTGATGCTTGTCTCTGTTTACAGCCAAAGTGTGAGCACTACCTGCATTTGCAGACATTTCCGTGATCATGTAGGAGGCATGAATAGAGTTTGGAGCATATGGAATGCTGTTACCTTTCCCACTGAAGCAATACCTATATATCTACTTGCAATTTCTTGCTTTCCAACTGCTGGATGGTGAGTGCTGGGAGAAATGACAGGAGCTCAGTCTGTCATGCAGCATTCAGATCCCGCTGCTGATCTGCCAACCTTCCAGTTGTCAAACTCAGTGTCTTAACCAGTAAGCCACCGCGACTTCTATAAGTGCTGTAGGAATTTGCAGATATTTTGTTCTGCATTTAGATAAATTAATCTGGCCTGGACTAATACTGAGTCTAAATTTAGTATTTTAGATTAAAATGTGTACAAATGTCAAGCAGATCCACATGCATTTTTCTTGACTTACGTGGCAATGAAGAGTTAAAACATTGATAGAAATCTAATTTTTCTTCTGAGAAAATGATACACAACAGACTATTTCCCCAGTACAGCATCTTGTCTGTTCTTCTGCACTCAGGTATCTAACTATACCCTCCTGCCCCCCCCCACCCCAATTTCTGTCACATAAACCCACTTTGAGAGAAAAAAATACATTACTTCTCCAAGAATGGCATTGGGGATTTTGGTACATTTGAAAAGCTTTTTGCATCATTCCACAGCAATATTTTTTATATATTTTGGAATCCAGAAAGTAATCATTGTGTTGTGCATGCTGTAACAAGAAAAGAACAGATGCAAGTTTAGCGAATATTGAGTTTTAAACTTGTCCAGTAGTGATTTGTGGCTGTGTCTTGGCCAATATTTTTCAGTGTCATTGCCTAAGCCAGCCCTGTCATGAGCATGGTCATCTGGGGAATAGAACGCCTAACACGCTGATCTCAGTATTAATGGGAGCTGTTGAGAGTGGCAAAGGTGATAAACTATTGCTGAGTTCTTGGTGCTATACTTTTGCTGCAGGATATTATTATAAAATGTTTTGTTTGTGTGTGTGTGTGTTTGTCAGATTTCAATCACATTTCCAATAACAATGTTTAGAAACTTAAAAGAATTCTGAAATAATGGATTACACACACACACACACACACACACACACACACACACACACACACACACACACACACACACACGAGATAAAGAGAGAGACATAATAGGCTTGTACAGAAGTTTAAATAGTTATTTTGTCATGCTTCTGGCCTGACATGATCTCCAAAAGGAGGAAGTCATGTTAAAGTGATCACATTGCCAAATTAAAAATGATGTAAGAAGATTATACAGGGTGGCCCATAAGTCCTTACCCGTCCTCTCCATGGGTAAATGCCCCACGACCTCTGCCCGGCAGGCCAATGGGAGCGCTTCCTCCTTCCTCACAGAACAGAGTTCACCCTGTCCCTCTACATGGCAGCCCAATAGGAACATTTCCTCCCTCCTCCAGCAGAGCCCTATTCGCTTTGTGGCCAGGTAGGCTACCCTGTAGATTCCTTTCCCCTCTGCAAAATCAAATATAGACATAAATCCTCTTGCATGTGCAAGAATGAGAAAATGCATTTTTTTCTCCTTCCCCTTCAAGGGAGGAATGGTCAGAGAATTGCAAGGCAGCCATATTGTAATATGGAAGTATTTGAGGTTGATTTGGTCCTTAATGGGCAGTTAAGAGTCATTAACTTTGTATACAATTTGCTCATTTGTTGATGTAGACCAAACTAGCTGCTTTTATTTTGTGGGAAGGTATAGTTCAGTAAGCTGGAGGACCCTCTCTATATGCTAACTCACTATATGCTAACCTACGTGCCCATCTGAGCCTCAGTTAGACCCACTGTATCACAAAACATTTTCTTCCAGTTATATTTGTAAACTTACAATTGCTGCCTTGTTTTGAGCTTTAAGAACAAGGCAACCATCTCATGTGGAAGATACTGTTGTGTGTGAAGGGACAATAGTGACAGCCAGTGGTGGGATGCCAAAATTTTTACTACCCCACCATGATGTCATCACAGTGTGGGCGGAGCTAATGTCATGATTCACATCATGGGCGGAGCCAAAGAAAAAATATATAAAATAAAATAAAAATAAGCACACACACACACACACACACACACACACCTCAACCCACCCACCCACCCACAACACAAGGACAGCAAGGAGGCCGTGCATACGTGCCAAGCACTGTAGGCATGCATGCACACCAAGGGAAAAGGTAAGCCCCGAAGGTGGTTCCCCCCAAAAGCTGCTACCGGTTCTCCGGGACATTGGGAAAAGTTACTACCGGTTCAGGCGAACTGGTGAGAACCTGTTACATCCCATCACTGGTGACAGCCCGTATGGCCTGACCCTAGTCTCTCAAATCCCTCCAGCCATTCCCTTCTGTGCTTCCTAAATTAGCCTGTTGTCCTATGTGTGGTGCTGAGCATTGTTCTGCTGGGCATTGTTCTGCCACCAGATTTATCAGTGGTTAAGTTGCTGTTTTGTTGTTTGGTTGCACAGTCAAGACTGACCCATGGATCATAGCATGCCAGGCTCTTCTGTCATCCTCCAGAGTCTTCCCAGATCCACTCTCACTGCATCAACAATGCTCATTTCACCCTCTGTTGCCCACTTTTCCCTTTGTCTTCAATTTTTCCTAGCTTCAGGGCCTTCTCCAGTGAGTCGTCCTTCAGGATTGGCTGATATGATCTCCTTGCAATCTAGGGGACTCTCAAGAGTCTTCTCTAGTAAGCTGCTGTACTGCAACCAAAAATAAATAAATCTGCTTATGAACTGAGTTTGATCCCAAAGGCTTCAAGGTTGACTCAGCTTACAATCCTTCTGAGATCATGAGCACCCAGCATGTTGGAGGCAAAATGCTAATTATTTGTGAATCATTCAGAGAGTGTTGAAAGCATGGTGGGGTGGTATATAAATATAATTGCTATTGCCATATAGCAAAGCAAAGCAAAGCAAAGACACTTATATACCACACCATAGCGCTTTGTGCACTCTATGGGCGGTTTACAAATTAACAAAGTATATCAGAAGGACCTCAAAGGAGCCTTAAAAAGAAGTCACATGACCTCCAAACCTAGCATGGCCAGCACACATTCTGGACCAAAAGAGATTTTAGAACACTTTTCAAAGTCAGTTAATCATAATTTTAAATGACGTTTATAACAATTTAACTGGGCCAAAGTTGGGTTTCTCACTCCAGCCCATAACATTATAGAAAAGTAAGATTGTATGGGGTTTTTTTTTTGGATGGGAGATAAATGTGATACTCTTTTTGTTGTTATGTAACAATTCAAGGAGAAATAGAGATACAGGTATTCAGTTTATAAACCAGTTAAACTATTTTGTTTATAAAACAAAACTTTATTTATAAAACAAACTACCAGGACTTCCTTCCCTAACTGCTCACAAAGGAAGAACATACATTAATGAATTTGTACATTACATTCTGTTGGCAATAGTAAATATGCTTAAGTTATAATTAAAATAACCTTTCAAATCCATTTCTTTATTGATGTTAGAGATAACGGAATTAAAAACTCTTCAATAAACATGTTCATTTTATATTTTTATAAGATCTAACATTGCTTTATAGGAAGGGAACATAAAATTAGATTATGAGAGTTTATATAGCTTTTAAATATCAAGCTGTCAGAGCTTTTTCAGGTAAAATATTGTAACCAAAGAATAAGAAAGAGTTTATATTAGAGTGAAGGCTTTGAAGTGAATTCATGCCACAGAGAATATGTAATAGAAGCAGGCACTTTTTTTGCTTATGCTTTGGTTCTTCTGACCTCCATTTCCAGTCAAGATTAGCTTGATAAAACCAACACAACCTCAATAAAATACTAACAATGGGATGAAGTAAATAGAAATCATATTAAGCAGCAGCAATATTGCATGAATTGAAACAAAAATTTAGGTATAATAGCCTTGGTGGGTTTTAATATTGTTTCCAATCACATCACAATATGAATCATATCGCAAAGATTCTAAATAACATTTATCATCTTCCAATCTCCTTTCGTGGTAGACGTTTCACATTATTCGAGGGCGGCTTTTATTTTTCTCAAAAAAAAAAATAAAAAAAAAAAAAGGAAGGGGGAGAAGGAGAGAAGCTCATACATAATTAAATGTGTTGAAAGCCGAAGAGGTGAAATACCATAATGCCAACAGAAACTACAAGTTACAGTTCCACTTTCTATTAAATGCAGCACTCTTGCGTTTATCACTGCTTTTGGTAGATTTCCGAAATTAAATAAATAGATTCATGCTATCATGCAGCATGATGAAAAAGGCCTGATAAAAAAAGAGAAAGGAAATTAGGAATCGGCAAAGGAAACGAGGAGTGTTAATTGCAATATATTCACTGAAAATGAAAGGCCATTTGGTCAAACTATTTGGGTTAAAAGGGTGGAAACCTTCTGTCTTTCCTACATATTATACTTCTTGGGGATTCGTGGCCATGTTGGGAGACCAACTATTCTTTATTCACCCTAAATGATATAAAAGACTGGTTTAAAAAAACCACAAAAAACCAAAACATTTAATTCAAATTGCTAATATCAGTTCATTTGGTTGGGGTGAATGGGAGTGTAGCAATGGTGTAGCGAAGCTAGGGGTCCCAGGGTCAAAGCTCCAGGAATTTCTGTGTAGTAGGACTATCATGACATCTGCCATCACCTCTGAAGCCTTGGTGCTTCCTCTGATCCTCAATGAATCTTGAAGACAAATGAATGCTTCCATTGCAGATTGTTGCAAAGCTATCCCTATTGTAACACAATAGGGCACAATAGGGCAGCATAGACTGAATTTTTGGACTTGTTTTTAAGCTCTGTTAGTCATCTTGTGTAATGTCAATGTAACCCCTATGGGCTGTTTGGTTCAGACCAAAGGGTGGAGAAATTCTAGGAAGAGGCTATGGTTCAGGATTTTAATTAGAAAGAGTGGGAAAGCTGGAGAGGCAGAAGTTGTTCCAATTCATCAAACAATATCATAGAGGCTTTGCCATCTTGGTTTAGGTAGCAGAATTTCAATATGTTTTGCAGAAGGAGTACTAGATGGGTGAATCCACATAGTAATCTTATATATCTGCATTTGCATTTTATTTTGGGTTTTAGCGACTTTACACTATGTGGAGCCAATCCTCTATGTCAGGGGTAGCCAACCTTTTTGTCCCGCAGATCTCACTATGCGCGCAGTCAGCTGAGTGGGCTAGAGCACGCCCCTGAAAGTGGGCATATTTATGGCTGTCATAATTGTGCCCACTTCCTCATTTACAACAGTCACATGTGCATTTGTGCATGTGTGGGCACACACTTGAACATGTGTAAATGCTTCCACTTCTGGGTGCAGGGTAGAAGGTGATGGGCCTGATGAAATGGCGACATGGGTGGGGTCTGGCCAATGGGCCATATGTGGGAACCCCTTCTCTATGTTGTGGATGTCCCACTTCAGTTGATAAATTTATCTTGGACTTTGTTCTCATCTGGATTCCAAGAAACATTTGAATTATTCTTTAATTTTTCAAGCAACTCCTACTTTCATGCTGGTTAAAAGAACTCAGGGTATACAAGTTGTAGAATCCACTTTTATTATATAACTATTGTTGTTTGTTTCATAAGTATATATAGATAAATTGTAAAAAAAAAGGGAAAAATATTATAGTAACACTACTGGTCAATAATGCCCAGTTCTTTTTTTAACAGAGGTGGATAATATATTTCAGTTGCACTTAGGGTACTTAATACCAAAGTATGTCCCCAACTGTTTTATGGAGTACCAATCTGGCACATCATGGTGGATCACTTACTGGAACTACCTCAATCCAGGTTCCCACAGAAGATATTTGGTGTTGCCATTTGCATCCCATATGCTGCTTTGTGCCTTAAAGCAGACCAACACCTCTTGGATACTAAAGTGTGGTTAATAATACAGTATTTAAATTCTGGCTACAGTTACTTTTTGACACAAACCCCCTTAGCTTTCTTTATTTTAAAGAAGTCACAGTTTTCCAGCTGGCTCTGTTCCATAGAGGGGAAAATTAAATCTCTAGGCCTAGCATTGGAACCAATGGCTTTGTCTACTGCCCTTGAGGTATTTAGATTAATTAAGCAAAGACTATTAGATATTGACTACCAGACCCTTGGCGGTACAGCCAATAAAACTTACTCTCCTTTGAGGTTGGGAATCCTCCTGCAGTGAGCCCAAATGGCTCCCTATTTGTGTAACCTGACTCCCTCAACAGCGCAGGGTCTTTTCACTGGCAAGGTTTATTTATTTATTTATTTATTTATTTATTTATTTCCAATTTGTATAGCCACCCACCTCAAAACAACTCACAATGTTAAAAACAGCACAGCAGTCCAAAACATTAAAAACCCATTTTAAAAAACCCAATTAAAAAAGCTACAAAGATGAAAAGAACGAAGATTAAAAAGTGATACTGCTATATTATTTTATCAGCCAGCAGGCGGGAGTCACCACCTCACTGATGCCCCACACCTGCTTTGCCAGCCAGGTTTTTAGTTCTTTCCTGAAGGGCAGCAACTCTGTCAGCAGTCGTAGCTCAATTGGCAGGAGGTTCCATTGGGCCGTTTTGCCTCTGAGCTCCTATTTGGGAGATTTAACCATATGGTGATAGGTTGTGTTCTTGCGAGGTGAAACTTGTTGAATTAGTTATCCACGTTCTCTCCCATTGCTCATTTTACAAGGAAATCTGTCTCAACTACCTAGATCTCATTTATCCAAATTTAGTGGACTCTAAGACTCCTCTAGATTGCTTCTTCTCTCGAACAGTGGCTCCACCAATTACTTGGACTAAATGGCTGCCTTTCTGTCAGGTGCCATCCGGTCATGACCATTTGGCAGGAGTTGATGATTCTTGATTTCACATGTTTTGGTTATGCCGCTTTTTGTTGCTTTAACCATTTTTATGCTACTTGCACTTGTGGTGCCCTTGCGATTCCAATGAAGGTTTTAGGTAAGTTATGTAAGACAGGATCTGCCCCTGTGGAGCTAAATGAGCTGAAACGGTTATCCATGTCTGCTTCTATTGCCCATATTATGAGTAAATCCACCTTGAAATTTTAACCCCCTTTTGACAAGTTTCAGTGGACTTCCAGATTCATCCTGTTGCTTCTTTTAAACAACAATTCTACTGATTTTATGGATAGAATGACTGCTTTTTAAAATGTGTGTTACTAAACTCCACCCTAGAGGTAGGAGGAATTGATCCCAGGTCCCTCATGATTTTATTTGTACCATACCGTGTTGTATCAACTGCCTTCTATGCTCTTGGCACTGTAGTGCTGGTTGTAATGCCAATAAAGGTTATTTGAATTTGAACACAGCTGGGCAATAATCATACTTCACCTCAATTTCTATGATCTATTCACACACCAAATCAGGCAGCTACTTATACATAGTCTAAGGAGCAAAATGGCAGTTTCATTTTTTTTGCCAAAAGATAGGAATGGGGAACAGGAGAAGCAAATTGGGGACCACTTGATCTCCTTTAGTTCCTTGAATTTATTTCTCAGATGGGTGGGAACTATCAGCCTGTACAATTTTCTTTGCAGCCTAAGATTTCTTAATAACAGAATGACAGCGCGTATATGAAAAATTCATTCCCTATGTGGGATTCTGGGGAAACAGCAACTCATTCTGTCACTCCCTAATTTTCTATAGTAGATAATGGGATACCCTTTCCCACAATTTCCATTTCCACTGCAAGGCAAAGACTGAACCACCACTGCTTATATGGAGAGTGAACAAAATGAGTTGGGGTGCTGAGTCACTGGAGACCAGGACTACGTGTGCCACAGACCTTCTCCTATGTTGTTCAGGCATAGAAGACACTCTCCTATTCAAGCAGTGCAATAAAATTTTATATGTGGAGCAGAGGAGTTGGGGAGAAAAGAGGATGTCATGATGTCCTCTGCTCAGACAACAAAATGTCCTTGGCTGGCCCTTTGTTGAGTAGTTGTTCATACACAGACATAGGTAAAAGGTCTCCATTTGCTCAAAAGCTAGTCAAAGGGTGGTCATCTTCTCCATTTACAGTCAAAGAGCCAGTGGCATCTGTGTCTGCAAACATTTTCGTGATCATCTGGCAGGCATGTCTAGACACCGGAGCTAACGGAATGTTGTTATCGTTTCACCAAAGCAGTAGCTATTTATCTACAGAGTGGCCCGTAAGTCCCTACCCACACAGCATACAGATACACTGGATACATAAAATATATGGATGGGTAGGGACTTACGGGCTACCCTGTACTTGCATATGGCTCCTTTTGAACTCCTAGGTTGGTAGATACTGGGGCAGACAATGATAGTTCACTCCATTGCACAGCACTTGCGTCTCAAGCTCCTGATCTGGCAACCTTCTGTTCATCAAGCTCAGCGTCTTATTCACTAAGCCATCGTGGCCCCACATATAGACATGCTACTTTCCAAGTGGGGGTTGTGACATGTCTTAACAATTGGGTTGTTTCCATAAAAAATTACTTTGCTTTCTAGGAGATTGTTGTTGTTGTTGTTCAGTTGCACAGTTGATTCCGACCCTTTGAGACCCTATGGACCATTGCCCACCAGAAACCTCTGTCTTCCATCCTCCTCCTCAGCCCACCCAGCTTTGTGCCCATTGCATCTACAATACCATCTAGCCATCTCATTTTTGACCACCCCTTCTTCTTTTGCCCTACACCTTTCTCAGCTTCAAGGCTTTCTCAAGTGAATCCTCTCTTCTCATTTGATGTCCAAAGTACTTTAGCTTCATCTTTACTATTTGACCTTGTAAGGAGCAGTCAGGGTTAATTTCTTCTTCTTCGACCTATTTGTTCTCCTCGCTGTCCAGTTCTCCTCGTTGTCTAGTTCAAAATGGATATAATATCATTCGTGATGGTAAGTAAAGGTTTCCCTTGCTCAAAAGCCAGTCGTATCTGACTCTAGGGGTCAGTGCTCATCTCTGTTTCTAAGCCAAAGAGCCAGCGCTGTCTGCTTCTGCAGACATTTCCATTTCCATGGTCATGTGGCAGGCATGACTAGACACCGGAGTGCATGGAATGCTGTTACCTTCCCACCGAAGTGGTCCCTATTTAGCTACTTGCAATTTCTTGCTTTTGAACTGCTAGGTTGGCAGGAGCTGGGGCAGAGACGGGAGCTCATTCCATCCTGCAGTATTCGGGAATCGAACTGCTGACCTTTCACCTCCCAGTCAGCGTCTTAGTGACTTGAGCCATTGCAGTCCCTTGTGATGGTAGAATTTGGATTTAAATTACTTTACTTTATTTATTTTACTTTATTTTATTTACTTGTAAAACTACTGGCTTTCGAGCAAGAGAAACCTTTACCTTTACTAAAATTATTTATTATACATACCTGGACTACAGAGCCTCCAAGATACAGCAGAAATTAAAACTCACTCAACAAAGAAGGATACATATTATAATATTCAAATAAATCCTGTCTATCCTATTGTTTTCTTGATAATGTTGAAAAGCACCCAAAAAAAATCTTAGCCCTGTAGATTTAAAAAAATAGACTAAATTTGCTAAATTTTTAGAAAAAAAAAAATACTTAACACCAGAATGTTTGTTTGCACAATTTTTTGTGTACATTATTTTATAAGTCTTTGTTTCTGGCCTTTTCAGTTTAGGGATCTTAATATATGGATCTTAAACATTTTGAAATATGCTCAAGCATTTATTGTTGTTGTTGTTAATGGATTTTTAAAAGACAAACAAAATGAACCCTATAGTTATTAATATATTGAAACCTTCCTTCTCATTTGCAGCTATGTGAAACTGATATGAAAGTTGCAGAATAAATAAATAAATCCCATTAGACAATACATTAAAAAATATTGGATTTAATTTGGATCAGATTCTATAACTCTGTGCAGGAAAAGATCCCAACAAACAGACAATCAATTTCATTTAAAGTAAGTTTCAGCATTAAACCTGTTCCTACAATTTTATGTGTAACTCTGTGTAGATATATTTCTTGCTACTAGAGCAAAACTGATTTGTATGATGGTTCCCCATCATGAAATCACTTGGAAGGTTGTGAGATAAAATGTCGCTTAGGATAATGTAATTGGCCTTAAGGTACAGGAGCTGAATTATTTTCAGTGATTTATAATCTGGAAATTAAAGACTCACTCATTTTCTAATTTAATTCCATCTTCAATGGAAAAATGTTCACTCTGAACTAAATTGGCGAGTAATGTTGCTAATTCAAATGCAGATGTAATTTCGATTCTGGTAGCAGTTTGCTGTGATTGACGAGTCCCCGATGGATCATTATGATTCTTATCTCCCAATCTCACAAATTCTCCAGCAGTTGTGATAATAACTTCAGCCATGAAGAAAAAAGAGGAAAAAATAAATTCTCACCTACACTGTCAATTCCTATTTTGCATTTTTCCTGACATGGAATGGGGTTTATTTCAAATCTATTGCATACAAGAGACAAATATTAAGCATCATTGTTAAATTATGTGCCATCATAAAGTTACCATTTGATTGTTTGCTGATACTTGTCCAATGTGCATTTAAATATACTGGAAATGTACTTTATGACCTTTACTGTTAATTAGCTGGGACACAAAATTGAATTTAAAGCAATTTATTGGGTGTAAAACTGAGAGACATGGCCAGCAATTAGCTTTAATTATCCTTATTTTCCATTTAATTTTTTTGCTAGTTTAATGCTATATTTATTAAATCTATTTTTAAAGTATATTTTGCATAGAGGCTAAATACAACTATAAATATTCACATAAATGGAGAGTACATTTGTAAGAAAAGGACTGAGAAAGGGCCATATCTATGTGACACAGTACAGGCTTTTATTCTGGAATATTCTCTGCTTCAGTCTATGCCTCTGCAGGTGGAGCTGGAAAAGACAATTGTGCAAAACTATAGAAGGATTCTGCTAGTCACAGTAAAGAATCCCAAAATAGATGAACTATTGGTTTGAATTAGGGTAGCCTTCTGTGTTTCAAGAATTCTTCTACAGCAGTGGTGCCCAAACTATGGCCCATGGGCTGGATCCGCCCCAAGGGCCATAGTGACCAGCCTTCTGAACCATGTGAGTGGCCCATGGCCCAAAATGTTTGGGCACCCCTGTTCTACAGTAATAGTGTTGTTTTTCAGAATTAGTTGTCTCTTTTGCCTAATAATATTTGTACTGTCAAACCTCACAGAAAGAGCACCTCGCTTAAAGAGTAACTCGCTTAAAGAGCAGAATTTTCTCTGAATGTTCACTTTGCTTAACAAATAAAACCAACCAAAAACTCGCTTAACAAATAAATTGGGATTCGCAATCCCTCCCACAATTGGTCATTTACAATGGTGTTTCGCTTAAAGAGCAAACTCGCTTAAAGAACAATCCTGTGGAACGCATTATGCTCTTTAAGCGAGGTATAACTGTATAAGATAAAGCTTGCCACAGCTCACTAGGTAATTTGGCTCTTGTATACAAATAAATGGATACCTGGTATGGTATAGTAAATAAAGTGACAGACTAAGACTGTTTAGGTTGAAAGAAGAAAGTGAAAAAGCTGGCTTGAGACTCAATATCAAGAAAACCAAGATCAAACAACAGGCCTTATCAGTCCCTGGAAAATAGATGGGGAAGAAGTAGAAGCAGCGACAGATTTTACTTTCTTAGGATCAAAGCTCACTGCAGATGGTGATTGCAGCCATGAAATAAAAAGGCGACTGATTCTTGGGAGACAAGCGATGAGAAACCTGGGGAACATAGTGAAAAGTAGAAACATCACATTGAAAACAAAAATTCGCATAGTCAAAGCAATGGTATTCCCTGTGGCAATGTATGGTTGTGAGAGCTGGACCATTAGGAAAGCTGAGCGCAGAAGAATAGACACCTTTGAGATGTGGTGTTGGAGGAGAGTTTTGAGAGTCCCCTGGACAGCGAGGAGAACAAATAGGTCAATCTTAGAAGAAATCACCCCTGACTGCTCCTTAGAAGGTCAAATAATAAAGATGAAGCTAAAGTACTTTGGACATCAAATGAGAAGAGAGGATTCACTTGAGAAAGCTTTGATGCTTGGAAGGGTCGAGGGCAAAAGAAGGGGACGGCCCAAGATGAGATGGCTAGATGGTATTGTGGAGACAATGGACACAGAACTGAGCGAGTTGAGGAGGATGGTGGAGGACAGGAGTGCCTGGCGGACAGTGGTCCATGGGGTTGCAGAGGGTCGGAATCGACTGTGCGACTGAACAACAAAAAAGACTCAGGAGGGCTGGGTTTGAATCCTCATTCAGCCATAAAACCTCATTTAGGGTGCTGAATTGGAAAAGCAACTCCTTAAATAGCTCATTTACTTTGATAGCTCTGTTATGGTTGCTATAAGCCAGTTCTGACTTGATAGCACAAAACAAGATACAAATAAATTACTAAATCCAACTCTTAGTTCCAGTTAGAGTAGCAGCATTGAATGAATGGGACTTGTTCAGTCAATAGATATCTAAAAATGAGGTGAGACAGATGAATTATCCCAGCCTGGATCAATGTTGATTATGCTAAAAAGGATCACAGTGGGATGTGGTATGTCATTTTGGGTGATCATTGCATTTACTTGTTTGCCAGGGAAGATGTTATTCAAGAAGAAGACACACCAGCCACAAGAAACAATACAATAGCCTTCTCCCATGAAGGATTGCAGCAGGAAATTAGGCCTAGAAAGAAGTTTCAGCCATTTTCCAGGTGAGTAAAATCAAGGTATCTCCAGATGTGGAGGAATTCTCCCTTTAAGGTACTTGAAGCAATCTGGGATTGGAAGCACTAAAAAAAAAAGAAAAATGCAGAAAAATGAAAGGCACGTCTCTACTAGTTAGGACTGATGGAAACTGTGGTCTAACAACATCTGTCTGACTCTAGCCTGTTATTATCTTTGCTTGTTAGTCCTATGAATGTTTTATTGTGTTGCTAGTTGGGCTATAAACAGTTAACAATATTTTTAATTACAGTAATGTACAGCACTGTGCAAAAGTCTTAGGGTACCATCAGCTGGTTTGAGGAAAATTAAATTAAACTCTAAACTTCACCAAACTTGGAGAAGGTTGAAAGGAGAGTTAGCAGAAGATTCTATCCAATTTTGGTGTGTCTGGGTGGCCCCCCTCAAATCATTCATCTTTTGCACAGTATTGTATATTGAAAACCTGTCTATATTCATGTAGATACAGGAACACGTGGAATGAGGCACTGTGACCTTGCAGAGATCCTGGCCAGAAATTCTCTTGGCATTTGTGAAGAGTAACTGATATGTGATTGGGGTACTCTGCAAGGTTACATTCATGCAAGATGGTGAGCTCCTGATTGAAAACTGCAAGATTTACATGTGCTCAAGGGAGTAGGTATACAAGTGAATGCCCCTCCCCTCAGTAAAATTGGTGTACAAAGATAATGGTACACACGAGGACCCTTTGTACAAGCGGAAAAAACAAACTGGCTTTGGGCTCCTTTGACCCAAACCTTATTCAGGCATATGTGCCTTTCTGAACCTCTAGGGAAAAAATGATTCCTGAAAATAGAACAAGGGCACAACTTGGGAAATGATACAGTTATGCTAGGCCTTAAGTTTGGAGGGACCCTCCAGTGCAGCCAGGACAGAAGTCCTCCTGGTGAGGGCAACAGAAGTCTGCAGAGATGAGAGCCCTGGTGGTTCAGTGGTTAAACTGCTATCCTGCAACCAAAAAGATTGTGAGTTCAATCCTGACCAGGGATCAAGATTGATTAATCCTTCCGTCCTACCGAAGTCAGTAAAATGAGTACCCACAATGTTGGGGGTAAAATGCTAATTAACTTATGAACCAGCCAGAGAGTGCACTAAGCGCTATGGGGCGGTATATAAGTGTGACTGCTTTGCTTTTTCATGTTTTCGTTGTTGTTCACCAGAAGAAAGAGGGATTGTTATAGGGCAATGGGCGTGTTTCTATTTAATTATTTCTTAAAAGGGTAATGTAGAGAGTTTACTTTTCATTCACATTTCTGTATTGTCACACCATCCTCCTTATGAATTCTCTTTTCCTCCATCCAGAAATATAGCAAGCAGATTTATGTTAAAAAGGGGGGAGGGGACAAAACCACTACAGTTTGCCCATGTTGAAAATGAAAGGTGGAGGAAATCTCTTGGTTCTATTTCTCTCTTCTCTTTCCTCTTCTTCCTTTCAGTTGGAACTGTTTAGTGCTGCCCTCTTCTGCTGTTCTGTGATTGCTAGGCTGTGAATACAGAAACAAGTCTATGAGAAATATAAGTTTTGACAATTTAGTCCAGGGATGCCCAAACTTTTCGGGCATATGGTTCAGCGGGCCAGTCACGTTGTTCCTCCCACCTTGCAGTCTGTTTTGCAACAGGATGAGATAGTTTTTTAGACTGCCATTTTCTCTCCTTAAAGCAGGGGTGCCCAAACTACAGCTCATGGGCCAGATCTGGCCCCCAATGCCAATTCATCTGGCCTGCACCACCCTTGCCGCTCCTGGAAGTGAAAGTAAAATGTGCCCATACATAGTTTGGGCACCTCTGATTTAGTCAATTACTTTGCAATTGGACAGGTAAGGATGGAACCTTGGGGGGGGGGGAATGCAACCATTCCACCAGTGGCAAATCAATGTTATCCTTGGTTCCCCCCTTCCATCCCCTCCATTTCTTTGATTTTAATTGCATTGGTTGGTTGGTTGTTGTTGTTTTTGAGTTAACATTTGTAACCTTACAAATACTAGTTTCCTTGAAGCTCTTTCTTTTTTCTCAAGATCACCTCAAACACAAATGCCCTGATTTGGCCTTGAAGAAAGTACATATACCTATTTTACCTTAAAATATTTGTTTGTTTGTCTTAAATGCACATATACTTTGTCCAGAAGCGTAGCATGCCTTAACGGGGCCCCGTATAAAAATTTGTTTGGGGGGCCCTTGTGAAATAAAAAAAATTGGGAAGTTTTTATTAATTTTTGCTGTAGGGGGCCCCCGTGGCCCGGGGGCCCCGTATAATTGATACGGCAGATACGGCGGTAGCTACGCCCCTGACTTTGTCCCATTATAGCTTGTATAGTTAAATACAAAAGATAGTCACCAGAATAATAAAAAAGCCCAGTGAAAGATGCAGAAGTATGCAATTCAAAGAGTTAAAAGTGCTGACAGCATAAAGCATGTATGTAGTTAGGCAGGGGTCCTAACACAGGCCTCCAAGAAAAATTAGGAGAAGGCATTTGTATTTCGAGGAAAATGCAACAATTCCCAGTATTGTATACAGCAGTCAAATGCATGATTATGCAGCTTGCATAACAAACTGGTAATATGTCCTTCAAATGAAAAGAGATGTAACTGAGCTCCTATTGATATATGAAGCTTGTATCAAAGTATCACAGGCCTAAGAAAACCCCATGCTCCCATTATTTTATGGACATAACAATATTGAAAGATAACCAGAAAAGTTTGTCAAAGACGAAGTCAACTAAGACATTTTTTTAATTAAACACCTGGCTAAATCTGTCTTGTTGCCCTTTAAAGGAGGGCAACAGGTTCATCAGGACAAACAAGCTCTATGAAGAAAGACTGAAATACAGTGGAACCTCATACAACAATCTCCCTGTATAGCAATGAAATCGCATAACAATTAGGTTTTGGGGGGAAATGGTGTCCTGTCCTGCATAACAATTTTCCCTATGGAAAAAATCGTACAACAATTTTTCAATGGGAAAAACCACTTAGCAAAAAAAATAAAAATAAAAATCATTGTACAATGCATCCCATAGGGAAAATCGCTATATGGTGCATGCATCGTATAGTAATTGTTTTGTACAACAACGAGCCCTGTGGAATGGATTAAAATCATTGTATGAGGTACCATTGTAACTGAGAATGTTTAATCCAGTGGTGGGCATCAGCAGGTTCGCACCAGTTCACCAGAACCAGTAGCAGAAATTCTGGCTGGCCCTACCCATCCAAGTTTTGAAATAAAGTAGTCCTAATTCGAGTGCAAACACAGGGCTTTCCCCTTGGCCACGCCTACCATATCATGCCCACAGTGTGGTAGTAAAAATTGTTGGAGCCCACCACTGGTTTAACCTTAAGAAAAGAAGACTAATACAATAGCACTTTGAAAATATGGTAAAACCTTGCTTAAAGAGCACCTTGCTTAGAGACTAACTCACTTAGAGAGCAGAATTTTATCTGAATGGTCACCCTCGCTTAACAACTAAAACCAACCAAAAACTCACTTAACAACTAAATTGGGGTTTGCAATCCCCCCCCCCCCACCAGAAGCCACAACTGGTCACTTACAATGGTGTTTCACTTAAAGAGCAAAGTCACTTAAAGAGCACTCCCATGGAACACATTATGCTCTTTAAGCGAGGTACCACTGTACTTGAAAGATTATCATACAGAGAAGGGCAGGAACTGTTCTTGTTCATCCCTAAGTGTGGGATATGTAATAATAGGATCAAATTACAGGAAGCCAGATTTCAGCTGAATATTGGACAAAGCCAACTGTTGGTATAGTACGATAAAGGAACCAATTACTTTTGGAAGTGGTGAGTGTTCCAATGGTGTAGAAAATTGGACAACTGTCTGTAATATCTGCTTTGATTTTGGATTCCTGCATTTAGCAGGAACAATTCTTAAAAGCGGAAATGTTGAGGGGCTATTGTTTTGAGAGAGTCATCATTTTTTGCAGAGAATCCTTTTATTTATTTAAGTAATTGACAGCTTATTAGTAGTTTACAAGCTGAATAGAAGCCACATAACCAAAAACATACAACAGGAAACAGATGTTACTTGAGAAATGCTTTATGGTATTTTGAAAATGTCATCAGACAAGTTATGACTTATACTGCTCATAATAAAATATGAATATAAAATGCTCACACGCCTTAATCAACACGTAGACCAATTAAGGATTAACAGAATATTGTCCAGAATAATGAATAAATATACTACATATAAATGCATACCTAAAATAAGTCTTGTGTTTTATTTTTAATTTGGACTTTTTTATCATACAACTGTAGAACTATCTGGTTATCTGCTCCAAAAATTTATTACAATGAAAATTTAGAAAATAAATTTTATTATGTCCAAAAATCACAACCTCTTGGTAGTATAAATTATTTTACTTGGAGTAATTTCATGGAAATCTGTTTTGGATCAGTGAGATTTCCCTGTGTAGTATTTATAACAGATTCACTCCTTAGTTCCAGGACATATTCCAGGTAAATCTTGCTGTCTGATTTTGTACTCCTCTGCACAGATATATTCTGGAAGAAGAAGAGCTTAAGCAGGCATAGGCAATTGCTTAGGGATAAGGGTAACTGTTTCAGAAACTGTGGCAACAATTATAGTGTGTTTTTCTGAACTATAGGATCTTTCTTCTGGCACCCTGGAGTGACTTTTTGGTTTCATACAACCTTTGATGATGAATTGTGACATGTGACTTGGCTCCGGTAGACCATAGATGGAATTTTTCATCACTTTCTGAAATTTTTTGATTGGCCTCTCTACTACAGCCAGCATGGTGATTGGCCTCCATTTTGAGAAATTGAAATTTAATTCTATATTCTCCATAGATTCACCAACTGAATCCTAAACCTTTAGTTTCATAATATAATGGTAGACATAATAAGAATTTATTTATTTGTTTATTTATTTATCATGTGATAAGAATGAATGGACAATCCTCTAGTTGGGCATATTTAGTCTGAAGAACAAAAGACTAAGTGGTGATCTGATAGCCACCTTCAAATATTTGAAGGGGTTTCAGATGGTAGATGGAGCCAGCTGTGGCCTCAGAGGATAAGACTTGAAGTAAAGGTTCTAATTTATAAGAAATAACACTGTTTAATAAAAGTGAAAGTGCTGTTGTGAATGGACTGCTTCAGAGTATTTTGACTTCTTCAAGTGTTTAAACAGAGGTCAGATGATCACCTCTCAAGGATAATTTAGCTGGGGATTTCCTGTTTTGACAGAGGTTGGACTTGATCACCCTTATCATTTCTAGCCTCCGTCTTCTATGATTCTGTGACTATAATAGAATTGCCCTGCTTGCTGCCTATTCTAAACTTAGATGATCATATGATACTGGTTAAAAATAAAATGTATACTCATGTTTAATATACAGACCAAGGGCATTTTAACACAATGATGTATGAGGAAACATCCAACTACTTTAACTCCAGAAGAAAGAAATAACCAGAATTTGACTACTATTGTTTTGGACAAAATACTAGAATGGAAGCATAAAAGTTTCCTAGTTTACTTATTAGTACAATATGTAATTGGATGGAAACAGCTAGAGTCAAAAATTTGTCTTACCATAATGACTCTAATTTTTTAAAGATTGAAAATGAATCTGACTGGAAAATACCATTAAACTACCAATTTGGTTAAAATTTAAAGGGTAATTCACATATAATGCTTTTATTTAATAGCCCAATTTACAAAACGTCTAAAATTAATGCAGATCTTTTCAGGACAAAATCAGCTGTAACTGCACCAACTAATTTTTGCTCATTTGAACTGAATTATTAATAAGTGAGAAATATACCATATGTTCCCCAAAGAGCTAGATACATTTATTTCAAATAAAATTGCTGTGTTTGGTGGAATATAAGAGGTTTAAATGCTTTTGGAGAAATGGGTTACTTATATACTGATTTAATAGAGTATAAATCAGGCTGTATAATTAGGGACACAGCTGGTTCCTAACCTAAAGCTGGCAGCTTTTGTTGGTTAAGTTCCTTTATCACCTGCATTGCTTTAATCAGCAATAATTTGTTCTTCTTTTACAGTAACATGAGTTAATCAATAATTTTGCTGTTTGCATTTCTCTGGAAAAGGGGGTTTACTGCATGTTTAGGCTAAGCTGGCATACTTCTTTTTTTAAAAAAAAGATTTGGCTTACTTTCATTTTCCTTGGTCACTTCAACTATTTATGATCTTTGATGTTAACATGAAATTAAAGACCTTTGACAGTCTTTATTTAAAAGCATGTACAAATGAAATGTTGTTTTAATTTGGAGGTTTTGAGACCATTTTATTTCCAAACAAAATATATTAAGGATTTCTAATGATATTTGACATCCAGGATATCAAAAGCTATATAACAGGGATGTCCAAACTTTTCAGGCCATGAACCAGTCACGTGGTTTAGTGGACTGGTCATGTGGTTCCTCCCACCAGAAGCAGAAGTAAAGAGTGTCCGTGCATTGCAAAATGCTGTCTTAAATGTGTTTACAACAGCCATGGGTCATTTATGGCAGCATTTTATGCATGTGCAGGCATATTTTACTTCCATTTCCGTGGGTGGTGAGGGCCAGATGATTTGGCGGCATGGCCTGGATATGGCCCATGAGTCATAGTTTGGACACTCTTGCTATATAATGTTGGCCTGAATTCAACTCATAGTCCTCACTAGAGTAGATCCATCTGGTCAGTGGGATTTACATAAGCGTTGACTTACTATTCAGCTGTTGGTTGGTGGAATATGCTTTAGTTGAGACCACCTGGATTTATGTGACTGTCTATATCCAACCTTTGGTTTTTGGACTTCAATTCCCAGAAGCCTTAGTCAATTCCCCAAAGCATTGATCAGCCAGTGTACTGACTTAGGTTTTTGGGAATTGAAGTCCCCCTGTGGAGCATGGGCCCCACATTGGGAACTACTGGTCTACACTTACTGATGTATTTATAAATTGTATTTTTAATTGTTTTAACTTGTCTTTTTAAAATTGGCTTCCAGTTTGGCACAATGTTAATAGCTAAATTTCTTCTGAAATTTTCATTGTATTTGTCTTTCACATGCTGCTGCTATGAACTGCCTTGAGGTCCAGCTTTGGGAGAAAGACAGGATATATATTTAATGAGTCCAGTCCCTATCAAGGAGGCAATGTGGGGAATTGAACTCCTATACTCTGGCTCCATAGCCAGATGGCTAAACCACTGAGCTATCCAGTGGTTCACAGGTATTTGTTGATGTTCCATGAAATACTTTGAGGATTTTCTTTATAATTGGAAAGTAGGGTAAAAAAATGTTTTCCAGCATCTCAATCAATAAAATAAAGCATTATTAAATTCTGCTGGGAAAAGTCTTAGTTGAAGAAGATGGATTTAAAATTATGTAGAAAAGGTTGGACATATTTTGTGGCTACCTTGTTCTGTTGGTGCCCATCTAGCATCTGGGTCTTTTCCATAAGACAAGTTCAGAAGGATAAGTGCAGAAGCAAATATCATCTTATAAAACACAGGCACCCCAGAATGGATTCCAATATCAAATACAAAAATGTAACATCACAAAAAGAATTACCGGGGGAAATTAGCATAGTTCAAAGCTTAGGAGATCATTCTGTAATTTGAGTCTCTAAAAAAGAAATTCTACATGGTAACACTCTGTAGCTTCTTAAACTTAGCTTCTGGTCACATTTTTGAAAAAGAACTATAAATTGTAATTGACCAAGGCTGTGCCTATTTATCTAACAAGAACAATGTGGGGATAAGGAAAAAGCCTCTCCAAAGAATATGATGACTGTGAACTCATTGGACACCATCTGGGCAATGAGAGCATCCTGTTGGCCAGTCCTTCCACTCTAGAAGAGGCTTGCTTGTGACAAATAAAGCAGATGGAGAAGGAGAACCAAAATGAACTGCTAAACTGTGGCAAAGTTCAGTTCTTTGGTATGTAGACAATTGTCTTTGCACTCTTGTTATAGGCGGGAATGCTGGTAGCTAATCACTTTTGAATTACCGTTTATGCTCAAGTATAAGTCAATCCAAATATAAGTCGAGGTACCTAATTTGGACCTTTAAAACTAGGAAAATATATTGACTCAAGTATAATTCGGGGATGAAAAATGCAGCAGCTGCTAGTGAGTTTCAATAATAAAAAACATTAAAATACAGTAAAATTAATTAATTTAAACATTTGTGTGGGCATGTTTTTGAGTGTTTACAGTAGTTACTGATTTAAAAAAAAACAACTGCATTTGCAGGGGAAATGGGCGGGCAGGACAATTACACTGAGGCAGGAAGAGATGCTCTAGCCTAGCTCTCCCTGCAAGCAGGAAGCATGGCTTCCCCCTACATCTTGGCCACATAATGTCTGTTCATGCCGAGGTCTGGCAGATAACTACCAGTTGTGACTACTACCAGTTTGCTGTGGTAGCCTTCCTGGAAATGTAAATGTGATGCTGACTTTTACTGATTTTTCAGTATCAGATGAAGGGTTTTTTTTATCTTACAAGATCTATTAGATTAATTATTTTAAAGCTGGTCTTCTCTTTAGATATTTATCTTCTTTCAAAGTGCTGCTTTTATGGCTGCTTATAAGTGGATGTTTTAAAGTAATGTTTATTGCTTTCTGTTGGTTTTACTCTGGTGTTTTATCATCTATATTGCTTTGACAGTTTCAACTACATGGTGTCTCAAAAGTGAAATAAATAAATGTTTTTGCATATTGAGTAGCATGATTGCAGACTCATGTGATTACATTTCGGAAAATGTTACTGAAATGGAATGAATGGAAATGTGGTTCCCAGTGATATTTTTTCTTTCTTTCAGTCAACTCTTAGCCTCTTTTCTGATTATTCAAAAGAGAACCATGTGTAAATGATCCCAGGACATTTTGAAAATCCTGTAACTCTAGTCTATTTGATGATGATGCCTAAACACACCTAGACATAAGCTTCTAGTAACTTTTTGAATTAGTGAATTTCAGTGGATTTGCCTGCTTGGAGGCATTCTGTAGAACAAAAGCTTTCCACCATACATGACATTGATGGGACACAGAAATGGTCTAGGTGGGAGATAATATTTTGATTACTTTCCCTAAGAATTCACTCTACATTACTCTATGCTTGCACACACACACACATCAGTCTAGTGGCCCCGCTGCCAACCAACTTATAATTTTAAAATGCCTGTAAAAGTAAATGTACTGAACTTCTTGGAAGAAGTTGACTTTTCTGTTTGAATGGTGCCAGTATCTATTTAAATGGTGGTTGATTTATTTTAAAAAAGGTATTGTTTGTTTGTTTATAATGTGGTGAGTACTTTGACTTGGAGTTTTCCAGTCATGTTTCCTGTGGCCATCCAGAATGAACCAATGCATTTCAGTGATCACTCGATGTAATTTGTTTCAGTACATTATCTAACAGCATTGCACTGCATGCAACCTTGGACATTGGAATTAATCCCCAAGAAACCTATGAGAGAAAGAGAGAAAGTCTACTTCTATAAAAATCCAAAGTTTTTTTTTCCATATGGGTCATTGATTAAACCCAACTAATAAACATTTGTAGTGTTAGCCTAGAATTAGAGATTTTGATCTTGCATTCATAACATCTGCTGCACTGCAGCATTGGTCTAAATTCAGATCTGGCTGAACCAGAGAGGGGATGCACACTTGTATGTAAACAAAACATGCCCATTTTTTCTCCCTTTTGTGAACTTTGATCTCTGCATGAAAGGTCAGCCATCTGCATTTTATTCCAATCTTGCCCAAATCCCCATTTACCTAATTAATGCATCATTTCCCAGCCAGGCACTTTATGAAAGGTTCATATGAAACCATGGTGGCATACGAGGGCTGTCAGTCTTTGGTTATGGTCCTGTAGCTCTAATTCAAGAATTAAATAACTGTCTTTTCTAAAAGTCATTACATGATTTATTGGAAAATTGGTGGAAACAGCCCTTGGGGGGTTGTGCTTCAATTCGGGTTTTAAAAGAGTGGCTGCCAGCTATGACTATTTGATTTCCTTATAACCTACTGAATAGCATTGCCTGTTTCTATGCTAATTAAATGCTTGAAATTCGTTTTCTTATGGATTACATCCATTCATTTAAGTGTTTATTTGTGCCCTAAGATGCTGTCTATTCTGATATTGTGATTATTATGATTTTGCTCTTATTATATGCTAAATTACACACTTTTCCTGAGCTAGAGAAGCTCTTTATTCAACACAACTGCAAGGCTGGTCTTTTTCTTTCTCTCCTGTTGTCAGAAGTATTGCTGCTGCAACTGGGATCTGAGAATTACAACTGTCAGTAAATCATGCATGAATAAGAGGTAATCTGTGATTTCTCTAGGGTGTATGGACCTGCCTTTAAATAGGAGACTAATATTCAGAAAAAGGTAAAGGACCCTTAAGATATTTTGACATAAATACATGTCAGGCCACGGGATTCATTACTCCTGATCACTACATCTGCCTTTAAAGGTTCCACACCCTTTGCCTCTTCTGTTAGTTTTCCTTTAAAACTTATTTCTCTAAAGTGCAGATTATAGAATGGCTTAAGAAAAGAATATATCCTCAGCATTATATGAATATAATAATACTTAGGGCTCTAGCCCTGTCATCCCTAAAATATTATCTAAATATGCCTTCTCCAACCATGCACTGTTTGTCAGGAGTCAGGAGCTGCTGCCACACCTGCCTCCATGAACATGCTGGCTGAGGATAGTAGACTTTGTAATCCAACATATCTGAAATATGGTAAGGAAGAGATGGCTAATCTAGGGATTATGCTTTTCTGTGTACTAAGGCATTGAGTCAACTTGTTTTGGTTAGCCGGGCTGAGGAGGTGACAAAGAGCAGCTGAGCGGTCCGGCGGACTTAAAAACAGCACCACAGTGGCTGCTGCTGCCATTCCAGGTGCGCCCCTAGCCAGCTGGGCTGAGGAGGCGAGGAGGAACAGCTGAGCAGCCCAGTGGACTTAAAACCGCACCACCGTGGCTGCCGCTGCTGCCGTTCCGGGTGCACCCCTAGCCAGCTAGGCTGAGGAGGCGACGAGGAACAGTTGAGTGGCCCAGCAGGCTTAAAAACAGCACCACCATGGCCATGCCCACTGCCGTTATGGACACACCCTAGCCTGCTAGGCTGAGGAGGTGAGGAGGAACAGCTGAGCGACCTAGTGGACTTAAAACCGCACCACTGTGGCCACTGCGCTGCTGTTCCAGGCTTGCCCATAGCCAGCCCGGCTGAGGAGGATGTTGAGCCCTGGGCCCCGTCGAAGATGTTGAGCCCTGGCCTCCGTCGAGGACATTATGTGAATTTGTGTTTTGTTATGTTTTGGGATATATATATTTTAATTTCTTTTGTGATGTTTTGTTGCATTTTGCTATAGTGTATTTTTCTATATTGATATTTTGGCGTATTTGGTGTATTTTGCTGTATTGTATTTTGTTATCCTGATGTCTTGCTGTATTTTGCTACATTGTATTTTGCTATATTCTGTTAGCTGCCCTGAGTTGCTCTGTGAATAGGGCGGCATACAAATGTGAAAATTAAATTAAATTAAATTAAATTAAATATATTATCTGGTTATATATTCATTTCTGTTCCCATAAATAGATATACCTAATCACATCTTCATATTTGCTTATGTAGAATTCTGGGAAAGGCCTCTTCATTGTAAAAAATAAAAATAAAAATGGAAGTCATAATAAATGTCAAGGAGGACAGAAAAAAATTGAGGAATGCCCTGCCTATATTAGGCATACTGAACAAGAAGCAACAATCTATAATTCAGTGAAGATGAATGTATAGTATTGTACCAACCCCCAATGCTTAGAATGTAATGTTGAAGAAAATCAGCCCTGCTGTCAGAGGTGTAGGTTTCACACAGTGATTCACAATCAAAAAGTAAACCATCAAGCTGTCACAGACCAGACTGTAGTGTGGAATCTAATTTGGGTCATACTTAGGGAAATTGGAAAGCTCATCTCAGACAGTCTGATGCTCTAGTTTGGATTTAGATATGACAATGTGGTATTTATGGATCATGCTCCACTCCAACATATAACAGCTATATGTTCTTTAGAGACATTCCGATGGAATGTCCATAGCTGGGATAGAATCACCTGCTACGATTTCACCTTTCCTGTCTACACTCAATTTACTCTAAATTAAAGGTCTGTTGTAAGGATGATGCACAAAGATTAAGTTCTTTTCAATACCAGCCTACCATAAATATTTTGTGTGACATTTAGCAGAACAGTGTGTATAGCTCTCCAAACTTTTTAGATCAGTTTGTTTGGCTGATAACCTTTCAAGAGGCCTCAACTTTTTCAGTTTGTTCCCATAGGTACAATATCTAGTGCCAGTGGGACCCTTGCAGCTGTCAAAAGGCTGTTTCTAGTGTAAAACATCCAGTATGATTAAAAAAATAACAAAGGGGTAACAGGATTCCAACCCATATGACACAAACAAACTTCTTATAATACCTTCAGAGATTCTGATTGAATTGAGTCCTCATAAAACCTTAAAAGTTTGACAGCCAAAGTATTTGAAGAAAAATCTTCTCATACAAGATCTTACCTAGTTGTTGGGGCATGCTATATACAATCCTTCCATCATCAGAAGGATCTGCTGAGGCTTTTGCTGATTATTTGATGGAGACAATCGCTCAGATTCACTTGAAGTTTAATCCTGACATGGGAAATGTAGAGCTGGGGTTGTCCAGAATGCAGTCTGGCCATGTTATTTGGGATTGGTTTGGTCCAGTTGTCCCTGATGAACTGGACAGGCTTCTTGGATCTGTTCATGCCACTGCCTGCGCCTTAGATCCATGCCCTGCCTGGCTAGTCAAAATATCCAGGGCAGTGACAGGTGGTTGGATCGAAGCAATCATAAATTCTTCATTATGGGAGGGGGTCTTTCCAGCAACCTTCAAACATGCTTTGGTGTGCCCCCTCCTGAAAAAACCCTCGCTCGACCCCGCAGTGCTTGCCAGCTACTGGCCTGTGTTTAACTTGCCTTTTCTGGGCAAGGTTTTGGAGAAGGCAGCGGCACGGTCCTGGATGAAGCGGATTATCTAGACCCTTTTCGGTCAGGATTCAAGCCCGAATATGGTACCGAGTCTGCATTGGTTGCACTGGTGGGTAGTCTCTGGCAAGAGTGGGATGGAGGTCATCCATCCATCCTGGCTCTTCTTGATCTCTCAGCGGCTTTCAAAAACGGTGACCACAGTATCCTGCTGGAAAGGCTCTGAGGATTGGGGATCCAGGGCACTGTGTGGTCCTGGTTTTCCTCATTTCTGAAGGGCTGGACCCAGTTGGTGTGGTTGGAGAGTGAGATGTCCAGCCCGAGGCCCCTTCAATATGGGGTGCCTCAGGGCTCGGTACTCTCACCTCTCCTATTTAATATCTACATGAAACCACTGGGCAAGATAATTCATTCCCATGGGGTGAGGTATCATCAATATGCAGGTGATACCCAGTTATATATTTCAGCCCATGAGGAACCAAGCAATGCAGTGGAAGTCCTTTCCAGGTGCCTGGAGGCTGTCAGGGTCTGGATGGGGGACAAGGGGCTACAGCTGAATCTGGCAAGACTGAGTGGCTGTGGGTGGGGGATCCTGTGTTATCTAGGGAACTACCAGCTTTGGTCCTGGATGTGGCAGTTTTGCCCCAAACAGACCCGGTGCATAACCTGGGGGTCTTCCTGGACTTGCAACTCCTGCTCCAAGAGCAGGTGGCAGTCATGGCCAGGAGGGCCTTTGCACAACTTCGTGTCATTCGCCAGTTACGCCCACTCCTAGATCGGGACTCCTTACTCATGATCACACATGCTGCCCTTTAGGAAGAATATAAAAACATGACTGGCAGGGCACGTATGGGGTACTGGCTGCACAACAACCCCAGCTCACTGGTTGGTTTGAGCCCCCCTCTCCCTTAATTTTTAATTTTTAAGATTTAGCTTTTAAACTTTGATCTGTTATTGTGATTTGCTGATTTTTTTTAAAAAAACTTTTAAATTTTTAAATCTTTTATAATTTTAAATCTGAAGTTTTAGGGAATGGTTTGGATTCCCTCCCCCCTCATTGTTATGTTTTATGATATGTAAAGCACCCTGAGTTGCCCCGGTGAGGAGGGCAGTATATAAATATGAATAAATCAATAAATCAATAAATCAATAATTTTCAGCATCATTATCATGACTTGTGACAAATCAAGACTTTCTACTACCCAAGGTAAATGCTGCTCCCTACCCCATCCACTAACCAAACCAACTGTTGAACTTTACTTCAACACTTGCAGCACTGCCAAAGTTTATCTCACCTGAAGCTGCAGGCTCATTTAAAGGCCCAGAAAATTTTTTGTAGCACGCAAAGAAACAGGGAGTTAAATTATAATAGGAAACTTCTGCTGTTGCTTAACTTGGTCCAATGGGAGGATTTACTTACATGTTTCTTTTCTCTCTGAGGTATTACCTGAAGCATTTTGAAAGACTGCTGAACAGGATTTTGGCCACAGACTCATATGTTCTAAGAAATATAAAAAACCCTAGCTTAGTGGTTAAGATGCTGAACTTGACAACTGGAAGGTTGGCAGGTCAGCAGTTTGAGACCCAAGTAATGTATGATGGAGTGAGTTCCTGTATCTGTCCCAGCTCCCGCCAACTTAGCAATTCAAAAGCAAGAAATTGCAAGTAGATAAATAGGTACCACTTTGCATATTACACTAATTTGTGAGTAAACAAAACAAAACAGCAAAAAAAAAACTACCCAATGAGACAAAAAATGTTGTGGCACCAAGACAAACTCCTGTGTTTAAATGTGAGGTTTCATGGACCAAGTCCACTTCATGAAACTTGGTCCATTAAAGCTCACATTTAAATACAAAAGTTAGTCTTTAAGGTGCCACACAATTTTTGTCTCTTTTTTTGCTGTTTTGTTTACTCTCTGATATGCATGTACAGACTAACATGGCTACCACTTCAAACATTACACTAATTTTATGTAACTAAGATGCATATGTGATCACAATGAGTCAAAAACTAGAGTCTAGTAATAAAAGCTGATTTTTAAAAACACAGTAGAATATTCCTTGTTATAGACCATTATCATCTTTTTGTATGGGGTCATGGAAGGGAAATCTCCAAAGAATGTGTGGCATCTCCAGGCAATGATTGCATCCTATCACATGATATTTCTATTCCAGAAGAACCATTGGATTGCTTATGACACAGGTAAGGAAGATGTTGGGCCTGTATAATTTAGCAATAGATGGTATCAGTGTTAGTAAATAGTGTAATTCTGCTACTACTTTTAATTTGCTTTTTGTACAAACTGCTTTGTTTTTCTCTCTGTGTGGTGCTGTTGGGCACAAGCTCTTGCACTTGCAACCACTCTGGGTGGTGGAAATTGCAGTCCTATGGGCCTCAGTTTCCTCATCCTTATTTCATTATATTCCTGTATATTGTATTTGATCATATTTGTTGATAGATTAGCCTTGGTTAGCATTCCAGACCATGTCAGGACTATGTATCAAATAAATAAGCCAGTAATGATAGGCCAGGTGATTAAAGCGGTGGAGCTATGGAAAATACAGTTGACTAACTGCAAATAAAAATGAACTAAACAAACAAGAGAGAGAATCTCTTCACTGATAGCATTTGTTAGGGGTTATAAATAATCATGAATATCTGGAAGCAATTCTTCCTTTGTTGCTCTGAGCAGGGACAAATTTCTGTTGATAGGTTGTTAGAACATAATAACCATTTATTCTGCCATTTGGGAGAGTATTGTGCATCACACTAAGAAGTGGATTTTGGTGGTCTAAGAGAGATGGATTCTAACTGAGGCATTTTGATAGCTAAATCTAAATGAGGTATTTTGATAGCTAAGTCTATCCAAATGAGGCATTTTGATACTTAAATCTATCAAAACAATAATTTAGTAATTAAAAAAGGAAAAAGGTGGCATTCAGTTCTCCCCATCTGTTCTGAGGTTGTACATCTAATCACAACCAGTAGATTGATTACACATCTACACAATCCCATGATGGGTCAAATAGTTCTAGTTCTGGTTCAGGACCTCCTCCCCCTTTTGCAAAGTTGGGTATCTCAGACTTTAAAGATTACCAGATCAGTCATATATGTTATCTATATATCCATACAGTGATTATAAAGGTCACTGTTGAGCCATGTATCTATTTCAAGAAGCGGGGGGGGGGGGGAATGAAAGAGAATCCATTAAAGAGAATCCTTGATCTTTTGTAATTTGTGCTCAGCTCCCCCATGTCCTGTTAGACCAAGGTATCAGGAATGAAGCCTTGCCTTCCAATTTCCTGGCTTTTGTTGCTTTTGGTAGCAAACTCAATGTTATTGAAATCTAGGATTTTGCATTTAATATTATTAAATACCTCATCAATAGCAAGCATGTAATTGGTTACAGTGAATGAGTGATTTAAAGATAAAGTGCAACCATGATTGCAAAACTATCACTAGCTTTACAGATGACAATAATTATGTTGCTTGCAGTGTTTGAAAATATTGCCTAAATCTCTTTCCCACATGTTGTTTGTTATGGAAAACAATTAGACAAAGGATTCTTTTCTTCTAGAATGCCTCGGATTCAGATTGGCTTGATGAATAGTCTTTATGCTGGCCCTAAAGCATTTGTTCCAAGTAAATTATATGTCATTGTGAATCCAAAAGGTCTGTTTCACAATGTTTATTGGGAGAAATTAAATCTTCTAAAGATGGTAAACAGGAGGCCTCAATAATGATTCACTTCTGTATAATTTAAACTGAAAAGGATGTCACAGTTAGAAAGATGGAGATGGTGCAAGCAACACTCCCTGCATTGTGTTACCAACACAAGAGCTACAATAGGGAAATTTAATTTGATACTGATCTACATGAGGCAAACATGGTAGCAGTTTCAAATGCTTCTTTGCAAGTGACAGCTTTAGAATTGCAAATTTCAGACAAAACCCCAGCTGAGTTTTTCTTTGTCTATTAAAGTTTAAGACAGCTTCTCTAGAATTCCACTAGAAAGTAATGGGGCATCTTTCCATCAGACATCAGGGAATGCACAGAAGTATGTGTGTGTGTGCGCTTGCTTGCTTGCTCATGCTTGCCTGTTTCTGTGTAATTAATATTGGTCATGCCTATGATTTAGAACTTGAAAATGGATAAAGTTTCACTTGTTGCCTATGAAAAATGGAGTTTCATAACTATGAATAGCACCAGCCTTGCCAATTCTCTGGGTTGATCTGTGCCTTCTGTGCCATTAGTCAGTGGCCCTAATCATATTGCATAACTAATCCTGCTTAACTTGAAGTTGCACAAACTATTTCAAAATTTTGCACTAAGGCAAGCATTCTATCTAAGAAACAGTTTCATGGGTGCAATTGGGTAACTAGTTGTGCAACCACACACAAACACACACACTGTCTGGGCAGAATTCGCCATGACCAATGTCAAGCTCAATAGGATTAGGAGAGTGCCATTTGTGGTTTTGGGACTCCAGCTCCAAGAATTTTACTAGGATTAAATTCTTTTTAAAATTCTTGAACTTACTTCAGAGTAGACATGGCTAGGCTTGTGCTGCCATTCCTCCAGTAATAGAAATATCACTTATTCTTGGTCAAGTGGACTTAAGTTTTGTGTAAATTAATTTTCATAGGTATGATGAGATTATCTCCTCTTTCTGTCACCCTGTCCTCTAACCCTGAATTCAGTCAGAGGACTGAAGGGTAAAGGGGACTTTGCCTCCCTTCCAGATTTTCCAACAGGAGCAGATTCATTTGAAGGAAAATGTAAACAGATTCTACCTTATATGTTCTTCCTCTGTGTCTTACAAAGCAGGCAATAACATGTGTGACTGGTACAAGTTAGGAGTTATGAAATATGTCTGTGCAAACTTGATTTTAGGCATGCACTTTATTTAAATCTAGCATATTGCCTACATACAGTTATTTTGGTTGGAACATTCTAGTTCCATCTCCTTCATGCATGTTCTTGCAGACATCCAGTACTGACACACAAACACAGGCAAGACCTATGTTTCTTTCCATCTAAATTGAGAAAAGAGAAGGGGGAAATTGTCTACTTGTGCAGCATTATCTCAATCTTACAAGTTAAGTGAATTGTGAAATTTATTATGTGACTGGAGAATTCACTGAACAATTTATCAATTTAAAAGAGGCAGAAATTTTTCTTTTAAAGTAAAGAAACATGGTGAAAATTAGTTTACATATCAGCCTCACTGAGGACATCCTGATCCATTTTCCTTATAGGTCTTTCTTAATCCTCCCCAAGTAAATTTAAAAGGTGAATTGACTCTTTGATTCCCTAAAGATGAAAAAAAAATCCTGCTTACCTAGGACTAAGTACAAAAGTTCCTTCCCACAGATGCATATCAATTGGACTGGACTAATAAAGCTTACAAAATGAAAAAAGGGTTGTCAGCAATCCTGCCGTTTGTATATGTTGATTCTGTACTATCAAAACGTGCATTTCAGTTTTGCTCTTCCAACCAAGTGGTGCTAGTTGGGTGATTCTATTCACGTAGACTTTAGGTGACATTAGAGAAAGATCTCAGGAAAAAAAATAGCAATATTCCAATCCACACTAATCCTTATTTAATGTACCATCTTATCCATGACAACTAAAAGCCTAATCAAGTCTAGCTGTGTGGCATAAACAGGACACGCATCATTAAAAATGCCTGTCAACTCTTTATAGACTAAATAATAAGTTTCCAATTAGTGCATTTAGCATTTGCGGGTATTGCTTTGTAAAGCAAAGAAAGTATTTCTTTATTAGAGGGTGGTTTTCTTCCCCCCCCCCCTCCCACTTAAACAGCAGATGGCCAAAGCAAAGGCCCTTGCATCCTAGTTGAACAATTAGACAGCTTTGCACCCAAATAAACCATTAAAATCCTTTCTACATGAACAACTCTCTATTATTTCCCATATTTAATTTTACTATCCAAGGATCGAAATGCTGCAGATGCATTGCTTGAAATGAAAATGCTAAGAGATATAAAGGAAATTACAGGCAAATCTATGTTTATTTGTGAAGAAGGCCATTCTTTTCTAATGACACAGTTTGCATGTGTCTGCTGTTCATAAAGCTAGGGGAGGGTCACGGCAGATAAAACATAACAGCTCATTGAAGGAAAAACAAATATTTATTTTCCTCTTTTGTCTCTTAGGGGCTCATTTGCATTAACACTGTACTCTTTCTGGAGCTATTAGAGAAGGGAGCATTCTGTGCAGTCAGCAGTGCTAATGTGGCATCAGATTATATCTTATAGACGCTCCCATTGTAAACAAATGGATAAAAAAAAGAAAGAAAGAAATGGACAATACCACAATCCTTTATGCATAAGGCTGTACTTGCCCACTTGAGAGAGAGAGAAAAAATAAAAAACGTGTTCTTTTGTTTCTTAACATTGGCTTATACCACAATCCCTTGTTTGGTTGCTTAGGTGACTCTTTCAGTTCAATAGGGTTTATTCCCAAGAAAGAACGAATGAGAGTTTAGTGTTATGATATAAGAGTGTCACTCCTATCTTTTAAATTAGGAGAATGAAACCGATATTTGGTCATATAACTGGTTTGCACCTTAATTACAAAGAAGCTTCTTCAGGCATTAGAAAAAGTGAATGAATGGACAGCAACCAGGTGTTTCACAAGCTGACTCCATCCCAGACTTCTCGGTGCTGACAGGGAAGGTGGGAAGGATAAATGTACAATACTGCATGATTCCTAAATAATCAGGGACCTAAATACAATTAGTAGTTACTATTAGAGTAAACCCATTGGCCAAAATCCTGTCATGCAAATTGGGGGAAGCAAGTTAAGAAATTTTCATTGGCAATGTCTGAGTTGTGTGACTCAGGGCATAACAGATAGTGCCTGAAAATTTTAACTTGTGGACATCCACCTGTGAAACATGCACCTTTTGTGTGGCGAGGAGAACCCTTGAGGCACAGTCTGTCGCCCATCACAAGTTCAAACCAGAAGTTCCCTACCAGCAGTTCCCTTGTCAAGTGAGTGGTGAGAATGGAGGGTCGCTGCATAGCCCCTTTACCTTTCCATTCCAGAGTTACCATTTCCGCAGCCCCAATAGGGATTCCCAATGCTGTTGCCTTTGCTCTCCATGCCAGCTGGAAGAGTATATGCTTCCATCCACATAACCTGGCCCGTGCAAAACAAATAGGAAATACAGTATCACATTCATGTCAAATTAATTAGTTAATTAATGGGCATGAAGAAAAATGGCTGGTAAGATATAAAAATGACACCACCAGCACCATCCCGACTTGCTATCAATTCTGGACAGTGACCAAGTGGGCTTTAGAAAATTTGGGACTGAGTGGTGTCCATTTTGGCATGCGTTCATGTCAGATTGGGGCTGGTTCAACAGCAGTAGAGTTTGGGGTTGGAATGTCATTGCATTACTAAGATTAGTCACTGGAGTTGAAGCCAAAAAAGGTGGCTTCAGGACAGGGCACTCCTTTTATGGCCTCTTGACCTGTCCCCTTCAAAGCCAACACACAGTGACACACTTGTGGTCAGCTGCCTGTCTTGTCTCCCAATTCCTGGAGGGGAAAATTTTCCTCCTCCCTTCCAGGCTCATAGCAGGAGAAATACAGAGGAAATATTCCTTGCAGTTCCTTTCTTTTACTTCACACAATGGATTTCACAGAAAGAGCCTCCTTGAAGACTGTGGTATTTTTGAACCACAGTCGGGCGTACACTGGGCAATGGCAACCTTGTGCCAGCTAAACTTTCTTGCACTAGGTCAGCTGAAAGGAACTGTAGATTATAATGAACTCACCAAAAGGTGCCTTGATTTTGGCAGTTTCACATCTGGCCAAGACACAGAAGATGGTACCCATATTTATTCATAATAAAACAAGAGTCTGCAAAATAATGTGTGTGTGTGCATGTATAGGTGCACACTGTTCATCTTAGTGGCGGCACTGGATGGGCCTTGAATTTGGCAGTTTCACATCTGGCCTAGACATGGAAGAAGAAGGAGAAGACTGAGGTAATGGCAACTGGAAGGAAAAATCATACCTTAAATCAGGGGTGCCTAAACTTTTTGGGCCATAGGCCGATCATGTGGTTCAGGAAGCCAGTCACTAAGTCCCGGGGGCCATGTGCGGCCCCTGATGCCAATTCACCCAGCCTGTGAAGCCCTCGTCGTTCCTGGAAGTGGAAGTAAAATGCACCCGTATGGCCGTGTTTTACTTCCGCTTCCATGAGTGACAAGGGCTTTGCTGGCTGGGTGAATTGGCATTAAATATAATAGAGGGAACAAGTAGAAAACAAGTGGCATAGTTCAAATACCTAGCAACAAAATTCACTGAAGATGGTAAAAAGAACAAAGAGATTAACATACGATGCAGTAAGGCAAAACAAATATTGGGACACTTAGCTCCGCTCTTACAATATAAGGCAGTACCTACCAGCACAAAGAAACATTCCCACCTTATGTTACCAGTGTTAAACACATGGAAACATAAACAAAAGTTGGTCACCGTGGAAATGAAATTTCTGAGGTAGGCTGCTGAAGTGACTAGAAGGGATAAAATCAGGAATGATATTATAAGGGAAAGAGTGAAATAGAACCCATTTTAATCTATATACAGAGAAAAGAAATACAGTCAAACCTCGCATAACGAGCGTTTCGCTTAACAAAAAACTCGCATAACGAGCAAATTTTTTGTTAAGCAGTCCGACTTGCATAATGAATTTTTCACTGTGTGAGTCAGACTTTTCCCTATGGAAAAACTTGCATAACAAGCGTTTCTATGGGGAAAACTCGCATAGCGAAAAATTCGTTATGCGAGTCTGACTTGCATAGCGAATTTTTCACATAGCGACCACAGTGGTGGGATGTCAATTTTTTTGCTACCATACCGTGGTGTCATCAGTGTGGGTGGAGCCAATATCATGACATCATGACATTGTGGGTGGAGCCAAAGAAAAAATAATAAATAATAATAATAAAATTTAAAAAATAAGCGCACACACACACACCTCAACCCACCCACCCACCCACAACACAAGGACAGCAAGGAGGACAGCAAGGCAAGGAGGACAGTAAGGAGGCCGTGCATACGCGCCAAGCACTGTAGACATACATGCACACCAAGTGCTTGGTGGACGTGCGCAGTGGGGGAACCAGTGAAAAGGTAAGCCCTGAAGGTGGTTCCTCCCAAAAGCTGCTACCTGTTCTCTGGGACACTGGGAAAAGTTACTACCAGTTCTGGTGAACTGGTGAGAACCTGTTACATCCCATCACTGACGAGCAGCCTCGCAGAATGCATTAAATTCGTTATGCAAGGTGTGACTGTAAAATGATTTGCCAATTTGGAGACAATGTCTTGAGATTTCATACTGTACAAGGCATTTACAAAGAGAGAAGAAGAACAAAGAGCACAAGGCAGACCTGGAGGAAAATGGAGATACTGTATAACATCAAAGACATATTACAAGAGCACCAAGTAGTGCCAGTAGAGGCCCTTAGAAGTGCAAGAAAAAGAGCCTTGTATCTCTTTTGACACCCAAAGTGGTAAAAGAGGAAGTAAAAAGAAGCAGCAGCTGTAAAGTCTACTCTCCACATGGTGCCATGCGTTTCATCCAACTTGTCTTTAGCATACAACTGTAACAGAAGTGCTATGGTAGATGTACATTTCTATACACAGAAAACAAACTTTTTTTGTTTGGTTGTCACATCAAAAACATCTGCAAACAGACTGTATCCTTACAATATTGCTTTCAGCAACATTTTTGTGGGTCACCCAGAATTGACTGATGTCAGAATTTCCCCCTCTGACTTGAATGGCATAGTATTTAGGATTATTATTCACATTCCCCCCCCCCCTTTTTAACATTGCTGTAGAATCTGTTCATCACACAGTGAACTGCATGAGCATGCAATCATTTCCCTCACGTTACTGAATATACAGGAAGAACTGGTAAAATTAATCTTGAAAGAAATCTAGTTCTTGGTAGCCACCGAAATTCCATACTCTGGGCAGAGCTGAGGAACAAGATATCAGCCCACCTGTACAAAGACTGTATAGCTGGCATTTTGTTTAATCTCAAAGGTATTCTCTCTTTTGTGTTATGCCCTCTGAAGTGAACACCTGCTATTTTTGTTTTGTTTTTTAAGCAGTTTTGCTAATTAAAAAGAGGGCTTCAAAATACCAAATTAATGGTCCAGTGTTTGAATTATTCATTCAGTTTTTCTGTAGTATTTGAAAGAGGCAAGGTACAAAAGGGAAATATGGATTTAATAACCAGTATAAACTCAGTGGAAGAGAGTGGGATTATGTTAGTCTACTTCCAGCAGTATCATTGGTGACAAATTATTGAAGGCAGGCTAGGTGTCTGAAAGGAGAAACTATTAAAAATGTTGATGTTAGAAGTGCTTGGGGTACATTTCTCTTTCCTAAACATCTTCTAGGACTATCATTTGTAACATTTTTGGTTCTCTAAGATTTCTGACATTGTGTTCTGATTCAAGCAGTGAAATGTTGTAGGCCAGCACTGCTGCTAATAGTTTTTGTAACAGTGTCTGAAAGGGCACATTTCTGTTTAGACTCAGGCTACAGCATCAAGAGGATCAGGCGATCCACCAACTGGATCACAGGGAACTGCCCTGGGTTTAAAAGGCCCCAAATGATGGCATGGATGGCAACAACTCATCATTTTCTTATTTTCTTCATCAGTGTTAATTCGTCTGCTGTTTTCCCCTGCATTGTGCTTAAAGCAACTTAGAACACAAGCACAAGATTACAAAAACAATATTTAACAGTACTTCATTGAAATAATAGAACATTGCAATAAGAACGAACCAAGCATCACATTAGTACTAATATTATAACACCACAACACTTGGTCTACAGAATTACCAAAATCAGACACAATTTACTTAATATTATTTACCAATTATATATAAGGTCAAGACAAATATGCCAGGCTTTTTGACCGCAGTTATGTACTAACACAAACTACCAACCATCAGCTTCCTGTTCTCCAAGTGCAAGGTACAAGAAATGGCATGAAGCTTTCTTGCAATTTTCAGCAGATCATCTCTTTCATGTTTCACCCATGCATTCTGGAGCATGGGTGTGATGTGGAATGACACTTCATATGAACCCATTATCTTCATTGACCATAGTGTTGCAGACTACATCTGTGAAAAGTTTGATTTCCCATAACCTCCTGATACAGCAAAGTTTGTTCTTTTTTGCACTGCTTAATTCGTCTTCTCTAAACCAAATAGCAAATCTATTTTCTACTGTAATTACCTGAGTGTAAAAAATTTAGGCAATATCTGTCTTGCTCACAAAAGTCATTGCTAAACAGCTGGTGAAAATACAAACAGTATTAAAGGGGTTGTCTTTCAGCTACGTCTTTTTGGCCAGTTGATACTTAACGCCTGTATTTTAGGCATGACCACCAAGCGGGTGGTTGTCACAGAGAAATTTATCATATGACTTCAGCTTCTAAAAACAGCTTCTATTGCAGTGAGATGTTCACAGAATACAAATTATTTGTGCTCTTCATGTCCCCAAGTGGGATTCAAAGATTTAGAGAAAGATAGTAAATGTGATGAAAGATATGATACTGCACTTCCATTGAAAAATAAACAAATCAGAGTGAGGCTGAAATCATATCCACACTTAATCCAAACTCACTGGGACTTGATTTTGAGTAGACGTGTACTTCAGAAGACCATTATGTTAGCAAATTGTAAACCCAGATAGCCAAGAAAAGTGGTACTAATGTGGAACACAGAAGCAGAAGAAAGTTACCAGGTCTCAAGCTACCAGCTGATATCTCAAGGGAACTGTTTTTCTTTTTGATTCATAGGCAGGGAGATAAATCTCATGGTGAGTAGGTAGGTGGGAAAAACTGATTGTGTTTGTGAGATGACTTTAAAGAAAGAGAACTCATCTCCACCCATTTCTTTTGGATACCAAGACATACTGGTTCAGCCCAAAGCTGTTTATGTGTTGTGAATTTGCTAGGTAAGCCATGAGGAAATATTCCACAAATATCAGGGAAATATTTTTAACTGTTAGAGCAGTACAACAATGGAAGCAATTACTGCATTTGCTGGTGTATAAGACCCACTTCTCCCCCTTAAAATACACTGGAAAAATGGAGTGTGTCTTGTATTGTATATAATGGCCTATAGTGGGCTATTTTGGTAATAACAGGGTGCATTCTGTACTCCGCTACATCTTATATGCAGGGAAATACGGTACTTGTGGTGATGAATGCTCAATTTTTGGAGGCTTTCAAGAGAAAATTGGACAACCATCTGTCAGATCTGCTTTGAGTTGGAGTCTTACACTGTGCAGGGGATTGGACTTGTTGCCGTTATAGTTCCCCTCCATCTGAATTATTATATGATTCTATGAATGGGTGCTTTAGGAAAGTGCTGCTGGCCACATTAGGAGCAAGGCAAGGAGTGAAGTGCTGGCACTGCAACTCATGACATTTTTGTAACATAAGCCCTCACCTTTGCCAATAAAATAAAATAAAATCCTCATGGGTAGGCAACCAGTCCAGCAGCAATTTTGGTTTTGATTGTCCCATATGCTATATATGTTATAAGTAAAGCTTTTCCATATTTGAGCTCTGGCAGGAATGGTGGCAACCATAGCAAAGGTGTGCCTAGCCACCAAAAATGCTCTCTCTCTGAAATCTGGGCTACCCTAATATCTCTGTTTTATCCAAATTGTTGCCCATTTACCCAAATTTCCCGCCTACCCATCTCCACAATCGGATTGTCCAAATGCTGGTTGTGTTGGGGTGTCATTTTCTTCCAAACTGCTCTGGAACAATGCTAACTCCAAGTCATGCTGGGGAATGAAAAACAGTGGTCACATCCACAGCAACAAATTCACTTGAAAAGATGCTGCAGTACTGTCCCAGCCAATGGGGAATACTAATCCAAGAAACTGTGGTAAAATTCATCCTTCTTCCACCTTGAGAAAATCAGTGAGATTCCCTGGCATCCCTATCTTTGCCCATAAATGAAGGGGAGAGTTCTGAGGAGCCTGTGAGAGTCAGGCTTAGGACAGACCCTATGTCTTCTATGCAAAAAGCACAGCAGACACCTGCTCTCCCCCTAAAGACCCCAAAGTTTGCGCATATTTCTCTGTACAGGTAAGATAAGGGAGTTCCCAGGTTCTGACATTGTAGGCGTAGTTGAAGTCACTTCAGGGGATCTTTTAATAAGCAGGCACAAGGATTCTTTCTAGTGTGTTATTTACCAATATCTTTTTATCTTCCTGGATCTATTAAGGGTTCAATTTATAAACACCATTGATTTTAGTAAACTTCCCCTGATTTACAGTAGTGTCACCTGGGGGAGAGAATAAGGTCTACAGCAGTTTATGCAAAAGCAAATCACCCCGGTAAAGTGCAGCAAGGATGCTGCTTGAAATGAAAAATGAGTGACATTATTTTCATTGCACCATGCAGTCTGTGTTTCCCAACCAGCCAATATCAAAATCAATACACAGTACTCTTATTATTTATTAAAAGGGTTATCTGAATGATCCCAAACTCAACACTAGACTGTAATTACTACGAGCCAGGAGTGGAAATAAATAGAGTACAGGGCAGAATGATAAAAGGAATTGTCCTCCAACCTCTGTACTTATGGAAGTACTGGAGAAGTTGGAAGAGTAAGCAAAGAATAGGGGTACACAGAAATAGCCTTCTCGAAGATTGTGGTATGTTTGAACCACAATCAGGTGCACCCTGGTAATGGCAACCTTGTGTTGCTGGCTAATCTTTCTCACACTAGATCAGGTGAAAGGAACTGCAGCATGAACTCACTAAAAGGTGCCTTCATTTTGGCAGTTTCATGTCTGGCCTAGACACGGGAGAAGCAGCAGCAAATAATATAGAACACTGTTACCGAAAATTCTCCATTGATATTCAGGCTTATATTATAGCACCTTGTCTTTTGCCATTGCAGTGTAAATCATTGTTATGCACCAGTGCCAAACGGATGGTAACATGTTGTCGTCAGCTACTGGCATGAATTTGTTTAAGGTGCATCACAGCTTGCCATGAAGTGACCCACACAATGTGTTCATGGAGCCATTTCCTATGGCACATATGAAATGAGACATGCAGGATTTAACACCAGGACTGCAATGGACTGCTGCAACCTCGAGGATATTAACAAGGTGCACCTTCACAGTCATCCATCAGAATAGTGAAGTGGTTCCTCCACTCATTTTGCTGTTGGGCCCAATATGATGATTTACAGTGGCATTTCCTCCACTGAGGTTATTTCACCCCACCTAAAGGTTATCACCCCACCTGAAGGCTATTTACCGCTGTCCAACACTCAGCTTTGAGTAGCTGACTGTACAGCCTATTCCTTTATCATAGCAGAATGTCTGGCCAGACATGAATGGTAGAGTATAGTGATACCCATACGTCATATGTTTTAAAAGTGTGAACATATACACAGTTGTTCATCTATGAAATTTTAAAAAGGACACATTAGAACCTACATACTACTTGCTGGGGTAATGCTTCCTCTTTATCTGGAGTTGCAGATAAAGTGGAGGTTTCAGTACAGGATATCTGTACCTCAGATGTCATCTCTTTAGTTCTTTTGAGATCAGAGAGGTGGTTGTATTTCCCATACTGACCATGATTACATGTTCCAACATGTGTGTGCATGTAGGACTTGTGTGAAATTAATAGCCATGAAATAAAGATTTGTAATAAATGTCACTGCTTTGCATATCACTTAGAAGGGCTCCTCTGCTGGCAGTTCCTTTTCTGCCCTTCAAATCTCCATGGAGTTATGATGATTTAATTAAAGATCCTTACCTTATACTGTATAGAACAAGTGCATAATTTTAACTTTTTAGTTACACTTCTGTATTGGAATGTTTCTTATTGAGATCTTTAAATAATCTGTCTTCCTTTATTCAGAAATAAGGCCCATGAAGTCCTTACTTGTTGGGACATGTGAAGAGCATTGTGATCTCACTCGCCAAGACTGATTTTGTATTCCAAATACCTTTCTCCGTGTCAATATAACTAGTCCCTATATCCAGATTACTTATTATCCAAATATTTTCAATAACTGCAAATGCTCATTTAAATGTGGCAGATTTTAAATATAACATGCACTCTTTGTGGAGAAATTCATAGAATACTTATAAAGGGTATTTTTGCTTTAGTTTCCTTTAAATGGATAGGCAATTTATTTTTCAAAAGACCAGTTGAAGTTTCCTTAAAAAGAACTGGTGTTCTGTACTTAATAACCTATTAACTCTGTGGATTATGCTGCATGATCCCATGATGGATAAGGTAAGTACAGTTTAACAGCCATTCTTAAACAACCTGGAGTGTCATTAATTTTGTTATAGGACAGATTCATTTGAAATGTCAGGACTTGCTGTACCAGGCCTAAAATTGTATTTTCAAACCAATTTTAACAGATTGTATTTCACTCCTGACACAAAATTCATTTACTTGCCTTAGACTGCAATTTTTATTGTAATTGTATCAAATTGAATAAGAACATTATATCCATTCAACGCAAACTACAGAAACCCATAAGGATGTTATGTCAGTTCTTTCCCTATTTTTGAGATAACTTGAACTCTACCCAATGTCCAAGAGATTTCTTTGAATAAAATAAATGAAACATAACACTTGCAAAAATAATAGCACATATAATATTCTTAACTAAGATATATTCACCATGGAAATTAGCCAGAAAAACAAAACTGTTGCCTTCTCTCTTTCTCTGTGTCTCTCTCACACACGTACACATACACAAACAGCTTAAAGACACTGACTGGAAGGGAGCAGGCCAGCAGTTCCATATCCGAATACTGCAGGATGGAATGAGCTTCTGCTTTTGTCCCAGCTCCTGCCAACCTAGTAGTTCGAAAGCAAAAAATTGCAAGTAGATAAGTAGGGACCACTTTGGTGAGAAGGTAAACAGCATTCCCTGTACTCTGATGTCTAGTCATGCCTGCCACATGACCATGCAAACATCTGCAGAAGCAGACAGCACTGGCTCTTTGCCTATGAAACAGAGATGAGCACTGAATCCTAGAGTCGGATATGACTGGCTTTACCTTTAAAATAATGTAGAGGATGGAGGTGGTAACTATGTTAGTCTATTGTAGGAAAATCAACAAACAGTCTTAGGACTGGTCATTTTAAAGACTAACACATTTAATTTGCATATGATCCAGAAATAATAATAATTGTGTGCTGTCAAGTAATTCTGACATATGGTGACCCTTTTCAGGATTTTCTAGGTAGAAAGCACTCAGAAGTGGTTTACCATTCACTGGGATTGTGCAGTTTGCTAGTAATTACACAGGCTGGCTCTTTTCCCAGGAGACATAATAGGGACTCAAATTCCCAGACTATGGCTGGGATAATTACAGCCACAATTTTGATTCTTGATCAAAGAAAAAATATATCTGGAAAAATTGCTCTCCTAACTGCTGCAGTGATACAACAATTACACTTTTCCTGCCCAACAGTGGGGCAGGGGAAATGTTTCATTTGTCCCCTTCTGAAAGCAATCCCAAAATGAGCAAGCCCAAACTACCCCACCAGAGGATGTCTAGACATGATCTTAGAGAATTTATGTCCCCAGTAGCATATAGGACAGTGATGGCTAACCTTGGCTCTCAAGGTGTTCTTGAACTTCATTTACCAGAAACCTAAGTCAGCATTCCTGCTGACCAGGTCTTCTGGAAATTGAAGTTCAAGAACACCTGGAGAGCCAAGGTTAGCCGTCACAGATATAGAATAATGCCTTCTTGCAAGTTTGATACTTAGCTAAAGTCATTAAGGATGTGTCAAAGCCAGGTCACATAATAGTGCTCAGTAATGTCGCCCGGGACTTAAGCCAAATTTGCTGCCCCCTGGTGGACGCCAGTGCCCACTCCTGCTAGGGCTTCTGGGAATTGTAGTCCAAGAACACCCATAGCCCAAAAAGCACCGCCCGGGGCAGGGTGCCCCCCCCCCCGACGCCACTGATAGTGATATAAGATATCTCCACCAGGAGTTGATTTGGGTTGTGTGGGGTATATGGAATGGGCCATTTGCTAGCAAAATCCAATTTTCATGACATCATTTCAGCATAGTGGGAGCAGTGAGGATAGAAAGAAACCACGTTACCTCCTGTATTTAGAAACCTATTGCTCTAAGAATAGTGTATCTTCTCTCAGTAATAACATGCTGATCTAGTCAGAGAAGACGTTTGTGCCACTCAGTCTGCCTCTCATTTCTAGAAGGAAATGGCTATTTTCTTCAATTCCTCCCTGTCAGTTTCATTGTAAAGAGGCTAGGTTGCACAAATCCTTTGGAAGCCTAGGTCTTTGGGCAGGAGTGCTCAAACTTTTCAGGCTGTGGGCCAGTCATGTGGATCAGCAGTCTGGTCATAGTAGTTCAGTGGGCCAGTCATGTGGTTCTTCCCACCGGATGCGGAAATAAAATGCACTTTGTACTCTGTTTTGCAACAGAATGAGATAGATTTTAGGCTGCCATTTTCTCTGCTTAATACACGGGCCATAGTTTGGGCACCCATGTCTTAGGGGATCCCCTGCATGGAAGGAAGGGCTGCTCCTCCATGTAGTGCTTGGCCTCAAAAAGGACTGTGTGCAGTATCTAGTCATGCCTGCCACATGACTATGGAAACGTCTGCAGAAGCAGACACCACTGGATCTTCGGCTTTGAAACAGATGAGCACTGACCCGTAGAGTCAGATACGACTGGCTTTCGAGCAAGGGAAACCTTTACCTTTACGTTTTACCATGCCACAACCTTGTCATGCATCTATACAGTAAACATTTCTCCCACCATACATATATATTCTACCTGTTTTACATATTTAATGTGAGATAGTCTGTCTTGAATGCTTTTAATAGCCAATGTTTTTGTCCTACAATTTGCTTTCCATGGTTCTTCAAAATAAGCCTTAGCACTATATGAAATGGCAGGCTGCACAGTACAAGTTAATATAGCACTCAAGAACATTAGGGTCATATAAATCACTCTGTTTCGCTTTCTGGTAACATTCATATTTTATCATGCACAAGCTCACTCCATTCCATTTCCACATTTGCTTCTGGATGTTTATTTTTTTAAAATCTGCAGGAAATTCATTTTTTGCAGCTGTTAATCTTTTTTCTTACCAGAGAACTCTGTCATGAAATTTGGAAATATGCAAATATATAAATAACACCACTATGTTATGCTTTGCATATTTGTTCAGGAGCTGTGAACAAGAACTATTCATAGTGAACAAGATCTAGTCATATTAAAATAATTGACACATGAATGCCTCTAAGATGATAGGTAGACCATGTTCTGGGAGTCATGTGTGTACTATGTATTTCTTTATTTGATATTTTTTTAACTTTTGTTTCAAATGTTAAAAACTCAAAGCAAATTACAACTGATATGTCAGACACGGCTAGGGCCCAGACATATCCATTGTCTTGGCCACAGAAATGGTTTCCATCAGCCAGATTCCTCTTGGGATTTTAATCAGTGGTGTAGGCTGGGGGGGGTCAGGGGGAGGCGGGTTGCCCCGGGCACCACTTACCAGGGGGCGGCAAAATGTCCCAGCACAAGAAGCTTTGCATCAGTAAAACTCATTCACGCTGCATCTCCCTCCCCGCCTCTCCTCTGCTCTTCCTAGATTGAGTGCATGACTGGCTGGAGCCACCTGGTGGTGACTTAACAAACAGCATGCAGTAGTGAATTTACTTTTTAAAGCCTATATGGAATACTGTATAATATGTTTCTAAAAATGTTCAGAGGTGTGCTCTTATAGGTGTTTCACTCTTGGAAGCAGTCTAGGTTTTGATTGATTAAAATTATTTCTAACAGATTTAACCAAATTATCAGTGAAACACTGCAGAATTCATAAAAGTGTTCTCTAAGCTCATTGACATCTTGGGAATCAGCAAGGTAAAATGGACAGGGATGGGTGAACTCAGCTCTGGAAACCATCATATCTACTACTGTGGACAAGAAAACCTAAAAAAAACCCCAACAACCACAGAGTAGTCATAATTGTCAATAAGAGGGTAAGAAAAGCAGTAATGGGATATAATCTCAAAAATGATAGAATGATGTCAGAATACAAGGCAAACCATTCAATATCACTGTAATCCAAATATACGCACCAACCACTAGTGCAGATGAAACCACAACTGACCAGTTCTATGAGGACCTAGAACACCTCATAGAACAAACACCAAGAAATGATGTACACATTATCATAGGAGACTGGAATGCCAAAGTAGGAAATCAAAAAGTAAATGGAATAACAGGCAAATTTGGTCTTGGAACACAGAATGAAGCAGGACAAAAACTGATAGAGTTCTGCCAAGATAATGCACTGGTCATAGCAAACACTCAGCAACACAAGAGGAGACCTTACACATGGACATCATCAGATGGCCAACATCAAAACCAGATTGATTACATACTCTGCAGCAAAAGATGGAGAACCTCCATACAGTCAGCAAAAACAAGACCAGGGGCAGATTGTGCCTCAGATCACAACCTATTGATTGCAAAATTCAGGCTTAGACTAAAGAAAATCATGTGACGTTCTGTGCATTCCAGTGTCTAGTCATGCCTGCCATATGACCTCAGAAACATCTGCAGAAGCAGACAATGCTGGCTCTTCGGCTTTGAAACAGAGATGAGCACTGAACCCTAGAGTTGAATACAACAGGCTTTGGAGCAAGGGCAACCTTTGCCTTTACCTAACTAACCATTTGAGGGCTGCAGTGGCTTAGTGGTTCATGTTGTTGTTGTTCAGTTGCACAGTCGATTCCAACACTTTGCGACCTCATGGACCACTGTCCGCCAGGCACCTCTATCTTCCACCATCCTCTTCAACTCACTCAGCTCTGTGCCCATTGTGTCTACAATACCATCTAGCCATCTCATTTTTGGCCGCCACCTTCTTCTTTTGCCCTTCACCTTTCCCAGCATCAAGGCTTTCTCAAGTGAATCCTCTCTTCTCATTTGATGTCCAAAGTACTTTAGCTTCATCTATACTATTTGACCTTCTAAGGAGCAGTCAGGGTTAATTTCTTCTAAGATTGACCTATTTGTTCTCCTCGCTGTCTAGGCGACTCTCAAAACTCTCCTCCAACACCACATCTCAAAAGCATCTATTCTTCTGCGCTCAGTTTTTCTAATGGTCCAGCTCTCAAACCATACTTTGCCACCGGGAATACCATTGCTTTGACTAGATGATTTTTTGTTTGCAATGTGATGTCTCTACTTTTCACTATGTTCCCCAGGTTTCTCATTGCTTGCCTCCCAAGAATCAGTCACCTTTTTATTTCATGGCTGCAAACTCCATCTGCAGTGAGCTTTGATCCTAGGAAAGTAAAATCTGTCACTGCTTCTACTTCTTCCCCATCTATTTTCCAGGGACTGATAGGACCTGTTGCCATGATCTTTTTTTTATATATATTGAGTCTCAAGCCAGCTATTGCACTTTCTTCTTTCAATCTAATCAGGAGCTGATTAGATACCATTAGGGTGGTATCATCTGCATATCTCAAATTGTTGATGTTTCTCCCAGCAATTTTGATCCCAAATTGTGATTCCTCCTTCCCTGCATTGCACATTATGTGCTCTGTGTATAAGTTGAATAAGCAGGGTGGCAAAATGCAGCCTTGTCTCATTCCTTTTCCTATTCCAAACCACTCTGTCATTCTGTATCCTGTCCTGTTGCTTCTTGATTCATGTACAGGTTTCTCATGAGGCATATAAGGTGTTCTGGTATTCCCATCTCTTTAATTACTTGCCACATTTTGTTGTGGTACACACAGTCAAAGGCCTTAGTGTAGTCAATGAGCTTAATGCCTGGAAATTGAGCAAGTAGCCGTTCGAGTCTAGTCATGCCTGCCACATGACCATGGAAATGTTTGCAAACACAGACAGCCTTGGCTCTTTAGTTGTAAACGGAGATGAACACTGACCCCTAGAGTCAGATATAACTTGCTTTTGGGCAAGGGAGACCTTGCATTGGGTGATGGACCCGATGAGGGCATTGCCTGCGCGAGGGAGCTTTGAGGAGGCGGCACCCACAGCAAGCAACTTCGTCCACCATGAGGCCAGCTAAAGTGGGTTTGCCGGTGCTTTTTGCCATCTACAAGCCCCCTGAGGTGGGTGTATTGGAAGCAGGTGTGGGACACGGTAGAGACCAACATCCTAAAAAGTGAGGGTTTTGTTTTTGGGGCACCCTGATCCTTCCTTCACTCCAAAGAACAGTCGCTTGAGGGGCCCTCAGGTGGCATTTTTTGGGAATGGCAAAATTTGACACCATCTGCGTCATGGGCCCAGGGGGTGGCAAATTTGGCCTCCACCCCAGGCAGCTGAAACTCATGCTACACCACTGATTTTAATACATAGGAAGTGAAATTGCATAGGTTGTGGTAGCAAACTGGATCTAATTAATAATCTGCTGGTAATGTGCCTGACCTTGTGACTGGTGTGCAAACAGGCATGCAACCAGTTAGTTAGTTTTGATTTGCCACTATGGTTCACATGAGTTCACTGACTCCAGAGTAAAATCCTAAACAGATTCTTGCCATTGAAGAGAAACTCAGAACTCATATTTTATGAGCTGCTTTTATGCTGATGCATCTTTAAAAACAACTTTGATCTCAATATTTTTAATCCTTAGAGATAAGCTTTTAGGGGATATTTTGATCTACATTTTTTAATTTTATTTTGTATTAATAAAATTTATAATGACAACAATAACACATTACAATGAACAACAGAACAACAACAATAAAACTACTGCTACATACATTAATACGGTGTGCTCCCTTCATCCAGCTGGACAATATTTATACTTCTTTGCTTTGTTTAATATACAGAGTCTTTAATTTATAATTTATCCTTTTTTCCAGAATGATATAATTTTTGTCCTGGTTTCTTTCCCTTTTTCCAGTATGTAGTCAAAAATTTTTCCCCATATTTCTTTTAAATCCGGTTTCTTTATAATTCCTTTTTTGACTCTTTTTTTACTTACATTTAAACAATGCTTTAATCTGATTTTTAAATTTTTAAGGCTATTTTTAATATTTTCAACCTATCACTTTATTCCAGATAGGAAGGTGATAAGCCAAAGGAATTAATTAATAAAGAATATACTTCCCTTCTATAGCACCTTCCTTAAATTCAGGTCAGGACATATTGCATTCTTGAACAAATGACTGCAGAGAAGATCGGAAGCAGAATATAATTTAAGAGGGAGGGCAATGGGAAGACAGGAAAGAAAGAATTGTGTCAGTGCAATAGTATTCAGTAAAATCTCCTGGTTCATGTTTTAATGATGCCAAAACTTCACTTTATAAATACATCTGTGCTGGGCTTTGAAATAGCAGTGAAGTTTAAATAACTAGATTACTCTGTTTAAAAATTGGGCAGAAGCTGAAAATGAACTGGGCCTTTAAAAGACACATACCTCCTTGTTAGATGCTTTTCTTCACTTGGCTTTCCTTGCTTTGTCTGACACAAAATAAATTTGATAGGTCAAACACAGTAGATCTAATCTCATTGTGAATTGAAAACACAGTTGTTCCCATTGCCACCAGGGTATAGCCTATCGTAGGATGACCCTACTATGAACTGAAGGGGAAGAGAGATCATCAGCAGGTGCAGCCTAACCAGGCTCAATGTCGCATTCAAGTTTACTCTTTGTACCTTTCTGAGAACTGTAGGACTGTGTTTTGAACTCAATACCCCAGGGTTTTCTCTTGCATTCTCGCAATTACATGTGGATTCAAGAGGGGGATGGGGTGGTTCAGAAGAAAAAGTACAGACTTCTTCCATGTCATAGCTTGAGATATGCTCAAGGGCAGTTCAGATTAATGCCTACGATTGTCGGAGGTTAAAGAGTGGGAAAGCCAACAAAATAAAAGCTAGACCCATCCTGTTTAATAGAAACAAATTGCTCTCCACTTCCCACTGACAGATAGGAGGCTATTTGTACCTGTTGCCCTTTGTTGAGAACAACAGAATTGAAATGTACTCGTCCCAAGCAGGATAAAATTCTTCCCTTCTCCCCCCCTCTTTTTGTTATAGCTGGCTACCTCAGTCCACTGAACAAGCACAGCAGTTAAGTAGTTGGGCTTCCTTGTACATTTGTTTGATTAAAGGTCTCCAACATTGGCTCAGGTAGAAACAGCTCAGCTGCACAAAACCACGATGAATGAAAGGCTTGTTGGAGAGCAGTCAGTGAGACATGGCCAAGCCACTTTGTGAATCAGCCCTGAATAAGATATTGTTATTTTACTTGTTCTCTTTAGAATAAAACCAGAAAAGTCAACTTTATATATATCACATGATATCTCAGAGCTATTAGGTATGGGCTTATGTATGGGAAAATTAGCAATTTTAAAAAGAGGCAAGTTCAGTTATACTATGAAAACAAATATCATTCAGGTGTTCCTGGGTACAATAGTTCACTGATATTTGTAAAGGTCAGGATGAGAATATCTATGAACCGACCAATGTGAGGATTTTAGCATAGCTTGTTAATAAGTAACCCAAAGGATTGCTAATAAGCAAATCCAAAGGCTGATTTGTGAAAGCAGCACTTTGTGTTTCCAGTTTATATCTGTTGATTATTCAGAAACTGAGGAGGTTCAGAAGGCAAAAATTGTATCCCCATTTTAAAAAACCCCAACACAAGCCAAATCTGGCACTTTCAGAGTTTGCCTAGCCTTTGTGCAGTTCCAGCTCAGATGGACTCAGTTCATAAGGGACTTGAAACATAGAAATGGTTCCAACTTCTTCCTGTGGAAAGTGTCCAGTTTGGATTTTCTGCATTTCCCTACATTGTTAAAATAACTTTGTCAACTGTGAAAGAATTTAGGTTTCAGTGATTTCTGTGGAGGTTTGTCTTTTAACAGGGCTCTTAAGGACTCTCTTCAGAGTGTCCCCCTAGGCATCTGACACCTGGGCTCTCATGAACATGCCCTATCCAGTTCTATCTCCTTTCAGTAAGAACATTTTAATCACAGAACCTTCCTAAGATTTTTTCAATATCTTTGTCAACATAATTGCTGTGCAAACTGAGGTCAGCCACCAGAAGAGCCAAAAAGAGTATGAAGAAGAGGAGACGGCAGAGAGGAGTTGAGCTACAACAGATCCAAACCCTTTCAGACACATTTACAGACACTATACTAGCATAAAAGTAGGCCATGGTGGGTAGTCCAAATAAATTTCCAGAATCTCCAGACTGGGATGGGTTTAGAATCAGCATCGTTTGAGTGACAACTCAGGCATTCTCAGCCATCATTGCTAGATACAATTGAAGGGTAAGAGAGTTGTTCCTCTGGAAACATATACAATTTTGAAGTGAACTTTCTGCACATTTTCAAAATAGACTTTGGATGTGCTACAACAGGTGACTGTCTCTTTTATTGCTAACCAGGAAATGCCCTCCTTGTTATATTTAGGATGACGTTTGCATTCTTATGACAAAAGTCACAGTCTATGCTGGTATTGATGAAGCAGCCATATTAAATTCATCTGTGACAGCACATATATGGATTGTGGTATTGTGGAGCCAGTGCTTATGGTGTCATTACATGGTGATTTTTGGAGGGATGAAGACAAACAGTGCAATCCAAACTCAAACAGATCCAAGCCCCTTAAAGCACATTTGGATTGAATAGAAGGCTCTCACTTCATCACAACTGCCTGGTATTGACTGCACCCAAATCTACCAACACAACTGGATCTGCCTGAACAACTGCTGTGCTAGCTGAGATCAGTTGGCAGATGAGCCCTCCCAAAAAATGGAGTAGGAGGAAAAAAATAGGAGCTGAATAATGCCAGGTCCAAACATCACTCACTCCAGATTCATTGCTACTATTCTAGCACAAATTTAAGCCAGGGTCAGGATAGTCCTAAGTAATTTCCAACATCCCTTTGCTGGGAGGGGTTTGCATTCAGCACAGCCTCCACTGTCTTAGTGTCAGTAAATCCTTGCATCCAATCTGCTGCCATTTTCAGTAGTTAGGACTGGTGACTTAATCTAGCAACCTCCTCAGTTTTGCCTGTTCCCGCTGAGGTAACTGGCAGTCCCCATTATAGTAAAGAAGCAGAGAGGACTTCTCTAGCTACAAAACATGGTTGTAAACTGTTCATGTTGTAATGCAAAGTACAGTATTTGGGGGAATGACTTGGTCTGGAATGAGTGAATAAGACACATTAACTTTGGGAAAAGACTTGCTTCTGGCCCTGGGGAAGATCAAAACTGCTAAAATTGTGTTCCTGATTTGAATCAGTTTGCCTGCTCTTCTGAATTCTCTTAAAAGTCATAGCTGTCACATAGAACACTCGCATCCAAAACATGTCATTAACCATAATAACTGTGCTGTCAAGTAAATTCTGACTTATAGCAACCCATGCCATGGTTTTCTAGGTAGAGAATATATGGAATTGGTTTATCATTCCCTTCTTTGAAAGTGCCCTGTGACTATGTAGCTTGCTCATGGCTGCACAGGCTTACTGTTCTCCCAGGAAGCAGATGGAGAATTGAATGCACAACATCTGGCTTCCACAGGCAGATACATAAACCACTGAGCTATCCAGCCAGTTTAAAACATATCACTATGTAGGTGTAAAATGAATAATATTTTAAATAGTTCCACCTTCAGATTTTATGTGTTGTTTTTCTGCGAGTGATGTTTACATTAAGATTAGGCTGCTTTTGATTGATTTGATATTTCGGACTCTGAGTATTTAGGTTATTCATTTTTTCTCTCTCACCCCTGTTTCTTCAAGTCTTGCCAGGTTATCCTACTATGGTAAAAGAATAGACCATACTGCCAGTGACTCAACGTAAGCGTTTAGGTGGCTGTTAACTAACCTGACAACCCTAAAAACTAGTGGCCATGGTGAAGTCCACAGGGAAGGGTGATGGTCCCCAAGTGGATTAAATCCCAGTTGAATTCATCTTCATGGAAGGCATTAGCTTCATCAATACTGGCCTGGGGCTGAGGAGCACTTTGTGTGCCAAAAGGGCTCAGGACCAGACAGTGACTCATGGAGCTGGATCAGTGGTACAGGTGTCATGCTGTGATGCAGAAGGCAGATGAAAGGCCACAGCGTTATATTTGCAAGTCAGTCTTCATGTCTGATCGCCATGGTGATCACCAATTTTCAGAAATGGATACAGCACAAGAAGAAGTAGAAGAACCTCTGTTTCTAAAGAAAGTTTTAAAAACTATTTGCAGTACTATTTCAAATGCAATGAGGAAGCCAATAGCAACAATAACTCTATTAGACCATGACATGTTGAGGAAAAGTTTTTAGATGTTGTTTTCTTCTTAGGTCTAAAATGTCTCTTTTTGTGTGTGTACAAACAGATGCAGCAAATGAAACTTGGAAAAGCTGCTGTTTAAATGACAGCTCCTAGAAACCCTATCTCGTTTGTCATAAAATGGAGGATTTTAGGGATTCTGTCCCAAACAAAAATTCTCTCTCTGATAAGATGAAGATAAGAAAAATGCTTCAATTCTAAACCAGTTTTGTAAAAAGGAAAGTGGGAGGGGACAAGGAAATGCATTTTATTTTGCTATCTATAATCAATGTACATTCTGTGCTCTGTTCACATTTGTTCAAATTGATCTGTCCTACAATATTTCTTCACAGTGGCCTATTTTTAATTGGAATACAATGTTTCCTTAATTAAGCGGGGCACATAAATGATGTCATTTGGTTTAACTCAGCAGTGGATAATTTGTTATTAAATCCCTTAATGGCTAATGTTGACGTCTCTGTCATTAACTTGTTTCTTTTCTCAATCTTGATTATCATAGGCCCATTAAAAATGTCTAAAAAACCCTTTCCTCATTAATCCTCTCAAGGAAATGCTGCTGGTACCAGATTAGGGAAAGCTCACATCTGAAACTATTCTCTTCTGTATGACACATAGTAAGTGGTTGATAATCCACATCTTAATCTCCTTGTTGCATGGCTTGGTTTATTGTAATTGATACCCCTGTGACTCTTGCAAACTCCTATTGTATTACCTTGAAAGTCCAGCGCCTCTTCCTGTTTTTTTTTCTCCCACTGGAATGTCTTTATATATAAAAAAGCAGCCTTGAAGTTGACCAGAATCTTTTCAGAAGTTGCTCTTAAGAATGAAAGAGAGAAGCAGAGAACAGGAGGGAGATGAGCAAAATATTTCTTCAGATGTGACATCATATTGTTATTTATTTATTTATTTCCCCACCAAGTATTGTACCTCAAATGATAACAGGTGTAAGGTTTTTCTGAAAACACTACTTTCAAAACTTCTTTATACTGCATCATTTTGTTAGTTTTACCCCCCCCCCCGAAATATGGCAGGAAAATTATGGCTGTCCTATTTAACATATCCTGCTATACCGAACAATTGTCTAATTTATACTAATTAAAAACATTCTATCTCCCTATTTTAGGTTCCAAGGCTCCATCAGGTTCCATTTTGCTGTGGGGAAGCCATTGGAAGCCTTGGGATGGAATGGGGAACTTTAAAATTCAAAAATCACCACACAATCAGTGACAATGATGGTTTTTTGAGTTTTAAATGCCCCCCCCCCGCATCCTGAGGCTCCCTTGGAACTAAAACAATGGGAATGGGTTAGGAGGCTTTTAATTAGTATAAGTTAAAGATTTTCAGTACCTGACTTGAATTCTTCTGGGCACAAAATGGCAGGATTCTACTAACTTTTGAAAATTGACAATGAGATATGATGTCCATAATATTAGCAACAGCATAAAATGAGCCCCCCAAAGCAATCTTGAGGATGATACCTCCCAACTAAAAGCCCGAGGAAGGAGGAAAGCCTTAATCTGCTTCACTGCCCTGCAATGAAAAATGTAATGTACCTTGTATATATCAATGGGAAAAATAACCATAAAAAGGAAATCCCTGGTTACTGTTGTACTAATTTGCTGCAAAGAAGGCAGACAGTGAGATCTACTGAACTCTGTTGACTAAACTCAAATTAGTAAGTGAACTCACATTGAGGGAGACAGTGACAGTCATTACCATATTGGATTCTTGGCAGAGAAGTATCTAAAGGTTAAACCTAGTGCATCAAATTAATCATAAGATTAAATCTGGAGGAGTCTTCTTGAATAGAAGGAGGAAGCTTTGGCAATTTCAAACCACCATTTTCTATCAAGTCCAACAAAGGTTTTTTTACTGCCCAATCCTATGCATTTTGATTCAGAAGTAAGGTCCTCATAGTTGGATAATGTTACCTACATCTTATTTTTATCTTTCTTAACTCCTTGGTTGAACCCCATAGTTCTACTTCAGAGATGTGGAATATTTGACCCTCCAGATGCTGTTGGACTGGGATTCCTTTCAACTCATGCTTCCTGTGTCCTAGTCTGTCATTTTATGCACTATCCACAGTTCCTCTTGTTACCCAGCTAAGCACGGTATTTTTCCACAACTAGTACCAAGTAATCAATAATATGTACCACTAAATGGGAATTCCAATTTTTCAGTTTTTTCCCCATTCTGGTTAAGAGCTGAGCTAATTGGAAATGAAGCAGAACCATCCCAAAATAAGGTAAGTGCTTCTTAATCCCATAAGAACGACAGATAACTGCAGATATTTGAGAATTAAAACAAAATAGTTCAGTAGTAATGTGACTATTGAAGTTTCATAATGACAGTTGACACTACAAATGTGGGAGGGTGACAGGAAAGGGTTGAAAGAAATCAAAAGTTAGGCAGATAGTTTTAGTTTACTTGTTCGGTACAAAAGTGACATGGGTCATTTCACCCACTTTCAAACTGCCTTTTTGAGGTTTTGTTTCAAGGGGCAAGTAAAATCCTTTCAAAGGGAAGAGTCTCAAAATAACTACTGTTGTGTTTTCTTCCAAAAGATCCCTCTTCTGAGGTGCTTTGTGCATTTGGGGGATTGAAATTGGCTAAAAACATAAAAAATGACTACATTCAATGCCTTTCTGGGGAGATTGCCATTGTAGTTGCAATTTATGTTTAAGGAAAATCACTAAAGTTTGCAAGATGGGTGAAAGTTTCTTGTTGCTACTTGCTTTTTAAAAAACGTATTAAGTAATTTCATCAAAAAAATGGCACTGCTTGAAGCACTGTTGTTAAAAATAAGAAGCTTACAGTGTGCTCAAGGGTCAACACAAAATTTCAGAGCAATGAAGGGGCAGAGTAAAAGCAGGCAAAATAATCACCATTTGCTTCCCTCAGACACTAGAAGATCATTTCTTTTCCACTTATTGAGACAATTTCCTCAAAGGTTTAGTCCAATTTTTCACCAGTCCTAAATGTTTATGTAAGCAATAACTATGAAAAGGCTTTCTTGGTGGTGGCTCCGGCTAACTGGAATGCTTTGCCTGAGAAGCTACGTTTGATTGACTCTTTAGGGACATTCAAGAAACAATTGAAAACCTTTCTTTTTGAGAAGGTCTTTGGCAGTTTGTTGAAGTCCAAATAGGAAACCCTCCCATAAGTTTTTGCCTCTCAGGCTACTGGTCCTCGGTTCTGACTGGACTGGGGTAGGGGTTGTTATATGGTTTGTTTTGCTCTTTTTAACATTGTGAGCCACCCAGAATGGGAGTGCATTGCAGATGGGCAAGGTATAAGTCAAATAAATAAATAAATGAAACAAAAAGGGAGAAAAAGTCTCATCTTCTCTATCATAATTGATGGAAATCATATGCCTATCAATGAAGTCCCATGGTTAACCATTCTTGTAAAAACTAGTGTACTTGAGAATGTGACCTCAATTTACATGAAAAAATGCAAAGGATAAGGATAGGTTTTAAACCTGGATCCATCAAAGTTTATTTAGGCTGCAAACCCACATACACTTTTTGGGAATAAACCCCACTGAACCCATCAGTGTTGCTCACACTGAGTAATGAATTGCTGGAGCAGACAATTCTGTTTATTAGAAAAGGGTTGTGCAGAAGCATCATAGTAATGAGTAGAGGAATTCTTCGATTGGTTTGCAAATTTAATTTACACTTGCTGATCTTGGCATTTCACACATTATATTTTAAGGTGAAAATGGAAGTGCAGAAGTTTCTAATTCTCTATCTCATGCAGAAATACTTCCAGAAATCTGGAAGTGCTGATATAAAGAGGAACTGAATTTACACCCGGTGAGAAAAAAATTCAAAATTGTTTCTGAATAATGTGTCAAATGGCCAGGTAAACACAAATGTACACTGAAAGCTTCTTTTACACATGAATTAAATGTTGAACATTTTACTGGTTAGCATCTCTGCTTAGCGGCTTTGCTAAGCTTAAGGAATAAGGTCATTTTAAGCCTCAGCTTTTTGAGATTTTTGCAGATTTTTATAATAACTGACCACCTTGATTTGTGATCAAGCACTTTAAAGTTCACATATTTCTTATTTGAACTTTGCTAGGTGCAGTAATTTTATTCTCACACAAGTTGGATTGAATCTGCTTATTCAGAGCTCATTAATTACAGGAAACTGGGCTGCAGCTCACATATCTTCTTCCCCCATCTTCCCCTTAGGCTAGTCAATTTATCTGACATTTAATGAGGAGTTTTAGATTTTTGCAAGTTATCAGAAGTGGGCCTTGAGTGTGTTAGCTTGAGAATTCTAAATAAATGTTCTACTCTCAGACTTGTTTGAGGGCAAAGCATCTTGTCAAATGAAATAAAATACTTTATTATTTTTAGATTTCTCAATCACAAAGTGAAAGGATAATAAGAGATAATTTTTGTCTCATCTTTCACAGACATCAATAGCTTATTTGTGTTTGCTCCTACCTTTAGTGTAGTTGAAAGTGACTTTCATTTAAGGGTCTCATTGTAATTACCTTTCCTCTTCTAAGTAACAATGATAAGTCAGGATGGTTCAGAGTAATGTGCAAATTTAGTACTTTTTTCCTTTAAAAACTGGAAAAGTAAAAATTTCTACTTTTTACTTTAAGGGAGAAAACAGTGTCATTTGTAGTGGTTATCATTTTATGTGTCAAAGATTAATTATGGGCTTCTTAACTCCCAGACGTTGCCCTGCAGTGAATTAGAAGTCATGTGTAGAACAAGGGGTCTATTGCAGAGACAAACTCATTTTTAGATGTGTGATAGCCAGTGACAAATCATATTAAGGGCCTTTCTAATTGGATATTTAACATAATGGACAGTAGTTCTTTTAATATAGGTTAATAGGTTACAAGTAATCTGAGCAGCTTCCCCAATCCAGCTATACATTTTTCTTGTAATCTTCTTTGCACTCAGTATCTACTGAGAAAATGCAGATACTGTATTTCAAAAACAACAACTGAGTCCCAACAAAATTAAACACAGAGTGCTCCTTCACCAACTGGCAGAGGATGTTTTTCCATGGATTTTTGAAATCCTACTGAACTTGGTGTGTAACATAAAATTACACCAATGGAAGTTCATGTCTGATTGTATAATTCACTGTCACTTCTTGCTAGATGTGAATTCTACTATCATGAAACTTTCTTCTTTGTCTCTTCTTCTTTGCTTCCCCTTTTACCCCATTGGGTGTTGAGGATAATGCAAGGTTCTTCTTCTGGCACTTCTAGCGGCCACCACTGGGGTTATTTGGTGTTCTTGTAAAAAAAAATTTGATGTTACCTCTCCACCTTCCTCTGTGTCTGCCTTGTGCTCTTTGTCTTTCTCCTCTTTCCACCTATGCCTTGTAAGGTATGGAATTCCAAGACATTCTCTCCAAATTGGCAAACCACTTTATTAGTTGTCTCAGTTTTGTTCCACTTCTTTCCCTTATAACCTCATTCCTGATTATCCCTTCTAGTCGTTACAGGAGCCTTCCTCAGATTTCTCATTTCCATGGTGACCAACTTTTGGTTACTGTATATACTCGAGTATAAGTCTAGTTTTTTAGCCCCCCAAATGAGGTCCATAAAGGGAACTTGAATTATACTCAGGTTAACTACCTCAAGGATCCTAAAACTGTGGGGATGTAAATTCGAACATACAGTAAATTTTTAAAAAGCACTAACACTACCATAAAAACTCAAAAACATGCCCACACAAATATCTAAATTAATTAATTTTACTGTATTTTCAGGTATTTTAATTATTGAAACTCACTAGCAGCTGCTGCATTTTCCACCCCCGACTTATACTCGGGCCACTCTATTTTCTTAGTTTTAGAAATCCATATTAGATACCTCGATTTATATTCAGGACGACTTATAGTCGAGTATATATGGTATGTTTTGTTGTAAGTGTCCATGTTTGGCACTGATAACATAAGGTGGGAATAAATATGCTTTGAATGAGGTATTTCTTTGTGTTGATTGGTATTGCCTTGTGTTGTAAGAGTGGAACTAATGGCCTCAATATTTGGACTCTATCAAGACCAACAGAGGTTTTATTTTTACTGCACTGTATGTTAATTTCTTCATCTATTTTGCCATTTTCAGTAAATGTGGTTCCTAGGTATTTGAACTCTGCCACTTGTTTTATACATGTTCCCTCTATCTTGAGGTCTAACATATGCTGTTTGCTTCCAGTTGCCATTACCTGAGTCTTTTCTTTATTGATTCTCATATTATTTATCTTACATTCTTGTTTCATGGATGTAAGGTGTTGTAGTTCCTAGCTGTACTTGCTATCAATGCCTGATCATCTGCTACAAGTAATTTGTTGATATTGTTTCCATTCATGGGCTTAGCTTTTTTGCTTATGCTGTTTATGTAGGTGGTGAATAATAGTGGCGGTAGTCTGCATCACTGCCTCACTCCAGATGTTACTGCAATGGGTTCTGATATTCCTTTAACTGTTCAAACAACACTTCTGCAGTCACTATATAAGCTTTTACATAATCTGATGTTCAATTACTCCATATTAGGCCAATGCTTGCCACAGCCATTTCATGTCAACTCTATCAAATGCCTTCTCTTGGTCTACAAATGGAATATAGTGATTCTTGTTATAGTATATATTTTCCCCTATTAGTTGTTTAAGCATAAAAATTGCATCTGTGCAGCTTCTGTTTTTTCTGAAGCCTATCTGTCTTTTCTTCTAGTTGAGAATCTATAACTGGTCTCAGTCTTGTTTTGATTATTTTGGCATACATTTTCCCTGCAAGGCTTAAGAGTGAGATGCTTCAGTATTATGTGCATTCTCCTTTGCTCCCTTTGTTTTTCCACAGTGATATTATCATTGCTTCTTGCCAATCAGTGGGTGCAGTTAATTCTGTCCATGCTGCATTGAAGGTTTTGTGCAGCTATCTGATGCTGCTTTCCTCTGCTGCTTGGATTAATTCTATTAGTACTCCATCTATTTCTGGTGTTTTGTGTTTAGGCAATTGTTTAACTACTGTTGCTACTTCTTCAATTAATGTCTGGTTCTAGTGCTGTTGTTTTAAATTTATAGTTTTGTGTTGTTTTGCTGTGGCACTCTCCTATGGGGTTGAGGAGTTATTTAAACTGTTCTCTCCACCTTTCTATAACTGTCTATTCTGGATTTAGACGAGGACTAGATGATTTACTATCATTCATTCTTTGTATAAGTGACAAAGTAAGTAGATTTGCATGTAGCTTTGGGGATCTAATAGTTCTTTGCCTAGTTTCATTTCTCACCAAATTTTGGGGGATTTCTTTGCCTGCCCAACAACTGTTAAGGAGTTGAAGGAGCTATTCCTTTGTATGTTCCCCAAAATGTTTAATTGATCCATTGATCATTGAGTCCCTCCATTGTTTTTCATTCCTACATCTTCTTATGGCTTCTTCTAGTTCCAGCAACACAAAGGCAGCAGAAAGTTCCTTGGATTTGCTCTGAATGTCAATTTGAGGTTTTATTTATGTCTTTCCTTTCAGGAGCTGTTGATGTGCTATTTGGTTTTGGGTTAGATTTGGACAGAAACGTAGTGTGGGTTTCAGTCGCCCGGGGTATAAGACAAATTTGATGCCCCCTGGGCGGGGCCTAAGATGCTGGCACCCACTCCCGCTAGGCCTTCTGGGAATTGTAGTCTAAGAACCCCCATGCCCCCAAAATGTGCCATCCGAGCCCCCCCATGCTACTGGATTTGGATCCAGTGTCCATTTGTGTGGATCATTGTTCATTAATTTGTTAGTCACAAAGGTGTCACAAAACAGTTTTTCTTGTTATTTTTCTCTTTGTAAACATTGAGGATGTGGTCAAGACTTTTTCATAATAATTGAAGTATTTATGGGTGGACTATGACTATCATCAACTCCTATCAGAGAGCCAGTGATAAAAGATTATGGAATCTACAGTCCAGCAACGTCTGGAGGACCATGAGTGCTCATTTTTGCTTTAAAATAGAAAACTATGTATTAATTACAGTAGATAAATGATATATCTGCAGCCAATATGAGTGGTGATATATTCTTGTGAAACTTATTGAACAGACAATTGCACAGCACTAACACCAAGGTGTGTTGAGAGACAAATGTAAAATTAAGCTATGTTTGTGTTTTTAAATTATGAATAATGCACAACTAAACTAGGCCATGTTTTGAAATGGGTAACAATATATACTGGGTCTGCACTTTAAAATAGGGAACTGTCCAAGTAAAAACCAATGTTACGTTCGGTGCTCAACAAATATTTGAAGAGCGAGTAGTAGGCTCCAAAAATATTTATTACCACACTATGGGTGTGGTATGGTGGGCATGGCCAGGGGGACAGCTCTGCATTGCACCTGAATTAGGACAATTTTATTTCAAACCGTGGATGGGCGGGGTCAGCCAGAATTTCTGCTACCGGTTCTGGCGAATTAGTGCAAACCTGCTGATGCCCACCACTGATGAAAAATCTCATATTTTTTCCTAAAACATGTGAAAAATCATGCATCTTTTTTCTTCTAAAGTATTCAAACTCTACCAATTTGCAATGTGAATTCATAAGGTAGAAATATTTGCAAAACTGCATGGAGCAGTTATGTGTATTGTTTTGACAGTACTGCTAACCTGAGCAAATATTTACTCTACTTTTTTTAAATGAAAACCAAATTACTATAGTAAGGAATACAAAACACAAAATACACACAACCGCATGTTATATTTCAAACATTCCAGTTTGTAGCCATAATAATCACAACAATAGCCAACATTCACTCGCAGTTTGACAATGTCAATAATAAAACTGAAAACAGAGTTATCTAGAATAAGAAATAGAAGTGTTGTGATATTTTCTAACCTTTTCTCTTCTTTATTAAAAAAACCCCCTAAACTGAGCATTTTCAAATGGATGTAGTTTAACAGAAAAAGTGGGACAATTATTAAAGTTGAATTGTTTGTAAGTCCCCCCCAAAGTTCAGCATGCTTCCCAGGCTAAACAATTACTCAGACCAAAATTTTGTAGAAGAGAAAAATGATATTTATTCACTATATGCTCAGAACTCTTAACAAGTTGATTTAAGGTTTGTTAAAAGAGGATGAAGTTTTAGATTAGTTACAAGGAAAAATGAAGATGGTTTCCCTCAATTACAGTCATGTGGCTGGGGAAAAACCCAGAGAAAGTTCAAAATGTATTGTATTGTATTGTATTGTATTGTATATTTCGACTTATATGCCGCCCCATTCGCACAGCGACTCTGGGCGGCTCACAGAGGAAACAGTTACAATTACATAGCAAAATTCCATAGCATAAAAAACAATTACATATATCACATAGCAAATTACAAATATCACATAGCAAGAATAGCATCACAAAACATATCCAAATACATCCCAAAAATCTCCAGTAACAATTACAAATTACAAAACATCAGGACATCCTAAAAAATACATCAGAGATACTATAACACCTTCTTATTGCCAAGTTGCAGTCTATTCCCAATGGAATTGCCTGCACGGTTGAGGCGACGGGGCAAACGCCTGCATGACCGGGACTGCTTCTTCGGCCGGGCTCCTGTTGATGGCCCTTTATCCCTCCCAGCCAGGTGGAATGAGTCCGGGGAGGGAGGGAGAGGTGGAGGCATCCTCACCTGCCCGCACGGTCGAGACGACGGGACAAACGCCCGCATGACCGGGGCTGCTTCTTCGGCCGGGCTCCTGTTGACGGCCCTTTATCCCTCCCAGTCAGGTGGAATGAGTCCGGGGGGGAGGGAGAGGTGGAGGAATCCTCACCTGCCCGCACGGTCGAGACGACGGGGCAAACGCCCGCATGACTGGGGCTGCAACTCCATCAAGAACAAATGGCCAATGTTTCCCAACAAACAGGAGACAGGGAATTATGGTTAGGCCATCAAATCAGGTGGTAATACAGGAGCTTCTTTAGATTTGTTAGCAATTTAGTCCCAGTATCAGAAGCTCCCCTTACAAGGATCATTAGTTAACTCTTTGCATCCTGAATTGCTATATCCCAATAACAACAACAATACACATACATGCACACATAACACATCTACAGAGTGCCACGTTCTGTTTGTGGTCTACTATCTTGCCAAGTTTCATGGCAATGCATAAGAACCTTCCATTCTCACAGCTACTTGGATGTCCCCCGTCAAATGAGCAGAAATCTTGATCATCAGAATTCTGAATATCAGCTTGGATCTATTTCCAGATCAGATCAGATCAGAATGGGAATGGTTCAAACTGGGATGAATCAGATCCTAACTCAAAGTGACCAGTTGGGTATCCAGATAGAATCAGAAGACCGACATGTAGCTATTTTCATGTGTTTATAAGTCTTGACACTACAGACTAAGATAAAAAAATAAAATACCAAAAAGTTATCACCTATTAATAGGTTTTATAGATAGGTCATAGTTTTGACCTCAGTAATAAATAAAAAAATGTGTTATGGTCAGAGGTGAGCATTTTATTTCATGAAGATAGAAGTGATAAGTCTTACTTTTAATTATAAAATATGCTTAAGAGTTATTTTCAATTATATCATATGTTTATGGTGCTGTAGTTGTTGGTGCTAAAGTTCCAGGTTTTTCAATTTGATATATAATGTTGATGTGTTTCTCCAGATGTTGCTGGTCTTCAATTCCCATTAGTTCTAGCCAGCATCATCAGTGTTAAGAAATGGTGAAACCTGCAGTCTAACAACATCTGGAGGTTTCTGGATTCCCCACCTGCGATTGAATAGCTATCAGTTCAATACTGTATGTTAAGGGCAGCATGTTTACCTTAAACATTGTCAATATATTTAAGGCTATATACTTAACTGGAAGCAACTACCACTGAAGTCATTAGCACTTCCAAGTAAAACCACATCTATAGATCTGTGTAGCAAATTATAGATCTGTCCATGTTCAGACATTTTATGAGGCAGCGTTTTCTAAGACTGATTAACTTATTAAATTGTGATAGAATCCAAAACAGCTTCATTTGCTAAGACTGCTATTTTATCTCTTCACTGAAATGTTTTCCCCCTACAATCATAGCTGTACATATTCTTTATACTACACATAAGGTTTTAATGTGGCACACATAAGATTGCTGTACAAATTTTGCACAGCATTAATTTTATGATTTCGCCTATTGAAGAGAATGTTCTTGCTTGTCTCTATTTCATGGTAACATGCTCACTGAATGAGAAAATAGTCTGTGTCAAATGAAAGAATAGCTAATTTGTACAGACCTCTACAAATTACAATTAGATTAATTCAAACTATCACATAAACTCCTTATGAAATGCCAGACTTTCACCATGGTTAAAGGTGGATGCTAAGAAAATGAGTTATAAGATTCACCCTTGAAACTAAAACAACTAAAAAAAATCATATGCTATACGTTTTTGGACCAAAGTCTGTGCCCACAAAGAGTTATGTCCTATAGGTGCAATGTCCTATAGGTGGCTGGAATTTTATATGTTCTCATGTCATGTTAATGTAACTTTCCATGGATAATTGAAAAGGTGCTGGACCTCATCTCAGTTATAAGGTAAAGGTAAAAGTCTTCATTGATGGAAAGCCAGTTGTGTTCAACTCTAGGAGACAGTGCTCTTTTCCATTTACAACCAAACATCCAGTGCTATCTGCATCTGCAGACATTTCTATGGTCATTTGGTAGGCATGACTAGATACTGGAGTGCAAGGAATGCTGTTACCTTCCCACCAAAGTGGTACTCATTTATCTATTGCAATTTCTTGTTTTCAAACTGCTAGGGTAGGAGGAGTTGGGACAGATGACTAGGCTCAACTAGCCACTATCAGACATTGTAACTTCACAATAAAGTATCTTATAAAATGATGTGCAAGTATGTGAAGACGTTGAAATAATGAATATTCAGTTTGTGTCACCAGGTGTAACTACAAAGAGGATACCCATTTACTAAAGGCCAGGTCCTGAAATTCCTTTTAGTGGACAAGTCATACCTTTGAGCATGCAGAGATACAGGTAAAGTTACAAGCACACCGATATTGGTCAGCTTTCTCCATTTCAAGAAACAGAAGAATGTACAGAATTACAGCTTAGTTTAGTTAGTTTTTATTTCCACCCTAATGGTAGGTTGGCTCAGTTTTTTCTCTCTTTTGCTGAGCAATGGACTCTTGCCAAGTACTGTAATAAACAGGGAATTATTGAAAGTTATCCACTGTAGTGCTAGGTCATTTCAGATGAAGGGATCAGTCAGAATTTCATAAAGTATTTATTTAACTGCCAAACGAATTCCCAACCTCCCTTTCATGTATGTTGGAATTGATGCTAAGTTTCCGAGACAAGGCTGCGATTGTGGCTGTCACCAAACAATGACATATTTCTTTTCTTCTCTTAAATTCTCTGTATCATTCTCTATAAGAGGCCAATTTGTCTGTCATGCAGCTAAAACAGGGCCCAATCACTGCCCTCATTAAACTGACAGCACAGTTATTAGCAGTAAACGAAGCCAACGGGCAATGAATTTAGCCACTGTTTTATGGCGAGCGCCAGTGAGATTTTTTCAGTAATTAATTTGATAAATATATTAATTATGAATTGAGTTGACAGTACAATCAGATTGTCAGGCTTCCAGACAGGCTCTTGTGATAAGTAGCTTTGTGATGAAGTGGTCGGATTTCAGGACCTGTCATCCTCCGGTGTCAGTTTCTTATCACTGTCCTAGCCATTCACTCTGTAATTTCCTGTGTGTTGTAATTAAATGGTGGCTTTCTGATTGGAAGTGACTCCTCGGTCTTAATCTCTCTTTCTCTCTGAATATATTGTCATCTTCATCTTCTTTTTAAGGCTTTTGTTTCAGCAGCTTTTAATGTCAGAAGGGGACTCTTTCTTCCTGCATAGAGTTTGTTCTGATGCCAGCAGGCTTTTGGAAATTACTTTGGTGCCTTCCAAAGTTTTGCTGAGATGGGATGAAAAGACAGCACAACGACAGCTATGTCCTCCTATAGAGGCTAGGTAAGGCTTCTCACGATGTCTTCAGAGGAGCTGACAATGAAACACAATCACATAAACTCACCACCAACCACTGAGCTAAGCTGGAGGTATGAAGTATGGCTTCATTTGTTGTTGTTCAGTTGCAGAGTCTTCTGACCCTTTGTGGCCCCCATGGACCATTGTGCACCAGCCACCCTTATCCTCTACAATCCTCCTCAACCCACACAGTTTTGTGCCCATTGCATCCACAATACCACCTAGCCATCTCATTCTCTGCTGCCCCCTTCTTCTATTGCCCTCCACCTTTCCCAGCATCAAGGCTTTCTCAAGTGAATCCTCTCTTCTCAGTTGATGTCCAAAGTACTTTGACTTCATCTTCAATATTTGACCTTCCAAAGAGCAGTCAGGGTTGATTTCTTTTAAGATCGACCTGTTTGTTCTCCTTCCTGTCCTCTCCTCCAACACCACATTTCAAAGGGGTCTATTCTTCTGTGCTCAGCTTTCTTTATGATCCAGCTCTCAGAACTATACATTACTACTGGGAATACCACTGCTTTGACTAGGCGGACTTTTGTTTGTAAGGTGATGCCTCTACTTTTCACTATGTTCCCCAGGTTTCTCATAGCTTGTCTCCCAAGAATCAGTCACCTTTTTATTTCATGGCTACAGTCTCCATCTGCAGTTATTTTTGATCCTAAGAAAGTAAAGTCTGTCACTGCTTCTACTTCTTCCCCATTTATTTTCCAGGGACTGATAGGGCCTGTTGCCATTCTCTTGGTTTTTTTGATGTTGAGTCTCAAGCCAGCTGTTGCATTCTTTTCTTTCAGCCTAAGCAGGAGCCTCTTTAGGTCTTCTTCACTTTCTGCCATTAGGGTAGTATCATCTGCATATCTCAAATTGTTGATGTTTCTCCCAGTGATTTTAATTCACACTTTGGTGGGAAAGGTAACAGTACTCCATGTGCTCCAGCATCTAGTCATGTCTGACACATGACCATGGAAATGTCTGCAGATGGATACTGCGCTGGCTCTTTGGTTGTAAATGGAAATGGGCACCACCCTCTAGAGTCAGACACGACTGACTTTTGAGCAAGGGATTCCTTTACCTTTACCATTGTACAAGAATAATGTATCCTGTTGCAGGAGACAGTGAGAGAGAATAAAACTTTTAATGATGCTATGACTACTTCTCGTGTCTTCCAAAACCTTTGTTTAAAAGACTAAAATTAATCAGCTTCCATTTCTGTGTTTCTATTAGGATTTATGGAAACATGAAACAGAGAAAATCCAGCCTTTGTTATAAAAAAAAACCCAGAAAACTTTTGAACTACAGTAGTTCTCATCAGGGATCCTGTAACTTTAATATCAAATACAGTTTTGAGAGGATTGTGAAGATTTGACTAAAGAAAATGCTTTAGTTTGAAATTGCTGATGACTTTCAAGCTTCAAGGGAACACTATGGAGCTTTTGTGCATCTGTCAAACGTTGCTGCTTATTACAGAAGAAGGAATGAAAAATATGCAGGATTCTTTGAAGTTAATATCAACTTGAACTCTAGCAGCATCAGATTAGTGAATGTTCTTGTTTTCATTTACTGTATAACAAAGGGTTGAATAAGAGCACTGTGAACTGTTTAACTATCTTTATGGTTTACTTTTGAAAAATCTCCCCCCACCCATTTGCTGATCCTCTATTGCAGGTGATGTCTGCTTCCTCAATGCATAATATGAAATACCAAGCAAAATATAGACACAACAGAACATCAAACAATTTACATAGTATGGTTTATCTCTCCAAAAAGCTTGTAAAGTCATACCTTGCATAACGAATTTAATTTGTTCTGCGAGGCTGCTCGCTATGCGAGTTTTTTGGTATGCGAGTCAGACTTGCATAACAAATTTTTTGCTATGTGAGTCGGACTTTTCTCTATGGAAAAACTCGCATAATGAGCATTTCAAGGGGGAAAATTCGCATAGTAAAAAATTTTCGTTATGGGAGTTTTTCCATAGGGAAAAGTCTGACTCGCATAGCGAAAAATTCGTTACACGAGTCAGACCGCTTAACAAAAAACTTGCTAGTTATGCGAGTTTTTCGCTAAACGAAATGCTCGTTATGCGAGGTTTGACTGCAACTTGATTGTGCAGAGTTGGGTTGGGTTGGGTTTTTTTTTTTGGGGGGGAGGGGGGCCTGGATCAATTTAGCTGTGATAGCAATTCTGGATGGGGTATTTCGCATGCCACAGGCTGAACTCTATTGGACAAAAGCAAACCAATCACACTTATTTGTTGTTGTTGTTTAGTTACACAGTCGATTCCGACCCTTTGTGACCCCATGGACCATTGCTAGCCAGGCACCTCTGTCTTCCATCCTCCTCCTCAGCTCACCCAGCTCTGTGCCCATTGCGTATACAATACTATCTAGCCATCTCATTCCCTGCCCTCCCTTTCTTCTGCCATCAACATTTCCCAGCATCAAGGCTTTCTCAAGTGAATCCACAATACCATCTAGCCATCTCATCTTGGGCCGTCCCCTTCTTGGGCCGTCCCCTTCTTTTGCCCTCGACCCTTCCAAGCATCAAGGCTTTCTCAAGTGAATCCTCTCTTCTCATTTGATGTCCAAAGTACTTTAGCTTCATCTTTATTATTTGACCTTCTAAGGAGCAGTCAGGGGTGATTTCTTCTAAGATCGACGGATTTGTTCTCCTCGCTGTCTAGGGGACTCTCAAAACTCTCCTCCAACACCACACCTCAGAGGCATTTATTCTTCTGCACTCAGCTTTCCTTATGGTCCAGCTCTCACAACCATACATTGCCACTGGGAATACCATTGCTTTGACTATGCGGATTTTTGTTTGCAAGATGATGTCTCTGTTTTTCACTATGTTCCCAAGGTTTCTCATAGATTCTCTCCCAATAATCAGTTGCCTTTTTATTTCATGGCTGCAATCTCCATCTGCAGTGATATTTGATCCTAAGAAAGTAAAGTCTGTCACTGCTTCTTTACCACACTTATCTATATCTACATCACACTTACGGTATATACCACCCCGTAGGGCTTAGTGCACTCTCTGGGTGGTTCACAAGTTAATTAGCATTTTGCCCCCAACATGCTGGGTACTCATTTTACCAACCTTGGAAGGATGGAAGTCTGAGTCAACCTTGAGTCCTAGTCAGAATTTAATGCTCATCCTTTTGGTTGCAGGACAGCAATTTAACCACTGTGCCACCAGAGCTCGACAAAGCACATTCCACATTAGGGAATTTTTCTCCACTTCCCTGCTCCATTTCAGCAACTTAAGCATGGTCATTGATGACTTCCAGGGCCAGACGGAGCTTATGTCAGTGCCCGGGTTCAGACCACGGAGCCACCCAGGCACTGATGCAAGCTTCCCCTGGCCCTGGAAGTCCTAAACCACCTTGCTTAAGCTACTGAAACGGAGCACATAAGAAAGAAATAGCACCGTCTCTCACTCAAGGAAACCGGCGGCTGGACACTCATACCATTTCCGGGGGGGGGGGGAAGCAGTCACGTGCACTCTCACCCCAAGAAAACCAGTGGTCTGATGCTTGGCTCTATGGACCCCCCTTTCCTCCCCAGCAAGGGGGCCTCAGGAGATCTCCACCCCAAAGCTGGCAGGGCTGGTCTCTAGCCCTGCGGGCTTTGGGGCAGAGATCAACATCGGGGAATTTGAGGAACACTTTTGCATTGCACATCTTAACGTTGTGCGGTGCAAAAGTGTTCCTCAAATTCCCCAATGATTTTAGCGTTGTCTAATGCATTCATTATCTGAGGTATTTCTGTACTTACATAGTCTCTTCTGCCTCTTCTCCCTGCCTTATATATTGTAATTCAATGCTTCCATATTTTCTTAGATCATGGTTTATTGTTGCTTCTGAACTGAAAAACTCCAGTTTAATCTTCTACAGAAGTCCCACCACCATAAAGAGATTAAAAACAGAATAGGATCCTGGCTTGACATCCCATATTGATGAATGAGACAAAGTCACAGGTCCTAGCATATATGTAACATGCAAAAAAATGTAAGAAACTATGAAAATACTGAATTATGGTAGGCTGGTAGAGAGAAAAAAGTGCATTGATGCAACATTGTTCATAGTATCCAAAAGAATAGTTTATTACGTGGATATCATTATATCTAAATTGTATCAATACATCATGGTGGCAAGACTGAATGATCCTTAAAAACACACCTGGGGATAATGAGTTATTGTTTGTTGAGATTAGTTTGTCCTATGTACAATTTACTTTCAATGTGGCTTTTGTTATGTTTGCTATCCTACAATAGCACTTGTCCTTATGAGCTAAATATTGTTCTAGATAAATAATGATAATCAACATTATATTGTTTTGAAAACTCAATATGAAATGACTCAAATAAAAATAGAGTTTGTTTATGTTTGCTTTTTTAAAAAGTAGTCAAATAGAAAGGTTCTAATATGCATACTGTATAAACTTGCTGAGGAAGGGTAGAAAATCATTTTTAAAAAACTCTTGGCAGTGTCTGGTAGTTTTTTAATGACGAAAGTTACCACAAATGTTCTGTGTAAATATATACTAGATCACCTGTGCATTTAGAGTGTGAAATATATTACATGCTTTTTTTTTTAACAAATGCATTGTTCAATTGTCAAAGCAAGATTTGTTCAACGTCTTCATTAGCACTTGTGACCCTTTTTGTAAACTTTGACTGAAGAATGTATTTGTAGCAAAACATGAGCACAGTCCAAATTCCTGGTTGGTTTCAAAACAAAGGTGAGATATTTCCCTGCAGCTGGCAGTTATGCATAACCAAGCCCAACAACACAGCAACGCCAAAATAGTTTATTACGTATTTAAATAGGAAGTTGTGTCAGATAAAAATGCACAACGTTATTGTTAATGAAACCCCTGTCTTTAAACATGCATTGAAATAGGTTTTATTTGGAAAATATCCAGACATATTTTTGTTCTTCATTTTTTTCTGAGAACTTCTTGGGAGTTATGAAGGGTTTATGCACAGTGCACCTTGTTTTTTCTGACCTAGACCCCCAGAGGCTGGTTCGGTCTTGAATTTGAGAATAAATTAGCTTCACAAAAGACCTGCTCCACACTAGTTCATATGAACATATTCAGTGGACTCTCTTGGGGTAAAGAGGTAACTCCAGGGACTCTCATGAAGAGAATCTTTACTTTTAAATTTGTCACTGTAGCATTGTGAGGTGAATATGTTGGCATCCATTTGGATGTTTTGAGGATACAGGATTGCTGTCCTTTATTAAACATGAAAGAAAATGACAAACAAACAAAAAACCAGGAAGAAGACAGTGAAAAATGGAGAGCCACAAAAAAGGAAGGAAAGAAACTGATGTATAAGAACAAACAAGAATTTGAGTGGCTATGACTGAACATATATTAAAGTTTATAACTATGCCTACTGCATGGCAGTGTGGGCAGTAAAGAGGACTTTATTGCATCCATTGCATCCTTGAGTAGCTATCTAGTGGAGCTCTTTCCAGTGGTTTTATGGTTATTGTTAATTTCCTCGGTAGCAAATGTAGGCCTGGACCCCTTAAACCCCTTAAGGATGTACTGTGACCTTTCTGTAATACACATCAAGGATAAAATCACTCCTCTTCTCCATGGTGAACTGAAGAGGTTCAGCTGAGGCATCTGGCCAGTTCTATGAAATCAATTTCAGTTGCTACAGACTGATGATGTGAACTGCTCATGTGGACAATGCTTAAATCAACTGGGCCCCTCTTGATATTTAGCCCTCTTGGCTGATTAAAACTAGTGATGTGTATATGGTTAGTCATCTGGCTCCAGTGGGAAATTAACCAATGGTAAAAAGATCACAAGTAGGCTGAAAGATGCCTGCTGCCATTCAGGTTGCAGTAGAATGACCAGCTCCTGAAAAATCCTGCTCATATCACATGGCCTGATCACAAATACCTCCTGTCTGGGGAAAGCCTTCAAGAAGATCAAGGCAGGAGATGGAACAGCTGTAGACACTGTTGAAAGATGCTGCTTATCTGTACAGAGTTCAATCTGTAGTCTGTTTATGGAACTGAATAATTTGATACATTAAATGGAGAAAGTAATGGAGAGTGTTAACCATTACTGTTAACCAGGTGGTGGTTAACTAACCTGACAACCCTGAGGACTAGTGGCCTTGGCGAAGTCCACAGGGAAGGATGGTGGTCCCCAAGTGGATTAAATCCCACTTGAATCCATCTTGCTGGAGGATAGCAGCTTCATCAATACTGGTCTGGGGCTGAGGAGAACTTTGCATGTCAAAAGGGCTCAGGATGAGAAAGTGACACGTGGAGCTGGATCAGTGGTATGGCTGTTACGATGTGATGCAGAAGACAGATGAAAGGTCACTGCATTATATTTGCAGGACAGTCCTCATGGCTCATTGCCATGATGATCGCCAATATTTGAAATTGGATTTGGCACAAGAATAAGACTAAGAATAAACAGCATGGCCTTAGTAACTCTACTTGATTTTTGTTTCCACACTGATACAGCCAACCACAGTATATTTCTTGGACTGGCTTTTTAGATTAGGAGTTAGAAGTCCTGGATTTCCATGTCCACTTGCAGAGTTATTTTCAGAAAGTAATATTTGGTATTGGTTATGAGCCATTGAAAAGTTGTGATCAATTGGCAAAGGCCTGTTGAAGGAAAAATATCTTCACCCACTGGTGGAAGGACAGCATGGAAGGGGCCAATTCAGCCTCCCTCAGAAGGGAGGTCTGAGCAGCCATTGAAAAGGTCCTCTCTGGAACAGATGATACAGTTAGCACATCGTCAGAACTATGATTTCTTTAAGTGACATAAGATGTCTGCCCACACCTCTGATGCCTTAATTTCCATCGCCACTATCTCCCCCCCCCCCCTGTGACGTTATGTGTGTGATTGGTGCTGGAAGGGTAAACACAGGCTTCATTTGCAAAATGTTATGGCATTTTCCTTTGTGGAAATGATACCATGAGAGCGATTGCAGAGAAACTGCATTTCACTTCATGTCTTGCCTGATCCTCACAGTGGACATAGGAGGAAAAGTCTGTGAAAAAGCCCAAAAGAAAGTGTGGTAAGAGAGTAGAGATGCTGAACATTTTGAACTGAGCAGTTTGGGTAGAAGTGATGGGTCACAAAGAGTAGAGACATTTGAGCTCTAGGGATGTATAGGAAATTGGACTAGTAAATTGAAAGACAGGTTCCAATAGTGTCCAGAGAAATCCTACCTGAACTCACTCCATTCTGGCTGCCAGACTTCCCCTCGTGTACATGGGTAGAACTTTACTGTGCTGCTTTTAAACAAAGGAGAATGTGGTACAGAAAACACAGGCAGGTTCCTTGAAATCCTTGCTTGAAAGCACGCTGAAAATGTAGTCGTTCAAGGTTACTGCTTTCCTCAAAGCCAAACATTACCTTTTAATAGTCCCCAGTTGAAAAGCCTTCTGTCACTAACTTGTTCCATCCCTTCTGCACGTGTGTCTGCACACGGGCATCCATAATTGTCCAGTTTCTCAAATGTACTCTATCTTTTAAACTCACCAGGTCTCACTGCTTGTCTTACTTGCTGTAGAGCACAAAGAATGGAGCCAGAGAGGGTGGAAGTGATGACAGTGGTGTTTTATCTAAGAATCTCTCCAGGGATAAGGTTGCATGGTTCGCAATTAGACAACCAGGTACTGTGGCATGGTACATCATTTCCTTCAGCAGGTTATCATTTTAAAAAAATCAGAAACCTTTTAATGTACAGTATAGGCAGCTCAATCCATTGTGTACCTCCCCACCCCACCTTACCCCTTAACCAGCTTAGAAGATTGGACATGATAGCATTTAACTCCTTAGACAGAAACAAGGACTTAAATTAAGCTTCTTTTAGGCCATGCTGCATATTATGCCTTGTAGCACTGATGTATGCAATCTGTATGTACAACAAGGTACAATTGTTGGTAAAAGCAATTACTTCCAGCATTATGGATGGGGGACAACAGGCTACAACTGAATCCTGGCAAGACTGAGTGGTTGTGGGTAAGGGGCCCCGGATTATCCCTTTGGTACTGGATGGGACTCTTTTGCCTTACACATAATTTGGGAGTCCTCCTGGACTTGCGACTCCTGCTCAATGAACAGGTGGCAGTCATGGCCAGGAGAGCTTTCTCTCAACTTCGTGTTATTCACCAATTATGCCTGTTCCTTGACCGGGACTCCTTGCTTATGGTCACACATGCTTTGGTCATCTCCAGACTAGATTATTGTAATGCGCTCTACATGGGGCTGCCCTTGATGACAATTTAGAGGCTGCAACTGGTGCAGAATGCAGCTGCCCACATGGTGATGGGGTGTGGGCATTAAGCCCATGCCTCACCCCTGTTGTGGGAGCTGCATTGGCTGCCAGTGTGCCTCTGGGTGCAATTCAAGGTGCTGGTAATTACCTTTAAAGCCCTACATGGTAGTGGACCACGTTACTTAAGAGACCACATTACCCCAAGGATATCTGCCTGTCCCACCAGAACAGAGCAGAGGGGCTCCCTAATGGTTCCATTGGCTAGAGAGGCTCACCTCTTTAGCACTAGAAGGAGGGCGTTTTCGACATCTGCTCCAGCCCCGAGGAACCTCCTGCTGACTGAGCAGTGCCTCCAGGCTGAGCTACTGACCTTCAGAAAGGTCTAAAAACCTGGCTGGCACAGCAGGTGTGGGATATCACCAGTAGAGCAGCCCCCCCCCCCAACTGGCTTATATGAAGACAATTTGGGTTTTTAGTTTCAGTTTTTAATTTATTGTGGCTGGGAGGGAATTTTAATGTTTTTTAAACGTTAAGTGTTTTTGTGTTTTTATTGTTGCAGGGATGTTTTACATTGAATGTTTTTATGGTGATTGTGAACCACCCAGAGTTGCTTCAGCAAGGGGGCGGCAATAGAAATCTAAATAAATAAATAAATAATACAGCCTGCTTGATTCAAAGATCTAAGACACCATATTCTGGTTCAGCATCCAGGTTTGACTGTGGTGCTTGATCGAGGGACTTTAAATCATGACGGAGGTCAACAATTATTATTATTATTATTTATTAGTTCTTAGTATTTATTAGTAGTAGTTCTTAGTATTAGTGTTAATCCCCTGCCCAAAGTTGGTTAAAGTAATTTTTGCTATAAGAAACGCCTCATGGAATGCATTAATTACATTAACCAAGGCTCCACTGTACATGTCTCAGACTAGCTTTATTTACAGAGTACAGGTCTCCAAATTAAGAGACATGGATGAAACCAATGAAAAAAAATCAAAGAGGCAACAGAATTATAGAAGCAAAGCAGGATCTGTCGTGCAAGAGAAACAAGGTATGAGAGGTTCCTACGGACTACAGCAGAAAGCTCATTAAGTTGAACAGTCATACAGATATTATTGATTCGGTGAGTCTACTGTAGTTGGAATTAGCCATTGGGTTTGACCCCAAATAAGGATAAGTATTTAGGAGAAACATGTGTTTTAGAAGCATTTATTGAAATGATAGCCGTGTTAGTCTGTGCAAGCATATTAGAGAATAAACAAAACAAAAAGAAAAAAATGTTGTGGCACATTAAACAGCAGTTAGCATTAGAAGTATATACAGCGCCTTGCTTAGAGACTAACTCACTTAAAGAGCAGATTTTTCTCTGAATGGTCGCCTCGCTTAACAACTAAAACTATCCAAAAACTCACAACAACTAAATTGGGGTTCGCAAACCCCCACCCCTACCAGAAGTCACAATTGGTCATGTACAATCGTGTTTCACTTAAAAAGCAAAATTGCTTAAAGAGCAATCCCGTGGAACGCATTATGCTCTTTAAGCGAAGTATCACTTTAGTATGTATTGATGGCACAGGAGACTTGGGTCACAGCTTGTTGAGGTGAGAGCTTACTCTATTATAAGACTGAACAAAGAATTCTTTCAAGAAGGGGATGCTGGGGTTTAGATGATACTTTGCGAGAAAGTGCATGCATACTCTACTACAGCTTAAAGGTAAAGGTTTCCCTTGCTCGATAGCCAGACTCTAGGGTTCAGTGCTCATTTCTGTTTCAAAGCCGAAGAGCCAGCACTGTCTGCTTTTGCAGACGTTTCCTGGTCATATGGCAGGCATGACTAGACACCGGAGTTCATGGAACACTGTTTACCTTCCCACCGAAGTGGTCCCTATTTATCTACAGTAATACCTCATATAACATTAGTATCGAATAACACTAAAATCGCATAACATCAAGGAATCTGGGGGGAAGAATTGCATCAGATAACATTAAGATCCTATGGGATGCTTCAGATAACAACCGCGACAGCCTGTGTGGTTACAATGTATCTCTATGGATCCCATAGAGGATCAGATAACACTAAAAATCATATAACACCAAGACTTGTGGAACCAGGTTTTAGTGTTATATGAGGTTTTACTGGTACTTGTAATTTCTTGCTTTCAAACAGCTAGGTTGGCAGGAGCTGGGACAAAGACGGGAGCTCATTCCACCCTTCAATACTCGGGAATTGAACTGCTGACCTCCTGCCTTCCAGTCAGCATCTTAGCCACTTGAGCCACTGCAGTCCCCTACTACAGCTTACAATGCAGCTAAGCAACAGAATTTTGGACAATTTGGATTTAAGTATTCATTTTTGTGCATTTTAAAAACAGAACAAACAAAATGAAAAGATCTTATATAACTACTAAATTAGAACTGACAGAAATCTAAAATAGATGGATCTGCCCAGCCTGCAGCACTATTAAGTCTATTAAGAAGGGAGATGGTGACCTTCACTCAAATATGGATGTGTTCTTGTATTCCACAGTAAGCAAAAAAAGTACTGCTGTCTTTTAATCATTCTCCAGATTTGGGAGAAGCTGTGCCTGGAATGTGACAGTCAACAACTCACAGGTATATAGTGGTCCTTTCATAGTTTGTTTTTAGCATACCTGTAAACTTTTGAGCAAGGGTGAACTTTACCTTTACCTTTAAAAATTATAGTCCAAAAATCATACCTAATCATACACAAACTATTCATCCATGTTCTTCTCAACATTTGTTTCATAGGGTTTAGGCCAGTGGTTTACAACATAGGGCCATGCTCCACAGAGGGAATTCAATTCCCAGAAACGTAAGTCAGTACATTGGCTGATAAAGGCTTTGGGGAATTGAAGTCCAAAAACCAAAGTTTTAGAAACACTGATTTAGGCTATGAGAATACTATTTTAAAAAAAGAATCCAACACATTTATGATTCTAAGGAGTGTTGTGGGATTCAAAAACGGATATCTCGTGCTCACTCGCTCAAGCGCTCACTCCACTCACTCACTCACTCACTCACTCACTCACTCACTCACTCACTCACTCAACCAAACAACCAAACAACCAACCAAACAACCAATCAATCCAAACTTTTAAAATCACAATTGAGTGTCCTTCTTCTCTGGATGTCCGATTTTCATACTATTTTTTTTCCTGAGTGCTGGATGTGTCTTATCTATTGTTTATTTTATTTCCTGTTAATTACACCTCCTGCACCTGTCTATTGTAGGCTTTATTTTCCAGATACTATTCCTTGGTTGGTACTTGAGTTACACAACTACTGCATAAAGCATGATGGATTGATAGCACTGCATCTCACGCACATAATAGGTAGCATGATTATACTTTCTCTTGCATGTGTAAGGACTAGGTACATGTTTAAGTATCTTATTTAATTGTAAAAAGAATATCTAAAATAACTTGCTGATTCATAATTATATATGTATATATATATATATACTGTATATTGAACATACAATGTGTGTGTGTGTGTGTGTGTGTTCATTTCTGAGAGATCTAACTGGTGCTATGCTATTTGGATTATAAAGTTGGAACTTCTAAATCACATTGTTAGGATTTAACTCATGTTTCAAGGAGATATCTTGCCCCTTGCCTCATGGTAATTGAACTCTTTTTCACTCTTCTTTAATGGTATAAGGAGACTGTACCTTTTTTTAAAAAAAGAAAGAAAGAAAGATATAGTTTATACTTGTTTTAGTGAGTGTGCAGCACTGAAGAAGCCATTCATTTCAGAGTTTTTTAAAATCTCTTCTGAGAGTGAAAGTAGTATTTGCTAAAATAAAAGTGCATTTTGCCAGAAATGTGATGCTAATCCTCTTAGTTTTAATGGTTTTGAAATGGTTTGTATAAGAAGGTAAACACTATAGTTGATTAAGAGGAAGGAAGTCAATTGGCCATGTAGCAAATGTTATATGCAGCACTGTACAATAGCTCTTTATTTATACAAAGCGAGAAAACAGACCGGTTTCCTTTTTTTTAATGTTCTTATTTGAAAAGTGATACATCGTCTTATACTGTAAGTTCATAAGTGTTTGATTCCACAATCTACCCAAAAAGAGAAAAAAATGGTGCACATTTCAAATAGAAGTCAAAGTCAAACAAATACCACTGATAACGGGTGTCATATCAACGTCTTATCTTCTCTTTCTATTGAAAATATTCAGATATAATGAGGTGCTTCACATTTAAAAGTCTTAAATCTTTAAAAGCTCGAGGCCTAGATGGTCTTGATATTGGCTTATTAAACTTGCCGAGAGAGTGAATGAGAGTGGGAGAGGGAGAAAGAATGAGGAAGAGAACAAAAACCATAGTTATCAGTGCCATTTAACCTTTTATTGTCCAGTAAAAAAGTTTTTATAATATGATGTATACTGATCAATGTAAAATTGTGACATATGAACACCACTTTGTTCTCCTGTTGTCAAAGTGCAGTTAGAGCAAATATTATTTTCTCAATCATTTACATGAAATCCAAAAGTATGTAGCAGATCTCCTATACTATTTGCATGAGTTGATAGGCAAAACACAAGTTATGTTAGCTCCTTTGCATACAACAATGGCACCATCTATAATCAGAATCAATGCTGACAGATGCAACCTGCCAGTTGTGTTCCAACTGATGAAATAAGTATACAGTAATTATATAACAGAGAGCAAGTATTTGAAGGCCTCGAAAATAAAAGTAGATAACCTTAGCAAAATGTACTAGATATTTCATTGAGTAACACAAAAGACTTTAGGCCTGTTTGTTCAGGACTTTAGTGTTAACAGCAAAAGTGCCATTTTCACGTGTAACTTTTGTGTTAGTTTTGGCCTTCCCTGCAATTTGAATAGAAACTTGCATTACAAATTATTTTCCTCATGCTTATTCTTCTAATGCTTCTCCTGGATTTATCTCAAGTTGAGAAGTTGTGGTGTTGACCATGACAGCTGAGCAAAACTTCACAGAATAGAATAACTGAGTTGGAAGGCGCCTTTTGGGAGGTGCCTGAGTTGGAAGGTGCCTTTTAGGCCAGGATACTTAAGATACTGTGTCACCCCAAGAACATCTGTCCGTCCCACCAGGGCGGATTGGAGAGGCTCTCTTATCATTCCATCAGCTAGAGAGGTGCATCTCTCTAGCACCAGAAAGAGGGCCTTCTCCGTGTCCGCCTCGGCCCTTTGGAACCTCCTGCCAACTGAGTTACGTCTACAAACAGAGCTCCTGCCCTTTCGGAAGGGCCTAAAAACCTGGCTGGCAGGGCAGGTGTGGGGCTCATGTAATATGGGGTCCCATGTTGGGTGGTTGATCTGATGGGACAGCCACCCCTCTCTCGCTCTTTTAAACTGTTTAGTTTGTTTTGCACTCATTATGTATAATCTTTCTCTTTTTTGTAAGCCGCCTAGAGTCAGGTTCGCCTGATTGGGGCGGGATAATAAATCTAAATAAATAAATAAAAATAAATAAACCGAGTCCCACTCCCTGCTTAATGCAGGAATCTGAATCAAAGCAGACATGACAAATCTGGTTGTCCAATTTTCTCTTGAATTCTTCCAGTGTTGGAACGATCACTATCCCTCAAGATGGTTGGTTCCACTGTTATACTTCTCTAACCGTTAAGAAGCCTGCTCCCCCCTTTCAGCATCTATCTGGCTTCCTGTAGTTTCAGCCCATTATTATGCATCCTGCATTCTGGGATGATGGGAACAGAGCCTTCCCTTTCTTTTTATGATTATATTTCAGGTATTTGAAGAGGGCTATCATATCCCACCCCACCCCACCCCTTCAGTCTCCTTTTCTCAAGGCTAAACAGTCTTTCCTCATAGGGCTTGATTTAAATTCCTCTGATCATCCTTTTTGCCCTTCTATGTACTTGCTCTAATCTGTTTGGTTTCTTCTTGAAATGCAGTGCCCAGAATTGGGTACAATACTCTAGATGTGGTCTAACTAGTGCTGAATAGAGGGGGACTAGTATTTCACAGGTTTTGGGGGCTATACTTCTGTTAATGTAGCCTAAAACAGTGCTGGAATTTTTTGCAGCTACGTTGCACTGTTGACTCATTTCTATGACATTTCCAAGATCGTTCTCACTTGTAGTATTACTGAGCCAAGTATCCCCCATTTTGTAACTGTGCATCTGTTTTTCATGAGTAAGGGGCAACATGTCACCAAGCACCAGTTCAGGGCTGGAGCTAAAATTATATGGAATGAGATAGCTGCCTGAAGGATTAACTGCTGCATGGTATGGAATGGACAGAAATCCCAGCTCTCTTTGTTATTCTCCTCTATTTGGAGACAGAGCTGTGGATTTCAGGTTGTGTATGCTACATCCCAACCCTTAATCAGGGCTCTCCTGTAACACATGCTAAAAAAAGAATCAACTGTACATCCAGGAAAAGATATAGCTTTTGACAGGGCTAGGGGCCATTTCTTTAGATAATCCAGCTGTTGGAAGGGCTTCACTCCCAAGGGGCATGGCTGAAGTAGAAAGGACTATGGCCAAAATAGTTAATTAGTGGATTTTATGTAGTAGCAGTAGCAGTAGCAGTAGCAGTAGTATCATTAAATAGAATACTGTATCATCAATAATGTATGCCTTTATTTAAACATCATACTTACCTTACGAAAGCAACAGCACCATCACAGAACTACGGGTATGCAATTCTTTGATGCTTAATAGACTGCCATATATCAAGTCACCAGATTAACATTGAACACTTACATTTTATAAATATTAAAACACTTAATCTTTTCTTATCAAAAAGGTGTAAGGAAGGGAAATGCTGAGAAAATATCTGGGAAGAGAGTGGTTGCCAAAGATGCCCTGCTTAAATGAGCACTGATTTTAAAAGAGCTTGCTTACTGTCTTATTGAAGTTCTTCTATGGTACAGATAGACTATAGTCTATAAATCTGCCAGGTTTCAGTAGCCATTTTAGCAGCAAATCATGGTTTTCTAAAACATATTTTTCTGGGGAGCACTAAGGAAAACCAAGGGCTACAAAAATATTTGGGTACACACAGTTTACAAAATCTCTTTGTCAAGACATGCATGAAGTAGAAAGACTTCTGTACATATGATGGGGATTCTGAATTTAGATTGGGAGCACCTAAAGCAACACAATGTCTTAGGCTAGGCCTGTACCAGTTTATGAGGTGAACAGAAATAATTTTGCTGTTGTGTCCAAGAGCAGAAGACAGGAGAAGAAGATGCTAACCTTCTGATACCTTTGGTCTGAGGCAAACATGCTAATCTGATGTCTCATAGGAAGACCTGACAAATTCATTACACTGTGAGAACCTTCTTCAATCAGAATGACAACTGCTCCCATCCCTAGCCAACATGGCCTAATTAACTTAAAGTGTCTTCTTCTTGACTTCTTTTTTTACTCCTTTGGTTATCGAGGTGTAATTAATTAAAGTGTAATTCAGCTTTTCACATGAACACACAAATGTTTGACCTTAAGCATAATGGATGCTATAAGGCTGCATGTCCTGCACATTATTAGTAAGGAGGAATTCCTGTTAAAATCCATCCAACATATTCCCAAGTAACTGAAAATGAATATACTGTAAATATGTGACCTGATGTCACAATGCAAAAGAACCACTATTGTTTTGTTTCATGTCAGTTTCATTAGTATGATTTTCATGTGCACTTCCTACGGCCTTGAACTATGCAGGTGCTTGCCCTATACTTGACATTTTTTGAGTCAAAGAGCATCTCAAATGTCTAGGCAGTGATCCATTTAAACTCTGGGGTCATGTGGAATTTGGAGTGATATTTGAAGACATGCAGGGTAAAAGCTAAGCCATCTACTTTTTCATGAACCTTTAAATTTTGCTTTCAGTCAATTCTTTCTAGGGAAGGATGAAGTTTAATATTGGTATAACTTTTTGAAAATCACCAAAGTACTTCCTTGAGCACTACTGTTTTGTAAAGAGAGCTAGAAATCCTCAACAAAAGACACCTGTCCACCATATCTTAGAGACAAAAAGATGAAGTATTAACTCTTTAATGATCAGCTGTGACTCTTAAATGGTGAAATCTGTTTGTGAATGCTGGGATGCAAGAGAGTGCTTAGTATCCACATCACAGATAGTTGGAAACATAGTCAAAAGTTCAGAAAACAAAATTTAGGCTGTAAGGCCAAAGCTTATTACAGGAGCTTCAAGATAGACTCTGGTACTACAGTTTGGTTGGTAACTTCTAGTGTCATGTGTCTCTTGGAGAAAGTACATTCAACTTGTTCCAATTAGGGAAGGCCAAATTCTTGGTTGTTGTTGGTCTTTTGTGAACAAAATGCTATTCATCAGTTAATACAGTGCATAGAAAGCAACTCATAGTTAGAGAGGATCCCTATAACAATAGAGAAGTCAATAGGAAGTGATAGGGGTAGGGATGGAGAGGTTGTGGATTATCACCTGAGGGTCCCATTGCTATTAGGTATGGTGATACTTGAGTTGTAGACAGAGTGTCACATATGGGTGACCAAGCCCAACTATGATCCAAGTGAGCCTTCTCCACCTCTCCACCCAGTACACATCCCAGGCCATTTAGTAGACTACCTGGTTAAGGATGGTGGGACTTGGAGAATACAGCTCAGGGACAACTGATCTAAGGCAACAGTGATGCTCTCACAAACTCTTTGTAATGAACAATCTGTAACCTGGCCCGGAAATTAAAATGGTCTTTAACAGATTCTGTTGTGTGAACTGGCTTCCAACTAGTGAGAAATATGAAGGACAAATCTCTACAAGCTTACTGAAGCTTGACTGCAAGTCAAGTATCATTATTCTGTAATTTCAGCCAAGTAGTGAAGAAACTTAAAGGCTTTCTAGCACTCAGGATTCCTGTCATCTCTTCTTCATTTCCTGAAATGCAAAGCACAGATTCTTGCAGACGGCAAGCTACTTGCCTTATTTCATCAGATGAAAATGCATTCAGTTCCCCTTCCATGTATAACTTTACAGTTTCCTTCTTTATGAAAGGCCTCTGGATTCTGCTTTAGGCAATAACAGCATCAAGTGGCATTCAGGGTTACTTTTCTTTTCACCTGCCAATCAGCTATAAACTGGAAGTAGTTTTGTACACACACATACTGTATATTTCTACACACACGCTAGACTGCTTTCTGCTTTAATTACTAAAAGCAGTATACTATTTCCTCACACACACAAAAACTGTGTGTCTACATATATCTATAATTTCAAACATAGATTCTCTTTGATGATGTGCTTACAAATCTATTCCATGATATACTTTAATACAGGTGCCAATACTTAGACAATGAGCAATCGCATCTCATCTTTAAACCCCGCTAAAGCAGGAAATATATTTAATGGCTTTGTTTTTATGATGGGTCTCTGTCCCAGCTCCTGCCAACCTAGCAGTTCAAAAGCAAGAAATTGCAAGTAGATAAATAGGGACCACTTTGGTGGGAAAAGATCTTGGGGACATGAAAGGAGCCTCATTTGGGCATCCTCTGAGCGGAATCTCTCCAGCAAAAATCCTTTCAAACCAGAATAATTTCTGACATGCAATTTTTATTACTAATAATGTCACTCTGATATAACAATATGACCATTTTTATAACAACATCTTGAAATGGTCTGTGACATTTAATATGAATTTGGGCTGCAGCCCACAGACCATACAATGAAGAAAGTTTGATAGTCATGGAGGTCTTATGTGACCCTTGCTTTTCTGGTAATAACAAGTCTTTCATTCTAAACCAGTAAAATTTCCTGCTTTATTACAAAGGAGCTAATGTGGTGTGGCATAATAAAAAGTAGAGACATTACGCTGCCAACAAAAGTCCACACAGTCAAAGCAATGGTATTCCCTGTAGTAATGTATGGTTGTCAGAGCTGGACCATAAGGAAGGTTGAGCAAAGAAGAATAGACGTCTTTGAAATGTGATGCAGAAGGAGAATTTTGAGAGTACGCTGGAGAGCAAAGAGATCAAATAAGTCCATCCTGAAGGAAATAAACCCTGACTGCTCCTTGGAAGGACAAATATTGAAGATGAAGCTAAAGTACTTTTGACATCAAATGAGAAGAGAGGACTCACTCGAGAAGGCCTTGATGCTGGGAAAGATCGAAGGCAAAAGGAGAAGGGGACGGCAGAGGATGAGATGGCCAGATGACATTGTTGATGCAATGGGCATAGAGCTGATCAAGCTGCGGAGGAGGGTGGAGGATAGGGCTGCCTGGCATGCAGTGGTCCATGGGTTTGCAAAGGGTCAGACTCAATTATGCGACTGAACAACAAAATTAGTGGACAGAGTGACAGACAGCACACACTTGGAACTCAGGAGACTTAGATTGAATCCACACTCTGCCACAAAGGCTTATTGTAGGATAGTGGTATGGAGCTTCTAAAATCACTTTTCATATATCTGACTTACTTGGAGAACCCTGTTAAGAGTCACTATAAACTGAAAGCAACTCATTGTCATCGCTCTCTTTCTCTCTCACACACATATACGCAGAGACAGACAGACAGACAGACAAAGAGGGTGTGTTACATATGTTCATTTATTTGATTAGCTTTGTAGTAGATCAGGGATTCTCAACTTGCGGCCTGTGGGCTGGACATGGCCTGCGGCAACATTTCATGTGGCCCACCACCACCTCCACCACACCAGGAAGTGCGATGTGGTGGAGGAAGGGCAAAATGGCTGTCTGGCCCCCAAAGCTGTCTGAGGGAGTGTGACCTGGCCCCCGGCTTAAAAAGGTTGAGAACGCCTGTAGTAGATAGTGATGTAGGGATGCTCAGACTAATCATAAGGCAAAGAAAATTGGCAGAGTTTGACTGAATCCTAATACAGAACAAAAGCAAAAACTGCTGTGTGAACTCTACTTATATAAAACAGAATAAGGAAGGCCATGCCCTGCTCCTTTAACTCGAGGACCAATTGATGCTCAATTGATGTCCAATTCTGTTTGCTTTTTTTTAATTCTATGGAATCTGTCTCTTTTCTGCAGTTGGTTTTTCTCTACCAAATAACTGCATACTTGGGCACACACTTTAAATTGCATGTATTGAAAAACATATTTACCTACTTTATTAAGGCATGTTTAAGCAGTATTTTGTTCACAACTGACACAAACAAAATAAAGGTTTAAGCATCAACAAACTCATTTTGATACGAGTTTTTGCCCATTATAATCCACTTCTCCCAAATTGTGACTGATCCAAAAATCTCAATGAGTCTTATAACCAGGTGAGGACTGATACCAAAGTTTCCAAAATCCAACTCCAGCACTCTAACCTCTGTAAAACATGATCCTTGAAGTGGTTAGACTATTCAGGAAGGAGTAGGAGAGTTCTTAATTTAAGCTCCCCATTATGCATACATAAATGTTAATATATTTCAACTCAGAAGATTTTCACGATGAATAGGATGTTATACAAGATATCTTGCTATTCCTTCTCCCTCCTCAAATAATTTTCTCCTGTTGCAGAGAATGCATGCTGCATTTTTATTTTTCATTTGTTTGAATTGTTTGTTTTTGCTTTAAAGATCTTTGTACTGCTTTCATATGCTTCATAACGTGTTTTGGACAGCAAAAGTTAAACCAATAAAGTATAAAAAACATCAATTTTTAAAAAAATGTAAAATTGTAGAACAGTAAATATTGTAAATAATGCACATATTACACCCATGTCAATGCATATCAAACATAATTGCTTCACTAACTAATAATCAGTGATTCTTCTTTTGCTGTGCACATTTTTCTATCGTTGTCATATGCTACCTGCTTGGGAGGCTAAATATTTTTGTTGCTAAAACTTAGAAACCTGGTTGACTGCCTAGAGCAGGAATGACCAAACTATGGCCTGGGGGCCTGATGCGCCCCCCGACACCAATTAATCCAGCCTGCGAAGCCAGTGGTAAGATGTCAAAAATTTTACTACCCCACTGTGATGTCATCACAGTGTGGGCAGAGCTAACATCATGATGTCATGACATTGTGGATGGGGCCAAAGAAAAAATAAAAAATAAAAATAAAAATAAGCACGCACACATGCACGCGCACGCACACGCACGCACGCACGCACGCACACACACACACACACCCCTCAACCCACCCACCCACCCACAACACAAACCCGTAAATAAATAAAATAAATAAAATAAATTAAATAAAAATTACATTAAAATACACCCACCCACCCAAACACCCACCCCAAACATAAATCAACCCACCCACCCCAAACACAAAGCCATCACTTACCTGTTAGTATAAGTGTCTGTGCAGCACCATGTTGCAAGATGGATATGGTCATCGTACCGGTTCTCTAGGGTAATATGCAATAATGTAAATGTAAAACAGCTGTACCTCCTTAAGGGTTCTCCAACTGGAATAGCAATTGGAACAGCACAGGTGTAGCTTATTGATGAAGTAATGCCAAGACTTTGTTTAAAAACCCCAAGCCAGGCTGCCAGGCCTTTTTAGGAACTGTGGCAGTACATCAATATAGGTAAAGGTATTAAATACACATTAAAATACACACAGACACACCACATCCAAAGGTGAGTCACTTACCCTGGGGAGCAGGCTATAGGGAGCTTCAGGCTAGCAGCTTCTCTTCCTCCTCCCTGCTTGGGAGGACAGCAAGGAGGCTATGCATACGCGCCATTCATTGTAGGCGTGCATGCACACCAGTGAAAAGGTAAGCCCCAATGGTGGTTCCCCCCAAAAGCTGCTACCGGTTCTCCGGGACATTGGGAAAAGTTACTACTGGTTCTGGCAAACTGGTGTGAACCTATTACATCCCATCACACTGCGAAGCCCTTGTCACTCCTGGAAGTGGAAGTAAAATGCACCCATGCTGGTGTGTTTTACTTATTTTATTTTATTTATTCTTCAAATTTCTATTGCCACCCAACTCGGCAACAACTCTGTGCAGCTAACAGCAATTAAAAGTAACATCAAAAACTAACTAAAAGCCCTTAAAACCCCATTAAAAATTCTAAATAATTTACCCACTAACCCCATCCGTTAAAAGAGAGAGATAAATCTTAATTATAAAAGCCAGCAGTTGGGGGTCACCCCTCCATTGGTGCCCCACACCTGCCCTGCCAGCCAGGTTTTCAGTTTTTTCCTAAAGGGCAGCAATTCCATCTGCAGCCAGGAGTGATGAGGGTTTCACGGACTGGATTAATTGGCATTGGGGGCCTCATCCAGCCCCCAGCCCTTAGTGACCGGCTTCCTGAATCATGTGATCAGCCCACAGCCCAAAAAGTTTGGGCACCCCTGGCCTAGAGACTGAAAGCAAAATGTCAGCAAGCCTGACTATTGACCTTCACTCATGCATTGCTGGTTCACTTGTACAACATCCTCAGTGAAAGATTACAGCTCAGAAAGTAATCTTTCTCCAAGGCTCCTGGCTCCTTACAATTACCAGTTCATACAGCAATATTCACCGATCGTGATGCATAGGTACACTGGAATCTGTGGTAAACGGAATTTGCTGACAGAAGAGGATTAAAACGTCCCCTTGTCTGGTCTCCTATTGAGTGGTTGGAGGTAGCCCTCTACAGATAGACTGAGGCATTGCCCCTGATTCTTGCTGTGGGACATGTTTCCAAGTAAGTTAAAATTGAGTGGGAAAAAGTATCCGTAATACGAATTTCCGTAATGAATCAAAATGCATAACTAGTCCCATTCCCAGCTTCTGATCAGAAGACCCCATAAAATGTTTTCAGTAGGCTATGGTGTTGATTTGTTGTTGTTCAGTCGCACAGTCGATTCCGACCCTTTGCGACCCCATGGACCACTGTCCGGCAGGCACTTCTGTCCTCCACCATCCTCCTCAACCCACTCAGCTTTGTGCCCATTGTATCTACAATACCATCTAGCCATCTCATTTTTGAGCCCTCCACCCTTCCCAGCATCAAGGCTTTCTCAAGTGAATCCTCTCTTCTCATTTGATATCCAAAGTACTTTAGCTTCATCTTTACTATTTGACCTTATAAGGAGCAGTCAGGGTTGATTTCTTCTAAGATTGACCTATTTGTTCTCCTCACTGTTCAGGGGACTCTCAAAACTCTCCTCCAGCACCACATCTCAAAGGCATCTATTCTTCTGCCCATGGTACAGAAAGCCAATGAGAGATCAAGCAGAAGCAGTAGGGACAAACTCCCCTGTCCAGTTCCTGGCATTGGTCATCAACCAAGGTGACCATGTCTGCTGACAAGATGTAGATTTTGAAGTAGAAACTGTTAGTGTAGCATATCAGACAAGAAACAAAACAAAACAAAGTAAAAACAAAATTAAAATAAAGAAGACAAATATAATAAAAATGTTTTGGCACATTAAAGACTAACTGCTCTATTTTACTGAGCTTTCATAAATTAAGTCTGAGGAAGTAGACTTAACCCATGAAAACTCACATTAAAATGCAATGGTTAGTATTTAAGGTATCAAAACATTTTTCTCTTCTTTATTATTTCCTTGCTTTTACTTTTGTTTTGCTTCTCATCTGATATCGTTGCAAGGAAGCATTTTTCAATCTCATATCCTATGCAGCCAGTTCCCCTTGGCTGTCTTTATAAGCCAAGAATGGCCAGGGACCAGTACGTGTGCACATGTGTGCATATGGTAGCCTCCTTTCTAAATATCATGTCCACATCTTCAGACTCCTCCAAATGAAATTATATCCATTATAACAGAACCAGCAGGGCCAACTCTGTATCAGTAGGACCACCTTCAGTGATCAGGATGATACATAATAATAATAATAATAATAATAATAATAATAATAATAATAATAATAATAATAATAATAATAATAATAATAATAATAATAATAATAATAATAATCTGTGTCAGAAATTATTCTGGGTTGAAAGGATTTTTGCTGGAGAAACTCTGCTGGATAAGTTTCGGGATGATATTGATTGAAATTGTCACAATATACCGGAACTATCTGGCAAATGGAATGGTAAAAGAATAGAAAATCATGGAAATACAGTACTGGCAGACATGCAATATCTCCTTCTTTCCATTATAGAATCATTTGTGTAAGCAGCCCTTTGTCTGAAGGCAGCTTAAAGTAAAGCTGAACTTAACCCTACTTAGGCCCCTACTGAAACTCAGTAAATACTTACCATAGTCTTTCAAAATACTGTACATCTTAAAATATCAGATTTTTCTTTATATCTGTCTAATTAAGAACTCATGGAGAAATCCTATGAGCATCTTTAAAGATTCATGGAATCCTCAATAGGATCTGAACACAAAGGTCACATGGATGTGTTGATTGTTTGCAAAAGCATCAAATATGGTTCAGCACTGATGTTACCACTTGAGTTTTAATTCATAGAAATAATTTCCCTTTTCCATGGAGAAGACAGCTTTGCTTATTATGTGGCCCATGGGATGATTCACCCTTTTCCTATCAACACCTGAGTATCGTGGTACACTACTTAGTGCCAAATAAAATTATTCATTGACCTATTACTACTGATGCTGTGTTATGTATGCTATTCCCCTTCAACAGTAATGAGTTTGTCTTAGTTTATTATGAATTATTTTGAGTAAGCACATTATGGAGTGTGTGGTATATAAATAAGCTGTATATCACCATCAGATAAAGAAAGGACCAAGATGAAAGCTGCAGAGGTAACATGTATCCACATATCTGCCAATTGTATTTCATTTGGAGCTACTGAGAGTTAGTTCATACATCACACATTGCCTGTGCTCCAAAATTCCCTTTTATTAATGCACTCACTGAAGTGATTTAGTCTAGAGATAAAAGGGATCGATGATTGCCAAAGCTACATTCAAGAGAATTGGCTGGACACTCTTTTGCTAAATGGAGATAAAAGGCATTCATAATTAGCTATAGTTCCAAAATGGATTATTTTTCTGCAGAGCTTCAACTACATTCTTGAATAGTGGCCCCAAAAACAGCAAAATAGAAGGAAAATGTACTTGTTCAAGTACTGGCTGAAGCAGCTGAGGAAAAAAAAAATCTTCTGGCTGCCATACAATCCAGAAATGTAGCTAAGTGCTAAGTGTTGGAGCTGAGAACTTTCTTCCCAGTTTATTTTTGTTTCCTGAGTTATCCCTTCACAAACAGCTTTCTTGTGACAGTGTTGACACTCAGGGCTCATATATATGCATTCTCTTCATGTGTTTCTCCTACAGCACACACATGTATTTGAACTACCTGTGACTGTTGATAAATTGTCTTATTCTTAATTTTCTTGGAATGAATTCACTGAGAGATAAATAAGAACCAACAAACCATAAAATATATAAAATGCGGAAAGCTGACATATTTTGGGTATATTATGAGGATTTTTTTTAAAAAAAACCCAGATTATTATAGCTGATTATTCAGGTAAAATAAATGGAGAAAGAAATGTAAGAATGACACTTAGGCTGAAACACCATTGTTATAGGTATCATTCCCAGAATAAGAATAACCACACAATGGAATGTGCATAGCTCAAGTTGTATATTATACTGATTCTGTTAATGATTGTTGTTCCACAGCAGCAAAAGTCAAATTTAGCTTTGCTTTATCTATGCCAGGAATTTTTAAACATTTTAAGCCGGGAGCCGGGTCACTCTCCCTCAGACAGCTTTGGGAACCAGACAGTCATTTTGCCCTTCCTCCACCACATGGCAGTCATGTGGTGGGGGCCACATGGAATGGTGCTGTGGGCTGTATATGGCCTATGGGCTGCAGGTTGAGAATCCCTAATCTATACCTTTGCAGAAAAAATTGCCACAGGACAGCAAAATGATGAAGTTGTACTACATTGATGGCTGTATTTTCATTGGCTTGCTGAACATCTAAAAAAAAAAAACCCCAACAATGAAATAAAACTGTGGAGTAAAAGATGGCCTTGAGGACTCTTAAGCATAGGTCTTCTTGCTTAGTATACAGGTACCATAAAGGAAATGAACAACAACAATAAACCAAGGGGCAAGTCGTCCCACAGACAGTAGTGTGAGACACTTACCTCAGTCAACACAATGCTAGGAATGTCAAATCACCCTCAACTCCAAGGAGGCCTCAACTGCTGCTGTAAAGCCCTGTACTGTCCACAGCTGGCTGGGCCACATAGATCTGCTTCTAAAAAATATTATCTCAAAACCAGGAATCAGAGTCTTGACAGCTGTGTGGAGACTGGCATTGGCAACTCTGTGCAACTGGTACTGTTTTCCATAGAGGACAAGAAGCAGTGGCAATGGCAGGGTGTTAAAGGCGAACAGCAGCGGCACTCTCTTACTCAGGCATTCCTGACTCTATGTCTGTTTTCCACTTCAGTTTTGTTAGAGACACTCTGTTGTCAGAAGAGTCCTAAAACTGCTTAATTCAGTATCACATTTTTCATTATGGTTCAGTGTTCTGTTTTTACCACCACAGCATTATTATAGAGTAAAAGAAGACTGCTTGCTCTCCTTTTTCCAGGCTGTTCAGGTACTAGATGATTGCCTTGTCGTAGATTCAATATTGTATATGACAGAAGAGTAATATGGAGCAGATTACTTTCACAGTTACAACTATTTTGTCAGTTAACAACAACAACAACAACAACAACAACAACATTATTATTATTATTATTATTATTATTATTATTATTATTATTATTATTATTATTATTATTATTATTATTATTATTATTATTATTATTATTATTATTATTATTATTATTATTATTATTATTATTATAATATACCCCACCACAATTGGTGCAAAAACCACTCTGGGTTGCCTACAACAATTAAAACAACCAAACAAGAATATGGTAATATAAAGAACAGAACAATCCAAACAAAATAAAACTAAATGATTAACATTAATAATAAAATACCTACCTAACGGCATTAATAAATTTAGAGCAGGGGTCCTCGACCTTTTAAAGCTGCAGGCCAGTTCACACTCCTTTGCAGGCCATTGGCAGCAGTAGCAGTGGTGGTGGGGTGTGGGTATGGGTGGGGCTCTGGGTAGTCCCATCAATATCTGTCCTGCTCTAAGCGCAGGGGAGAAGGACAGCCTGGACTCCTCCTTCACCAATGCCATGCAGCTCCTCCAGGCCAGTAAGCAGGGAAGCATTGGGGAGAGTTGGGGCTCGGGGTGGTCTCATCAACACTGTTGGTGGGACCACCCCGAGCCCCAACTCCCCCCCCCCCAAATGCTTCCCTGCTTACTGGCCTGGAGGAGCTGCATGGAATTGGTGAAGGAGGGGTCCAGGCTGTCCTTCTCCCCTGCACTCAGAGCAGGGTGGATATTATAAGGCTTACAACATCCACTCTACAATGGAGCACCGTTAGGGAGATGCCAAGCCAAGGAGAGGGCACAAGGAATGAGGTGGTGGTGGTGGCGGACGTGGAAGCAGAGACGAGTGAGGGTGCAGGGTGGATGAAATGGTGCCACGGGCTGTATCCAGCCCACGGGCTGTAGCCTGAGAACCCCACACAGCTCAATGCCCTTTCTGGAGCAGCTTGTCAAGAAATACACTCTTCTGCACATCAATGTGATAAGTCTATGCAGACTGGTGTTGCCTTTCAGAAAATAAACCCAAGTAAACACATATGCTTCCTCTACATGCTTTAATAGCATCTATGCTTAAATTCATGCATGCCAAAGCATAATTATAGAGATGGACAATTAAATCTGGCATTTATTTATTTTTTAAATCCAACAGGTTTACCAGGATTGTAGTTATTCTCTTCTTCCCACATCAATCAATACAAGAGTGTAATGACCATTGACATATAACTTTTTATTTGATGTGATCCTTCAGTTATCTCCTGTTTCTCTGTGCTGTATTTATTGTCACATTTATGCTTGTTATGCTTTTTGGTGCCATCCCTGGCAGAAACCTCAAGAAAGGAGCAAGGCGCAGTGCCTGCTAAAATAACTATATCATGTAAATTGGATGTGCTACCTGTAGGCACTGGAAGCTATCGCTCACTCTGACCCTTTATGAGCCTGACCATTTTCTCCCTTGTCCTATATTTTGCCCATATGCTGGAATTTAAGACAACATTCAGCACTGGCTAAGTATAAAAAATGGTTTTAATGCTTCACACTGACACCTGAATCCTATCAATTTTTCTCTGTTTCATTCCTACCAGTAAGCCGACCAATTGGCTTGTGCAAGCAATTCAGGGGGAAAAATGTAATCGAGGTTCCTCTTTTCAGAAAGGTACTTCTGTCCAATTGTTTTTATCTTGAGAATACAGTTCTGAGGTCTGTTTCAAAAGATGTCCTTCAGCAGGCGGCATGAATTGCAAAATCAGTCACACAAATGGCCCACCATATATAAAATAACCAATATATCAAGTGAGCAGGAACCAAGCAGCAGTTAAAATAACTACTAGATCACTAATGCTAAGCTTACAGTGTAGTTCAACACACAGATACATCCTGAAAATGAAAAAGCATGTTTTTTCAAAGCTTGATCTATATTAGTGCTTCATTTTTTTTATTCAGGATATTACACATTTTGAAAAGTGTATGCTAATAAGTTTATTTTTAAATTCTCATAACATTATGAAATTACAAGTAACTCTACAGAAGACCAGGAATTATTATTTTCTCTTGTGTCCAAAATCCTATGTTTAAATCAAAATTGTGCTAAGCCAATTAAAAGAGAGAGTGAAACCGCTGCCATTGAAAGACAGCAAACTGTTAATTGTACAGTTGTTTCTTGATGGCCAAAATCCTGTTGTTTTGATTAGTAAATTTCCATAACATAGGCTCTATGAATCTATGTCAACTCCTCCATAAGTTCCATTGATTCAATGGGCCTACTATAGTGTGATTTACAGGGTACAAAGAAAGAGCTGCCTCGAAGATTGTGGTATTTTTGAACCACAATCGGGCTTACTCTGTTAACAGTAACCTTGTGTTGCTGGCAAATATTTCACATACTGGGTCAAGGCAAAAGGAACTACAGAATGAATTCACCAAAAGGTACCTTCAGCTTGGCAGTTTCATGTCTGGCCTAGACATGGAAGAAGAAGAGGGCGGGGGAGAGAAATGTGATTCACTATGCTAAGCAGCAGAATTTGGGCCACTTCATTTTTCATGTTAGGAATGAGGAGACTGTTGGGATGATATTCCTCAAAAGCCAAAATAAAATAAAATAGCCAGCTATGGATGGAATGGACATTTATTTTTTGCTGCTGTATCTTAAAAAGGCCAGTCTTAATGTGTGCTGTGCATCCATATGGAGTATGCAGATTGGCACACAGATGAGCACAAACAAAGTTAGTTTTCAACTCAAATCTAGAACCAAATCAAGCTTACTCACATATATCTCAGAAAATTAAAGCACGTAGCAATGAATCGAAATCTGAAATATTACTACCAATTTGAATTCAGAGTAAGACAGAGATGCGGTCAATGTATTTTCCAAAGTGAAATGTTTCTCTTCAAGTTCTACACACGAGAATGGAAGGATGAGGCAATGAGAGGAACTGCTACATCCGGAAATTTCACCCAATTCTGACTAAAAAGAAGGTATAGTTGTTTGTTAAATTCTAAAAGTTTCAACTTATAATTTGGACAAATTTGAATTTATTTTAGCATTTCCCATTCCTTGCTTCCTCAAGAGAAAGGTTGAATCATTCTTGAGAGGTCTGGGTTGATCACTGATTCAAAATTTTATAATTCCAGTTCTTCTTCTTCTGTATCTAAGCCAGATGTGAAATTGCCAAAATGAAAGTAATCTTTAGTGCAGGGATTCTCAATCTGCAGCCTGTGGACCAGATTCAGCCTGTGACACCATTTCATGTGGCCCGCCGCCGCCGCCGCCGCCGCCGCCGCCGCCGCCGCCACACCAGGAAGTGCCATGTGGTAAAGGCAAAATGGCCATCTGACCCCTGAAGCTGTCTGAGGGAGCGTGACCTGGACCCAGGCTTTAAAAGGTTGAGAAGTCCTGCTTTAGTGAGTTCATTCTGCAATTCCCTTAATCTAACCTAGTGTTAAAAACACATGAATTTTGTCTGAAGGACTCCAGGTCATCTTTTCCTTGTGTAATAAGAAAAAAGAGAAAGAAAGGGGAAGTAAGAGCAATGGAAAAGCTTTAGTGTTCATATTTATGGGAGGTGTTCTAGAATTCTCAGAGTTTGGTCACTGACTTTAAAAAGAATGTGCATCATTCCCTGATGCTTCAGGTTCAGCAGAGGAAATGTACTTGAACCATTCTCTGGAGTACACTAAAGCAGCCATCAAAAAAGTATTCAGAATGTCAGTTATAATGGCTTGTTTCTTGGATTTCAACTCCCAGCATTGAACAGCCATCATAGCCATTTAAGTATTGACTTGAGCATTCTGGGACATGGAGTCCAGGAGGAAACCTGTTTTCCCATTGCTGATCAGTCTGTTTCTATTCAGTTAGTTTTCCTTGTCATTCACAATTGCTTTTCTGCAAAAACAATAGCCACCACAGCAATATGGAAGGCGCAGAAAACAATGGCTGCATACAGAACTCAACTATGGAAGCTACCATGGCAACCGGAACTGATGCCAGCAACATATGATGAGGCAAGCAGTCAGCACCTTGTCAGAATGCCACTGCAGTTGGCATTGTGCCCCCCAACCCACATATTGAACAGGATACTGGCTAATAAAAATATAGCAATATTATAATGGAAACATTAAAACAACAAAAAGCAGCTACATAAAATATAATAAACAACTCTGTTAATAAAATAATCCACAAGGACATTTTTTTTAAAATGATATATTACAACATGAGGGCAGAAGGTTTCAGGTACATTTGTGTTTGGGAGACAGAACTCTTTCCATATTTCCCCTTAAATGTATATTTTCTTTTGCTGTGGAAGGTAGAAGAAATGCAATTTCACTTGTAGCCACCCATGGATATTTTCTTTTCTTTTTTTTTAATTTTTTTAAAATTTTTATTTTAAGGTTTTTACAATATTAAAAACAAACTAACAAAACAGTCTACAAAACATAAAAGAAACAATTACATACAAACAAAGAAAAAAAAGTAGTTCCCACATACATCCTACAGCGTTAAAAGATGAGAAGAGGGAGAAAAAAAATACATATCAATATAATATAATGTAGTCAGACATTATTTTCAATACATTTACTATACTGTATATTTTCACCTTTATGTCTACTCTCCTCTTTAAGCACCATATTACAACTTTATTATTTTGTACATGGTTCCTACCACCCAGTGCACTACAGTCCTTGAGTCTACCAGCCACTCCTTTTACAACTCAATCATTCTGCCAAAAATACACTGTATTCGGAGCAGGTTTTTCTCCTTTATTATCCATCAATGTGTGTTGCAAAAAAGGTTTCCAAATGTCCCAAAATCTATTTTGTTTTATTAATCCCCTTTTTATATTTAATTCCCATGTAAGTTTTTCATTTAATGCCATATCCCAAATATCAACATACCATTTACCAATTTCAAAATTCATATCACCTTTCCAATTTCTGGCTACTTGTTGTCTCGCCAATGTCAAAAAGATAGACAATAACTCTTTTATATTTTCCTCTAAATTCAAATCCTCTAAGTCCGTTAATAAAACAATTTTTTCATTCAACTTTAAACGGATATTTAAATTTTTTTCTAATTCTTGTTCCCTTTTATGCCAGAAATTGGAAATAATTTTACAATCCCACCACATATGTTTGTATGACCCATGGATATTTTCTATCTTCCCAGAATGATCCTCGAATGCTAAGACAGAAATTGAGGCAGGGTGGGATATTTCCAGCTCATTATCAATCTTAACTCTTCATCCTCCCTGCAAGTGGTTAAGATGTTGACTGGAAGGCGGCAGATCAGCAGTTCGGTACCCGAGTATGGCATGATGGAATGATCTCCCATCTTTGTCCCAGCTCCTGCCAACCTAGCAGTTTGAAAGCAAGAAATTGCAAGTAGATAAATAAGGACCACTTCAGTGGGAAGGTAAGCAGTGTTCTGTGCACTCCCATGTCTAGGCATGCCTGCCTAGACAAAGGCAGACGCAGACAGAGCTGGCTCTTTAGCTATCAACAGAGATGAGCGCTGAATCCTAGAGCTGGATACAACTGGCTTTCGAGTAAGAGTGACCTTTACCCAGTGGTGGGCTCAAAAAACTTTTACTACCACACTGTGGGTGTGGTATGGTAGGTATGCCCAAGGGGAAAGCCCTGTGTTGCACCCGAATTAGGACTACTTTATTTCAAAACTTGGATGGGTGGGGCCAGTCAGAATTTCTGTTACTGGTTTGGCGAACTGGTGCGAACCTGCTGATCCCCACCTCTGCCTTTGCCTACATTTCTTTACTAGATCCACTGGGAGAACTGAAATTACCCTTAAAAATCCACTGTAAAACCCAAGGGATAGGTGGGTTAGGAGAGGGAAGGAATGAGCTTTCAGCTTGTCTGTGGTGTGGATTGGCTTCATTTCAGAGCAGCTGGGCTTTTCATTGCTTTTATTACCCCGTTGAAGAAACTATAATTCTTATACATCACCAGGGTAGCTTTTTTAAAAAGTCACTAATAAATGTATCTTCCCTGCTTCATGGAAATTAATCAATCCGTACCTTGCTGCTACTGCTATTGCTGCCTCCATGACCACCTCAGGAACATCACAGAACTCTCTCTGCCTGCTGGAGAGGGAGAATGAGGGCCAACTGTGTGGACCAGCTAGCTCAGCCATAAAGACCTTGCTGCTACTGCTATTGCTGCCTCCATGACCACCTCAGGAACATCACAGAACTCTCTTGCCTGCTGGAGAGGGGGAATGAGGGCCAACTGTGTGGACCAACTAGCTCAGCCATAAAGACCTTGCTGCTACTGCTATTGCTGCCTCCATGACCACCTCAGGAACATCACAGAACTCTCTCTGCCTGCTGGAGAGGGGGAATGAGGGCCAGCTGTGTGGACCAGCTAGCTCAGCCATAAAGACCTTGCTGCTACTGCTATTGCTGCCTCCATGACCACCTCAGGAACATCACAGAACTCTCTCTGCCTGCTGGAGAGGGGGAATGAGGGCCAGCTGTGTGGACCAGCTAGCTCAGCCATAAAGACCTTGCTGCTACTGCTATTGCTGCCTCCATGACCACCTCAGGAACATCACAGAACTCTCTCTGCCTGCTGGAGAGGGGGAATGAGGGCCAACTGTGTGGACCAGCTAGCTCAGCCATAAAGACCTTGCTGCTACTGCTATTGCTGCCTCCATGACCACCTCAGGAACATCACAGAACTCTCTCTGCCTGCTGGAGAGGGAGAATGAGGGCCAACTGTGTGGACCAGCTAGCTCAGCCATAAAGACCTTGCTGTCTCTCTTGACTGTATTGTATTTTTACACTGTATTTTATTGTATTGTTTTTTTCTTTTATGTAAAATTTATTGTGTTATCTGTGCTGCATCTGTTGTTATATTTTTATATTATGCTGTATTTATATTTGAGATTGTGATACTGTATATGTTTGTGTTATGTGAGCCCCTCTGAGTCGCCTCAGTGAGGTGAGTAGAGGGGCATATAAATCTAATTTAATAATAAATAATAATAAAAAAATAATAATTGTTGAAAAGGTCTAAAAGGTCTAGTTATACAGCAACCCTATCTTGCTCTTTGGGCATCTCTGATGTAATGCTGAAAGCCCTATCAGCATTAACCCAACAGGCAAGAAAAGAGAACCACCTTTTCCCCCTATTATTGTTAAAACTATTTCCCTTTCTTTGCAAGCACCGTAGAGAAATCATTTACACCCAGTGCTGGGACAATGGTTGCTAGGGATGAGACCCAAAACAATTGAAAATATTTTCCAGCATAAAAATTAGGTACTTCCTGCCACATAATTCCTAGTAGGGCTGAGGGAAAGCCTTAAGGTTCATGTTTCTCTATCATTGAGGCTTTCTCTCTCCAGCCATGTTTCATTCTATGACCAGTAAGATGACACTTCAGAGATTCTTCAAGTGCCTAACAATCTCTATTATAAAAGATCAACACATCACCGTTGTATGAAATTGCCATCGGTTGGCACAAACCATGCTCATCAAAAGATGACTTTAGATATTCACAGGTAGAGAGGGAGAGATAGCAGAAATACTAGGAATTAATTGCAGAAAAGTATTTGACTCAATGTTTCACATTAAATCATATTGATGGTATTCTCATCTACTGAATTACATTCAATATTTATATATTGATTCAATCCAATCCGATCTGATTTGATTCAGTTTGATTTATAGTCTACCTTTCTCCCAGAAATGGGACACAAAGCAATTTCCAACACAGTTTAAAAACAAATACCATTTTAAAAGTACATTATAAATAATGAGCAAAATCCTTCCATCATCCATCATCACTAATATTTAATTTAAGCTAATTAAAAGCTTTATGTTGTCCTATGGCTGATTTGGCCTAATCTGATGACACAAACATACAACATCACTGATTGGGAAGAAAAGGCTACCACTTAATTAGTTACAGGAGCAACTCTGGTTTAGCATTGGGAATGGATCCAGTTAATTGGGAAACATGAATGCTGCCCAATGCCAACCACCATCTCCTCCAGGCACCAACGAAGCAGTGGGGAGGGGGAGCAAGTCAGGAACAACAATCTCTTGAAGCTCCAAGTGTCTACATACCTCTCTATGGCTCCTGCTATCCAAAGGGCATTGCTGGGCTCCTAGACTCCTAGCAAGGACATTCCATGACCCTGCCCATTGGCTCCTTTAAGTGGCTTTCACCATATCTAAAGGACACAAGTCCCTCTAAGTATGGCCTTTTAGGTTTCCTCCACATGAATAGGAGTTCACTTTTTGAATAATAAGAATTATATGTCATTGGGGAGGGAGGGAGAGGCATCAGGATTTTAGAGATGCTTAGGTGGAGCATGGCCAAAAAAAAAAAAATGTTGGGAACCACTGAAGATCCATCCCAATGTTCCCAAACATAACAAAATTGTGATGATAGTACAGAGCAACCACAATCCTTTCTACATTATATCAGACACTGTCCCCATTTATGAACCAGATACACAGAACCACAAGCATCCTTCACCAGAGTGCCCTGGAAAAATATTTATAATGATCACATTCCCAATTATATAGCATAACAATGTTGCCCCATAACTTTGGAAAGAGAGAGTAGGAGGGCAAGGCCACCAAAGAGTATGAGGGAGAAATTTTGCACTGGTGCACCATGACAACTTCTCCAAATCAGCGTGCTGGCTCACAGCCTCCCCTACCTCCTTCCTGTCACACTGACCAATGGCTTGATCATCACAATCTTTCACTGTTTGCCCTCCAGCAACCATCAGCACCAGCCATATGGAGCTGCTATGCTAGGAGTCCAACCACACTGTCAGCATCTGGCCAGACTGCTACACCAGCAGCAACACAACCCAAGGCAGGTCTGGAATCAATCCCTCCCTCATTTTGGGTTCTGAGGCTCTTTAGGGGTCCATTTTGCCGTAGGGAAGGAATCCTCAGGGTGGAAGAGCCCTTGATAGTAAAATATCACTGCTTGATAGCTGTTGTTGGAATCAAGATACTAGTTGTGATCCAGTGGTGATTTTTGAGTATTAAAAGATCCCCTTCAGCAGTTCGATTCCCAAGTACTGCAGGACTGAATGAGCTCCCATCTTTGTCCCAGCTCCTGCCAACCTAGCAATTCGAAAGCAAGAAATTGCAAGTATATAAATAGGGGCCACTTCGGTAGGAAGGCAACAACATTCCATGCACTCCAGTGTCTATTCATGCCTGCCACATGACCACAGAAATGTCTGCAGCTTTGAAACAGAGGTGAGCACTGAACCCTAGAGTCAGATATGACTGGCTTTCAAGCATGGGAAACCTTTATCTTTAAGGAGCCTCAGGACTGAAACGGGAGAGGAGATAGGAAGCTGGTACTTATTAGTAGTGCCAAATAATGATTCAGGGCAACAAACAACAACTAAAACTAACCATGAAATATATTGCTCAGTAATCTTACTGGAGATACACAGACGAGATGGAGAGTTGTGTAAGTGTTCCACTTGTTTTGGCATGTTTTCCATCACATGCTCACTCTTGAACTGGTTGCAACTGATCACTAAATTGGGTATGTGACTGGCAGCCTTCAAGAGCGGGGTGGAGTGGAGAGATGTTTACACTATTTCCCTTTGGTTCCACTACAACAAAGCACTGGCCATTAAACTTATGAAACAGGAACAACTTGATAAAAACTGACAGATAATGCAATTAAAACATCAGGTAAGATCTATATCCCTACATCCATACCTCTATCTGGCCAGGTTATCCTGCTATGGTAATAGAGTAGACCATACTGCCAGAGACTCAGGTGGTGGTTAATTAACATGACAATCCTGAGGATTAACAGCATTTGGTGGCAAAGACCACAGGGAAGGGTGATGGTCCCCAAGTGGATTAAATCCCACTTGAATCCATCTTGATGGAGGGCAGCAGCTTCATTAATACTGAGGAGAACTCTGTGTGCCAACTGGAAAGTGACTCAGGGAAGCAAATCAGTGGTCTGGGTGTCATGCTGCGATGTGGAAGGCAAATGGAAGGCCACTGCATTATATTCTCAGGACAATCCATTTGGAAGTGGATGGGGTGCTTGAAGTACTAGAAGAAGAAGATGAATACAATCAGCATTCATCTAAACCAGAAAGTAGTCACTCCATAGCAAACTACACTTGAAACAATTCTAATTCAATCTAAACAAGGAAAATCTTAGTTTAGGAGCCACCACTGCCGAATGTTGTTTCTTGTTAAAACAGTAATACTATCAAAACAATGTAAGAGGCCAAGTAAGAAAGAGCTTTATCTTTAATTTTTTTTACAAAAAGTGTGGAACCAATCCTGGGTATCCCCATGTTGTACAGTTATAGGTGCTTGATATCAATTTAACTGGCATAGCGCCATCCTGAGAAATCTCAGATTTGAAATTTAGTGACCAGAGTGATTTAGCAGCCACTATCTCACAACAAACTAAAGATCTCTGGAGTCCTTAAGGAGCTGACATGGCAGTTAAAAGAAGTATCAGATTGGTTTGTCTAGATACCTTCTGTAGTTCTAAGATGACATTCCATAAATCAGGACTGAGAGTGAACTCTTATGTTTGTTTACTGTGTAGGCTTCTGCAGGTGGCATTATCACCAGAAGGACTTGTGTAGGTAGGGTGGTCATTGCTCCAACACCACAAAGAAAAACAGGCATTACCAGAAAAAGAGGCATTACCAGAACTGATGAACTAATTTGACCCAGGCTATTTTACACCAATATAAAACAACATTATAGGTAAAAATAAAGGTCTCCATTGCTCGAAAGCCAGTCATATCCAACTCTAGGGATCAGTGCTCATCATGTTGTAGTGGTTAGGCTGCGGTGCCAAAACTCTATTCACAATCTGAGTTTGATCCTAGATTGACTCAACCTTTCATTGTTCTGAAGCTAATAAAATGAGTATCCAACTTGTTGGAGGCAAAATGCTAATTCTAATTACTTGTGAATTGCCCAGAGAGTGCTTGAAATGCTATGGGGTTGTACATAAGCATAATTACTATTGCTGTTGCTATATAAATCAAATAACTAAATAACAGTGCATAACAGCTTCCTGAAATGCCTCCATGCCTTTGTTTTTCTGCAGCTCACTGAATAGAAGACATGTGAAGAATAAATATCTCTGTTATTTATGAGAATGCATCATCTACAACTATGTGAAAACAACAAAAACATTAATGCAACTCCCTTCAGGTAATTCTTATGTTAAATAAAACGAAGACTAAATAATCCTCTCCCACTCCCCAAACAAGAAAAGGTGTGGGCAAAACCTTTTAAAAATATTTCTTAATTATTGTCATTGTTGAAATAAATACATAACATTTAGTTTCTGTTCAAAAAAGGGAAGAAACTAAATGTTAAAGTAAAGGTAAAGGTCATCCTTGCTTGAAAGCCAGTCATATCCAACTCTAGGTTTCAGTCCTCATCTCTGTTTCATAGCCGAAGAGCCAGCGCTGTCTGCTTCTGCCAACGTTTTCATGGTTTTGTGGCAGACATGCAGTTCACATTCCCACCAAAATGGTCCCTATTTATCTACTTGCAATTTTTTGCTTTCAAACTGCTAGGTTGGCAGGAAAATGTTAACATAACAAAACAAATGAGATGAGATCTAAGGAATGCAAAGAATTCCAGTTCATTGTGATCCACTGAATAAGTCTTTAGTGGCACTGCCCTGTAAAGAGAAGCTAAATCCCATCCTGTTTTCTGACTTGCATGGCCTACCTTTGGACTCACACGGCCATCTAGAGGCTGCATGGAGAAATGAAAGAATTGGTTCTGTTAAAAACAACAAACAAGAGGAGGGTTGGTAGAAAAAGCAGCATTACCAAAGTGGCAAAAAGGCTTTTCTTTAAGATAGAGATAGAAAGAACGTGTGCTGTCAATTTGTTTCTGGCTTATTGCAGTCTTTCCAGATATTTTAATTGTCCCCATCTAATCTAGAGACACTCTGGGACCATATAACTTGCCCAAGGCTGACCCGTTGGCTGACTCATCTGGCTCCATAGCCAAGTATCCAACTCATTGAGCTATCCAACCAAGAGAGAGTGTATATAGAGCAGGAGGATGAAGCTATTGGGCCTTCTTCCCCTCTTTCATCTTGGTGGTCCTGACTCTCTTTTGTAGATGGTACAAAGTCTTTCTTTTTAAAGTATTTCTGTTCCTCTTTTTAATTTTTTTAATTCCTTCACTAATTTTATTGTTTTGTTGTCCCTCATGGTGGACTGGTTTCCTTCAGAGATCAGGAGAAAGGAGGAGGAAGAGGAGGAGGTGTTCCAATTCAAGGTGCAGCCACAACAACAAACTTAGGGAATGAAAAGAAGGAAAAACCAAGGCTTGGAAGGAAGGAAGGAAGGAAGGAAGGAAACTCTGTGACTTGACATATGAGATGGTTCTGAAGAAGAAGAGAGAAGATCATGGAAGGAGAAGCAAGAAGGAGAAAAAGCCTTAGTTTAGAGGATGGGTTCCAAACCTTTTCAAGCCAGGGCCTGGTCACACTCTCTCAGTCAGCTTTGAGGGCCTGATGGCCATTTTGCCCTACCTGCACAATGGGGGTGGCCATTTTGTCTCAACAACTTCAAAGGGGCAGCCATTTTGTTTCTTGAATGCCCTTGGATGGGTAGGCCAGGGGGCCACATGAAATGGTACCATGGGCCAGATCCAGCCCATGGGCCTTAGGTTGGGAACCCCTGGTTTAGAGCAATGTGCAGCTGTAGCAATAGATGTGGAAGTCAAGAAGGAGTGGATAGCGATGATCTTAAATTTTTTTTAAATGCATATTGCCACTAATCTTCTCTACCTCATCTGGGCAGAATCCAGATCAATTGTAGACATGGGCTCATATGTGGCCATTCAAATCTAGACCAATGGTCATTGGATCTGTTTGCCTGATGGTCTCTTTTCTTTGTCCTGATCTTTGTGTGAACTGCTCAGGGTGGCTTGTTTTTCCCCAGCTGAACAGTTGGATAAAAATGCTCCTCCTTATTCTTCCTATGGTTCCTACGGTTAGTCTTTCCTCCTTTAGAAATACATTCAAGCTCGCCAATATCCCCCCCCCCCCAACATTAGTGACCCAGAGATAGGGTTGCCATAAGTCCCATTTTTCTGGGATTGTCCCGGGTTCAAGCTGTCCTGTCTGGTTCAAAGAAAAACATGTAAAAGTCCCAGGAGGGAGCAAGAAATGCCCATGTCTACGGAGGATTTCTTCTTCACATGACCACAAAGAGTTAAATGCATAGAGTCAGCCTTCCTAGAAATTAAGGGAACACTGTAGATAGGAAGTGAAGTGTCATCTCTCACAAAGGACCTCTTCCAAAATAAGTCCCTTCCTATCTCCTGATTTTCTCTTTCCAGAGGGAAATGGGGACTCCAAGGGCTGCATTTCTGTTCTGGTCCTCTTTTTAGAGCTTTCTTCCAAGTGATCCTTGTGGGTTTTTTGAGGGTGAGTCCAGTGGTGGGCAGCCAAAATTTTTACTACCACACTGTGGGCTGAGCTGACGTCGTGGGCGGAGCCAACGTCATGATGTCATGATGCTGTGGGCAGAGCCAACATCATGACGGCATGACGTCGTGGGCAGAGCCAATGATGTGGGTGGAGCCAAAGTAAAAATAATAATAAAATAAAATAAAAATACAGTACACATAAAAATAGAAATCAAAACACAAAATACAAATTAATTAGACATTAAATAGACACTGGGTTGCTTCGGCAAGGAGAGCGGCATATAAATTTGAATTTAATAATAATAATAATAATAATAAACATAAAAATACAAATTAAAATAAACATTAAATAGAAATACAATCACACTATATAAAACAGTGTTTTAAAACACCCACCCACCTACCCACCCCAAACACAAACCCTAGTCACTTACCCTGGCTGAGGTCGGAGAGCAGCAGGTAGGTGGCAACAGCAGCGGCGCGCCCTGGCGCAGCTTGGCCTGGCCCGGTGCTGTGTAGTGGCCTAGCCTGGTGGCAGCGAGGGAGCAGCATCAGTGGTCGGTGGTTGAGGGAAGGCCACTGCCACCGCTCATCCAAAGAGGCTGCTGCGGGCCTCAACAGCCAGCCGCTGCACCCTTCCTTGCAGCCCAAAATGGCTGCTCATAAGTGCGCATGCATCAAAATACCATTTGCTGCATGCACACCTCCAGTATTCAGCACACATGCATCAAATGGTGTTTTGATACATGCACACTTATGAGCAGCCATTTTGGGCTGCAAGGAAGGGTCGCCGAAGAGGCGACCAAACTGGTCACCTCCAAAAAAAGTAACCATCCCGGGTGGGCTCCTGGGAGGGTTACTACCCCCTCCCCCCAGGGAGACAATCCAGGATTTTACTACCGGTTCGGTAGAACTGGTCCGAACCGGCTGCTGCCCACCACTGGGTGAGTCCAGCTCATTTGGGGTGTGTGTGTGTGTGAAGGGGAGGTTGGAGGTGACCTCAGGGAGAAGAAAGGCAATTTCAAGAGTGCCTCCCAACAATTTATTCAAAAATGAAGGAACAGCCTCTTGACTACAGTTTATTTTAAACTGACAGAGGCAGGCTGTCCTGGATGGGGATTCCTCAGGGTCTTAGAATTTGAAGAATGCAATGATGTCATGTGGCTGTCTTGGTTTGGTGTGAGAGATTATGGCAGCCCTATCCAGAGACACTGTAAAGCAATTTACACAACATTATTATCACAACTACATGAAAGGATATAAAGAACTCTATGTGGGTTTTTTTTAAAAAAAAGCAGGAAGCAAACATTCTACTGGAAACCAAGAGCTGAGTAAGACACACCTACTTCTCAAAAGTCTGACAGGAGTGGGGATATGACTGATTTTCTAGAAGCTCCCATGCCACTAGATTGGCTGGCTATTCTATGGAGTGATGCAAATGAGCAGCAACCACCAAAGAAGCCCTAATTATAGCCAAAGTGAATTAAAAATTTTTTTTTACTTTTAAGTATAATTTTTGACAAGGTTTTGTCAAGTTTATAGTTGGGGCCATTCAAAAGAGAAAATATTTTACTGATCAGATAGTGGTTGCAAAAGTAATGAATTTTATTCAGTAAATTTTATATCTCCTTTTATTGTGATTGTATCCTTCTACCTTTATTCTGGTTTTTATTCAGTTTTTGTAATCATATTTTATCCAATATATTTTATCACATTTTAACCTGATATGGTCAGATAACTAATCAGTTCATAAAGGATACTGGATATTGGATACTGGATAAGGTTTTAGCATCCTGAGTTAACACTTCAGTTTTGTGGAGATACATATGGAAACAGATAATTCTCAAAAGAACCTGAATTGAACCTGCTCATCATTTGAACAACCTAAATGTCTATTATTTTTTATCAGGAAGGTATGTAACTTTCACCAATGGCACTTTAAAAAAGTCATGTTGCCATATTTTGGACCACATGAAGATAACTGCTCTGAAGGAAAGTTTCATGTGGTGAACAAATGTTAAGGTATACAAGTTCTGGCCCTATTTTCCAGATATTATTATTCTCCAAGCAGAGGTACAGATGACAAACTAACTGAAACTGGTGAGAAGCACATCTGATAATGGCTAATAATGGGCTCCCAGATAGAGTGAATATTATATCTCAGATAACATATCTTTGCAGAGGGTCTAATTGTGTGAGACCTGATTTTATTTCCCTTACAGTTTTGGTAATTAGATATACCTGGAGTACAATACCAGAGCAATTACAATTTGATCCAATTTCTCCTGCTAACTCAAACCTATGTGAAAAATCAGAGTTGAAAGCTGGGAGGAAGATTTATCTGTGGAAGCAATGAATTAAGAAGGAAACTTTTATTCTAATGAACTGATTGCTTATTTTTAAGCCAACAGCTAAATATAATTGACCAAGTTTCTTGTGAATGGCAATATCTACTATTATCTACTGTCTACCATTATAGTATTTACTGACATCTAAATGTGGTCCTGTGGATTTAAGTGTCTCAGCATCTCCCTCAGTTTGGAATAGTAACTTATTGTTTAAGAAATAGCATTGATAACTAAAATCTTTTCCTGTTCCTTCTCCATGCCTTTTTCTTTCAAACTAAGTAAATGTAACTGTAGAATTTTCCCTGGGAAGGAAAGGAGCAGTGGATGGGTACCTGAAATATGGAGTCATTGGTGGAGTTTTCTGACTCTTCCCCTTGTAGGTAATTTAAATATAGCAGCCTTACCAGAGGTACCTTAGCATAATACATGGATTCACAAGAAGAATCAGGGAGCCACGGATATTCATCAGAAGTTCAAGAAGACCTTTGCACTAGGCCAACGATGGCAAACCTTTTAGAGACTGAGTGCTCAAACTGCAACACAAGACCCACCACACCGTTTCCCTCACTCCACCTGCTACCTGAGTCACCCCATATCTTCTCTTGTCCCTGCTCTTGCTGCTACCTCCCAGGTGGAATTCCAGCCTATGCTGTGAGCCTTCCCTCTTGCCTCCCCATTGGTGGTGGGAGAGAGGTGACTCGGGAAGCGACACTGCCATTTGCACTGTCGGCCCAAGACAGGGCTGGGCTTGCCTGGCAGGGCCCGCTGCATGTAGTGGAGTTTCCTGTGCTGTGATGACAACCCACAGAGAGGGCTCTGAGTGTCCTCTCTGGCACACTTGCCATAGGTTCACCACCACTGCACTAGGCTCTCTCTGTGTGATCGTATATTTCAAAGGCTGAGGATGGCAAGGTGAAGGTGACACTGGCAGAAGAAGCAATTGCAGTGACTCCCAAACTAATTGATTGTTAGTAAATCTTTACTGAATTTACCAAGAAAACCCTATGATGAGATATATCAAAATGAAACAAAAGATAATGCTGGAACTTGAAATCACCAGGTCAGAAAGCACTCCACAAAAAACACCAGTAAAATTTTGTTTTAAAAAGGCCTTAAGTATGCAAATATACCACAATTCTCATAACCTCATCTAGGGGGACAAAACTTTTTAAAAGGTTTCATTATTACCAGGAAGAATTAAGTAAATAAAATGTTATATCTTTAGGTGCCACCAGTAGTACTTTTAAAAAGCAATGTAGTGCCTGGTAATATTGCTTTTTTTGCTTTAAAAATGGTGTTTACACATTATTTTAGAAACATTCATTTTCAGAAGCATCTTTTAGGCACTTGATGAAATGTTAGTACAGTATTTAAAATCTATTTTTAAAGGAGCAGCAGATAGAGAGTTGGATTAGGATTCAGATAAACTGGATGATGATGATAGTAAAACAACTCTTGATCCTAACCTCCAAATCTGTATTAAGGTTTCCATAAGACAAGAATGATTTGATGGCACACAGCAGAGGGCATGAGAAATTAGTAACTCACTAGTTACAAGTAAAAGCTAACTTCTAAAATACAAACATGTAATGGTAATAAGTGTAACTATGTTATTAAAATTATTAATTAAGAAGTAGCTAAAAGTAACCTGTTAGGTCAAGGTCAAGGTAATATCTGACTCTAGAGTTCAGTGCTTATCTCTGTTTATAGCCAAAGAGCCAGCACTGTCTGCATCTGCAAACATTTCTTTGGACACATGGCAGGCATGACTAGACACCGGAGAGCACACAACACTGTTTACCTTACCACTGAATTGGTACCTATTCATCTGGTACCTATTGGTACCTATCGGTACCTATTCAACGGGCTACAGCTGAATCCCGGCAAGACTGAGTGGCTGTGGGTAAGGGGTCCTGTGTTAACATAGGAGCTGCCACCTTTGGTTCTGGATGGGGCAGTCCTGCCCCAAACAGACCCTGTGCGTAATCTGGGGGTCCTCCTGGACTCACGGCTACTGTTCGAAGAGCAGGTGGCAGCCGTGGCCAGGAGGGCTTTTGCACAACTTCGTGTAATATGCCAGTTACGCCCACTCCTAGACCGGGACATTCTGCTTATGGTCACACATGCATTGGTCACCTCCTGACTTGATTACTGTAACGCACTCTACTTGGGGCTGCCCCTGATGACCATCCGGAGACTCCAGCTGGTCCAAAATGTGGTGGCCCGGGTAGTGGTGGGGTGTGGGCGTTATGCTCGTGCTTCACCGCTGCTCCGGGAGCTGAATTGGTTGCCAGTATGTCTCCGGGTGCAATTCAAGGTGCTGGTTATTACCTTTAAAGCCCTATATGGTAGTGGGCCAGGATACCTAAGAGACTGCGTCACCCCAAGAACATCTGTCCGTCCCACCTGGGCGGATCGGAGAGGCTCCCTTGTTATTCCATCGGCAAGAAAGGCGCACCTCACCTGCACTAGGAGGAGAGCCTTCTCCATGTCCGCCCCAACCCTTTGGAACCTCCTGCCCACCGAGCTGCGCCTTCAGACAGAGCTCCTGCCCTTCCGGAAGGGCTTAAAAACCTGGCTGGCAGGACAAGTTTGGGGACCCGGGAACGTGGGTTCTCATACTAGGTGGCTTATTTAATGGATTATCACCCCTGGATCTTTTTGTGGGATTTGTGTGTTGTTTCTGTATTGTTTTTAACTTTTGATGACTTTTAACTCTTGATGATTTTTATTGATCTAGATTGTTTTATGTTTTTATTTCTTATTTTGATGTAAGCCGCTCAGAGTCGGGTTCTCCCGATTGGGGCGGGGTAACAAATGCAATAAATAATAATAATAATAATCTACTTGCAATTTCTTGCTTTTTAACTGCTTGCTAGGTTGGCAGGAGCTAGGACAGAGATGGGAGCTCATTCCGTCCTGCAGCACTAGGGAATTGAACTGCTGACCTGCTGACCTTCCAGTCATCAAGTTCAGTGTCTTAGCTACTAAGCCACCTGCTAGCAATGAGCAAATGAAATGTTACTCTTGCAATAATAATAATAATAATAATAATAATAATAATAATAATAATAATAATAATAATAATAATAATAATAATAATAATAATAATAATAATAATAATAATAATAGTTTAATGTCACAGATTACTCAGGGTTGAAAGGATTTATAGGGGACACCCAAATGAGGCTCCTTTCATGTCCCCAAGTGCAGCTCTTGGGTATCAAAACCTAACCTTCCAGTCTCCAGCTCAGCGCCTTAACCACTAAGCCACCAGGGGAGCTGTTACAAGTAAGAGTAACTAGATTCATTTTCAAAACTAATGAATAATAAATTCCTTTGTAAAACTGCTAGACTCTAGCTATGTGTACTACCAAGCAACTCAAGCAGACCAGAAAGTTTTCATGGTTTTGAAGAACTGGAAGAATCACTGCCTACCTGTTTAGGGCATAGTGCTAAATACCTGAAATGGCTGAGGGATAGCTAAACTGACATTAAATAAATTGAAACTGTGCTGAACCTAAACCCAGCCTAAGGATGTTGAATATTACCTAGAACTATCCTGATCCTGACCTACCTTTGTGTTGGTATAGTGGCTTTGAAATGGGTTCACAGGAGTTTGGATGTGGCCAAATCCAGTTTTTCCAATGTTCTTATCTGTGTCCCCTTGCTGGCTTTTCTCTTCGCTGATCTCAGGCAGCACAGTAGATCTGAGACCAGCCATCAGTTATGCTACATGACACAAGAGGCTTCTGTTGTCCAGATATAACCAACATATCTTTGAGTTTTGGATTGTGCTGTAAGTCACTTCCCAGCAACAACAAGGAGAACAGATTATGGAGGGACTTCTTTAAGTTTCATCTATCACTTTCTGAAGGCCATAGAAGAGAATGATTCGAGGAAAGTGTAAAAAAATATATGTTTTAAAACATTTATTGAACAGTTTTAAAAAATTCTAAAATTCAATTCATCATAAAAAGTCAATATTCTAGAATAACCCACTAGGTGGCATTTGTGCTCTATGAATATAATGTTCTTTCCTGTCAGCTAAGGACTGTGGAAGTATCAGTGTTTTATTTAGAAATGTGCTCTACTACATACAGTATTATTGGTGGTCTTTAACTAAGATAATAGTTATTGTGTTCTCATAAAGGAATATCCTGAGCTCCTTAAAACAAACAAAACACAATGGCATTACAATTACAAATTAATCTAACTAAGGAAATGGTTCTGACCTCAGAAAATAACACAGAAATCTGACAGCCGTCTATCTTGGAAGTCAGTCCCATTGAATCTCTATTAGGTTTTCTTCTCCCAAAACCTCACCTAAATCTGTATCCTGAAAGTTTGAAGTGACTTTGGTGGCAAGGCACATGCAAAAGGTGTGTCCTTCCACTGTTTTCTTGACTGGTAGCCCTCTTATTGTGCAAAACTTTATTAATTCCCTTACATTTTAATTGTGACATAACATTGGGAAGTATCTGTCAGGAAAGCCATTAATAAATAAAAGTACAGTATGTATAAAAGTTTGAATGCAATTAATAATGCTAATTCAGTTAGCCTTGCAATGTACTAATCAAAACGAAGCAAATGTTTTGATCCTTTGTATTATCTTCTGGCTTGGATTTTAGGTTTTGCTGAGACGACCTTAAACCTTTGCTCTGTGCCAACTTCCAACATGCTATACCAATACATGAATCAAGAAGCAACAGTTAGGACAGAATATGGAATGACTGAGTGGTTTGGAATAGGAAAAGGAGTAAGACAAGGCTCCATTTTGTCACCCTGTTTATTCAACTTCTACACAAAGCACATAATGCGCAATGCAGGGATGGAGGAATAACAAATTGGGATCAAAATTGCTGGGAGAAACATTAACAATATGAGATATGCAGATGATACCACCCTAATGGCAGAAAGTGAGGAGGACCTAAAGAAGCTCCTGATTAGGTTGAAAGAAGAGAGTGAAAAAGCTGGCTTGAGACTCAATATCAAGAAAACCAAGATCATGGCAACAGGCCCTATCAGTCCCTGGTGGGGAAGAAGTAGAAGCAGTGACAGATTTTACTTTCTTAGGATCAAAGCTCACTGCAGGTGGTGATTGCAGCCATGAAATAAAAAGTTGACTGATTCTTGGGAGGCAAGCGATGAGAAACCTAGGGAACATAGTGAAAAGTAGAGACATCAAATTGCAAACAAAAATTCGCATAGTAAAAGCAATGGTATTCCCTGTAACAATGTATGGTTGTGAGAGCTGGACCATTAGGAAAGATGAACGGAGAAGAATAGATGCCTTTGAGATGTGGTGTTGGAGGAGAGTTTTGAGAGCCCCCTGGACAGCGAGGAGAACAAATAGGTCAATCTTAGAAGAAAACAACCCTGACTCCTCCTTAGAAGGTCAAATTGTAAAGATGAAGCTAAAGTACTTTGGACATCAAATGAGAAGAGAAGATTCACTTGAGAAGGCCTTGATGCTGGAAGGGTGGAGGGCAAAAGAAGAAGGGGGCAACCAAAAATGAGATGGCTAGATGGTATTGTGGACGCAATGGCCACAGAGCTGAGCGAGTTGAGGAGGATGGTGGAGGACAGAAGTGCCTGGCGGACAGTGGTCTATGGGGTCACAGAGGGTCGGAATCGACTGTGCGAGTGAACAACAACAGCAAAATACCAATGCCATAAACATCTAAGCCCTTTCACCTTTTTCTGTAGCTTTTTATACATTCCTTTTAAGTAAATTCACTAAACATGGTAGGACCTCATTCTAGGCAAAGTGGAACTGGATTTCACCATAAGTGTTCTAAACTCATACTTAAAGAGCACCTTGTCTCATAGAAACTTGAAAAACTAAAAGCACTGTTTCTCATACAAACCTCTGGGTATTTTAAGACATGTCTCGGAGGCCTTCTATGCAATACCCATCCTATTGTAAGAGAACCAAGTGATGATCAACATAAAGGTCTTCCCTGTGGTGATATTCTGGGTCCAGCATTACCATTTTAGGTTCTGTGATCCTTCATTTTCCAAGTGAATCCCCCCTTCCCATTTTAATCAGAACTTGAAATGTTATTCTTAAGTCAAGTATAACAGAGCAATGATGGAATGGTGGTTTGGGTTCCAGGAAAAATGAAATAGCATCATATGTGTTCCAGCACAGTGTTTCAGTCAAAACCAGTTTCAGAAAAATGTGTACTTTGAGAGACTATACATGTAGAAGAGTGCTTTTAAAAACTCAGTGTTTAAAGAAAACATATACTTACAGTAAAACCTCACATAAAGAGTGCCTCGCTTAAAGAATAACTCACTTAAAGAGTGGAATTTTCTCTGAATGGTCACCTTGCTTAACAAATAAAACCAACCAAAAACTCACAACAAATAAATCAGGTTTCACAATCACTTCCACCAGAAGTCACAATTGGTCACTTACAATGGTGTTTCACTTAAAGAGGAAACTTGCTTACAGAGCAATCCTGTGGAACTCATCATGCTCTTTATGCGAGGTACCACTTGTATTTCAAAAACTTATTTACAATTCTCGTATGATTAAAAGTAGGATGAAGAATTTATGGATAAATGTGAACCAAAAACAAAGTTCATTCATTTAAAAATTCCTGAGTTCTCAACAATAATAATGATGATAATAAATAGTAGTAGTAGTAGTAGTAGAAGAAGAAGAAGTAGTAGTAGTAGTAGAAGTAGTAGTAGTAGTAGGTGGCTGCGGCGGCTGCAGTGGTGTCGTCGTCGTTGTCGTCGTCGTCATCGCTGTCGTCGTCGTCGTCGTCGTCGTCGTCGTCGTCGTCGTCGTCGTCGTCGTCGTCGTCGGCGTCGGCGTCGGCGTCGGCGGCGTCGGCGTCGGCGGCGGCGTCGGCGGCGTCGGCGTCGGCGTCGGCGTCGTCGTCGTCGTCGTCGTCGTCGTCGTCGTCGTCGTCGTCGTCGTCATTATTATTATTATTATTATTATTATTATTATTATTATTATTATTATTATTATTATTATTATTATGGACAATAGCATTTTCAACAAATTTCTTATATCCACAGCAAACGCTGTGCTGACTCCACAATACCATACAGAGAGTGCTTAAAAATTGTTTCCCTATAGAAAGTGTAGAAAAAAACAATATATCTAGCAGGGACACGACCTTTCATAGAAATGCATAGAAAATATATATTTTTAAAAATGCAGAATATTCTTCAAAAGAAAAATCACCTAATGAACAAAGGTGTTTCCTTGAAATTGAGTGTTATTGTTTAAATGAGTGTGTAAACAGAAAGTCCTTGCATCAATGTCAAATAGGGCAACCTGGAATTAGGCTGTAGACATAGCTAAGCAAGATTAAACATGAAATGTTTAACAGGTATTTCACTAGGTGGTGCTCTTTCTTTAGTGTGGATTGATGCATTTTAATCATTATACACCAGGGTGCCCAAACTTTTCGGGCTGCAGGCCCAGTGGTGAGATGTCAAAAATTTTACTACCCCGCAATGACATCATCATAGTGTGGGCGGTGCTAACATCATGACATCGTGGGTGGATCCAGTGTCATGACATCATGATGTGGCCGGGGCCAAAGAAAAATTTAAAAAATAATAAAATAAAATTAGCACACACACACACACACACACACACACAACTCAACCCTCCCATCCACCCACCCACAACACAAACCCATAAATAAATTTAAAAATACATTAAAATACACCCACCCACCCACAACACAAATGAACCAGAGCTTTTAAACCAGAGCTTAAAGCTTATTCTGACTAATCTTTCTCACACTAGGTCAGATGGAAGGAACTACAGAATGAACTCCCAACAAGATGGCTTCATTTTGGCACTTTTCAACTTTTCAACAGTTAAAGAAGTTAGGTACTAAGTCTTTGCCTAACCAGTTCTCTAGGATATCAAGGGGATCAGGCTATAGGGGGCTTCAGGCTAGCAACTTCTCTTCCTCCTCCCTGCTTGGGAGGACAGCAAAGAGGCCGTGCATACACACCAAGCACTGTAGGCATGCATGCACACCAAGTGCTTGGTGCACATGCGCAGTGAAAAGGTAAGCCCCGAAGGTGGTTCCCCCCAAAAGCTGCAACCGGTTCTCCAAGACACTGGGGAAAGTTACTACCGGTTCTGGAGAACTGGTGAGAACCTGTTTCATCCCATCACTGGCGCGGGCCGGTAACGTTGTTGAGTGTGCTGGTCATGTGGTTCCTCCCACCGGAAGCAGAGGTAAAATGCACACGTGCATGCACAGAATGCTGCTGTAAATGACCTGTGGCTGTTGTAAATGCATTTACAACAGCTGCAGGTCATTTATGACATCATTCTGCGCAAGCACAGGCACGTTCTGCACATGCACATACACATTATATTTCTGCTTTCAGGAGCGGCGTGGGTTGAATTAATTGGCACCACAGGTTGGATCTGCCTCATGGGCCATAGTTTGAGCACCCCTATTATAGATGCTATGACAAGTTGGATATGTCTCCATATGATATCCAGTTGCCAAATAGGTTTGCCATTATCTATTGGATTTGCATACAGGAAAAAGTTTCAGCTTAAATCTGGATTGCAAATATATGAACAACAAAACAGCAAATCAGGGGCCTTAACTGAGCTTCCGTTTTAGATGTGAACAAACACTCCTATGCCGTAAACTATTTTTGCAACTGTTAGTAAAGGTAAAAGTTGTCCTTGTGGAGCTCATCTCTGTTTACAGCCAAATAACCAGTGCTGTCTGCGCCTGCAGACATTTCCATGGTCATGTGGCAGAAATGACTAGACACCAGAGCACATGGAATACTGTTACCTTCCCACCAAAGAGGTACATATTTATCTACTTGCAAGTTCTTGCTTTTGAACTGCTAAGTTGGCAGGAGATGGGACAGAAAAGGGACCTCACTCTGTCATGCAACACTCAGGTCTCAAACTGCTGACATGCCGACCTTCTAGTCATCAAGTTCAGCTTCTTAACCACTAATCCACCATAGCCCTTTTGGATTGCAATTGTTAATGAAATATAATATCTAGAAAATTTCCACCTGAACAGTCACAATGTATTATCCTATTTGCTGGTGTATAAGACCTACCTTTCCCCCTTAAAATACAGTAGAAAAATGGAGTGTATCTTGTAATGGAGTGGCCTATAGTAGGTTATTTTGGTAATAAAAAACACCAGACCCCAGCTGATTCCAGCTCCACCCTCCGAGGCCAGGAGTGAAAAAGCTGGGTGGAGTTCTGGGAGGAAAAAATACCAGGACCCCAGCTGATTCCAACACCACCCTCCTCTGGCCAGTCTGACTGTTATGTTTGCTAGACTTTCCTAGGCTGGGGTTTTGTGGCAGCCCCTACATGCCGGATGGACACATTGCCCTTCTCCTTTCCCTTGGACAGAAGGAAGGGGAGTAGTCGGTTGGTGGCCAACTTAATGGGTAGGATCCAGGGTGGGTAGGGTAGGGATGCCTTTTTGTACCTTTTTTTTCTTTGTAAGATCGTGTAATGTTCCTATGTTTTTTGTAATATTTTTGTAACTTTATGATATATATTGGGTTTTATCTTACTCTACTGTATTTTACGATATTCTATTGTTTGCATTATTGATGTATGGTATTTCTTTATATGGTGACATTGTGTTGCTCTACTGAATTGTTACATTGTATTCGATTGTATGTTGTGAGCCGCCCTGAGTCGGTTTTCACCAAGAAAGATGGCTTATAGATTTAATAATAATAATAATAATAATAATAATAATAATAATAATAATAATAATAATAATAATAATAATAATAATAATAATAATAATAATAATAATAATGGGGTGCATCTTATACTCCGATGCATCTTATATGCTGGCAAATACAGCATTTATTTATTTATTTATTTATTTATTTACATTTATATCCTACCCTTTTGTTGTAAGCACCACTCATTCTGAAGTGAAAAAAACTGAAAGATAATACAGAGATGAATGCGTAAAACCATTGTATTAGTATCTAACCACAGAACATTTTTTGCAGTCCTCCACAGCAATGCCAGCTAGTACTGGAAGCACCTGCGGGTTCCCAGAATTGCAAGAGAATATATTATTTTCTTCCTCTTTCTCCAGTTTTCCAGATGATGAAAACATTTCATCAGCAAAATCACTTCACTGTAAACCTACCATAATTACTGATCTTATCAAGAAAAAAATTAGGTTTAAATAAATAAGCCAGAAATAATTCCAAATATGTCCAGCTAACAGAAAGAAAAACAAATTTGTTTCAGTTAAGCAAACAGATGATTGGAGGAAAAAATAATATTTATGCCAAGCTGACCCTATGGAAAACAGCTGGACAGAAAGAATGTCTTTTCAGTCTTCTTTAATGCCATGGTGTTTCCATCACTGATAATGCTCAATTTCCCCTTATAAACAAATCATCAATATCATAGAGACAAGCATGGGAGAGATCTACAGGAATATCTGGCTGCAATTTAATCATAACTAGGCAGGCAATCACCTCAAATAAACAAGTGTCTGTTCCTGGAATTATTATCCATCTTTGACTTTGCTCAGAAATTGAAGCTACCTCCAACAAGCTAATGTGATGTATATGCATAGCGACTCTGAGAAAGAAAATTAGCTAGCTAACCCCAGCAATATAGATCTTCCATGGTGAATGAAGAAGTAAAATTTAGCTGTTCTTGCAATAACAGACTCCAAGAGGTACCAAATGTCAGACTGGAGTCAACACTTTGTGGAAGTCTTGTCATCACATGAATAAGTATGACACATGGGAAGGAGTAGGGATAGGTAGAATATTTACTGCATTCCTCATTGATTTCAGGATTTTGAATCAGTGACACACCTTAATGAGAAATTTGAAATTCCCAGGGTTTTTTTTCTTGCCTCTAGAGCAGTGCTGGTGAGCTTGGCACTCCAGGTGTCCTTGGACTTCAATTACCAGAAGCCCAAGTCAGCACTTCTGGTTCCCAATATGAGGCCCATGCCCCACAGGGAAATTTCAATTCCCATAAACCTAAATCAGTACATTGGCTGATTAGTGCTTTGGGGGAATTGACTTAGGTTTCTGGGAATTGAAGTCCCAAAACCAAAGGTTGGGAAGCATTGCTGTAGAACAAGACAAAGGTACAATTCCTAAAGGTCATTCTAGTAGATCTTGTCCAGGATTGGGAACCTGAAAACACAAAATGCCTTGGCTTCTCATCACCTCTAGGTTTCTCTCCTGACTCAAGCTGAACTTGCCATCATAACAATGCAAGCCACGTGACAAGTTTGAAGCTTCTGGTTCCCCAGTCCTCAGAAAAACAAAAAGCAGATGTGATTTTGTACAAGAACTCATCATTTCAGATGTGAGGATGATTCAAAAATGAAAAGCAATCCTTCACAGTCCTCACAGATGAGAAAGTTGCAATTCCTCATCAGAAGAGTAGCGTGCCTTGGCGGGGCCCCGTATAAAAATCTTTTGGGGGCCCTTAGGAAGGGTAAAGATTTGTTTTGTTTATGCACGTTGGGGGCCCCCGTGACCCGGGGGCCCCGTATAATTGATACGGCAGATACGGCGGTAGCTACGCCTCTGTTCCTCATCCTTATTTATAAGCACTAGTAAAATAAATATTTCTACCGTAGAAGGGGATACTAATCATACTAACTAGAGTCCTGGTGGCACAGTGGTTAAACTGCTGTGCTGTAGCCAAAACATTGTGATTCCTGGCAGGGATTAAGGTTGACTCAGCCTTCCTTCCAACATCATTAAAATGAGTACCCAACATGTTGGGACAAAATGCTAATTACCTGTAAACTGTCCAGAGTGTGCACTAAGTATATAAGTGTAATTGCTATTGCTAATCATGCTACACTACCTCAGGTACAGATCATCTTAAACTAAGAAAGGGAATGTTTAGATCAGGAGTTCGCAACCTTTTTAAGCTGGGGGACGTGCTCAAACAGGTTTGGGGACCAGATGGCCATTTTGCCCTTCCTTCATCACACGGCACTTCCTAGTGTTGTGGAGGTTATAGGGGCCCCACATGAAATGGTGTCATGGGACACATCGACCCTCAGGCTGCAGGTTAAGAATCCCTGCTTTAGATGATGACACTATTATGATGACACTATTATGCACTAGTTACACAACTAATTCTGTTAAAAATTAAGAAATTGTTCTCATTAACACAATTGCATGTACCTTGACTTATTGAAGGTATAGTTGCAAAAGCTATATACAGTAATACCTCGGATAACGTTTACCTCAGATAACGCTAAAATCAAATAACGTTAAGTAATCTGGGGAGGATAACTGGATCCAATAACGTTAAGGTCCTATGGGATGGCTAAAGCCTGTGCGGTTACAATGTATCTCTATGGAGCTTTAACATTATCTGATCCATCCCATAGGATTTTAACATGGATCGGATAACACTAAAAATCGGATAACACCAAGACTTGTGGAACCAAGTCTTAGCGTTATCCGAGGTATTACTGTAGTTGCATTTCAGGATTTCAACCATATTAAATTCTAAATAGAGTCTGAAGTGACATGTCCAACCACAGGTTTACTACTACCATTTCATTAGCTTTAATAAAGTTAATACTTGTGATTTTGGTCTACTAAACCTCTCTCCCATTATTTTAATGGCTGCCAAAGACACATCCATTAAAAAAGAGCCTTTCCCAGCTGCTTTAACAACCCTACCAAATATTCACAGAAAAAAAATAGTCAACACAAGCTGTCAGAAATGATACTTGCAGATACCTAAGCCAGTCACGACCTTAAAATAGGCCAGCTCCTTGTGGAAATTGGAACAAGAAGCTGTGACATGCAGATGCATACAGTCCTAGCACTCTGGCGGATCTGGGGCCTGGTTAATGTAAGTCTGCTATGACCCAAATAAGCTCTCTTTGAGATCTTCATGCCCATACCCTACTATACTTAAGGATGCAGTGAAGTTATAAGTCATTCCTTTTCATTTTTTGTTGTACAGTTGCACAGTCGATTCTGACCTTTTGCAACCCCATGGACCATTGGTCACCAGATACCTCTGTCCTTCAACATCCTCCTCAACCCACCCAGCTCTGTGCCCATTGTGTCAACAATCCCATCTAACCATCTCATTTTCTGCCACCCCCTTGTTCTTTTGCCCTCCACTTTCCCAGCATCAAGTCTTTCTCAAGTGAATCCTCTCTTCTCATTTGATGTCCAAAGTACTTTAGCTTCATCTTTACTCTTTTACCTTCCAAGGAGCAGTCACGGTTGACCTCTTTTAGGATCCACTTATTTGTTCTCCTTGCTATCCAGGGTATTCTCAAAATTTTCCTCCAACAAGACATTTCAAAGGCATCTATTCTTCTGCACTCTGCTTTCCTTACAGTCCAGCTCTCACAACCATACATTACCACCAGGAATACCATTGCTTTGACTATGCAGACTTTCGTTTGTAAGGTGATGTCTCTACTTTTAACTATGTTCCCCAGGTTTCTCATAGCTCGTCTCCAAAGAATCAGTCACCTTTTGGCATGAATTGTATGAATGTCTTACATTTCAGTTGGCTGGTCTGACAGCTCTTGCAATGTAACAAAAATCATGTACATTTGCCAAGCTGCAACACCAAAACTAAGGTACCCATGAAAATAAGGGTTATGAAATTTGAAAGATCCTCTTGGCGACTTTAAGAATTGGTAGAAACCAAAAGCCAAAAATGCAAAGTGAATACATCATCACTTTCAGAAGTAGCATCGGAAAAGTGATAGTTTTGCTGGGGGGATCAGTTGTTGGGGCTCCAGCAAAAAATAAAAATAAAAAATACCCAACCAATTCAGATGATACAAAGCACGTATGAAAGAGGAAAGATTAACCTTTCATATTTGGAATTAGACTTCGGAAACATAATCTATGAAGCGTTTTACAAAAAACTATTAAAAAGAGGTCACACAAACCCCCCAAAGGGAGGGAAAATCAATTAAAAAGTGAATATGACAACTTCCTGAGGTGGATACAGTTCACATACAACATGTGGAGGAAAATGACACCAAAGCAGGAATCCACAAAAAAGATATTGAGGAAAAATATGATGCATTGAAATAACATTTCCACATGGGGGGAGGGGTATTTGGCAGGGATCCAACAAAAAACCAATCAACTGATCAAAGTGATCTGAAGTGTACTTGAAAGAGGACAGAATAACCTTTCTTTTGATACATATACAATTTGGATCAGACTTCAGAAACAATTTCTATTAAGGTTTAAAACAAAACAAAAACACTTTCTTTCTAACCTTCTTTCCGCTAAAAAAAAAAAATCTCTCCACTCCAGAACAGATACATTGGTGTGAGAATGGATACACTGTAGGAAGTTTCTCCTTTGAAGTCAAAACCAGTTTACTTTTTGACTTTCTCTCTTACTGAAGAACTGCTTTCAAGGAATCGTGAAGGAAAAACTCTTTTTCTTTTCAGATTGACTATTGAAATATTTATTAAAAATAGATCCTTTGCAGTTATTCAGCTGTGGTGAATTGTTGTTTGTACAGTGGGCTGCTTATGGACACGTGTGCATAGTGGGTAGATTCAGGCAGAATGAACAAGGTTAAAAGCATCTTTATTGAAAAATAAAATATAAAAAAATAATAAACACAAATGAAATTGGGATTTCTGGTTTTGGGTTAAAACAACGTAGCAATTCAAAAACAAGAAATTGCAAGAAGATAATCAGGGACCACTTTGGTGGGAGGGTAAACAGTGTTCCATGCCTGCCACATGTCCACAAAAATGTCTGCAGACACAAATAGCGCTGGCTCTTTGGCTATAAACAGAGATGAGCACTGAAACCTAGAGTTGGATATGATTGGCTTTCGATCAAGGATGACCTTTACCTTAGCTCAGAAAACCTTAGATTTTATGAACATTTTATGAAAAACTTAATTTTATGAACATAATATCTTTAGTTTCCCCCATTAGGGTAGTATCATTTGCATATCTCAAATTGTTGATGTTTCTCCCGGCAGTTTTGATCTCAACTTGTGATTCATTCATCTCTGCATTGCGCATTATTTGCTCTGTATACAAGTTAAACAAGCAGGGTGACAAAATGCAGCCTTGTCTCACTCCTTTTCATTTGGTTTTGCTTGTTTTTTACTTACCATGACTCATTGCTCCTGAGAAGGGATATAGAGAAACCTTCACACTTACTAATCAACTAAATCAGTTGGTCACAACAGTAGGCAGGAATAAAAGCAGGAATCAATGAATGGTAAAGAAAAATCCCATGGAGGTGTATGACAAATTGACATTTTAAAGACCTATGTGGACTTAGAATGGAAAAAGGCTCCCCGTTTGCAACTCACTTTTTTTTTTTGCATCAATCTGCAGCAGTTTCATATAAGTAAATTAAAGGAATAGCAGAAGGTTGAACGAGTCAGTAAAATTCTCTTTTCTAACTCTGTGATATGTTTTTAAAAAATATTTGAAGATATCTCCATAGAAAACCAGCTTTTGAATCCCCCTTATCTCAGGTTTAGCAGAATTTTGTCTAGTATTTCAAACTGCAAGCCAGAGGACATTAATTATTGCCTTGTATTTTATGGATTTTTACATTGGTTCTGAAAGTACAGGGTATCCTGTAAGGCCCTACTGAATCTTTCTCTAAATTTTGCCACTTATTGTATCCAGGGTGTCACCTGTATTCTTGCACTCATGTACCCAAATATTTGTCATAATATGCTCTTGAAGTGTAGATGGGTTTAAATCAGCCATATTTCTCTGGGGAAAAAATTATAATACATATGGACAGGTAGGGACTTAAGGGCCACCCTGTACACTATCCTTTCAAGAAAGAGCCAGTCCTATCGTTAGTCAGGGTGCTCTCATCACCTCAAGAAGAGGTCTGAGGTGTCATAAGCGGTCATCAAAGCATTCCTTACTTATGGTGTTACTAATCTATTTTATGGGCAAGGTTGAAAACAGGTTTGTGGGAGTTACTTTCTCAAGTGCCAGAAAAGCTGGTTAATTTGAATACTATGTAACTTGTCATGAGTGAAGAGGAGCCATTGTTGGCTACCCTGTCTGAGGGAGCAACTTGCTGACTCTGTGTCAATGTGGTTTACAGTCATCGTCATTGTCAGCTGCTACTCACGTCCGAGTATACAATTTCCTGAAAAACATTTTTGAAAAAAGAATGACAAACAGGAAAAATGCCATTGGCATGAATTTGCTTAAGGTGGACCCCAGCTTGCCATGAAGTGACCCACACGCTGTGACTACAGAGCAATCTCCTGTGGCACGTATGAAATGAGACATGCAGGATTAGATACCTGGACTGCTGCAGCCTTCAGGATATTGATAAGGTGTGCCTTCACAGCTAGTCCATCTGGCATGCCCTCTTCTGCTTCTATGACCATTGGGAATTCGAATAGTGAAGTGGATCCTCTTCTGCTCATTTTGTCATGGGGCCCAATATGATGGTTAAGAGTGGCATTTCCTTCACTGAGGGGAGCCATCACACTGCCTAAAGGGCCTCATCCACCCATAGCCATTGGTCCCTTTAGGGAGTCAGGTTATTTACTGTCGCCCAACACTTGGCATTGAGTTGCTGGCTGTATGGTCTACTCCATTACTGTAGTGGGATGTCCAGCCAGACATTTGGTTTACAATAGTAAACCAATTAATAAAGATCATGGAATACCAGCACCATTAAAATATTCAAACCATGCAAAAATCATAAATATCAGATCAAACAATCAGATAAAATGTCCAGGTTAAGCAGGTTCAATCATTCTTTACCCACTGGAATAATGTGAAATGAAATGCTAGTTTTGCTCATCTTGAACATGAGGTCTGTGTGCATGATAAGAAAAAGCAGTCTTCATCACCTCTTCACTCTGAAGAGTTACTCTTCATTTTCTTTCCCTTTATATCTCTCTTCATTTGAAACTGCTCTGCCAGAAGATGGAATGCTGCTTTTATTCTGCTCTTGTATTTGTCATTCCCTAAAATATAGCCAGAAGAATCATGGTAGCTTAGTGGTTAGGATGCTGAACTTGATGACTGGAAGGCAGAAGTTTGAGATCCGAGTACTGCATGATGGAGTGAGCTCCTGTCACTGTCACTGTTCCAGCTCCCACCAACCTAGCAGTTTGAAAGCAAGAAATTGTAAGTAGATAAATAGGCAACACTTTGATGAGAAGGTAACAGCATTCCATGCAATCGGGTGTCTAGTCATGCCTGCCACATGGCCACGGAACTGTCTGCAGATACAGACAGCACTGGCTGTTTGGCTATAAACAGAGATGAGCACCGAACCCTAGAGTCAGATATGAATGGCTTTTGAGCAAGGGTGATCTTTACCTTTACTAAAATATAGCAGTTTGGTTATAACAGAGGATGCAGTTCAGTCACCATTATGTATTACACTTCTGTACTTTTTTCCCATACTGAAAAACAATAAATATTTGTTTAATCATCTTTGAAGTATAGCACTCAAAGTAGTGTGCCAGGAAGAAGGATCACTTTGGCTTAATGGTTTTATCGTTGATGACATGAGTTATTTTGTTTACAGAGATATGTCCATCTTAATTTTGTGCTTCTGAATAGAAAACTTATAAGATTGGTGAAGAAGTGGCATCTCAATTATTTAGATACACAGCAGTTTCCCCAACTGCTTAAAGTTGTTATTTTTTATTTTAAAAATCTTGCATTTCTGTGACATTGATAAATTGTCAAGGCCTAAGGAAAACATTCTTCAGTAAACACATCAAATGTTTAATAGAGTTTCAAAATAATTTTTCAAATTAATGTCCTATCCGTATTTTGTTGATCAAAATCAGCAAATTTAAAATATATTATTTTACAGATTTTAAGCTAATGATGCTAAACCATTTCTATCTGTTAGTGATTAAGTGGCTATTTGTAGGTATTTTAGTGATCTTTAAAGGTTTTTAATTTGTTAAAATAATTTAAGGAATAATAATGATCTTTTAGTATTAATTAATGTAGCTGTGAAGAAACAGACACTCTATGAGGGAAATGTTTTTTAAAGAAAACATTTGTATACAATGAGGTCTGTGTTGTGGAGATAACCAGCTAGGTTTGACTCCAAGAGAGGACAGTGTTTCCTGGAGGAGAAAAGTTGACAGCAGGGATTTGCTTTGGCTTCAAAATGTATTGGGAATATGAAGTGAAGTAGAAGCATTTGTCACTTTTCAAATTAATCCAAAGCAAAGGAAGGAAGCCCAATGTTGTTCTCTAAAGGAACCAAGGCTTTCTGAAGTCTTGACTAGTACTTCAATTGTTTGGCGTCAAAAGCCAAAAATTTTAAAATTAACCAACCAACCATCCACTAAGCACCAGTAAATCTCATACAGAAAATGAACTGGTCTTTTAGAAGAACCACTGAGAACTGAGTTTAACCCACATACTTGGAGCTTTCTAATTTCCTCCCTTCCCATGTCTTTTTCACTATTTGGAAAAATACAAAAATGTACAATTGTGTCTGGCCAGGTTATCCTGCTATGGTAATAGAGTAGCTCATACTGCCAGTGACTCAATGCTGAGAGTTAGGCAGTGGTTAGCTAACCAGATAACCCTGAGGACTAACAGCATTGGGTACCGAAGTCCACAGGGAAGGGTGATGGTCCCCAAGTGGATTAAATAGCACTTTAATCCATCTTGATGGAGGGCAGCAGCTTCATCGATACTGGCCTGGGGCTGAGGAGGACTTTGTGTGCCAAAAGGATTCAGGACCAGAAAGTGACTCGCAGAACTGGATCAGGGGTGCGGGTGTCATGCTGCGATGCAGAAGGCATGAAAGGCCACTGCATTATATTCTCAGGACAGTCTTCATGACTGATCGACGTGATGATCACCAATATTTGAATTCAGATATGGCAGAAGAAGAAACAAATATCTTTTAATTTCAGATACAAATCAAAGCAGGTGAGCTACAAATCTGCTCAAGCAAATCAGTTACTATTTGAAGATAAACAATTTAGACCAAATCAAATTAGACAGTATCTCTAGTTGAATGTTTCATTGTTCATTCATGGTGAAAATGTGTTATGAAGGCAGGGTTTAGGTGACTGTGTAATGCCAAGGAGAACCTTAAATGGTTGAGTGTGATTGGTGGTTTGTGAGGTGACTAATGATGCTAACCAAATGGAATGATGTAATGTTGGCCACTTTGAATGTGCTTGGTCTGGCAAAGGAGTCAGTATGTGATCATCAAGAGTCAGAGCCAGAAGCAGAAATGAAATTAGTTTGGAGCAGAAGACATGAAGAAGAAGGCTTAAGGCTGAATGAAACAGACAGTATGCAGTAACACCAAGAAATGTACTTTAATCAAAGCCAAGGTGAAGACGTGCTGTGGAAGAGTAGAAGAACAGTAGAAGAAAAACACCTATAGGAGCCTTCAAGAGCATCAGAGTCCTGCCGTTGAATTATTTTCTAAGATCTAAAAAGATAGGTGCTGAATCAGAATAAAGACTTGAGAGACGTCAAGGATCTGTGAAGGTTCAGAGCTCTGCAAATTCAGCTCATACAGGCTGATTATCCAGCTTTCAAATAATTCTTGTGAATAATTAAGGATGTAATTGGCTAGTGAAATAGGTCAATGGTTAAATAGGGAACAGAACTAGAGCCTTCTTTTCCTATTCTTTAATGCAATTATATAACATTGACATTATTTAATCACATTTTAAGACATATAGTAAATACTTAATTGATCATCAGTGAACTTGCCCCCATCCAATCCTGAAATAAAGATATGGACACCAATTTTTGAGTTATCTAAGTGAAGGCAGTGACTAAGTGGTTAAAATGCTGAACTTGATGGCAGGTCAACAGTTCAAGACCAGAGTGCTGCATGATGGAGTGAGCACCTGTCCTCTGGCCAGCTCCTGCCAAACTGGCAGATCTGTTCTCAGTCATCCCAGAGTGCAAGTCACGTAATAATAGGCTCAAACTAAAGGAATCCAGGTAGGCAGAATAGGAGGGAAAATGTTCTTAATGGTTAGAGCAGTAAGATAATGGAACCAAATGCCTCGAGAGGTGGTGAGCGCTCCAACACTGGAAGCATTCATAAGAGAATTCATTAACCATCTGTCAAATCACAGAGAGAGAGCGCCCTGAGAAGCAAGTAGTCCATTGTAGTCCTACCATGTCCCATAGACATAAGGTTGTCTGCTGTTGTAGACATGTACAGATGGGCTAGATTGCCCTTTGGTCTCATAGTGAAATATTCTTCTCATATTCCTGCTGAAAACACACACTTTAATGTACAGTAATTTGATTTGTTTTTTAAGAACTGCTTCAGAACATTTGAGATTGCATAGACCAGGCTATAACTAAGTTCTTAAGGTTCATATTTGCTCACCAAGATCATACCACAATTCACAGATTCTGTGAATCCATCAACTTCCCTGTTATTGATCTCTTGTATTCAAAATTAAGCTTGCCCTTTCAGGTACATTAATCCTCCCAAATGATGCCAGCCATAAAAACTTTAGTTTGCATGAAGTCATTGGGAGTCTGTTTCACCCTCTATGGCTGAGAGTCCATGTGCTCCCCTCCCCCTGCCATGTAACTGTCTGCACTTACAGTTGACCACAAATGCTGGACCCCACTAATGAAAATTCAAAACAGTTTTAGATATTGTGAAGTCAAAATGTGAGCTTTCTCAGCTTTCGCATCATTATTACTTACAGTGACACTATGATTTCAGCACCAATTTCTTCTCTTAAAATAGCCATTCTATCTCCTTGTGCTTCAAAGTAACACTCCTACATCCTATATTAATTCATAACTACTGTATAGATATTTACATCTGAATCTTTAGCTATGTACAGACATAGAAGTTCTTAGTCAGTGTGGCTATTTGTCATGTTACATAATGTTCATTGTTACTACTGATGGGTCATTTCTTCAAAGTCATCTGGTGATTTAATTAATTTATTTTCTATTTTTAACCTGCATTCTAAAATGTTTAGAATTTCACGGGGGGAGGGAGGAACTAGAGAATAAATCTAACAAAGAAGAAGAAGAAAAAAGATAAATGGTGTAGCAGCATCTGCATATCTTTAAGTTCAGCTGCATTCACCAATAGTAATTTTAAGTAAAGTAAAAATAGTTACATTTTTAGAGGTTATTTTAAAAGTACTTCAAAAACTCAAACAAAAACAGAAGTTATATAATGATAGTGACATATTTTGCTGAAAAGTCACGTCTCTTCCTGTAGAGGGTAATACACAAAACGCACTGTTGTTCTGGCAGGTATGACTTGATAGCACAGTGGGCTGAGCGCTGACAACAATGACAGTGTTTCCAGCAGCAGCATGCACTGTTTCTTTCTCTACTCATCAGTACTCTGCAAGGTGAAGGCTAAAGAAAGGATGGTAGAAGGGGCCCTAGAATTGTTAAGGTGGTGTGTGTGTGTGTGTGTGTGTGTGTGTGTGTGTGTGTGTGTGTGTGTGTGTGTGTGTGTGTGTGTGTGTGTGTGTGTGTGTGTTGACCACAATGGGAGGGGAGATGGGCCAAAGTCTGCTTTTTTTTCAGATGGCGTGGTAGAGGACCAAGCAAGGCATCATTCTGATCTATATGGGCTATGGTGGATAATGGCTGGAATGCAAAAAACAAACAAAAAACAGACAAAAATAGAAAATGCATACAAATCCTTCAGACATTCTTGAGAACTGTCTACAGCCCCTGTTTCCTCTTTTCCTGCTACCAAAGGGGAAGAAGAACCTTTAGACAAGTAAAAGAAGCAGTGCTGGTGGTAGCTTCAAGTGCTTCAGGGTCAAAGTGGGCAGCATGGTTAGCAAATGATTAGAAGAATAAAATCCACAGTGATCAAACTTTTGATTGTTACAGTACAAGGTTTAATGATTTCCACAGTTTTCAAATTGGCTTGCTTTATGTCTTTGTTGATCAGCAGGAGATAAACATGGACTTCATTTACATGGCTTGCTCAGTCATGAAGGTCTAACAGAGTCAGGTTTCTGAAATAGTAAGATAACTTCAGCTTTTAAACATGTCTTTTTTGGAGTATTTTCCAGACTAGAAATCTCATTTATAGCCTCCCTGGCAAGAACAGACTTAGAAGTGCCAATCCTGCTAAGAGAAAAGCGTCCTACATTGATGGGAAAACCAATGCCAGAGCTTTCCTACTGGAGATACAAAGTGATCCAATCCATTCTGAAGGAGGGAAAAGATATTATACTGGCTGAGGGAAACAATCTATGTCCATGATGGTAAGCTTTGTCACCCCAGGTGTTCTTTGACTTCAATTACCAGAAGCCCAAGTTCAAGAACAGCTGGAGTGCCAAGGTTCACCATCACTGGATGCCATATTCCACCTGCTCCTGATAAAGTTAGTAAGTAATCTTTGGGCTAGGGAAGGAATGAGTACTAGATGCTACTTGGAAGAGAAGTGCAAATAGAAATGCTTTTGCAAATACATGCCTGATTGTCTTGCTCATCCTGATTCTGCTCTCAAGCATTCAATCAGTGGTGCTTGCATTTATGAACACTTCTGATAAAATGCTTGAGGTCCTTGTAATTTCTTTGGTAGGAGAGAAATTCTGTTCAATAAATGTCAACAACACTTTCAAACCACCTCACCTTAACTCTTGTAAAAGATTGAACAGGAAATCTTTGCAAAATTGTTCAGAATTTAAGAAAAACCATTTTTATTCATTCCTTAGAGACAACAGCAGAATTTTTGTTGTGCTGCTATATATATGCACAATGGAAATTAACAGCAGTGATAAATTGCGATTGATTAAAGGCCTCCTTCAGCAGCTTCAGTGAACATGCAGCTCATGCATGTTGTGACAAAGTGATTCTACTAGTGGTGACATGTTTTGAAAGTTAAAGACTCCACCCTTTCAATCCTGAGGCACCCGATGGCTTTTGTGTGATGAAAGAGATCCCAAGGGAGACTCGGACCTTGAGGAGGAAGGGATCAAAACTTTTCAACTTCTGAAAAATTGCTGAGGCTGAGCACAATTTGCACAACAGGATTTCATCCACTGATCTACTGAGTCTACCCTATCTAGGGGCAAATAATTGGATTTAGTTCACATTTTCCTTGACATATTTGTATTTAAACAATTTTATTGTTGTTATGTGCCATCAGATTCCTTTCCATATACAGTGACCCTAAAATGGTTTTCAAGGTATGTGAGATGTTCAGAGAGTGGTTTACCATTTCTCCAGTGAGTTTCTAGAACTGAGCTGGGATTTGAACCCAGATTTCCTAGTCTAACACTCTGTCCATTCTATTACCCTGGCACGCTCATTGTATTAAAAACACTTATTTTTCTAATATTAGACAAATTGAAATGTGGTATGTACTTTTTCATCAAACCCCATATTGTTTTATTTTTAGCCTGATGGTTTTTTGTCATACTTTTTGCTACCTGCTATGGGCATTTTTTTTAATTTGATAGATGCTTGTTATAGAATGACATGAGTTTCAGAGGTGAATTAGGGAAGATTCTGCTAGATTTTACGGAGGCAGGAATAGAAACAGAGAATGGAGTCAGCATTGTGCCAATAATAACAATTCAAGAATGTACACTGAAAGATATTGCCTGTGGTTAACTGGAGGAGTAAGGAAAAGAAAGGAGTTATGAAGAAAAGTGAATATTAAATGTCTTTCTTGAGTTTATTGTGTATATATACTGTATTTGGGACTGTTCTTGTCCTTTTCTGGGATGTATGAAATAGCAGTTTGCCATCTGAGGTTTGATGGTCTTGTCTTGTTGGGTGGAAATAATCTGCACTCTTCTTTTTCTTCATATTTTGTGTCTAGGTCAGACTTTAAAATGCCCAAATGAAGTCATCTTTCTTTTGCTTGACCCAATGTGAGAAATATTAACCAGCACAAGGTTGCCATTGTCTGGGGTACACCTGATCATGGCTGAAAAATACCACAATCTTCAAGGAGGCTCTTTCTGTGTACCCGAATCCGCACTCTAGAATCTTCACATTGACAGCTGGTTGCATATTTTTTGATTCCTTAATTGGTCAGACAATCAAGGGATAACAATAATTTCATGTCAGAAATCATTCTGGGTTGAAAGGATTTTTGCTGGAGAAACTTACTCGGGCTCCTTTGATGTCCCCAAGATCTTTTCCCACCAAAGTGGTATTTATCTACTTGCAATTTCAAGGGATAAGTTCCTGCTGTTCGCAACTTGCTTTCCATTTGTTTTGATATGGTGCTCTTCTTCTCCAGGTTTGACCAAAACTTTTCATGATTGGGTCTTCCTCTTCCCATTTTTTGTGGGGCCTGCCATGGGTTCTTTTTATTCCCATGGGATACTTACTACGCAGTGACTGCTGTTGTCCAAAGCCCATCTGTCATTCATGAGACGCGTCCAGCCCAGTGCAATTTCCATTAGTGATATTCAGCAACAGCTTTGTTGATTCCACTTTGTTCTCTTATCTGGGTATTGAGGATGTGGTCAAGAAGGGATACTTTTAACATTAATCTTTCCATGGCTGTTATGGCTATTGATATTTCTTCTTCCTTGGCCTTTGTTAATGGCCATGTTTCACTCCCATAGAGGACCACATGTAGTACTGTTGATTTAAAAAGTTTGGCGCATATAGTTTTGGAAAAATGTTCACATTTCAAATGCTACTAAAAACAGGCTTCTGTCAATTGCTGAGAAGACTTGCCATAGAAGATCCTGCTCTCCACATATTCCAGAAGTATCTCAGATGTTTTTGACCATTTCTTGGATGGGTGGGTAGACCTGCCTTCGTTCCCATGCCATGGCTGATCCTATTATTAGGTAGAATGAGAGAGATACCTCAGGTGACATATACTAGATAGTTTGGAAAATAAATGCTAGAAACCTCTTTGCTGTTCCCTTCTGGAGATGTATGTTCAAGGAAATCTACTCTGCAGTCTGCTACCTCAAGGTGTAATGGAAGATGTTGTTCCACTGCCATGTGGCTTATGCAAAAGGAGACAAAATCTTGTCCTTTCCTTCAACCAACAAAATGCCTGCAGTCAGTTTGGTCAGTGGGAATGATGATTGAGGTTGTGAAGAAACCATAATAATAACTGTCCACTTCACAGTTCTTTCAGCACACTGAGAACATCTTAAATAAGATGAAGGGTATAATTCAAACTAGACAAGATGGTGGAGAGTTGGTTAATCCAAAAGAAAGCTAAAACTGTGCTTAATCCAAATCCTTCAAAACCTGACATTGATGAAAACCATTTAGAACTTTCTTAAATCTGACCTAATTTTGTACCACCACAATAATTGCAAATCTGGGCAGGGAGGATTTGGATCTGATATAACTCAACTCCTTCACTTCTCTGCAAACCCCCCCCCCCAATTCTTCTGTCATTTGGTCTCAGCCAGTAAAGCAGTTGTGCCAGCCAGTTGTGCCAGCAGATTGGAGATCAGCCAGCATAGGGCAGCTGTGCTTGTGTATCGCTGTCTGGGTTCCAGAAAGCTGTTTTCTTTACCTAAGTATTGCAAGCAAAATAAATTAGATTTAAAAAAAATTCCTCAAATAATAAAACCGCAACAGTAACAGTAACAGAAACACAACACGAAACTGTACACTCCAATTCATCAACACTGTGCCAGAGCAGAAATGGGCCATAATGAAAAATGAAGTATATAAATATATCTGAAGTAAAATGGATCAGGGACAAAGTCTCAGATGTCTTTATTGCCCATGGCAGAACATTCACAACAGAAAAAGAAATGCCTCCAGGTAGCAATTTTGAAATCCTTAAATAATATACAAATATATAGTATCACCACATGGATTCACCCTGCCAGAATCATTCCTTAAAAGAAGAAGAAGCTGACATTCTGTTACCTAAACCAAAATGGTAATAGCCTGCGTAATCCTCCACGACAGGGGTGCCCAAACATTTTTGGGCCATGGGCCAGTCACATGGTTCAGATGAGTGGTTACGTCATTCCTCCCACTGGAAGTGGAAGCAAAACGTGCCTTGCAATTTGTTTTGCAAGAGGATGAGATAGATTTTAGGCTGCCACTTTCTCTGTTTAAAACAGGGGTGCCCAAACTATGGTCAATGGGCCAGATCCAGCTCCTGATGCCAATTCATCTGGCCCATGATACCCTTGTCACTCCCGGAAGCAGAAGTAAAATGTGCCATAGTTTTGGCACCCCTGCTCCAGGAGAACAGCAGCTCTTGCCTCTCCAGTTTCCCTACTCTTTCTAAGATCAGATCTTGACTCTCAGCTGCTTCCTAAGATTTCCTCATCCACTGGGCTGAATGAATGAGTCCATAGGGGTTATGGTAGCATAGGGTTGCACAGAAAAAGCCTCTTCGAAAATTATAGTATTTTTGAACCATAATCGGGTGTACCCTGGTAATGGCAACCTTGTATTGCTGGCTAATCTTTCTTACACTACATCAGGTGAAGGGAACTGCAGAATGAACTCACCAAAAGGTGCCTTCATTTTGGCAGCTGTACGTCTTGCCTAGACATGGAAGAAGAAGAGAATTCTGCCCATTCAAGATCCACAGTAGTCAGTTTATCTTTTAGTTTAGATTGTAGTGTCTGAGATTGAACTCTTGGGGGGGGGGGATTAGATAAAAATGAGAAATCACTGTTTCAAAACTAAATTACTAGTACAGTCAAACCTCGCATAAAGAACGCCTCGCTTAAAGAGCAACTCGCTTAAAGAGCAGAATTTTCTCTGAATGGTCGCTTCACTTAACAAATAAAACCAACCAAAACCTCACTTAACAAATAAATCGGGTTCGTAATCCCCCCCACAATTGGTCATTTACAATGGTGTTTCGCTTAAAGAGCAAACTCACTTAAAGAGCAATCCTGTGGAATACGTTATGCTCTTTAAGCAAGGCACAACTGTATTTGTTTTAATTAATTGTTTTTTCAGCCTACCGGGTATCCTTAACCAGTGTATGATCAAAATACAGTAATACCTCATATAACATTAGTATCGAATAACACGAAAATCGCATAACATTAAGGAATCTGGGGGGAAGAATTGCATCGAATAACATTAAGATCCTATGGGATGCTTCAGATAACAACCGCTAAAGCCTGTGTGGTTACAATGTATCTCTATGGATCCCATAGGATTTTAACATGCATCAGATAACACTAAAAATCGTATAACACCAAGACTTGTGGAACCAGGTTTTAGTGTTATATGAGGTTTTACTTGTAGATTAAAACAGCTTAAACGCCAGATTTAACAACCAAAGGCCACTTAGCATGCAGAGCAATCTGCTGTGGCATTTGACAAGTGATCTGTTGGGTTTTTTTTAAAACAACCCTAAATTTTGAAGGTAGTGGCACTATTACAGACTCATATTGAAGGCTGAGCACTGGCAAATAACATTTAAAAGGAAAAGAAGAGACTCACATGAGCTCAAACCATCACAAAATACATTCCCATATGTCAGTCTCAGCAGTCCGACATGATTAGAGCTCTCACACAGATTGGAAGCAGAAATTCAATTATTATTTTTCTCCAATTAAAACTAAGAAAAGAATTCAAGTAGCAATACTGAGCTAGAAAAATGGGGGAAGAATGATGACAATGAAATAGAAAATGAGTGAATTTGTGAGTGACTTGATTGAAAATGGGGAAAAGGAATGATGGACTCACAGCTTTAAGTAAATTCAGGTATTTTGTTAACTGAGAAAACCAACATTTTTAGTGCTCTTGGGTTGTTAATAGCAAGGAGTTGAGATCATTGTACAAATCTTCTTCTCACTATAGCCTGTCCCAACAAGGAATGAAATATTAGGGGGAGATTTACATACACACACACACACATGTGTTTGGTCCTTGATCTCCAGGTCAGCACTTTTAGTTAGGAAGCACATTTTCCCAGTCATGACCACTCACTTGTGTAATATCCCTGATCAGTGCTCTCTTGTCATATTAAATAATTCTCTAAAATTGTTTTTCATTCCATAAAGTTACTATATATAGCACCATTGGACTTCTCCTAAAGATAGGAATGATTGAATGAACAAGTCACCCAAAGGAAGCTAGTAACACAAACACAAGCCACAAGGAAGCAGTGACAGGAAAGCATACATCTTCCAATAGAAATAGTAGCATTATGTGAAAAGGAACAAACTTTAGAAGCCTTTATGAAAAGGAAGAGACACATTGTTGGGCCCAGGCTCTGGAACAGTAATAAACACCAGTTAAACAAGCCCCTTGGTTTCTTTGTGAGATGCACAATACCCCAGAACTCCCTCATAATCTTAGCCTGCAGTGCCGATCAATTTACCTGGAAACTACAGAACCCCCTAAGAATTCAAAACTTCAGCCTAGAGCAAGCCCCCTTTTATTATTTTAAAGTTTTGTAAGCATCCCTTGATTATTATTTTTAAAGACACAATAATCATTATTCAATAAAAGCAGCTCACCGATCTACAGGGTGGACCAGATCGATACCAACTTGTCCTAAAGACCTGCCTTAGCAGACAGTGGTTGCTTCAAACTGGAAATGGTGAGAGATGCAGAATGGGCAGAGCTATGTGACCTGATACTTACCCCAAAGCTGGTCTCAGATGCAGTAAGAAATATTGTTTCATTGAACTAGTAGTTTAGTTGCCTTTTCTACATGGACTAGGAGGCAACACCAGTTTAGCTGTATCAGGAACAAAACCTCTGTAAAGTAATAGCCAGATGTGAAATGCTTTGGAGATTGAGCTGTCTGTTGGCTTTCAAGCTGGCTATCATGTGACCCTAGACTAGAGTTTCCCGATCTTTGGGTTTTGGACTTCAATTCTCAGAAGCCTAAGGCAATGCCCCAAAGCACTGATCAGCCAGTGTATTGACCTAGGCTTCTGGGAATTGAAATCTGCCAGTGGGGCATGAGCCCCACATTGGGAACCATTGTGCTTAGACTGTCTCTTCCATAAGCCTGCTCACCTAGACTCTCTGATATACATCCATTGGCTGTTTCCAGAACTACTTCCTGCTCACAGGTGCTGGCTAAGCTTTAGAACAACATCACCCAATCAACATTTTTGGGATTCAATAAGCTGAAAGAAGACAGGAAGTGTGACATTCATATTCATTACAGGTACTAATCTTTGGGTAGAGAACAATTTATTTCAAAAGTGGAAGCTATTTTTTATCTGTGATCTATCAATTTAAGTTTTTTTAAAAAAATAATCTATTTGAGAGAATATCAAAGAGACTGACACAGTATAGCGTCAGGAAAATCACCACTTCACAAATCAGGAGAAAGAACTACAGGAAACTTGAATAGATTTCATTGTGGTTAAAAAAGTAATAACTATTCCAAGGACCATTTTAATCTATTAGGAACATGGGCATTTTTACAATCTCTGGGTCGGACACTGAAAACAGCCCAAAATTGAGAACTATGATTTGGTGCCTCAGATTTCTTTCTTTTGGGAGAGACAATAAATCAGACTGCTTCAAAGGAGTCTCATTAAATTTATTTCAATTGACTGTCACTGCTATTCCATTTTATTTGGTTATAAAATATATAATTGCCTTTTCATGGTGTACTTTACTCAGTCTTATTCAAACTTTAATTACAACAGCTAAAAAAGGTCTTTTGCACACACATGTGTGCACATGCCACAGGTACCCAAAGAATCTATTGAGTCTTTTGAAAGGCTTTGGACCCTGCTCATCCTTACTTAGATAAGGAAAAAAAATATCAGAGGACCTTGACACTAAGAGGACTGGAACAAAAGCAAATTTTACTTTCTTTGTGAGAAAGAAGAAGATTCTCCCGCATCGTATGAATAATGGCATAGAGTAGTGAATATTGAAAATGAAAATGAATAATTTGACAAGAACTAAGAAAAATAACTGCTAAATACCACATTATTCAGAGTGACTCTTGCCATAAGGCAGAGTTTGACACCTGGTTTGGAGATAGACAGTGGAGGATAGCAGTAACAGCCCCCCAGCCTTTCGCACACAAACCCCTGATCAGTTACCTCTATTGGAGGGTAGAAATGTTGAGAAATTTCTCTCTCAACTAGCCTGCTGCCCTCAGATGTGTTGGAAGACAATACAATTGAAATAAGTTTCAGCTGCCAGCTCACTCCCTTTCTAGATGCAAAGAAAAAAAGAGTATCATCATGTGTGTTGTTGTTGTCGTTGTTTGCCTTCAGGCAGCAATGTGACTTTGGTAGGCCCTTAAAACCTGAGTACCAATTCAAAATCATGAAGAAGTATATAAAAACTTTGTGTTGATTAGAGAAATATTGAGATTCTGCAGGTGTTTTTTTTTTAAATTACACATTTATATTGTTCTTTTAAAGCTACTGAATATAATACTAAGGAGAGTAGATTTTCAGTCTGAAAAGACTCTAGGATTGAAGCTGAAAGGAATAGTTAAGCATTATGTTAAATGCTGATTACTAATTAGATGCTCAGGAGTGATGTTTGATTCCCCAACCCTTTCTTAGTTTATAATTAATTTTACAGCCTAAGAAGGGCCTGGGGAATTGCCTGATGATAAATGTATATGGTTTTAAAAGTTGTAGAGCTTTTTATTGGGTTAATTTAAATTTAATAGCTTTAATCTGATTAATGTTGATTACACACCAAATGTGTTGATTGCACACCTCACTCAGCCTAATGGTAGGGCCAGCCCTGTTAACTGGATTTGATTGTGCAACACAAGGTCTTCTAGGACTGGATTTAGATATGTTAAAAATCCTAAAGTTTAATTTCAGAGGCTCAGGAGCATTACCAACAATCTGAAATTAAAAAGATGGGGGGTTTATTTAGAGGTCTCTTGTAATCTGAAGGAAACCTTATTTTACTTGGTGTTAACCCGGGATATGAATTACTGTATAGGGAAAAATATCTAACCCCAACCTTCAGTTGTTCTTTTCCAATGGTTTCATTTTTATATTAGACAGCAAGGGAGAAAATACAAAATGTCAGAGGGGACCAAAGCATGACTACTAAGGAATGGACCAATAATCACCCAACCTGGCAATGTCTGGCCAAGCAGAAATAGAGCCATTTGCCAGCATTGCATTCATTTATTATTTTGCTCTGTGCTGCTGAAATTCAGTGAAATGATGACAAATGAAGCAGTGTCTGGAAGAAAGTGGATATCACAACAATGGAGGAGGTTGTGCACACAGTCTCCAAGCTGCATGTTGCCTGCCTTATCATACAGAGGGTTGCAGAACTGATGCCATCAGTGTCTCTTCTTACCAAGTTCACCCGCAATTCATGTGAAGAAGTGCAATTATGCTCCTTCACTATGCTGAACATCTATACAGTGGTACTTTGGTTAACGTAATCAATGCATTCTCCGGGACATTTCTTACAGTAAAAAATTACTTTAACTGAAATGCGGTTTCCCATAGGAATGCGGTGAAAACCAAATTATCTTGGTTTTATATTATATTATATAATGGAGCTTGGAAAAAAGCAAAAAAAAAAAGTCTTTTTTCTGTTCAAAGCTCTTTAGAAAGTGCACTTTGGAGTTTTTCACCATGATTTTGCCACTTTATAAAGAGATTTGAATAGAAAAAAAAGACATTTTGCCTTTTTTTCCCCCTGAGCTCTGGAGGACAGGAGTGTCTGGCGGACGGTGGTCCATGGGGTCGCAAAGGGTTACTTCCCACTAGGATTATGGTAATGCACATGGAGTCACCTTTGAAGTTGGTTTAGAAACTTGAGCTGGTTCAACATGCGGCCACCAGGCTGCTAGGCTACTGATATGGGCTGCTTATAGGGAGCATAAAACTCCCTTGTTACAGCACCTTCACTGGCTGTTGGGCTATTTCCAGTCCCAATTCAAAGTGCAGGTTATGATTTATTAAACCCAGTACAGCATGAGTGCAGGTTATTTCAAGGTACATATCTCTTTCTATAAGTCCTCTTGGCTCCTAGGATGTTCAGGGGTGGCCCTCCTTTCAGTATCATTGTCTTCACAGGCATTTTTGGTAGAGACACGCTAGGAGGCCTTATTTCATGGCTGCTTCTGGGTTGAAGGATGTCCTTCCTCTTGGGAGGCTCTGTTGGCCCTCTCCCAGTTGTCCTTCAGGTAACAGGTGTAGACCTCCCCTTTTAGAAAGGATTTTAACAACTATTTTAGAGGTGAAAAATTTTGATCTGGGGTCCTGGACATTATTATTATTTTATGTGTGTGTTAAGGTTTATAAGATGTTTTAACTAATTGTTTAAATACTATTATATGCTTAATTTTAATGTAGTAATTTATTGTTGTTTTAGTTCGTCTGTGGTTTAATAATTTGTGAGCTGCCTTCAGTCTCTTAACTGGGACAAAGGCAGCACAAAAAGACCAAGAAACAAACAAATAATTGCACCTGCACGGTGATGTTCTCACAATTCTGTAAGCCCACCAAATGACACACACACAAATTGAATATATAAGTGAAGGTGCCACCTGGAAGAAGAAGAAACAGACCAGTAGTATAGAATCTGGAAGCATCTTCTAACAGACCCAGCCTACCATGCCTTTTTAAGATCTGTGTGTAGGGCTCACTAAAAAATAAGGTAGTTACTTCAGAGTCAGCTACCTATATTTCTGAATCTTAACCCAAGCCTAGCAATTACACATATATACCATCCTATAGCACTTAGTGCACTCTCTGGGCACTTCACAGATAGTATTTTGCCCTCAACATGCTGGGTAATCATTTTACCAACCTCAGAGGGATGGAAGGCTGAGTTAATCTTGATCCCTGTCAGTGAGGAGAGGCTTCCAGACTATAGATGAGATTTAAATATAGAAAAGATCAATGAGCTTTCAGAACAAAAGGGTCAGAACAAATGGCCCATCTGGAAGAGCACCCACCATGCAAGATGTTCTTTACAAAATGGCCTTTATCTCTTCTAACAGTTTAAACCATTTCTACTGCAGTTGTAATAACTGTTTACATAAACATACATTTCTAGCTTGCAAAGAAAGAAAGAAAGAAAGACTGAGTGACTATAGGTAGCTCAAAACATTCTAGATAGACCTGCAACCTGAGATGGTCTTGTTTGAGGGAATTAAAATCATCGTTTGCTCAATGTTAAAAGACAGTCAGTGTGTAGTTCCTGGCTATTTATAACTCATAAACAAGCATAGAGCTAATGTAGCCCAAAGGGAGTGGTAACCGAGCAATATAGCTTTATTAACAAAGGCATCTTATCTGATATAAAGATGTATAGAAATAGCATGTTATCTGGTATAACCATGTATAGAAATATTATCCTCTGTATTTTTTTTTTTTGAGTGGGAAAGGGGGTTCCAAATGCTTTAAATCTGAACATTAAAATATAGGATGCTAAAAACAGCAAATTCCTACATCCCTAGAGGATGTCAGTGGCTTGAACAAGAGTTAGCAAAAGCATGCAACTAACCATATATGTGTATGTCTTCAGGGGTTGTTGTTCTTATTTAAATCAACAGACTCGCTAGTCCTTTACACATGATATGCTGTGGGGTGGTGTTGATGTATTGTTCAAACTTCTGTTGTCAGAAGGAACGTATGTTTCTATTTGCAGTGAGACTCATGTAGGCAAAATCTACATGTTACACATAATGATGAGATACTGAAGAAAATGAAGAGTTGTGTTATTTCTCTGCCTTTCTGTAATACAGAGAAATGTTCTAAGTGTTACATAATGGAAGATAGAAATAAATAATACAACCATCCATCTAGGCAGCATCACCTTACTATATGTAACATGTAGTTCTTCCCTACTCAACTCTATGTGTGTCCAACCTTGAAATACTTCTTACCAAGCAGTAGACATAAAGAATACAAGAAGGTGGGGAGGAAAAATGAGGCATGTGCATTTGTGACAGAGAGGTCTAGTTTCTCATCACACTACTAAATCATTTACCAGGGCTTCAGAGAAGGGATGTTGAATATATTCTACATATACTGTACTTTATACGGCATACAAATTTTACATTAAAATAAATTATTGTATATATTGTCAAACTGATCAACCATTGAGTGATTTTTCCTAGTTCTCTTTCTCAACAGCAATAATGTTCAAAGAGGTTTCAGGATGTTTGTGGGAAGCAGGAAACTAATTGGGGCTGCTTGAGGGTGAAATGTAAGCAAGGTGGGCAAGATTAAGGCGTCCAACACCTTACAAAACTGAATCCGGGATAGTGGGGCGGGGCCAACGTCATGACGTCATGGGCGGGGCCAACGTCACGACGTCATGGGCGGGGCCAAAAAATAAAGGAGCAAAAAATGGCTCCAATAAACTGTGCATGCGCAGAAACTCAATCTGATGCACTGCGCATGCATCAGATTGAGTTTCTGCGCATGCACAGTTTATTGGAAAATAAGCCATGTGCCGCTTTTCGGGGGGCTCTAAAAATATAAGCCACCCCCCGAAAATAAGCCATCAGGCCATTTTTGGCCATTTGGGGGGGGGGGGGAGAATATAAGCCATAGCTTATAATAGGCTATTATGAGCCATGGCTTATATTCTTTTTTTCCCCCCAAAATGGCCAAAAATGGCCTGATGGCTTATTTTCGGGGGGTGGCTTATATTTCTATATACTCAGGTATATAGAAATATAAGCCACCCCCCGAAAATAAGCAGGCAGCCTGCTCGGACACAGAGAATACACCCCCCAACTCTGTTTACCTTGAAGCTCTGCTTATTTTCTCTCCTGACTAACTGCTGATCAGACTCAGAGACTTTTTTAAAAACTCCGGTAGGGAAACAAGGAAGGGGGAAAATTTCAGCGATGTGATTGGCTCTCTATGTCAGCTGACATAGAGATCCAATCACATCGCTGAATAGGTGTTTCCCCTATTCAGCGATGTGATTGGCTCTCTATGTCAGCTGACATAGAGAGCCAATCACATCGCTGAATAGGTGTTTCCCCTATTCAGCGATGTGATTGGCTCTCTATGTCAGCTGACATAGAGAGCCAATCACATCGCTGAATTTTTGGAGCCACTTTTTGCTCCTTTTTTTTAAAAAAATGCCTGCTGCCGAAGAGAAATCGGGACAGCCGGGACGTCATGGGGGAATTCCGTGACCATTTTCCTAAAAATGGTAACTCGGGATTCCCCCTCTCAAATCGGGACTGTCCCTGAGAATCCGTGACGGTTGGCCGCTATAGGCAAGATGATAGCAGAAATTCCGGCTGACCATGCCTATCCAAGTTTTGAAATAAAGTAGTCCTAATTCGGGTGCAATGCAGGGCTTTCCCCCTGGCCATGCCCACTGTCCCATGCCCAGACTAGGTAGTAAAAAATAAATTGGAATCCCACCACTGCTTTATACAGAAGCTCTGTCCACTTCCAGACACTTTCTTTTGTAAGAAGGTTGGAGTATCTCACCTTTCACAAGATTGGAGGGCTTTCTTTCCTATCGAACTGTTTCCTGCTGGTGTCTTGATTGGTACTGATATTCATCTCATGGTGTCAGGAAATGACATATTTCCTAACGTTCTCAAAGGAGGTTGTAGTTTTAGCTAGGCCTCAAAAATCCTTTCTTCTCTCTGTCTCATAAGCCTACGTGTCATGAGATGAATTGTTTTCAGTTCAGTGTTCCCTGTGCTCTTATCACTCTAGCTAGCTGAGCTCGCATGTTTTGACTAAACAGAGAGCATTCATCCTGTACACGTGTGTCAACAATCCTTGTTATGAGAAAGTTTTCCTTTGTTCCCTGATTGGCTAAGGGTAACCCACCTGACTGGTGAATCTCCATTTTGGAAGGAAGAGAGTTAGTTCGTTTTTGGATCTCAATGGCTTAAGACCTTGGCTTGTGGGACTATCCTTTTTTCCGTTTCATTATGATTACCTAACATGAACTGTAACTGGACTGATCTATGTTACTGACCTTTATATCTACGTTTCTCCATGGACTATGCTATAATAACCTGACCAATAAAGCAGTTGTTCTTTTTCTGAAGATTGTTTTATTTCATCATCAGCACACACACACAGAGCATCACTACCAAGACCTCCCATGTTTTGCTCTTTTGCCTGAGCATAGTAGGAGTTCTCTTTAAGCAGTCCGGCTCTCTTAGCTGTGGAAGGTAAGGGTTAAAAGTTCCTGGAATAAGGCAATGACCTCAGGAACCAGAAGGGAGGGGCCCTTAATTGAGATGGCCGGTGTCTGACACATGGCTGTTTACCAGACCTGTTGGGATTCAAGGCCTCAGGTAGCAGAGTTCTTTATAGTAAGTGTGGGCTTAATGGTTTTGGTTAAATTGTTGTATATAGTTCAGGACTGTTTAACTTTTAAAAATAACCACAAATGTTTTAAACTATTAAAGTTGCTGTATATTGTTTTTGTTGTACCCTGTTCTCAGATCTCTTAATACAGAACGTGCTATAAATAGGCAGGATAAAATTGAGTTTTCTACTTGAGCAGATGTTTGGCAACCCCGCATTGAGCCTTCCCAGAGTCTAGCTGGGCATGGAGGAATGTAGCCTGCTGTGCATCTAGGAACTTTCTCACAGTTGATCCTTAATATTTCGATGTAGTCTGTAAAACTGTGGAGAACAGGAAGCTTACTAAGTCATGCATCTTGTCTGCAAAGTCCTACTTGGTTTGAGAGGCAACAGATTGGTTTAGAGACCTTGTTTATGTGGCACAGCTAGGCTTTACTTTCCACAGTCCTACAGGCATACATGAACTAGATGCAGGAAGCTTATCTTCTTCCACCACTTATTCCTTGTAATTTAATCTCCAGGAGGTGGATATTAGATTATGGCTCTCAGGAGGTGTTGATCACCTCCCTCAATTATATTGGAAAGAGACATTCCCTCATATTTGAAAGCTGTTGACGGTCTGCACTGTGGGATGGTATCATGGACTCCTCCAAAAGCCCAATCCCCCCCTCAAAGCACATTTAAATGATGCCTTTAAAAAACACCATCTCCTTCTCAAGTGATCTGGAGAGTCCCATCATTATCTCAGATTGAGTTTTTTACAGCAGAGCTGCTAGAGCTCCATCCAACGCTAAGATTCAGACATTTGACCATCTGGTAGAGAATCTCAGGTACAGCATTTGACCATTGACTCACTGGTTTTCTTACATCAGGGGTGTCCAAACTATGGCCTGTGGGCTGTATCAGGCCCCCGCTGCCAATTCATCCAAGCTCCCACCCCCAATGCCCTCACTGCTCCTGGAACTGGATGGGGGACATCCCCACCAATGCACATGTGCATCCTGAACCACTTCTGACAGAAACAAAACCACTTTTGGGAGTGGGGGGATGCATTTGCACATGGGTGAAGATGTCCAGAACCACTTCCGGGAGTGGTTCCTGAAATGCATGTGCAAACATGCTTACTTCTTGGGGGGGGGGGGTAGTCAGGCCCGTTCAGCTATTCTGGGGGCATGATCAGGCCATCAGTGCAAAAAGTTTCAGCACCCCTGATCTAGATCGACATTTTCCCTCAAGGAGACTATCTATTCCTTAGAAAACATTTTCTCCTGAGGTGACAGACCCTGCAATTGAACACTTGAAGTCTTCTGGAAGAGTTTATGCTTTTATTTTGTGGTGTTTTTATGGGATGGGAAGGTGTCCAGCCTTTTCATCAACTGTGAATACCACGTTGCCTTGACCTACATCTTGGCCTCCTGGATCCCTGGTGTTCCTGGATCATGTGGGGGTTTGCTTTTGGCATGTGAGAGTTTAGAACCTGTGGGATTTGGCAGTTCCTCATCCATGTAAGTTTTGGAATTCTGTGGCTTATCCTCACTGGAGGATTCAACAATTGGGGACATGACATTTACTGCCTGGAACCCTGTGCATCATCCTACCACTGCTCAGATATAGGTGGGTTTAGTATGTTATCTTAAAATAATTTGTGAAACTCTGGCTTGGGATAGTGGAAGAAAGAATCAGCAGCAGGCAAAGAGCTACACATTCCACACCATGGATATATAACATTCTCTAGAAAAGCCCTTTATTACGAAGCACTGGTATCATTCAGCATTTATTTGCTCTTATGCTTGAATGTTTTTGTTTTCTTTAAAATGAAAACTGTCTCTAAAGCAAGCATCATAAGTAATTTAGTATTCTATGATCTGGAAATGTATACATCAATTACTTGTACACATCAATATATTTACAGTTTAAAAAAAAAGACAAGCGGGAGAATCTGAGATTTCTATCCATCCAAATACCTCTTCTAAATGCTACAGAGAAGTTCACTTGTGTTTCCAGCACAAATATTTTCTGGCTCTGTGGAGGAAAACAGCTGCTTGTCTATGCTATTCGCCCACGCAACAAGGAGACAAAATTGGTGCCTAAATAGTGAAGCTCTGTAGATTATTTCCATTCATTACAAACAGTGCAGCTCTTTAAATGTAAGGTGTTAATGAGATCAGTGCTGTAATTATTAGCTGCTGATCAGGACATGCTCCAAAGACTCTTGATATCTACAAACCAATAGAGTGTAAGGAGCATTGACATAATATTACTAGCTGAGGGTGCAGATCATGGAGGGGTGGAAACCTGTCTGGTATGTGCTGTGATGAACATGTAATTCCCACCATGGCCTGTAATGGTTCTGCTGTGATGAACATATAATTCCCAACATGGCCTGCAATGGTTTTGCTCCCAAATTATTAATAATGGGAGAAAACACTGGATAGGTAAGAAAGCAGGCCTGCTCTTCTGCCACAGTGATGTCCATGCTCCTGTTTCCTGCTTCCTATCCATTGTGCTGCTGTTTATGAGTTACCTCAGGGGTTCCCAACCTTTTCAAGCCGGGGGCTGGGTGATGCTCTCTCAATCAGCTCAGAGGGCCAGATGGCCATTGTGCCCTGCCTGCACAATGGGGCAGCCATTTTGTCCCAACAGCTTTAAAGGGTGGCCATTTTGTTTCTCAAATGCCTTTGGAGGGGTGGAAGCCCACATGAAATGGTTCTGTGGGCTGGATATGGTCCATGGGCCTTAGGTTGGGGAAAACCTGATTTAGCTTTTAATACTTTTATATGTTTCATTGTATTTTTCTATTGATCTTATGGTGGTTTTAGTTTGCTGGTTTTGAAATCATTTTATAGAGGACTATGGTGGCTTAGTATTTAAGATGCTAAGCTTGACAACCAGAAGGGCAGCAGGTCAGGAGTTCAAAACCCAAGTGCTGCATGATGGCCAGGGGGAAAGCCCAGTGTTGCATCCAAATTAGGACTACTTTATTTCAAAACTTGGATGGGCGGGGCCAGTCAGAATTTCTGCTACTGGTTCGGGTGAACTGGTGCGAACCTGCTGATGCCCACCATTGGACAGCAGAGAAAGAGAGAAACTTTCTAAGGTTATGTGCTGATGAAAAGCTCAGAGGATGAACAGTCAGAGTTTGTGTACGTATCAGTGTCACAGTGAAGCCAGGAAAGGTTCTTTAACACTCCTAATCTGAGGCTGAAAGCATGCAGAAATGAGCTCATTCAGATTACATTTCTCAGACCTTCATATACAGAGAGTTAATTCCAAGGTATTTTCCAGCAACAGTTGAAGGCAAACTGATGAGAGAAACTGGCTCAGATCTATATCATGGCAAGGAGAAGGCTAGTACTATGGGGAAATGTCCATCACTACATGAGGAAGGCACCTGCATTTCTAAAGATATGCAGAGGCATCCCTGGACTTCTGTAGTGTTTTCAGTTTCCTAGACAGAAATGAGTCTAAGTTGACATAACCTTTCACTTTTTGGAGTGATAAGAAAATATACCCTCTTGTTGGCATTATTCCACCTAAGATCAGGAGAGAAGTAGCATTGGACACAGAGAGAACTAAGCAAGAGAATGATCCTTAACACCCTCTGAATGGATATGAGCCTCATGAGATCCAGCAAGAGCTTTATGGCAAGAAACAAAACCAAATGCAAGACCAAAACCAAATTAGAAGATGGAGGAAGGAGCTCACTAGACAAGGAACAACATAAAAGGCGGATATAGCTGAGTAACTCAACCTTCTGTATGTCACTTGGAGGACTCTGAATAGGCTGAGAAGAGTTGGAGTCCCTAAATGCAAGACCAACATGCTCAAATGGGGGTTGCTAGCAGACAACAACACTTGGTGTGAATATGGAGAGATACAGAATCTGCCTCATTTACTGGTTTGCAGATTACTGCCAGAAACATGCACCGATTAGGACTTAAGTTTGGACAATGACAAATTGAAAAAAGTGACTTCATTTTGGCAGTTCAGGGTTTGATTGGGACATGAAATAAGAAGAAGTGATAAGAACTTAATTACATTATTGTTTTAGAATATGACAATGAGTAAGCTTGTCAACTTTTTAAATGTAACTTCTTCTGAAATGTTTGTTGCTTTCATTTTGGGGAATTTCTGGCTTGCATACTTGGAATAACATTTTAATCTCTAGTGATGTATTAACTGATCAGTTTTTGTCTAGGGAAAATCCCAATACAAGTTGCCTTACTTTGATAAATATATACAAATAGTACAGAAAGATGAATCACACAGAGAGAAAAATTACTGGGAACTCTGATAAACTACAGGAAAGTTAACAGGATTATGCTAATATAATGGGATCAGAAGGGGGTGTCCTTATCAAATGTATGTGTGTCAAGAGGCCTGATACATAAAGCAAAGCAAAATATTAAATGCTTTTTAAAATTCTGAACAAATATTAGCATTTCTGGAAATTAAAGGTCTTTCCCAGAACAATGGGATAATTCAAAGCAAATAGCTAAACTCCAATTTTAAAGAAAATGGAAAGGAGATAGCAATAAAAAGGGATTTAAAAAGTTTGATGGGGCATTTTAATATTGATAAGAGAGCAAGCTGGTATAAAAACCCCAAGAGATGCTATGCTGCTTTATTTAATTAAAAGATAATTAAGAACTATGAATAATTGTTTGAAAAGATGGCATGTATTTCCTGTTTCTTTGGATGAATGTCAGTGAAATATAGAAAAGGAGACAAAGGGAATTTTTGCCTTTTTAGCATTCTGTGAGCTTTATGAGGATTTTATATTAGAAAAATGATAATACTGGAAAGGAGACAAAAGCAAAAGAGGAGATAAATAATGATTAATTGCTCACTGCAGTGACCCAGCTTATAGTTTGATGGAGGTCACTGCCATGTCTTAATATTTCATGGTAATACCATGCCCTCTCCAGACTATAGGCTATTTATTTATTTGTTTATTTATTTTATTTTATTACATTTATACCCCACCCTTTTCCAAGGACTCGGGGTAGCTTACAATATAAAACCATTAAAACACATCACTTACAACAAAGATTTAAAAATTAAGGATTAAAAGATTAAAAAGTTAAAAAAATTAAGTTAAAAAACCACAAGAACGGGGGGGGGGAGCTGACCGCCTGGCCCACACCCCACACATGCCCTGCCAGCTAGGTCTTCACCCCCTTTCCGAACGGCAGCAGCTCTGTCTGAAGACGCAATTCACTTGGCAGGAGGTTCCAAAGGGCCAGAGCGGACACAGAGAAGACCCTCCTTCTCGTGCTAGATTGATGAGCCTCTCTAGCTGATGGTACGACCAGAAAGCCAGGCCAGAGGCTATCTATGGTGTTAACATAACCAGAATTCATTCAGTAGGGATCCATACAAGATGGCTTTGTGTGCTATTTGTGTGAATGGGCACACTACTTAAATTGGTTATGGCAGAGCGCACACTTCAACTCCACCTCTAGTGTCATATAACTACTTCTAGCAATGTGCTTGCTATGTCAGCACAAATATCTGAGATGGCAAAAACTTTTTTATTTTTAGGTCTGTGTCAATCTTTTTGAACACTGAGTGCTCAAGCTTCCAGGATTAATCATATACAGTAAAACCCCAATTTATGGAATTAATCCATTCTGTGGCTTTTTCCTTAAGTCAGATTTTCCTAAAGTTGAAGCACAGTTTCCCATAGGAATGCATTGAAAATAAAAAAATGTTCCTGATCTTCCAAAAAATTTGAAAATAAATAAAAAATGCAAAACACACAGTAGAAGGAAATATAAAAGATGCAGCTAAGCTCCCTTCCTTTTCCACCACTTGAGAAATGCTCCACCAGCACCACTTTCCTGGGCTTCAGTGCTTCTTCCTGAGGGTCGGTGTTGGGCACACCTTCCTCACCGAAGTTTGCTGGGTGGGGCTGCCCACGTCATGGGCTCTCTTGCTGAAAAACCCACTGGTGGGTGAGGGGAGCCACTCCTACTTCTGCCGGCTCAATATCAGGACACGGGGCTGGATGGAAGTCCCTTTTAAAATACAAAAATGCCAATTTCTAGATTCAATGTACTCTTCTGTTTTCTTAACTCCCCGGAAATTCCATCACCTCTTTGCCTCAAATGAGCCAACCAATAACCATAATATGTCAGTTTTACTCAGCAGCATTCTAGTCTACCAGAATCCACTATGGGATCATTTTCTCCTGGTTCCCTATACAGGATGAGGCAAGCAAGTGCTCTGATGTAATAGATCTGTTAAGACTATTTTTGCCTCGACTATTTTTTTTGTCTGTTAAAGGGAAAGCTGTGCATGGTCAATATCTGCAATTTGGGGATGTTGTTTGGAAAGTTTTTTCTTCTTTCATGTCTAGGTCAGACTTTAAACTGCCAAAATGAAGCCACCTTTTGGTGAATTCATTCTGTAGTTCCTTTCACCTGACCTAGTATGAGAAAGATTAGCTGACACAACAAGGTTGCCATTGTCTGGGCTATGCCTGATTATGGTTCAAATTATCACAATCTTTGAGGAGACTCTTTCTGTATACCCGTTTGGGAAGATGAAAACAACTTATTATGCCTATTTTGTAGGTCAGGTTATTTGTGGATTTTGCAACAAGATGTGACTCTGGGGGACTAAGGTTCATGAAGACCCTTAGTGCATCAAGTTACAAAGAGAAATGTAGAAAAAGAGAGCATTCTCTACTTCTTGGTAACACATATCTGCCTTGTAAAAGCACACTCTGACTAGAGCCCTGCCCATCTGGCATTGTCCCATAAAGCCTTTCTCAAAATAGTTTGTCTGAACAGACAGGATCTAATGTCTGCAGATGAAGCTGGCATTTCCCTGTTCATTCGAGCATTCAGGCAAGCTGCTGCCACATGACTCATTCCCTCTCCTCACCTCACTTGCATCCAATGTCCTCTCTCACAAGCACAAACACAGAACATCACTGCAGTGCAATAGTTGGCATTACATGTTGCAGTTATCTTTTCTTTTTCTTTTTTTTTAAAAGATAACTTGAAGGTATAAAAAGAAGAAGCTATTAATATGATGCTGGCTAGAAAGAGCCTCCGTCCTCTTTAAAACACACACACCAAAACTGAAGATGCCCCCATAGAATGGTGGCATGATTGATTCGAAAAAGAGCTGAATACATTTAATGTTAAAAAGGAGGAAAGAGGAAGGACTTGTTTCTGTTTCCCCTGCTACATACTTTTTTGTGTACATTTCTTCCAGCATGGCCTGTTTGTAAGGCTAGTTTCAGCAGACACTTTCCAGGGCACCTCTGAATATATGCTCATTATAGACAAAAAATGGGAGACGAGAGGGGGCAGGGGATGATAATTAGATGCCACCATTCAGAAATAAGCATGTGCCTTTCAAAGAAACCAAGAAAACAAAGCCACATGCTAACAGAGATGCTCTGTGTGTGAGACCAGCCGAAAGGAATCTAATTAAAAACATTTGAGTGGCCATTCAGTACTTTCAGATGATGGCTTTACCCTCTCCATTCCCCCTAAAAAATTATATTTTGGCATGCTTTTAAGCTATAAACTTGCTAAGCTAATATAAATCTAATTAAAGGCTGTAAGTAAGATGCTCAGATAAAGTGGTTCTGGAAGGAAATGTTACCTCATCATATCTTTCTCTCTCCTCTCCTAGGATAAAAACCCATTTGCTATATTACTAAATACCATAAAATTGGCCATTTTGTCATCAGTCAAACTAGGGGACTGTCTCAAATTGTTTCTAGTCAACCAAAGGATGAGCTGGCAGAGCACTATTCTTTCCTTAGTTTTAGCATCTCTTCACTCTGATTTGCAGTTTATACTAGTGGAGAGGGAGATACACAAAGGGCTGGAAGTGTTTTTGTTGTTGTTGTTCAGTCACACGGTCGATTCTGACTCTCTGCGACCCCATGGACCACTGTCCTCCAGGCACTCCTGTCCTCCACCATCCCCCTCAACTTGCTCAGCTCTGTGCCCATTATCTCTACAATACCATCTAGCCATCTCATTTTGGGCCGCCCCCTTCTTCTTTTGCCCTCCACCCTTCCCAACATCAAGGCTTTCTCAAGCGAATCCTCTCTTCTCATTTGATGTCCAAAGTACTTTAGCTTCATCTTTACAATTTCACCTTCTAAGGAGCAGTCAGGGTTGATTTCTTCTAAGATGGACCTATTTGTTCTCCTCGCTGTCCAGGGGACTCTCAAAACCCTTCTCCAACACCACATCTCAAAGGCGTCTATTTTTCTGCGCTCCGCTTTCCTAATGGTCCAGCTCTCACAACCATACATTGCCACAGGGAATACCATTGCCCTGACTATGCGAATCTTTGTTTGCAATTTAATGTCTCTACTTTTCACTATGCTCCCCAGGTTTCTCATTGCTTGCCTCCCAAGAATCAGTCACCTTTTTATTTCATGGCTGCAATCACCATCTGCAGTGAGCTTTGATCCTAGGAAAGTAAAACCTGTCACTGCCTCTACTTCTTCCCCATCTATTTTCCATGGACTGATAGGGCCTGTTGCCATGATCTTGGTTTTCTTAATATTGAGTCTCAAGCCAGCTTTTTCACTCTCTTCTTTTAGCCTAATCAGGAGCTTCTTTAGGTCCTCCTCACTTTCTGCCATTAGGGTGGTATCATCTGCATATCTCAAATTGTTGATGACACACAGAAAAGCTATTTTGCTGAACAATCCCTGCATTAAGTGGCTTCATGGCTTGCCCCTGAAGGCAGCTTCTTAAGGCTGTTTGATACGGTTAAGGATTGCATAGCAAACATCAGGCAATGAGGTAGTTTTAAAATATATCTATTATAATAATATTTGCATGCTATCAATCAGTTTGACTCATGATGACCCCTTTCCAGAGTTTTCCAGGTAGAGACTAAACAAAAGTGAATTACCATTCCCTTCTTCTAGGGCAGGGTTTCCCAACCTTGGGACCCCAGGTGTTCTTGGACTTCAATTGCCTGAAGCCAAGGTCAGCACACCTGCTGATCAGGGTTATTGGGAATTGAAGTCCACGAACATCTGGGGACCCCAGGTTGGGAAACGCTGTTCTAGGGGCTGTGGAGCTAACTTATAACTACATAGGCTGGCTTTTCTTCCAGGCAGGGATGTGCACCTTGGGAGGGTGGTGGACAGGAAGTGATGGGGGAGCCTATTGGGGTTTGGGGCTGGGGGGAGAGATTCCTTACATTCCCATTACCCCTGCCTGCCTTGGGGGGGGGCACCAGTCACTGGAGCAGACTGAGGGGGGGGGGGTCATGAGTCAAACTGTATCCTGGTGGGCCAGCACACCACTGTTTCCAGGAAGCACAGTGAAGAATTGATCTTCCAGCCTCTTGCTGTGATTCCTAAACCACTGAGCTGTCCAACTAGCTGTAACTATTAACTTCCTTTCTATATTACCTAGCTAAATCTTTTCCATATCTCTTCAGAGAGACCTATTATAGTCATTATGTCTGTTACAACCTGAAGGGACACAACAACAGCAGCAGCAGCAGCAGCAACAATAACAACAACAACCTTAAGTCCAACCCATTACAGCTTATGTCTGCACAATTTATTACATTTTACTTCTATAAAATCCAAATGAGGCTTAAGTAATCCAGTTTTGAAATAGGAGTTCAGTTGTTGTATTTCTTTTCTTCTTCCTTTTTTCCCTTTCCCTTTTTTATATTTTTGCATAATGGAAACTGTGTCTGTTGCATTCCTGCCTTCTGGGAAGTTAGACAGATGAGCTGTTCTGGAGGGTAAAGATGGCTATTGTGTCTTTGGCCATGAAGATAAGCATGATGTTGCTCAGCAACTACGAAAGCACCAATGTACCAATCATTTTGAAGGGGAACGCCACAAACATGAAGAGGCTAAATGACAAGCATGGAAGCTTCACCAAACTCAACCACGTTCTCCACCATCTATTCAGTGTAATGTGTGTGGTCGCATGTTTCATGCCAAGATCCGCTTATTGAGTCACCAGAGACACAAACATCAATGGAGAAAATAATGACTTTCAGGAAAAAAGTAGATGCCAATGACAACAAATGTGAATAAAGCAGTGACAACCTGCTCTGTTGTGGATTATCAGGTTATTCTTGTTATCATTTTTACTGAATGACAACTGAAGATTCTAGTATTTCTCTGTATGTGTTTCCTGAAAACATGGAAGATGGACTATATCTTTGTCAAACTCACTCTGTCAAATATGTTAACAGAGTCATCTGTTTTCATGGTGGAAATGCACATTAGCTACATTTTCCATTTTGCAACAGTTGATTCACAAACTGGTAGTAAATCAGATTTCTCATCTACCTTTTCATTTCTACAAGAGGTAGCATGAGAACTTTTATATTCACCTGTCAGTCAGAACTCAGCAAGAGTAAGAAGATAAACAAGATTTCCCGATAAGGTTACCAGATTTCAATTTTTATTGTCATGCAGGACTTTGGGGAACAACTGTCTTCTGGTCTTGCTTCTGGCCTTTCAACAGATTGGTTTCTCAGGGAAACAGGATGCTGCACTAGACAGGCCATTACTCTGATACCCACAGAGCTGATTGTCAGATATACAGTAACTCATATGCTGTAGTTCCAGGGAGGGAAAGTTTAAACCAGACAGATAATAGAGACTGTCTGTCATATTTCAGGGACTTTATAGCATGAAAAGAGTGATTGCCACAAAGTGCTGCTGCTTTGCCTTCTCTCCTTCCCTGTTGTGATCTCCTTTAAGTCAATAGTATAGTGGGGGGCAGGGGGTGGGGCCCCCGCCCCCGGCACCACTTTGCAGGGGGCGGCAAAATGTTCCAGTGCGTCGACCGAAGCCGTCACATCCCTGGGGGAGGGGAGGATGAGGAGGCTGGTCAATTGTTAGATGTCACCAAGATCTCTTCCCCACCGAAGTGGTCCTTATTTATCGACTTGCAATTTCTTGCTTTCCAACTGCTCGGTTGGCAGGAGCTGCTGAGACAGAGGTGGGCACTAATTCCGTCATGCAGTAATTGGGTCTTGAACTGCTGGGGAAGCCTCATTCAGCACTCAGATCACCCCCCCCCCGGTAGCTGCAAGGCTGGGCTGGGAGAGGCTCTCTTTGGCTGTTCATATGCTGGTGCTTTCTGCCTCACTTCAAGACCGATCTTCATCCTCCTCCTCTTTCCCGGAGTGGCTTGGTACTCCCGTGCCTGATGCCCTTGGAGCTGGGCGAGAGAAGGAGCCTATGGGCTTGTTCCTGTGTACACTCCCCTCCACCCCCCCTGGCACACACCATCACCCCCTCTGCTGACTTTCCTTCCTCTCCCCTACCCCTCCTGTTTCCTCCTCCTCTTTGGGATCCAACGGTGTATTTTCAAAACATCTCTCACTTTGGAGTCAGGCAGTGGTGGCAGCGTGCGGGGAGTGGGCCCCCCGGAGGTGGCAGGGGCGAGTCCCCCAGTGGCGGGGGGCAGGGGGGTACTTTTTTAGGGTGGCAAAAGTTCATACCACTGGCTCCTGGGCCCCACCCAGGGGGCGGTGAATTTGGCTTCACCCCGGGCGGCTGAAACCCACGCTATACCACTGCTTTAAGTTGGTTCCTCTTTAAAGAAAACTTGCCAGAAGAACCATACATTGAACTTTAGTTGAACCTACAAAGTGAGCTGTTTTGTGATTAGAGACTTTAACAAAGGACCTTCCCCTCCACCCTTTTGGTCCAATCATATGATATTGGCTTTTCCCAGCTTTGTAGAGCTGTTGCTATGTACAGTTTTGCTAGTTCCACCCCAAAACTGATGCCTTTCATAAGTCCCAGCTTTTCTAGGGCTCACAACTCTTCATTTTCTCCCAGTTACAGCCGGGTGCTCATTATCTGTGCCTCTGGTCTTTCCGCCACCCACATTCCTTTTCTTTCTGATTTTTCCACTCTTCACCATCTTTCCACTCCACCTTTTCATTTCCTCACTCTTCTCCTTCCTGTAGGAAGAGGTCTTTTTCTGTGCCTTGCAGAAACCCCTGCAAACATGTTGTAAGGGACGGGAGCCCATAGTCCTGCCCTACATCTGTAGTTAATCATCAGCTTACATACCAGGCTTCTGACAAAAGCTCAGCAACCAGCATAGATGAACAAAACACACACCTTGCTGAAAACAAGCTAAATTTAATGAGCAAATGACACATTCCAATTCTTCCCGCCAAGTAGTCAGTGATCACACATTTTTGTTTGTGGCTCCACTAAAATCCAGCCAATCCAGTGCTTAGTTTGAGCTCAGCATCTCCTAATTAAGACCTTCCAATCTCTGCATGTAAAATGTCAAGTATCAAAAGACATAGGTTGAATAAATCATTTTAGATGTAATTGGACTTGTATCTTCAGAATTTCTAACTGAGCTTTAATAAAAATGCAGATTTTTGTTCTGTGTATTTTTGTTATATCACAGGAAGGTTGCTATGAAGTGAAGGCAAGGCATTAGGAACAGTCTTTAAAAATCTGCAGTATATTTAGGACAAATTGTTTTTCCCTGTCAGCTTTCTTTACCATCCAGCTTTCATAACCTTACATAGTGATCAGATATGCAAAAGTATGGGTGATGTTGTCCTTGTTCTGCAGTAACATATCCTTACATTTGATTATTATTATTTTTAATTCCTTCCTTGTTGCCCTCCAAGGCTCAGTTTTCTTTTGATTTCTTGGTTGCAGTATTCATTTGCATTGCTGATTGAACCAGGGTACTGTATACAAAAACTTTAGCCATATCAGTTTTTTTTTCATTGACAAGATTTAATTTGTTTAGTTCTTCTTTAGTTGTGATTTTGGTCTTCTTAATGATCACTTGGGACCAAAATTATCTGAACAGATCTATTGCTTTCCCCCAATTGGCTCTTTTTTGTTTTACACAATGTAAAGTACAGTACTGGAACAAAAATGTTGCATGCCATTTTGTGGTCAAAATATGAGGTAATAATTTCATGTCAGAAATTATTCTGGGTTGAAAGGATTTTTGCAGAAGAAACTGTGCTCAGTGAACGCCCAAATGAAGCTCCTTTCATGTCCCCAAGAGCTGGGACAGAGACAGGCACTCAAACTATCATGCAGTACCTGGGTCTCGAACTGCCCACTTGCCAGCCTTCCAGCCAGCAAGGTGAGTTTCGTAACCACTGAGCCACCACAGCCAAAAATATGAGGTAAAGAAATATTATGAGGCATCAGAAAAGAAAAAAAAGAACACCATCCTGAAATGGAAAGAGCAGGACAGTTGTAATCTGAAGCCACACTACATGTATAAACATGATGTTTATTAAAATGGTGAAGTGTCCTATTTGTGAAGATACACAATCAGTATCTTTGCAACCAGGCAATCAGGAGTTACTCAAAGAGTCAGAATTCATTTGATGATAAATCTGGAACAGCCATGGCTTTATTTGTTTGTTTAATTCTCCTGTAGTCTGAAAGGAGGGGGTGCAAATGGGCAATATGGGATCTTCTTATTGATGCTTCATAGTAGGTTGGTTTGGTTGAAGAAGTCAGTCCCTACTGATGAAAGCAGTAATGAGGAAAAGTACTCTCAGCCATTTTTCCTGTTTCAGTGTCTAGAGTTTGGAAGTGTAATGAAATACTGTACTTCAGAGGAAACACTGATACAGGTATATATCATTTCAGAATGACTTTGGGCCTTTTTATACTGACCCTTGCAGTGTAGGCCATGATGGATTTTTTGTGGGTTGCTTGACAATTTGGGAAAGAGCTAAACAGCAATTACCTATATTGTGAATTGGACGAGAAACTGCTTTACAATAATAATAATTTCATTTCAGAGATTACTCTGGGTTGAAAGGATTTTTTCTGGAGAAACTCTATCAGGGGACGCCTGAATGAGGCTCCTTTCATGTCCCCAAGTGCAGCTCTCGGGTAACGAAACCTATATGGGCAACCTGAACATGTATGTATGTATGTATGTATGTATGTATGTATGTATGTATGTATGTATGCATGCATGCATGCATGCATGTATGTACGTGTGTGTGTGTGTTTCTCTCTCTCTCTGTTTAAACAATAATCTAAACCAGATAAAATTACAGCTAATACAAAAACAGTAATGATGCCCCAAAATAACACATATTGATGATGGTATAGGTTATCTAATCTTATTGCTTGGTATTTGGTAAGGTAAAGGTAAAGGTTTTCCTTGCTCGAAATCCAGTTATATCCAACTCTAGGGTTCACTGCTCATCTCTGTTTATAACAGAAGAGCCAGCACTGTCTGTGTTTGTAGACATTTCCATGGACATGTGGCAGGCATGACTAGACATGGAACACTATTTCTTGCTTTTGAACTGCTAGGTTGGCAGAAGCTGGGACAGAGATGGGCACTCATTCCGTCATGCAGTACTCGGGTTTTGAACTGCTGACTTTCTGCATTTCAGTCAGTGCCTTAATCACTTGAGCCAATGTAGTCCTCAGTAGTTGGTAGTATGTCTTTAAAAGCCCATTTAAAGAGAAAGGAGTTTAGTTGTTGTTTTTAAAAAAGATAGAGATGGAACCTGGTGTAGCTCAACAGATAGAGAGTTTCACAGAGTTGATGCCACTGGAAGGGAAGTGAATTTATTGTTTTATGTTTAGTAGAGCATCATTGTGCTGATGCATAATTTTTAAATGATAGATGCATCAAAACAGTAATCATCTACTGAGTGTTAAAAGAAAAGCAAAAGTGCAGTTGCTGCAGCCCAATCAGCAGCCTGTGGCTTCCTGGATCAACTGCTGTTCAGCGGCTTAGCTGCCATCTTCACAGTAGTGAAGAAAGGAGTGAATTTTTCCAAGATACCCCCATTGCAACCAAATGTATTTGAGTATTGGTCTTGAATGTGCAATTAAGAGACATTAACTTTAGAAAAGACCTGTTTTTCATTTGTAGATATGGACCATCTGTCTGCATTTTAGACTCTCCCTAAGGGACAATCGTTATAGGGGCCTATTATGAGCACTTGTACTTCCACATTTATCAATATCCTACTTAAAATTGCTATGCAAAAATAATAATATTTGCCTGTCATCAAGTCAAATTTGATTTGTGGTGATCCATTGAAGGATTTCTAAGTAGAGAATATGTTGTTGTTCAGTCACACAGTTGAGTCTGACTTTTTGTGACCCCATGGACCACAGCACACCAGGTTCCTCTGTCATCTGCCATCCTCCATAGTCCACCCAGATCTACGCCCACTGTGTCAATGAGCCATCTAGCCATCTCATCCTCTGCCGGTCCCTTCTCTTTTTGCCTTCAATCTTTCCCAGCATCAGGGCCTTCTCCATAGAGTCCTCTCTTCTCATTTTATGGCCAAAGTACTTGAGGTTTAAGTTCAATATTTGTCAGGGTTGCTTTCCTTTAGAATTGACTGATTTGATCTCCTTACAGTCCAGGGGACTCTTAAACAACTCCCTTCTTCTGGAGACATTTTAGGAATACACAGCTTGCCCATGACTGCACAGGCAGGCTTTTATCTCTGGAGGCACAGTGGGGAATCAAACTCTCAGTTTCTGACTGCGTCCAGATAGGTATACCACTGAGCTATTTTACTTCCTTATGCTAAAGTCTGCCATTATTTGACTAAACAGTCTTGTGAATTTTAAAGATTGATGTGTTTTGTTTTGCATAAAGTTCCTTAGATTGAAACTTTTCATTGGTATTTTCACAGCAAAGTCTGATGTGTTATGGAGGAGTACATACTGTATATATTTGAGTATAAGCCTAGTTTTCAGTCCCAAAAATGAGCGCCCAAAAGGGGAAATGGCTTATATTCAGGTCAATGACCACAAGGGTCCCAAGACTGAGTCAGATTGAGACACGTCAAAAAATTAATTAATCTTACCATATTTTTATGTATTTTGATTATTGAAACTCACTAGCAGCTGCTGCATTTCTCATCCTGGGCTTATACTTGGGTTAATCTATTTTCCTGAGTTTTCAGGTCAAAATTAGGTACTTTGGCTTATTTTTGAGTATATACGGTATGCCTTTTCAACAAAGAAGTATGAAACAGAATGAATAGGACTCTACCATCCTGGTAGCGGATTTCTGCATTCCTAAACAGTGCTCTTGTCTTTCTTGTTCAGTAAATAGAAGAAGAAAAAATTATATTAAGGCTGCAATTCTATGCATATTTGCTGAGAATGTCCTATTGAACTCAATTAGGTTTCTTTCTGAGCTGACATTGTCAAATTGTTCTATACAAGGCATGCCCAAGACACAAAATTATAGGATTGTCACCTATTCAGAGCTGTCCCAGTACAGTCTAAAGAGATCCTCTTGCTTCTCAGTTTAGATTGCCATGAAAGAGATAAATATTGGGACTTGGGATCAAAAGAAATGGAATAAGCTATGGTCTTTGTAGGGATACATGCTAGATCAGCTTCTGTGAAGTACCTAAGTATTTGAATAATCATATTACTGATGTGATCTTTAGGTTTTCTAAGTCTTCTAATTTATATTTGATTTGTCTTCCATAAAGTATAACAAAAACTCTACAGATTTTCTGTCAACTGAATGGAAGCTGCCTACCATGAAGGTGTGCTTTATTTGAATTTTTCAAACAATTGCAGTTTTGTGTCAGATGTTCCATCGTTGAAGCTCTGAATAGTAGATTCTAGGAAAGATAAAATCTCTGCCTCTTTGTTGGCTGTTATGGGAAAAAGTGGCATGTCTCGTCATCTTTCTTTATTTTTTAAAAAGAGTGGCTTGTCCAATTTAAACAGCCTTATAATGAGAAAAGGGATAACCTGTTCAACCTTGCTAGAAATGTCTCAGCACTTTTCTGAAAAATCATGGGGAAATATCTTCTACTATATTCATCTTGAAGAGACACAACAGATCCTGCAATGTAACACTCCAGACTCAGCTTGCAATAAGAGTATCCCCTGAGGCTTATAGCCTCTCTGAGGAGTGTAGGATTTCATCAGAATAAAAAATTCCAAGGTTTTAAAATAAACATATATTTAGTTTGAAATGCAGTTACCCAGAACAATGAAACAATTCCCTATACTAATCTGTTTGAACAAGAAGAGTGCAAGTTTCAGCCCCTTTGAGCCCAAAGGCAAATTAGGAAAATCTTGTTTGGAAACATGGTGGTCACCCAACTCAAATGTTCCTCTAATCTATCAATATAGGACAATTATTGTTTAAGTTCCCAGTACACACAAACCTCGCATAAAGAGTGCCTCGCTTAAAGAGTAACTCACTTAAAGAGTAGAATTTTCTCTGCTTAACAAATAAAACCAACCAAAAACTCACTTAAATAAATCGGGGTTCACAATCCCCCTCACCAGAAGTCACAATTGGTCTCTTACACTGGTGTTTCACTTAAAGAACAAACTCGTTTAAAGAGCAATCCCATGGAACGCATTATGCTCTTTAAGTGAGGTACCACTGTATTCTGCTCCACACGGGACCGGCCGAAGACACGTTTGTTATCAGAGGCAAAGAATGAGCTTTTTTAAGTCTTTGTTTCAGGCATATCAGAAACAACAACAACAAAAAAAACACAGCAGCATTTTAAAGACTAACTGCTAATTTTTTAATATGAGCTTTTCTGGGTCAAGTCCACTTCATCAGACATAGGAGTGAAACTTCAAGGCATGAACTTATATACAGCAGATACAGAGGCACAGAGTGATCAGTCAGAATGACAGATAAGCATGCAAATCAATACAGCTTCCCACACCTGGCAGTAGGAGATGATTTCTGGTTGTTATTCGGATTAGCTCTAAATGTCCCCTTTTCAATTTTAAATAGTGGGGAAATACAAAACAAATAATGAGATGTCATCTCTGTTCCATACACAGAAGCAAACTGGACTGAATCCTTTTTCAACAGTGCTGATGGGAAGGATCCTCTACTGCACCAAAGAACAGATTGACACTTCAAAGGGCAGATTGAAAGGCCGTGTGGGAGGCAATGCTCTGTCCACCAACACAGCAAAATAGTAAAGTCCATGGTCACTGCTACCTCCCAGTTTCTGTCACCTGAGATGGATGCTGCATTTTGCTTAAGGAAGGCCTTGAATAACCATATACAGCAGGGATTCTCAACCTGAGGCCCATGGGCTGGATGTAGCCAATGGCACCATTTCATGTGGGCCCCCACCGCCTCCACCACACCAGGAAGTGCCATGTGGTGGAGGAAGGGCAAAATGGCTGTCTCGCCCCTAAAGCTGTTGGAGGAAGTGTGACCCGCCCCCTGGCTTTAAAGGTTGAGAACTCCTGATATACAGTACAGTAAAACCTTGCATAAAGAGTGCCTTGCCTAGAGACTAACTTGCTTAAAAAGCAAAATTTTCTCTGAATGGTTGCCCTTGCTTAACAAATAGAACCAACCAAAAAACTCACTTAACAACTAAATTGGGGTTCGCAGTCCTCCCCGCCAGAAGTCACAATCGGTTACTTACAAGAGTGATACTAATGTGGGGGAAATTGGTGAAATTGGAATGTTTTTTTTAGTTGCTTGTGAAAGGCCATTAAAGTGAAAGAAGATCTAATTTCCACTGGCAACTTATTCCATAATGAAGCCAAGAAAGATCTTGCTCTGGTCATAACCTTTTTAGCTTCTTTAGGTGTGAAAATACATAATTTGAGAGCTTGGGTGTTCTGGGTCTAATTTCTTAAGAAGAGGAGATTCTGCAGATAGCATGGTGCTAAACTGCTAAGGGCTTTATATGTTAACATCACACCTTGAATCTGGCATGGAATACAATGGGCAACAAATGCAGGCTAACCAAGACAGGGGTGATATGGTTAAAATGACCAAAACCGGCAAGCCGTCTAGCTGCTGCATTTTGTACACATTGAAGCCTCTGTACCAGCTTCAAGGGGAGCCACATGTAGTAGTAGTAGTAGTAGTAGTAGTAGTAGTAGTAGTAGTAGTAGTAGTAGTAGTAGTAGTAGTAGTAGTAGTGGTGGTGGTGGTGGTGGTGGTGGTGGTGGCGGCGGTAGTAGCAGTAGTAGTAGTAGTAGTAGCAGCAGCGGCGGTGGTGGTGGTGGTGGTGGTGGTGGTGGTGGTGGTGGTGGTAGTAGTAGTAGTAGTAGTAGTAGTAGTAGTAGTAGTAGTAGTAGTAGTAGTAGTAGAAGAAGAAGTGGTGGTGGTGGTGGTGGTGGTGGTAGTTATTATTATTCGTGTCAGCAATTATTCTGGGTTGAAAGGATTTTTGCTGAAATAACTCCACTCAGAGGACGCCCAAATGAGGCTCCTCTCATGTCCCCAAGATCTTTTCCTGCCAAAGTGGTCCCTATTTATCCACTTGCAATTTCCAGCTTTCAAACTGCTAGGTTGGCAGGAGCTGGGACAGAGACAGATGCTCAAACCATCATGCAGTAGCCGGGTCTCGAACTGCCAACTTGCCAGCCTTCCTGCTAGCAAGGCGAGCTTCTTAACCACTGAACCACCACAGCTTTTAGCCACATGTAGAGAGCATTACCAATGTGTAGGTAGCCATAGTCAGAGATTTCCCATCCAGGAGTGGGCGAAGCTGCACAATGCACCGCAGATGATGAAAAGAGAATTTGATCACAGATGATATTTGATGTTCCATAGATGGAGCAAGGTCAAGTAGAACACCTAGATTATGTACGCTCTCCCTAAAAGGAAGAGCCATGCCTTCCAGTATGAGGGAGACTCCCCCAACCTGAGACCTGTTAACCCCAACCAGCATAACCTCCATCTTATCTGGATTCAACCTCAAGTTATTATCCTTTATGTAGTGTAGGACTCAAAACCTTTTGCATGGCTGGATAGATAAATCAGTAAGATTTTGCTTTCCTCAGCATTTAATTTGTTTTTAAAATCTCAAGTTCATTCCATTATGCTAATGATGAAGTTTAAGAATTTGGCATTGCTTTTAACAAAGTTTCATGAGCAGTGATCAGTCATTTAACTTAAGCCCTCTTATGTACATGGTCTCATCAACTGGTTAAGTGGAAAGTTCCAAATTTCAGGTACAGCTGGGTATTTTCTGAAACAGTTTCAGCTATATTTCATTTTCACCTTTCTAAAACTGGACATATAAATGGTGCAAATGTAAATGACTAGATATTTCACATAGGAACTTACATATTTGATTTAGAAGATGTAACTCCCCTGGTGGCTTAGGGGTTAAGACGCTGAGCAAGGTTGGGTTTCATTACCCAAGGGCTGCACTTGGGGACATGATAGGATCCTCATTCGGATGTCTCCTGAGCAGAGTTTCTCCAGCAAAAACCATTTCAACCAGAGTAATCTTTGACACAAAATTATTATTCATTTAGAAGATGACCTATGACAGAGTGCATTATTATCTAATATAATGATAATAATCTACTGTCAGATTGGTTCTGGCATGTGGTGACCATTTTTCAGGATTTTCTAGGTAGATAATATGCAGAAGTGGTTTACCATTGCTTGTCCAAAAACCATACAGTTTGGTTTTACCTGCAGAAGGCACAGTAGGGAACTGAATTCCCAACCAGACAGCTAAACTACTGAGCTATCCAGATAGCTGCCTTATATAAACTAATTAGTAAATCCCCGGTCCCTCAGCACTTGAATATTCTCTTGCTTGTGAGTAACTGCTGATATGCCATCTGTTAAAAAGCTAAACTGATATGATCTGCCTAATCAAAATTGTTGTAATAATGAAACGCTGTTTGTTGAAATTACCTTTTAATTACGGTAAGTGATTGTTATCTGGCATTCTCTATATTAACGATGGTTTAAAAGAAAGAATTCTCTCGATCTTGTTATAAATCTAAAATTAATTACAGGTTTGGTCGAATGGAGAAGAAAATGATGGACAAACAGAACTGCTATTGTTATTCTTCTGAACTCACAGATTAAAATGTCATTTAATTAACAGGTTTATGTTGTTAATAAACAAATATTTATGCAGATAATATTTGCTTTGCTTTCCCCCCCACCTTTCAGAGCCTTAGCCTGCTGGCTGCAAGTGGGAGGCTGAAAGTAATAGCTCCAGTTCCTTGTTGTGTTAATTAATTCTCACAGTAACTGTTTCTGGAATGACAGTGCCAAAGGAAAATCCTGAAACCTTTCCCTGATGGCAGCTGTACAATTTCTGCTGGAAGGTGTTTTGTGAACTAGCTTGCTTTGATGGCAACATATCTTGGCATCTCGGGTGCCAGTTGTACATGCTTGTACAATTTTGAAGATTAATCAGAAATATTAACTTTGTCCTCATAATCTAAAATGGGCAAAGGGATACTTCAATCTTTAGGGGTCTGTTTTGCTTTATTTATTACTCTTAGTTTGCTTGCTTGCTTGCTTTAATGAGAATGGTGTGTTCCTGTAACCAATGGTTATTTTGCAGTTATCATCTACAATTGGAACAAAGAAAACAATTTATCTGATTGCTGGGGATTAAAAGAGGAAGCATAATTATTTTCATAAATTTGGTAGATGATCACTATTCTTCTGTATTGATCCTCTACCGTAATAAAGAAAAATGAAATTCTACTTGCTCTGACCATTCCCAGCTATCAGAGGAAGTATTAGTTTCCACACACACACCAATAGTATCACCATTGATCAGGTGACCATTCATCAATAGTGTCAATCAGCTGATGGGTGGATTGACTCCCCCATATTTCTGCCACTGGTGATCCACTGATGAGGTTATTGAGGCTCCCATTCTCTGCCATAGCTGGGAATCCTGCAGTGAATTAGTGGATTATGTAGCAGACATATAGCCTATCTACCCTGGTGTTTTTTTGTTTTTTGTTTTGGGAAGGGATGCAGTGTAGAATGAAGGGGCATGGGGGAATCCCTGTGTTCCAATGGCATTTTACTTCTCCATATTAACAGGATAGAATTGTCCCAAAAGTGTCTTTTCTGGGGCAAGAGCGGCAGAGGTGTGGGTGAGCCAATCTGTCTGGTAACTCCTGAGTGGCAATGGTGCTATTGATGGGGATGGAAAATAAACATCCTCTGATTTCTATAATCAGGGTAGTGTAGTTTTATTTTTATTAATGTATAGAGATGACTGCTGCAGCAGAACAGTCATCATCTATAAGAATTTAAGAGAATAAATTATACTTCCCTGATCATCCCGAACAATCATAAAATTGGTTTACTATGTTGCAATCCTAAATGATAACTGTAAGGTAAACAATTCACAGCTGCCTTAGCCTGTTACTGGCATCTATGTAAGCTAAAACAAACAAAAAGGAATCAGACTTATATACCACCCCATAGAGCTTAGCGTACTCTCTTGGCAGTTCACAAGTTAATTAGCATTTTGCCCCAAACCTGGTGGGTACTCATATTACCGACCTTGGAAGGATGGAAGGCTGAGTCAACCCTTAAGTCCTGGTTGGGATTGAACTCACAACCTTTTGGCTGCAGGACAACAGTTTTAACCACTGCACCACCAGGGCACCTGTGCTGAGAATGGGACGTAAGAAGGTCAAAAATAATAGAAATCCTTGATTGTGGTCCTCAAAAAGTAGTGTTTTGTGAAAAGTTCATCCTCTTTATCATCCAAAAAGTGTAGACACCAGAAGATAAAGCGCCCCAATCCATTTAAAAAGAGAGGGAGAGAAATATACACTGGCTCCTATTTGAAGAGTTATGGTGAGTGGAGGCCGTGGCAGGTGCCTGCTTAGGCCCAGGATGCCCCCCCTGCCACTCGGCCAGGCACTAGGCCTGGCACCCGCCTCGGCCTAAACTCACTGAGCGAAGGCTGCTGCGGGTGCCTGCCTAGGGCTGGGCCGCCCCCCCCCCATTCCATTCAGCCTGGCCCTAAGCCCGACACCCACCTGCAGACTAAACTCACTGAGCTTAGGCCACAGCGGGCGCCTGCTTAGGGCTTTACCGCCCTATGCAGCTCGGCCTGACACTAGCCCCGCCGCGTGCTGTTGACTCAACTCGCAGAGCGGAGGCTGCAGCGGGCACCTGCTTGGGGCTGGGCCCCCTGTGCTGCTTGGCTCGGTGCTAGGCTTTGCACATACCTGTAGACTTTGCCGCCTGCTTAGGGCTGGGCTGTCCCAGTGCCACGCGGCCTGCCACTAGGCTTGGCGTGCACCTGCGGACTCCATTCACCAAGCGGAAGCAACAGAGGCTGCCTGCTTAGGGCTAGGCCGCCACCTGTGCCACGCGGCCCAGCACTAGCCTGGGACCCGCTGCGGCCTCTGCTTGCTGAGTGGAGGCCACGGCAGGCACCTGCTTAGGGCCAGGCCGCCCGCTCAGTACACATTCATGTTAAGATATCAATTGACGAATGCCCATCAATTGATATCTTAACATGCATCTGCACCGACCCAAGCAGCCATTTTGTGCTTCGAGTGCACATGTGTTGTGCAGCCGGAGAGGCGACCGAACCAGTCACCTCAAAAAATAAGGTAAGCACCCCGGGTGGTCTCCCGGGAGGGTTACTACCCCCTCTGAGAGACCACCCAGGATTCTTACCACTGGGAGAACCGGCCCATGCCCACCACTGCTGTGATCAATACTGAAAGCATGCTCACAAGTTCTTTCATGCAAAAACTATTCCTCATATCACACACATCCCACTTTTTACTGAAGTGGTACTTATTTATTTACTTGCAATTTTTGGCTTTCTAAATGCTAGACCCAAGATCTGACCATTTACAGTCCACAACCAACAAATAAACAGAGAAACTGAGGGATTTCATCCCCATAAGTAATTTTTCCCAATATTTATTTCTCTGTAACATTTGATGCTTCACCCCTAAAGTTCAGCACAGTGGCTAGATAGGAAATGCTCAGTAATTATCATCTCTATTTCTTTTGTCTCCTTGGAAATAAAAGAAAATGTCAAGCATCACAGGCTAATTGTCCTCTCTTGAGCCTTGACTCCCCAAGCCAGATCTCTCTAACGCAAACAAGATCAGTGCATTCACCCAGGATCAACTCAAGATGGCTGCTTCTTTCCTCTTTACTGACCTTACTGAGCAGGTAAAAATTGCTGCCAAGGCAATCCAGGATATTTATGTTGGAGAGTATTTGAGGGAACACCAAGCTCCCATTTCTTCTTTCATATCTCTTTCTACTATCTGTGGTTTCAAAGGCTGCTCCATTCCTTCATCACCCTCCCTTTCTCTGAAAATACATTCCTCCACTAGCAGTGTGAATTCTGCTAAAACAGCCGTAGGCAAAAGTTAAACCAGGCAGGTAGATGAACCTTCCCTGTCTTACAGAGGAAAGGTATAGCCTTCGTGGTAACTGCACTCCCATCATAGATCAACTTACATTTTCTCCTCTCACAGCTGGGGGAAGGGTAGATGGAAATGGCTCTTTACCAGCAGCACTAAAGGGCTAAAAGAAGGCTACAAAGCAATAGGTAGTGTGTTCACAAACACTCCTTTGGTTCCTGCTGATGGCAGAAAATCCTTCTGGTCAGGATGCTGACATAGCTTGAAGATTTGCAGAGATATAAGAACTTTTGTGGGGCAGAAATTCAGGGATGAAGGCGTCCTGCAAACAGCCCACTGAGAACTATGCATGCTTAATAGGTGTGAAACATTGACTACTGGAGAGTGAAAATGGAAATAGCTATAGGCATGAGGGATGTAATGTAGTATTCTAGCAGAAGACTATAACATTTTGCGTCTTGTTCTTCTGTGTCTAGGTCATATTTTAAACTTCCAAAATGAAGCCACCTTTTGGTGAAGTCATTCCATACTTCCTTTCGTCTGACCTTGTGTAAGGAAAATTAGCCAGCACCACAAGGTTGCTGTTGCCTGGGGTACTCCTGATTTTGGTTCAAAAATACCACAATCTTCAAGGAGGTTCTTTCTGTGTAGGCCAACATTTTGCTTAAGATCCCACACTGTAACTATCCCATTTTGTAGATAAGAAATTGCCACCTACCTGCCTAACTTAGCTGTTCAAAGGGAGCCTAAAATAGAAGTTACATCACTTCTGGTCTAAGCAGGCTCAGGCTTTGATGAGTGTCTAAATATTTTTGTACAATCACTGGAAAATGTGTATAGTTGTCTAATAAATTACAGATGATCGTTTGGCCTTTTTTTTGTGTTGAGAGGGCTTGGTTAACCTTCCCCAAGACAGATGTGGATCCCCAAATTCTCCTCCCACCCACCCACCGCAAGCACTCCCAAGCAGAAGAGGCAGTAGAATTCATTCCAAGGCTTGTCACTTTGAAGTCAGCTTGGCAAAGTCAACTCACTAGGTGTTGTTGTCTGACCACATCTTACCTATCCTTTGAAGCCACAAAACACAAGGCAGCCCTTGGTCTCCTCTGCCACATCTTTTCATCCCCTTCCTTCTGCTTCAGTACTAACATGGCAGGAGGCTGGCCCTTTTAAAGGTGCCGGTTTGATCTCTGAGTTGACTTCTGGCAGACCTATTTCAAAGAGAAAGGAAATTTCAAAGTCGTGATGCCTGAAATAAAAGGACACATGACATTCTCTTTCATGTGTTAAAGGAAAATGCACTTTTCAAGTAAAGGGCATCTGGCAAACTGGCAGCAAGAAATACATAGAGATAATTTGTACCTGATGTAAGAAATTGTTGGAAAGGACTCTAGTGCACTATTCACTATATTTAAATTGAGTAAGTCTGTTTTTAGCAGACTGACCAACACCACTCGACCCAAAAGCAAGGTTGTTGGACAGGATTCCTTGGCCATAGGCTCCATTAACACCAGAACTCATGTTTATTAGAATAAGGAAGTGGGGTACACAGTTGGGTTGAGTGCCATGAACTCATTCCACCTGTCTACATAGTGGCTTAGTTTCCACTGTTGTGAGGACACAGCTGGGCCAAAGATGGTCACATCTTTACATTCTCTAATTAAGAATGAAGCAGACCCAGAAGATAGGAGGGAGCTCCTTACAGGCTTCTGCCCACACTTGCCTTCCACACTCTCAGGCAACCCTGTCATCAGGGTCTCCAGGTAGTTCTTCAGGAGCATGAGTCCAAAACAGACAGCCTGCTGGAGATGGTTGGAGCATCCCACTGGCACACACCTTGCCTTGTTATGACACTAATGGCGCTCTCCAACTTTTCCATCACAACCATAATGAAAGGTAGGCTGATGAAGGGTAAATGGGGGTAATGAGGAAAATGGTCCAAAATATCTTGGAGTGTTGCAGGACAGAGCCCATGGCTCCTTAGATCCAATACTTTGCCCACTGCATTATACCAATGATAAAAATGAATGATATAAGTATGAGGACACATGGAGTGGGGGAGTGGGAGAGTGTTTGACACCCTTTTAAAATGACTCTTTTTATAAAGTATAAACACTTTTCTTATGTGTCTGTCTAGCATCAAAGTAAAGTAAAGGTCGCCCTTGAATGAAAGCCAAGTATATCTGACTCTAGGGTTCAGTGCTCATCTCTGTTTATAGCCAAAGAGCCAGCGGTATCTGCATTTGCAGACATTTCCATGGACATGTGGCAGGCATGCCTAGATGGAACACTGTTTACCTTCCCACTGAAGTGGTCCCTGTTTATCGACTTGCAATGTCTTGCTTTCAAATTGCTAGGTTGACAGGAGCTGGGACAGAGATGGGACAGAGATGGGAGCTCACTCCATCATACAGTACTCAGGTACCAAACTCCAACCTTCCAGTTTTCAAGTTCAGTGTCTTAGCCACTTGAGCCACCTCAAGTGGCTAAGACACCTCAGTCCCATCCACCTCAGTCCCATCTTGTATCAATGACCATGGAAATATATCACATCTTGTTTAAAATTCTCTTTGGGACAACCTTCCTTCTGATTATTAATAACCTGGTCTCACCTAAACACATATACACTTGTTACTTAGAATAAAGTGTATTCTGGTGTTGATAAGACAGAGCCACCTGCAAATTAATATCCTACTTTATACTAGGCTATTTAGCTCTGGATTTCATTGGGAACCCACACACACGGCATATATGCCAGCAGAATTTTGATTCCACTAATAATCAGCTTAAAATATAATAAAAACTAAGTGATGATTCACAAAAGTAGAACCCTTTATTTGTTTTAAAAGGGCAACACAGTCATAGTTCCAGTAGATAATTTGTGCCTATTAATAACAGCATCATTTACACAATTTAGTGGGAATGAAGCAGATACTAAATTAGACTCTGCAAGAGCATTGCATACTGCAGCTTGAGTCTGTCCTCTGATACGTCTTGATATTTTTCTTGTCATCTGAAAGGAGATTTCAATTTTCTGCTTCATTCTTAAAGTAAAGGTAAAGGTTTCTCTTGCTTGAAAGCCAGTCGTATCCGACTCTAGGGTTCAGTGCTCATCTCTGTTTCAAAGCCGAAGAGCCAGCGCTGTCTGCTTCTTAGGGTGCTCTAAAATGTCTTCAATAAATCCTTCTCATCTCCTTTTAAGCTTTTCTTATTTCATTTTTTTTGTCTTTGCTTATGGTTTCTTTCTTTGTGCTACAGGCACCTCCTGATCTGGAAAAAAGCCCTTTGGAAGGAGTTTTGTCATGATGTCATCTCTGTGCAGTGATGGGATGTAACAGGTTCTCACCAGTTCGCCAGAACTGGTAGCAAATTTCCCCAGTGTCCCGGAGAACTGGTAGCAGCTTTTGGGGAGAACCACCTTCGGGGCTTACCTTTTCATTGGTTCCCCCACTGCGCATGCATGCCAAGCACTTGGTGTGCATGCACGTCTACAGTGCTTGGCGCGTATGCACGGCCTCCTTGCTGTCCTCCCAAGCAGGGAGGAAGAAGAGAAGCTGCTAGCCTGAAGCTCCCTATACCCTGAAGCTCCCCAGAGTAAGTGACTCACCTTTGGATTTGGTGTGTCTGTATTTTAATGTGTATTTAGTACCTTTACCTATATTGACGTACTACCACTGTTCCTAAAAAGGCCTGCTGGCCTGGCTTGAGGTTTTTAAGCAAAGTCTTGGAGTTACCTCATCAATAAGCTACACCTGGACTGTTCCAAGTGCTGTTCCAATTGGAGAACCCTTAAGGAGGTACAGCTGTTTTACTTTTACATTAAAGTGTGTGTGTGCTTATTTTTATTATTTTTTATTTAGCCCCGCCCAAGACATCATGATGTCATGATGTTAGCTCTGCCCACACTGTGATGACACTACGGTGGGGTAGTAAATTTTTTGACATCCCACCACTGTCTCTGTGGTTTTAATTCTAACACACTGTATCTTTCTGGAGAGATTATTTTTTAGCAATAGAGGACATTCACAAGCACCCAGTGAAGATTTTGTTGTGAAGATAAGGACTAGGTTCTTAGACCTCACTCTTGGGAAATTCATTGACTTTTCCCCCCCTGGAGGCATTTTTAGAAGGGTTGGAAAAATGCAGAATTATCAGCACAGTGCTAAACAACCCTCACTGATGTGGACAATGCATATAAATGTGCGTTTAACATTAGTTACATCAAAGTATAAACTATATTCTTCATTTATATTGATTGGGATACACAGAAAAATCCTCCTCAAAAATTATGGCATTTTTGAACCACAAATTGGGCATACTCCAGGCAATGGCAAACTTGTTATGCCGGTTAATCTTTCTCACACTAGCTCAGATGGAAGGAATTACAGAATGACTTCACCAAAGGGTGGCTTCATTTGGCAGTTTCACATCTGGCCTAGGCACAGAAAAGTTATGTTGATTGAGGGTTTTACTAAGAGACTTTTCTAGTGATATTGGACCCTTGGTTAAGGATGCATTTCCTTCCGACAATTAATGGCACAGAACTCTATAGTGTGGCATGCAGTGTGGTATGCAGCCTCTCACAGAGCAACACAGACCTTCCCGTAGTGTAGATTCTTCAATCAGTTTCTTAAATACCCTATTTGCTGGCGTATAAGGCCTACATTTTTCCTCTTAAAATACACTGGAAAAATGGAGTGCATCTTGTACTGTATATAGTGCCCTATAGTGGGCTATTTTGTTTATAATGGGGTGCGTCTTAAACTCCTATGCGTCTTATACACCGGCAAATACAGTAACGTTCAGAAGTACAAGTGGGACTTGTCACAACATGCCACAGAAGTATGGACTGCTTCTCTGCAGCTTTCAATCAGCTGGCAAGCTAGCTATTCCCCTCTTTCCCAAATACTGTACTCTGTTCTAGTCTCCTCTTCTCAATCTCCTGTTTCCAGCAAAGACCTAGCATATTGCTGTGCTCATAAGCATCCTTAGATATCGTGTGGCCTGATTTTTTTCCATTTTGTCCTGTCACTTTCATCTCCATTTTTAAAATTTTACTTTTACAGACCACTGCAGTGGTATTTTGTTTGTATTGTATTGTATGTAGTATATTGTTGAATTGATTATTGTACTGTATAATTTTTGTACTGAGTACTATATTGTTTATGATTATATTGTGACTATATTGTTTATTTTGTATTGATTATTCTGTATTGGGTATTATATACTGATTATATTGTGATTATACTGTGTATATGTATATTGTGTGATTGTGAGTCTGCTTTCCCCTGATTGGGTGGCATATTAATGGAAAAATTAAATTAATTTAAATTAAATTCACCATCCATGTGCTCTGCTGGCTTTCTGTGGCCTTGCTTATGTGCACCAATGAACAATTTAAATAATGTTGTAGTTGTGCAGTGACAGGAGCCTATTTTAAAACTGGCCTGGAGAGGGAAGCACTCTGCAGATGGGTAATTTTTCAAAGACACTCTGTTGAAAAGAGGACAATCCTAGCTCCACGTGGGTCCAGAAACTCTTAAATGTATGGTTTGACAAAAAAAAGTGTTCTTGGTATGGAAATCTGAGACAGTGTGTCAACCCTGATGAAATGGTAACACTGGAAATGATGAAATAGTGACCATCCCCTTAAACAGGGGTTCCCAATCTAAGGCCCATGGGTCAGATATAGCCCACGACACCATTTCATGTAGCCTCCCACCTCTCCAAGGGCATTCAAGAAACAAAACACCATCCCTTTGAAGCTGTTGGGACAAAATGGCCACCCCCATTGTGCAGGTAGGGCAAAATGGCCATCTGGCCCCCAAAGCTGACTGAGAGAGTGTACCCGGCCCCCAGCTTGAAAAGGTTGTGAACTCCTGCCTTAAACACTCCTGGCTTAAACACTAGCTTCTTCCATATAACACACAACTGCAAGGCACAAGCAGTAATACTTTGTGTCCAGTTGCTTCCCAGACCCCTAAAGCAATATTTTGTAAAGGATTAAATGTTCCTGAAAGAATCTCTCTGGTACCTTTTAAATCATCATCAAGCTTTCACGTCTGTTTCTCACCTCCATGCTTTTTTCTGAAATAGCTATTATTACAGCCCGGAAAAGTCAAAAACATATTCTATTTATTCTGGCTTTATTGAAGACACACAGATCAACATTTGGGGGGAAAATACTTTTTTAAAATAAACCTCCTCCCACTAGGGCGTATCAAGGGGGTGAGGGGGCAGCCCACCCCGGGCAGCACTTTGCAGAGGCCACCGCAGCTGGCCCAGACTTCCTGGCAGCCGGAGTGGGCACCGGGACCCTCCACCAATGCTGGCACCCTGGGTCCCCATCTGGGCTGGAGGGCGGGGCATGATGGCGTGGTGGGGACCAGGGAAGCCCCTACCCCTATCTCTCTGCCCCCTCCTCCCCAGGCACTGCCTCCTCACAGTGGCACGGTGCGGCCCCAGCAGGGAGCCCACCACTGGGGTCTGAGGCACACAGCCGCCCTGTCACCAAGCCTGGCAGCAGCAGCTCATCCACCTTTGGCGGCAGTGGCACCCAGGAAGGTGGGAAGCAAGGCCGGAGGTCTCCATGGCATCCCAGGTGGTGCAGCACAGGCCCAGCAGGAAGCCCACGGTCAGTGTCCAAGGCGCATGGCCGCCCCGCCTCTGAGGCCGGTGGCAGCAGCTCATCTGCCTTCGGTGGCAGCAGCACCCAGAGGGGTGAGGCTGGTGGTCATTGAGGCCCAGCACCCACGGCCAGAGCAGTGCACGTCAAGCTTTGTGGGAGGGGGGTTTCCTCAGCCTGGCCGGCACTGCTCTGGCCACAGGCGCTGGGCCGTGGCAACTGCTGGCCTCACTTTCCACCCTCCTGGGATGAGCTGCTGCCACCGGCCTCAGAGGCGGGGCAGCCATGCGCCTTGGACACTGACCGTGGGCTTCCTGCTGGGCCTGTGCTGCACCGCCCCAGACCCTGGGCCTCACCCATGCCGTCGGGGTCCCAGGCACATGGCCACCCCGCCTCCTAACCCGGTGAAGCCCAAAGGTAGGACTTTCGTACCGTGGGGGTGAGCCTGGAGGGGCGGCGAGTTTGGCCTGTGACCCCGGGCGACTGAAACCCACCCTACGCCACTGCAGCTTCCCAAAACATACAGTGGTATGTGTCTAAGCTGGTTTTGGTGTTTCAGGAGCAATAATCCAACAACTTCTGATACAAGCAGGCAGTCAATGAAGAAATGAAGAACCAATGGCAAAGCAATAGGTTCAGGAGCAGAAAAAGAAAAGTTTGACAAAACACAATACAGACACACAGCACAGTTAAACAAGAACAACTTGGCAGTAGATAAGTTTTGAGACTGAGATTGTGAGCACCAAATGACACAAGCATCTTTTGTCAAAAAGTCCTAACCCTAACCCTTTTGAATGAGGAATGATGTACACTTACCCAGAATCTATAAATAGAGAAGGTAAGAAACTTTTCAAAGAAATTATCCTTGTTATATAAAGTCTCTTTTAAAAACCTGGATCAATACAACTTTATAGTGGACAATTTAACAGCTTGACGTCTAATACAAGAATTATGGCTTGTTAGGCAATGGTGGGGAAGGGAGGATAATAATACAGTTATTAATCAATGTACAGAGCCAGCATATAACATTTTGCTGCCTAATAAGCTATAGAATAAGTGATGTTGCTTGTCTAAGGCACATAGTACCCAAAACCAGCCAAATCATTATGGCACCTGGGATGGAAAATCTCAAAAGCTCCTCTTATTGGCAATAAAAATGCAATAACATCTGAATTACTGATAAACTTCTTCCCTTTTGTAAGCACCCCTATCATGTGATGTCTTTGTGTTGTACACTGGCATGGAGATGGGAAGGGCCAGCTTTTGATGATCAAAGTCATTTGCTGTTTTGAATCAAAACAGCCTATCAGTAAGCTATCATTACTCCAGCCAAGATGAAATGAACTACATTATTATGTTTATGCCATCTACTTGACAGCTTTGTCTGAACACAAAACTTGCAAATAAACATTATTTTTCTTTCTGCTAAAACTGTGCTGAGCATTTATACAATAGGAACTAAGAAGAAACAAAAGGGGAAATGAGGAGGCCTTGCATTTCAAAACTTTCGGCCCTAATCCATTGAGACATTATTGCCACTTTGCAAAGATCAAAAGTCATGGAATGTTTTACCAGGATTTCAAATATAACCTGGTTTTAGACAGGTATGTGAAAACCTGGTTTTTATTGCAATTCTCACAATCTTGCCAGCATTCTTATACCGTCCAAGTGCTACACTGTATTTTGAGATTAGGAGTCAGATACCTAACTCACTGAGCTATGTAGGTGTAAACATTTCTAAAGAACATCCAAGTTTGTGCACAGAGTCAGTGAAAATGCACTGCAAACTTTGGGAATGCATAAGTTTCTGAGGCTCAATATATATGGTAGATTTCTTCCCAAGGCTGGTATCTTATTGCCAGACTAGGGAAGTCCAAAAGCATATTCTGATAGGGAAATGAGAATAAATACATTTATTTTCCTTCACTATTTTTAGCATAGTTCAACTTGTTTAAGCTTGCAGCTGTGCACTCCTGTTGGCTTTCAAAGTGTATAAACATCTACTGTGGTAGCCAGTCTCTGTATGTCTGTATGTCATTCAGGTGATAGCAAGGAGAGGGAATGCTGGTGCTATTTAAAGTCTCTCTCTCTGATCCTTCTTATTTTCCTTTTCCTTTGAAATTCTTCGGTATTTCCTTCTGTTAATAGACTACCATGGAAGGAAAAATTACTTCAATAGAGTTTCTGCTCCTTATCTGTCTTCAAAGCCTAGTTCTGACAGCAGACATAACCACAACTGAATTAGAAAGAAACACTGACATTGTCAAGACAGAAAAAAGTTTTCATGGACTATGGTCCAAGTTTTGGTATAAGAAAGAAATCTTGTGTCTGTGAGAAGAATATACAGTACTAGTTTTCAAAAGCTGATAATTCTTTGCCAAATTATGTGGACCCTTTAAAACAGTCCAAAAACTGAAGAGTATTTTTAATACTCTTCAAAAATTGAAGAGTATTTTTTAAAAACTAAATTTCTTAATCCCAATTACACTTCTGTATTTTGCAGGTTAATGGAAATTTAAATCTAAATCTAATTCTTAAGATGAAACTTTGGTTCAAGCCATAATTTGTTGGAATAGAAATGAGCTGTTTTCATGTGTTCTCTTCTTTACCTCATCACTTGGGTTCTAATCTCCTTTCTCACATGCTGTAACACAATGCTTCCTGCAGTAATGACTGGTTACTCCAGTTTCAGAGATGCTATGAATCTGCTCTATGTTCTAGTATGTATTTTTACAGAAAATGTCCTTGAACCTTGCATAGTGCCTATAAAGCATAGAGAAAAGACCAGAATGGTGTAAGAAAATGGAAATGAGCTATGTTTCCTAACAAATGGATTGATAACACTGCCAAAACTGAAATAACAATTAACTTCCTTTTTCTTTCTTCAAAACACCATTTTTGGATTTAAAAAATATTGCTGTTTATTTCTGTTTATTATTATGTTGGAAACCACACTAAGTAGTGTTTGTCGGCATATAGCTGCCCTTCTGTTGCCTTAGGCCTCTCCCTAGTCAGTCCCTTTCCAGAAGACCCTCTTAGAGGGCCCCAGACTGTGGGGAAGAGGAGCTATAGCCACGTTCCAGCCAAAAACCCTTGGCTGCTATGTAACTTTGGGCTTATCTGCATACAGAGCCCAGAAAACCTTAGTAAGGAAGAGTAATTCGTGGTAGCATTGGGTGGCATCTGGCTTGCTAGTATCTTATCCAATTATCCCAAGAAAGATATGTTTGGAAGTTATACTTATTTATTGAATAATAAAGCATGGTTCATCAAAAGCAAAAGTTCTTCTTGAAACAGGTTATAAAAATCCGCATTCAAAAATACTAATCAAAATAGCATACAGAGGAATAATTCATTCAGGCCTCCTTCCCTAACAGAAAAGAAACCTGTCTACCTCTCTATCTAAGTAATCATTGTTACTCCTCTAAGAGAAAGGGCCTGGCAGGCTAGCCCATCTCACCCTGTTAGTCCATGATCCACTACTGATTCCATCTGCCTAGTTCGATAGACAGAAGTGGCCTCGCTTATTTATATACAGCCAACTATATGGCGTAACTATAAGCAAGGTACTGTTCCCATAACAATTCTGGTTCTCTCTGCTTTGAGACATGTTGACATTCCATCTCTAATGAGATGTACCAAAACATCGGCTAGCTTTTGCAGCTGCTAGATAAGACAGGAAGAGTTTTTAGTTTGCACTTTGCAAACTGCTTGGTTCTTTCTAGGCTTTATAAAATAACCAGTTTAACTCCATCTTGGAAATGTTAAAAACTTGAGGTCCATTCTATTACAGTTCCCACTAAGTCAGGAAGTATATAAATGTTATCAATCAATAAATAAGATTTTGAGGGATGTCAAAATCAGATAACTATGATTCAGTTTATCCTTAGGTACTGTCAAGATTTGCAGCTGCTCTTCTAAGTCCAGCAAGACTGGACCCTCACCTGCTAAGCCCCACCTGAGAAGCAGAGGTTTGTGGGGAAGGTTCTGGACCTTCATAGGCTCCACTTGGAGACCCTGGGTGGCTTAGCTATATAAGAACTAACCCGTCTTCCCAGTGGCGTCGCGCAGTCTTCAGCCGCCTGGGGCGAAGAACAAACTCGCCGCCCCCCCCCCCAGCTCGCCGCTGCCGCCGCCCCCTCCCCCCCGACCCAGGTAGAAGCCAGCCCCCTGCTGACTAGCGGGGCGCGCGCGCGCGCGCGCGCGCCACACACCTCCGTCCGCTCGCACCTCCGTCCGCTCGCCCGGCCGGCTGGCCATCGGGGGCTCTCCGCCGCCTGTTGCCCCTGGCAGCGGCTTTCAGGGGGCGGCAAAATGTCCCCTCCCCACCCTTTTGCTGGCGAGGAGGAGAAAAAGTGTTTTTTTTTAGGCGGACAATTCAAGGAGGGGCCCGCCCGCCGGGCTGGCTGTCGGTCGGGGGCTCTCCTGGCGGGCGGCCCGCGTGCGCGCGCACGCTGCCCACCTCCTCCTGCCCAGCCAGCCCCCAGGGGCTCCCCGCCACGGCGCCACCCCCCCCCCCGACGAGCGCCCCGTCTCACGGCAAGTTGGGTGGGTGGCTGGGCGGGCGGAGGCGAGCAGCGTCCGCGCGCACGCGGGCCGCCCGCCAGGAGAGCCCCCGACGGCCAGCTGGGCGGGCGACCGGGCGTGCCCCTCCTTCCCTCCCCCCCCTTTTGCTGGCGAGGAGGAGAAAAAGGGGTTTTTTTTAGGCGGACAATTCAAGGAGCCTCCTTGAATTGTCCGCCTAAAAAAAACCCCTTTTTCTCCTCCTCGCCAGCAAAAGGGTGGGGAGGGGACATTTTGCCTCCCCCTGAAAGCCGCTGCCAGGGGCAACAGGCGGTGGAGAGCCCCCGACGGCCAGCCGGGCGAGCGAGCGGATGGAGGTGCGAGCGGACGGAGGTGTGTGGCAAGCGGCGAAGCGCACGTGGGGCGCTCGCCAGCAAAAGGGTGGGGAGGGGACATTTTGCCGCCCCCTGAAAGGCGCTGCCCGGGGCATCCGCCCCCCCCGCCCCCCCCACGCTATGCCACTGCGTCTTCCCAATACCTGCTTCAGTAATGAAGGTCAGCAGACTTGCAGTTGCTTTGCTCCTGCCTTGTTCTTGATTCCCACTTCTGAATATCTCTTCTGTGGATTGTTGTTTTGCCTTGCCTGGATCCTTGCTCCTAGAATTCTTTCCTTGTCTTGCTCTAGCCCCTGAGGATTCTCTGCTATGTTTGTTCTCTTGGTTACTTTTTTATGTCTTGGTTGGACTATGCCAGAGTTTCCCACCATCTGATTTTTGGACTTCAATTCCCAGAAGCCTAAGTCAATTCCTCAAATCACTGATCAGCCAATGTACTGACTTAGGCTTCTGGGAATTTAAGTCCCCCCTGTGGGGCATGGGCCCCAGGTTGAGAACCACTGAACTATGCTTTCATTGCTTGGACTAATTGTGCATCTCTGGTTTCATTTGGACTTGGATTCTGGACTGAGATTTGGTTATTGTTCAGCCTGTTACCTGCCCATGCCCTGGACCCTGACAGAAATTAAGATATCAAGCCAAATTTTATCCTGAGCTGAGGTTCCTTTTAGTATGTAGGAACCACTAAAATATAATTTATTGGTTCAGACTTCAGGATTAACTCTGATTTGACAAACTTGGACATATATACTTAAAGTGATATGAAAAGGGAGGGAGCTTTGTTTGTTGGTTCAGGATCCACCATTTAACTATTCCTCACCCAAGTGTGAATGGTAGTAAGCATGCAAGATTGGTTTCTAGTGAATTTACTAGGAGAACTCCATAACAACTACTCAATTCAGTTCTGAGAGTCTACACTACACAGAGCTAACAGTGTAAGGCCACTTTAACTATTGTGGTTCCATCCTACAGAATCCTAGAACTTTTTAATTGGATGGTGAGTTCTGAGCTGTAGTTCAGGGAGTCTATTAGCACACTCTTGAAAAATAAATAATTAAATTCTATGCCAAACTATAAATCACATTATTTCGATAACAGTGCTGTGGAGAAAACACTCTTAAAAGAGAGTTCATCTTTCTTTTTCCTTACTTAAAAAAATAATAACTTGTACATCTTTTTGTATGGTTGGGAACACTTCAAAAGAAATGCCCTCAGATGAGAACAATGCCTGGTATAGCTTAACATTTTATGCCATGTGTGCAATCAAAAACACAAATCCCAAACAAATGCTTTCAAAGACACTGTAGTAACATTTGTGGTGCTCACAATGACAGTTCTGACAGCTGCATCTCCAAAGAGAGTCCAAAAATGTAGGCAGCTGTGCTGATCTAGACCAGAATAGGCAACATGAACTGCCTCGAGAGGTGGTGAGTGCTCCAACACTGGAAGCATTCAAAAGAGAATTGGACAACCATCTGTCTGATATGCTTTGATTTGTATTCCTGTGTTGAGCAGGAAGTTGGACTCGATAGCCTAGAAGGCCCCTTCCAATTCAGTTATTTTATGATTTTGAGTCTGTGGGCTTCATGCAGATCCTACCTGTTTTACAGCTATTTTTGCCTTTGTTGTCATACTACCCAAAATCTATACCAGTGGGAACCCAAGTGTAACAGTGGTGAGTGAAGTCTGCATTCTATGCACATTGGGGAGAAGGATGCTTCATCCCACTCCTGAAAGTCTCCAGCCTACAATCTGGACTGATAGAAGGGTGGGGTTTTTTTGGGGTGGTGGTGGTGGTGGTGGTGGTGGTAGTTGCAAACAAATTTATCTTGATTGACTGTTAAAGGACATACTGTGTCAGATTGTTTTTCATTACAGCAGAATGGTGGTGAGAAAACCCATCCCTTCAGTAGCCACTGTGGGAACTATAACTAGATCACAGGGAGCAGGGAAGCGTGAAATAGTGGGAAATGACACTAAAGTCTCAGCTATTCAAAAGGTTTTAGCATCTTCACATTGTAAGCCCTATCTATGCTATAACAATGTTATCCTGAAAAGTATTCATACCAATGCAGTGAAGATACAAAAGAACAGATACCTCAGTAACAATATGACACAGTCAACCATGCAGCCTTGCTGAAGAAAGTCTCCCACATCACAAGGGATTTTAAATTCACAAAAATCATAGGCTGTTTGTTGGAAAACCATATTTTTTTTGTTGATTTCCAAAGACAACATAACTGGAATTCAAAGAAATGGCCTCCTGCAGGGCAGTGTGCTATCCCCCACACTGTTTAACATATATACAAATGATGAACCACTGCCAGAAGCCACTAGGAGCTTTCTTTATGCTGATTACCTGGCAATTGCCACACAGTGTGAAACCTTTGAAGCTGTTTAGAAAAAACTGACTGAAGCTTTGAATTTAATGGCTATATATTATAGGGATAACCAACTGAAGCCAAACTGTCTAAAAACTCAACTCTGTACTTTTCATTAGAAAATCCATGAGGCATCAAGAAGCCTTCAGGTAACTGGAATGGCACCAGGATTGAAAATTGTGTCACCCTCAGATACCTGGGAGTTATCCTGGATCAAACTCTCAGGTTCAAGACCCACTACCTTAATACCAAAACAGAAGGTTTTTGTCAGGAAGAATATTCTGAAGAAAATAACAGGCACAGGTTGGGGTGCCCAACCACACACATTAAGAACTTCTGTGCTAGCTTTAATTTACTTTGCAGGAGAGTATGCTAGTCCAGTGTGATGTGGATCAAAGCATGCAGGGCAGGTGGATGTGGCTCTGAATGAAACAGCAAAATTGGTCACAGGATGCCTAAAACCAACCCCAGTACAAAAAGTGCATTACTTAGCTGAGATCCCTCCATCAAAATTCTGATGAGAAAGTGCTGCTCAGAAAGAGTGGGTCAAAACAAGTTCCTCAGAAACACACCTGTTATTTGAGCAACAACTGCCAAAGCAGAGGTTGGAAATCAGTGCATAGTTTCTTCACAACTTCTGGCCCTCTGAACAACCAGCCCCCACAGACTGCCTTAGAACTATGGAAGGCAAGCAAGGAGCTACTAGATAACTGAGCAAAACCACATGACTCTCTACCGCCTGGCCAAGAACAATCATGGCCTGTGTGAAAAGCTTTAAATAGACTGTGTGTGGTGGTAGGAAGATAAAGGGCTAATCTGAGAAAGTTGGGTTTCCCTGTAGATGGCAGCTTGTGTGAATGCAGGTAAGTACAAACTATCTCCCATATGATACAATGCACATGATGCCACTCAATGTGCACTGAGGAGGATCATATGTTGGCAAGAGGAAATGCTGTTGAAGTGAATATTGGGCAGATGTCATCTAGACCTTTTAAATTTTATTTTGGTTTTTGATATGTTATTATATGCTGGTGGTGCATCTGACACAAATAAAGACAGAAAACAACAATAGGAACAATTATGTGTTGCTTTTGGAAGACTACTACAGTCAATCAATCAATCATATTCAACCAACTGTACATGCATTCAGTTTGAAGAATCCCTGCCCCCCTTTCCCACTTTTTTGTTTGCTGATATTCAAGACAATCTTCAAAGCTAGAGCAAGGCTGATGACTAAAAGAATGCTGTTCTCTGCACAACTCTGCTTGAAAGCAAAATCATGTTGGTAAGGTGTACTTCCTTTTAGAAGCCTAGAATCTCCTGTATTCTTTTGCCACTTCATCCTTACATAATGAGATGAACACTTCTCTTTCTTAGTGATGTATGTCTTGTTTCACATAGCTTTTCATACTGGAACATGCTGCAGAATTTTGCTCTCAAGCCCAAAGAGCATTTGTGCTTTGTTAAATGTCATTCCAGTCAAAACACCGGTTTCAGATGTCTTGTAAGTCAGTGGAAAAATGTGAAGGCAGCCAAGATTCAGAATTTCTATAAAAAAATGTTTGTCTTGGATCTGTTTACTGCTAATGGAAGAAGGCAACTTCTAGAATTACACTCTGACTATAAGTCATTGCAGACAGATTCTGATTTAAATAAAGGCTAACTACTGGCTCATTTAATCATCCAATTAAATCATCATAATATCATGACATGGTTAATCCAGTTTATTCTGTTTGGGGAAGGCACCAGAAATATTTGCATGTCTAAGTAAACAGATTTCTAAATTGCATTTTTATATCCCATGACCCAAAACTAGCAACTGCACATGTGCTATAAAATTTGTAGTCCAAGAATCTGAATTTTACTGCTAATCTAAAAGCAACATGAACCACAAATCATTTTTCTGTGATCAATAGATTGTTGAGCTACCACAGAGACACTGAAAACCAGGTTGGCTGTAATTTTCCCTTGGATTTTTCTTTATAATTTACAAATTCCTACTGTCGCCATGCTATTTTAATAAAAATAATGTGTTGATATTAGTTGGTGTTATTTTATTTGCTGTTTTGTACTCCTTTCAACTGTAAACTGCCACGAGTGGTATATTATCCAGTTGGGTGGTATATAAATATAGTAAATCTATAAAATTTAAAAATTTTCAGGGCCTCAAATATAAAATGTGTTTGTTATGAGCTGCCAAGTGACCTATAAAAAGCTTTTTAAGGTATGTGGGATATTTAAGGAATAATAATAATAATAATAATAATTTCATGTCAGAAATTATTCTGGGTTGAAAGGATTTTTGTGGAAGAAACTCAGCTCAGGGAACACCCAAATGAGGCTCCTTTCATGTCCCCAAGAGCTGGGACAGAGACAGGCACTCAATCCATCATGGGTCTTGAACTGCCGACTTGCCAGCCTTCCAGCTAACAAGCCGAGCTTCTTAACCAATGAGCCACTCCAGCCCCTATTTAAGGAATGATTGTACCATTGCCAGACACCCAGTGTGGTGTAGTGGATAGTGACAGACCTCTGGAGTCCAAATTCCTGCTCAGTCATGGAAACTCACTGGTAAATATAATAATTATGTGTCATCAAGTAAGTTCTGACTTATAGCAATTCTTTGCAATGGTTTTCTAAGTAAAGAACATTCAGAAACGATTTATCATTCCCTTCTTCTTCTATCATCCTGGGATTGCGCAGCTCACCTGACACCACATAGGCTAACTCTTCTCCCTGAATTTTTTTGGAATAGTTGCCATGTTAATCTGTGGTTCAGGCATATCAGAAAACAAAATAAAATAAACAAAACAAAATAAAACTAAAATAAAAACACTGCAGCACTTTAAAGACTAACTGATTTATTTTTATTGCTAGCTTTTGTGGATCAAGTTCACTTCTTCAGACAAAGAGTGAAACTTGCAGGCATGGTTTTTATATACCAAATTCAGGGGGCCAAAAGGAGAAGGGGTGTGGTCAAGCAAGATGACAGATAAACAAGCACAACAATGCAGCTTCACACAGCCATTATCAACAATAGATTATTCAGATTAGCTCTAAATGACTCCCTTTCAATCTCAAGGTTGCTGAGAAAGCCCAATCTGGTCTCTGATCAACTTTTGACCTGCATGTCAGAAAACAAACAAAAACACTGTACCTGGTTACTATCTGTTTTGCTAAAGAGAATTGGCAGGAAAGTTGTAATATAATCATATAGCAATCTGTGTATCAAATTTGATAATGTCACAGAAACCCTTCGCTAATGTTTAGTCCCCTGTGATGGGTGTCTAACAGATAGATGTATTTGATTTCTGCTGTCTCCCTTTCAATCCTAGTTTTGTAATTTCTCTGTTCCAGAATTGTAACTTTAAGTGTCCAGTTAGATTGAAGTGGTTCGAGACAGGTTTCTCTGTGCTGTCATTCCAGATGTCTGATTGGTGTCCATTAATTCTTTTTCGTAAAGATTGTCCTGTTTGTCCTACATAAAGCCTGGACAGACATTTTTGGCAAGAGATGGCATAAATCACATTGGCAGAAGCACAAGTAAAACTGCCTTTAATGTTGTGTGTGGTGCCATTGGGTCCAGTAATGCTGTTTCCAGAGCGAATGTGGGAGCATAGTTGACATCTGGATTTGTAGCAGGGTCTAGTTCTCATATCTGCTCCACTTCTGTGTAGCCTGTTGTGTGTCGATAGTTGTTTTTGATTAAAGGGTTGTCTATAAGCAAGTAGGGGTCTGTCACCAAGGGCACACAACAGACTAATGATAATAAAGTCATAAAGAGTGCATCGCTTAAAGAGTAACTCGCTTAAAGAGAAGAATTTTCTCTGAATGTTCGCTTTGCTTAACAAATAAAACCAACCAAAAACTCACTTAACAAATAAATCAGGGTTCACAATCCCCCACACCAGAAGTCACAATTGGTCACTTACAGTGGTGTTTCACTTGAAGAGCAAACTTCCTTAAAGAGCAATCCTGTGGAACACATTATGTTCTTTAAGGGAGGTACCACTGTATTTAGTTTTTCTTTAAAAGATACTCCTTTTTTGAAACTGATTACAAGTCCAACATTAATGCAATCTGCTTCACTAAGAAGTGGTTTAAATTTTTGAGGATTATATATTGTTGGTTAGATAAATTGGTTTATTGGAAAAAAGGATCCATTCTCAAGTCTGAGTGAGATGTAGCATGTATTCTCCCCAAGAACTGCAGCACTTTGTATGGATTCTGCCAATGTTAAATAAGATTGTTTCAAAATTCTGTTTTATACTGTATAGTATTGACCATTGCAGTGCATCCTCTAACAAAACAATGTGGTACTTCTCCTGCCCTGTATATGTTAGCTCCATTACTGTGTCACAAATCTTCCTATAGACGAGAATTGCCATGCGCAACACTTCTGTAGCACATTTGTGGTTTAGTGGTTCAGGAAATTAGTATCCCTAGAGGAGTTGTAAGTATCTTTAAAATGAATTATTGTTGTCAGGGTTTCATAGAAGAAAATGTACAAAGCCTGGTTGGACTTGATGATCCAACTTTACAGTTTGAAGGAGGAGGAGGAAGTGGTGGTGGTGGTGATACCGATACAAAGTGTACAAATTTGTTCCAATCCACAGGTCATCAACCTTACTAACATCTGCTTTTGTGGTCTAGAAAAGTTGTCCCTACCCATGGCACATAAAGAGTAGGAGTAGGAGTAGGAGTAGGAGTAGGAGTAGGTGGTGGTGGTGGTAATTTTTATCACACACACACACACACACACACACACACACACACACACACACACACACACACACACACACACACACACACCTTTGTGTATAAATATGCATATATAGCCCTTTAGAGGCTATAATGTGGATTCATTAACCTTTTTCTTTAAACAGATATTTCATACATGCAAGGGTAGAAACAGCTCCCTGCTTAAGATATTTAATTTACAGTTCTTTCCACAAGGCAAGAGATGAAGAGAAAAAAAAGGAGACAGGAAACAGTAATATGCAAATAAGGATTTGTGGATATTTGTTCAGTTGCTTACCTTGATAGAGACGATTAAAGACCATCATCAAAGTTATTCAACAGGCTACCTATGTTCATATGCATCTACCTATGCTTTAAGATGAGTATCCAATGCTCTGGTACTTAGTCCAATGATGAAAACACTTAGGTTGGTGAATACCAAGGACAGAATCTTCTGTGTGATAGCCTGGATTTTTAGAAAATTCTTACATCTTCCAAACTCCCACCCAGAAGTGAGTAAAAATCTGTGAGGAGCAAAGAGGGAGGTTTTTGAGAAACAAAGAAAATACATTTATTAGATGAATAGGATCATTTCATGGGTGGTACATTAAACTATATTCTGTGGAGAGGGATTGCGAAGAACTGACTGGAGAATGAAGAGAAGCCATCGCTAAAAGGCTCTCAGGCTCCCCCCCCCTCGTGTGCCACTCCCCCTTCCCCTTTCACAATGATTTAAATAATATCTACATTTTTCTAACACAGGCATGCATACAACAGCAGGAACAATTCCAAAACAAATATAATAGATGGGTCTTATATTCTGTGGCTTCCTGACACTTTGGCTGACAGTCAAGCATAAATGACAGTTTTCATTTCCCATTCAGACATGTGGAATGGAACTGATGGAAATTGTTTCACCCACGACAATGGCTGCTGCCAAGTCTCCTAAAGTAAAAAGATGCTAAAGCAGGCTTTGTTTAAAATAAATAAATAAATAAAAATATTTTACTTGGATTTAAATACATAATGCTAATTGCTAAATCAGCACCGTGGGTGTTGTTTGAATCCCAGTGGTACATACTCCTATCTGAAATGGTAGGAAAATTGAAATGAAATTATGTTTATTGCCAAGGGTTGACACTGGTTAGGGACTATGGTGGATTAGTGGTTAAAATGCTGAACATGGTGACTGGCGGCAGGTCAGCAGTTCAAGACTCAAGTGCTGCACGATAGAGTGAGCTTCCATCTCTGTCCCAGCTCCTCCCAAACCAGCAGTTCGAAAGCAAGAGATTGCAACTAGATCAATAGGTTCCATTTTGATGGAGGGTAAACAGCGTTTCGTGTTCTCCAGTGTCTAGGCATGCCTGTCACTTGTCCACAGAAATGTCTGGAGACTGAGACAGTGCTGACTTTTTCTGCTATAAACAGAGATGAGCACTGAGTCCTAGAGTCAGACATGACTGGCAAGGGTGAACTTTACCTTTACCTAAACACTGGTTATCACAAGGTTTAAAGGTGAACTGACCTCAGATTTTATTGTAGCAGATGGAAGTCAAAATTATGAACTGTAATGACTGGGAGTTCCATACACTGAAAGAGAAATTATTTGTTTTTGTCATAAAAGAAAGTTATCCAGGGAAGCACTTTCACCCACCCACCCTTTCCCCCCTGTCCAGGCAAATAAAGAGGAAAGTCGCAGAAGTTAGGGTTAAAATTTGGGCCACATTTTATTGAAATTAATTAAATCCCCTAACCCGGGGGGGGGGGTCGGCTGTGGTAGTGCATAAAACCTGTTACTAAAGAAGATGGATCCCCTCAGTCCCTCTCTAGCCCAGAGAGATGAAATCCCAAAATGATCTGCTGTACTGTGTAACATCAGCCAACACCCAGGCTCATTCATCTGGAGAGTCATTTCCACAGGCATTTCCAATTTAATTCACTTGAATGGATGTTGCCTCATGATGTTTTCTGTGGACACACATGATTCACAGCCACCTCGTCCAATGATGCCCTCAGAGATTCATGGCTACCACCCTAACCCAGCACTACCCACAAAGCAACTAAAAGCGACCTATTTAACACAATTTCAAACCTAAATAGCCCTTAATGCCTTGTAGGAATCTGAGTGAGATAAGCAAAAAAAAAAAAAAAGTCACTCAGGATCCTTTTCTAACATTGCCAATCCGAATATACCACGCCTAAACATTCATTTCGATATGGCTACCTCAAAGTTATCTGAAACACTGCAATCTAAGAGCTAGCAGCCAAGATACAGGCTCTGGGGTGGGACAGGCATTAAACGGCTTTCTAATCTCTTCACCCGGTGCCCACATTATGCTATCAGCCTTCAAAGCCACACCTTGCCTTTCTCTAGCTAAAAGGAGGGAAAATTCATCCTCCACTCGGACCACATTGGGGGTGGATGTCAGAGAAGGCAATGCCCCAGTCATTCTTCCTCTTACCTCTCAAAAAAGGCTGCATTTTTTCTTTCTCCCCAGTTGATATTCCTGTACTACTTCCTTGACAAAACTGTGTTTGGAAGCTGCTTATCATTCTAGAAACAGATGAAGTGGCTCTACAATGCTGATCAAACTGCTAAAGCAGAAGTATGAAACTGTGAAACTCATAGATGGGTCTGCTCATTCTGGAAACCATGCATAACATTCTGTTATCCTTTAAACAGGTTCTTGGAAGCATAAAATGCCACATCTATTGACAAACGTGTCTGTTTCACTTTCTATAATGTCTTCTTTAAAAACACACATTAGTTCCATTCTCTTCTCACAGCATGTAAAGCCAAAATGAACATTTGTATGGCTTTCTGTGTGCATTTTTGTATATATTTTCCCCAGGAAACACATTTTTATAAAGAGTATCCTACAATTTGTTCACTATTTCATCATTGTTTCGTTTCTCTTTTTTAGTTTCTTCAGAATTTCAACTTTAACTGCATTTAGGAATGGTATAAAAACACATAGAAAATGTGTTTGATCTGCTTGGACATAGATTCAAACTCTCATTCAGCCATGAATCTCCCAGGGTGACAATGGGCATTTGTATCCCCTCCCATTGTTTGTAACATTTTCCAATTGAATAAAGAAACTGAACAAATAAATGAATTAATTACAAAAGCCAGCATGTGTTAAATGTAATCTAAAGTCAGATGACAGATACTGTGATTATTGTAATCAGTATTGCTTAGTTAGCAACAACCCATTCTCTGAGGCTTCAGGGCTAAATCTTGAGATCTCAGAGAATGGTGATGGGCACATTCTTGAGGTATTGCATAGTTAGGTACCTCTACAAAAGTGTGCAGCTGCCAAGCAGGGGATTTTTCTCTCCCCCTTCCTGCACATCTCCCCACAGTGTGGGAGGATTGTAGCTTTAGTGAGGTCCCAGAATACTTTGGGAGTGTGTTTCAGGGCACCCAATATCTGGGATACCAGAATCCTGAGATTCAGTTCCTGGATGTGGCCCACTGATGGCGCTGTCCACCTAGTGTCCTGAAACTTGAGGGATGGTGATTGGTTATGTTTAGCTGAAATGGGCTGGCCAGGAGTGGGCTGCCATTAGATAGCACACTCTTGGGGTTGGGACTCAGCCAAGGAGGAAGCAGGGGTAAGGCAGAATCCCCTGGCTTCGTTCCAAGACTCCACACTACATAGGCCCCACTGCAGGAAAGGAGTCTAATCCTAGTTAAAGTTAACAGTTTTTAAAAGTTGTGGCCCTTCATTAACCCCAATAATGTGTCAGTGTTTTTGTTCTGGGATTGAGAAAGCAAGGGGCAGGAAAGGTTGGGAGGGAATTCTCCCAACGCTGTAGCTTTGTATTGCTGCTGCCATTGCTTCTGCAACAAGAAGGATCATGAGTTGTGATACCAGTACAGCACGCTAATGAGCCTAATGCCAGTGTGCACAAAAGCTATGAGTATGGATAGGGGAAAAAAATACCAATTATATTTCCCTTCCACATCAGCTTAGGCAGTCTCAATACAAAAGGACATCTTGATGAGGAACTTAAAAGCTTCTTCAAATCTCTTGCCTCCAGTTGTGAGTGAAAAAGTTTTTATTTTGCCTCAAGGTTTTTGCAATTTGCATAAAATGTTTTTAATGTCTTTTTTCTTTGAGAAGTAAATCAGACATGCTAAGAGCATCTACTGAAGAACTGGTGATTGTTATGAAATATGCAAACAACTTATCTAGTACTTTTTCTTTAAAAATAGCAGCACCTAGTTTTGGGAAATGTGCACATTTTTGACAATTGCACAAATGTTTTTACCATTACAAGAACTCCATTTAGAATGCTGGAGTTTCCTTGCCATTTTTGTTGGTGAAGAGAAGAACATTACAAATCTTCATCCTTCTCAGTGAAAATAGGACAAGCAAATACCATATATGCTGGGGTATAAGATGACTTTTTACCCCTGAAAAACAGGCCTCCAAGTGGGGGAGGGGGCGTCTTGTACGCCGGGTGCACTTCAGTTGAATAAAATACAGTAATACCTCGGATAATGTTTACCTTGGATAACGTTTACCTTGCATAACGTTAAGCAATCTGGGGAGGAGAATTGCATTGAATAACGTTAAGGTCCTATGGGATGGATCGGATAACAACTTTTAATATCAGATGATGAACAGGAGTTTGAAGGCTTTTAAAGGGAAACTGTCATGCCAGCAAACTTGCTAGGGACTTGCCTGGCACTTGCTCTCTCCCTCTATTTGTTATCTTCCTTCTATCATTGACAGTTCCAGTTTGGTTAACAGATTAGAAAACAAACAGCATGGCAGCTCCCATAGGTTTATTGTTCCATTCAGCTTTAGTGAATTGTCTTTGGTGAATTATGTTTAATAAACTTGCACTATTTTATGTTTACTGTACATGTTTGATAACATACAGTCTTGTGACAGTTTTTCTGCATGTCATAAGCATTTGAATATAAATTAACATGTTGAAATCAAATCTGATGCTCTTTTACATTTTATTTGGTGTGTGGAAGGTGTGCGGACGAGGGGGTAGTCTTATACAGCGAGTATATAACAAACTCTATATTTTGAGTGGAAATGTTGGGGGGTCGTCTTATACACCCAGTCGTCTTGTACACCGGCATATACGGTATTTCTATCCTTGAGATTGACTGATTGATTTAAAGACCACTGAAATAGAGTCTAGCACTACTTAAGGCCATTTACAATGGCACATTTTTTTTCACAATAAAGTAACAACCATTAAAAACAAAAACAAAAATCACAGATTAAACATACCTTTTAAACCACAGATGGTGACAGAGTTTCAAGAAAGAAAAGAAGGAAGAAAATTTCTTCTTCAGTTTAATATATTCCATGCATATGGAAGCTTGTTCATTAATGACTAAAACTGAATAACATCAACTACTGATTTTAAATAAATTATATTACTTTCAAAAATTATGGTAGTCACTAAAATGAACAGAGAAATTGCCTGACATTTCATGTTACATTGTATGTCATCAGGTTGTTTCTGATTTATGGAGACCTTTTCACAATTTTTTAGATAACGAATACACAAAATATGTTTACAATTCCTTTCTTCTGGAAACATCCTAGGACTAGGTAGCTTGTCCATGACTAAACAGGTTGGCTCATCTCCTGAAAGGAACAGCTTACTCCCAATCTTTAGCTCTGCAGTCAGATAACCTAAACCACTGAGCTATCCAGCCAGCTAGTCATGGTTAAAATATGGACCATAGATAATAGCATGTTTGTAAACTTCTCTTATGTTTTTAAGTACTTTTCCCCAGTACTTAAAAGATCAAAACCTATTTAATTGGAAATTTCAATAAGTTTAGTAGAAGTTTCATCGAGTAATGGGAGTAATGGGAGATACATTTGCTATTTCTGGGACCATTTGTGTCAGAAATGATAGCTCTTCCTATTTTTTAAAGCTATGAATTGTATTTAATCTGTTGTTTCACTCTTTTGGGGAAACCTATAGAAACCACAGAGTCAAAAGCTAGACTTTGGCTATAGGTACAGTTGTCTTTCATCATTTTCTGGATCACTTTAACTTGTCTTGATTCATTTTAGCAATAATTGCAGAATAAACTGGCTCTTACTTATCGAAAGTAGATAAACAAGCTTTATTGCTGGCTGGAAAGAAAACTCAATTGAAACAGAAATTAAAAAGTAAATCAAATCAAAATCAAATATATAACTTTTCAAGGGTTGTTTTACTATACTAATATTAAATGTACACTATCAAGTTAAGTCTGACTTATGGCAACTCTTCCTCGGACTTTCTAGCTATAGAATACACAGAAGTGGTTTACTACTCCCTTCTTCTGGAGGTGCCCTGGAACTGTGCAGTTTGCTCAAGATTACATAGATTGGCTCTTCTTCCAGGAAACACATTGGGAAATCAAACTCCTCTCTCAGGATCACTAAAATAATTATGGAGATTGCATTAATGATACGTGCATCGTCAGTCAGTAAGTCTTGAATAAGCAGGTTTTGGGAGATGTAGCTATCTTCTGAATGGATATGAACCTCAGTTCCACCAGCTCAGATCCAGAAAGAGCTTCATGGCGAGAACTAACATTCTTGAGGGTATGCAAGAGCAAAATCAAATTATAAGATAGAGGAAAGAACTTACTGAACAAGGAATAACATTAAAGCAGGATATGGCTGAGGAACTCTACCTCTCCCTATGTCATTTGGAGGACTCTGAATAGGCTGAGGAATGGAGTGTCTAAATGTAAGACTAACATAGTTATGTGGGGGCTGCTGGTAGACAGTGTGACCACCGGCTCTTTCCTGTATCCTTTAGGGGTTAGGGCTCACTGGAGGGTTGAGGTGGTAAAACATACCTGACGAAATTCAATTTTCTCAGGTGAAGGGCAAATTATGCTTCCACAGCTCTATTTCCACCTCATAACTAGTGCATTATACCCAAGTCAGCCTTCCTCATAATCCTGCCAGTGCACTTATTTATTGCAAGCCATGGAAGGCTTTCTAGTAGCATTGTATAAGGAGTTTAAAATAGTGCTGCTCCGGATTCCAGCTGTTTGGAAATGATACTTCCAAATTCCTTTAAAAAGAGACCGGTGAGGCCTCTGTGTTTATTTCAATAAAAAACAAAGGATTGTCCATAAGGCAAAATACTGCTCCAAAAAGCCAAGCATAGCAATGGCTAAAAGTAAAATCTGGTTTAGCAAAACCAAAAAAAAGTCCCATTCCTGGGCAAAATCAAAGGTATCAAGTGTCTCAGTTGCTCTCCCTAGCAAACTAATTTCCTAAGCACGCATAACTCTGGTACTTAGTGCCTAGAAAATAACAAATCACGATTATTCTCTAAGAATAGCTAGTCATACTATCAAAAAATCTTCAAAGTCCAAAGAAGTGAGAAAAAAGGCAAAGTATCAATACTGGAATGTTATCTAAGTCCAGCCTCTGGAAAACAGACTAAGTCTGAAGACTTATTTCCACTATCTGTTTAAGGGATGGTCTTCCAAGGCCTCATCTCACTTCAGATGTCCATTCTCGGACCCTTAGAATGTGTTTCTTACTTCTTTTTCTGTCTGTCCCTAACTAAGCTCTGACAGACCTTTTTATAGGGTTTTACAAGGTGTTTTATCACCTGTTTTCTCATGGGAAAATGATATCCTTGAGATTAGATCGTTATCAGGGATTACCCATCCCCCAAAATCAAGGTCACCTCAAGGTTACTTCAAGGTCGCTTGAAGTTTCCCTTCTCCCACTCTTGGGTAGGAGAAGCCTTGAGGTCAAAGTGAGTGAACCTGAGAATGTTGTTATGGGTAAATTCTACTATTAATAATAAAGTGAACCACTAGAGGCTCTGTTTAAACTTGGCATGAAGCCCTCCTCTTCAGGAATTCTAAAAAATAACAGCTAGAAACAGTTTCGTTTCTTCACAGCATGACTCACCAGACTATGTAAATCACTTTGGCATATTCATGTACCTGATTAAATGGTAAATACATTCAGATTCTCATTACCAACAGAGCAGCCCATAAGCAATTTTAGGTGCCTGGGAGCAATGCTGCCAGGAGCCAGAGAAGATCATCCTCGCTACCCTGTTGTCTATCTCTTCACTCCCTTCGTGGACAGCTGGCAGGGTTGAGTTCTGAAGTTAGAGTAATAAATACTTACTTTACTTTATTGTTATTATGGACTTAGACCAGCCTTTACAATAGAAAACTTTGTTAACATTGAGAAAAGACAATAAAACAGTAAAGGGATATTGGTGGGATATTGTTTCTTTTGTATATTATGGAAGCCGCCTAGAGTCAGGTTCGCCTGAGCAAGGCGGGGTATAAATTTGAAGAATAAATAAATAAATAAATATAAATAAAGCATATCCTCTAGTTAAAAATTTTCTTTAATTGAATAGCTCGATAAAAATATTTGGCTACCTAATGCATGAGTGTAACATCCCACGTCCTTTGGAAGAAAATTAACATAAAACCTATCATTATGGCGCACAAATTTAGAAATTGCTGGAGCAATTAAGGTGTCTTTAAGGACATCATAAAAAGGGCATCGTAATAGGACATGGGCCTAGGTTTCTAACTCCTTTGATCCACAGAGACATTGTCTCTGTGGATAAGGAGTCCCTTGGAATCTTCCACCAAAATTGCTGATGGGAGGGCATCAATACAAGCTCTAGAGAAGGCCCATCTGTATTTGCTTAAGGAGAGATTATAAAGATACAGCACAGTGGTGGGTTTATGGCTGCCTAGGAGTTGATGGTAGACTTCTGAGACATTGGCAATATAATTTTGGTAATCAATGTCCCTTATTCTTTCTTTTACTAATGATTTCACCTTCATAAGTGTTAATTGGCCCAAATATTCAAGAGAGAAGTTGAGACTGCAAAATTCTTATACAGTACATAAACATGATACCAGCATGATTGGTAGCTGCATGTGAACTTTTCTGGGCATTAGAAGGGGCATGGTTTATCTGGGCTGTTGATTTCCTTGAAGCCTGAAATACTATGCCCAGATATTTGAAACATTTGACTTGTTCTGTTTCGTGGGAGTCAATTGTCCATTTATGCTTTTGTCTTTTATCAGACATGTGTCCTGGCCCCACTGCTCTTTAATAACTACATCAATTCTCTGATTAAAACTCTTCAGAGAGTTGATGTTCATGCCCCCAAACCGGCTGATAGACACCACCCAATCCTCCTTTATGCAGATGATGCAGTTCTCCTCTCCCTGTCCCCAAGAGGAATGAAGTGGGCATTAAGAACCCTGGCCTCCTATTGTAATGAGGAGCAATTAATAATCAATTATGACAAATATAAAGTCTTAGTTTTTTCTAATAAAAGAGTAATAAATATTTTTTCCTAAATCAGCTTCACCTGTGCCCCTTCCCAATATATCAGGTAACAGGGTTTTTTTCTTATTATTCAACATAGAGCCAACTGACAGATCCCATCTTAAAAGAATATATCATTTTCTGTCATTTTAGGGTCAGTGTAATATCTTCAGAAGTACTGTTGTTTTCCTATGCATATTTCTGCAGATTTAATTGAATGATTAAACAAAGTATAGTTATAATGCAATTCTATAGTGCAATCTCTTCAGATGTTTAATCCCATTTATTTCTGCGGTGGTGGGCTGGCCCATCAGACTACCAAGACTCATCCTGGTGTGTCCCCAGGCTCCCAGTACTATTGTGCCCCCCTTGGGTGCCAATCCAAAGCAAAGGCACACAAAAAATTCAAACCAAGAGTCACTATTGGTCAGCCTTGTGCTCCTTCTCTTGTGTCCACCAGCAACTATCCCTTCTCTTGAGCCTCGGACAGCTTTCCACAGTGGGATGGCCATGGAGGGTGGAGTGCCGGGCCATTCTGGGGGTGGCAATGATTAGAGCCGAATCAAGCTGCAATGCCCAGAATGATTGAGCAAATGAGTGGGGCTCCGTGTTCCTCTGCCTGCTTTCCTCCTCCTGTGCCTCCAAAGATAAGGTTACCAAAAACAGCTCCATTGACAGTGGAGCTGCCGGCTTAGAGGTTGCAATTTTGCCTTGTAAGCAGGAGGTTGGAGTTTGATTCCCCAGGAAGGATAGTGTGAACATGTATAATTTCTGGTGTAATTGTTGGAAACCTGGTATAAGAGGATTTTAAATGCTATAGGAGAGCCATTGTCCTGTAATTAGATGATAGTTGGTTTGAATCCCCAAAGGGGAATTGAAATTAGAAGGCAAGTGGGAACATATGTATTATGGTAAGGTTAGATGCCCTCATCACTCCCTGTCCAGCACCCTTTTAGGGTAGCCAGCAAACCGCTGATTGATTGAAGATGAATCCCAAGGTGGTACAGTTCTCCTTTGTAATTCCTAGGCTTATGTGATGGAATGTAAACACCAACCCCTGTTATCCTGCCCATGAATACCTCAAGTTTTATCCTCTTCACTCCTGGAGTTTTTATAGTAAAGCATAAGCAGCAACATGCCTTCTTACTCTTCCCACAGAGATGAAACTACCAATGGCAAACCCTTTTCCTACTGAGAGACTAGAGTGCAACATTCTATGGCCAATGTCTGGATTTAAAAAAAACAACTAACTAATGTCACTATGAAGTTGAATGATTTACATTCAGCAATATGCTTTCTACATTGGAATCTCGGAATCTCTCTCCCACATTTTTTTTTTTTTGAAACTGCCAACTATACTACCTTTTCCCTTCTACTGAGAAATATAATTAATCATTTAAATATTAAACACTTAAGAGTAGCCCAGATAGCAGCTATCATGTGGTGAGAAATAATGTTTGTATATATGCCTATTCAGGGAATGGACTCAAAGTGCTTATTTACATACACAGTATGACTGAAAATGAACGCAGTTCCACATTTTGATTGGTCATATGGAATAATGCACAAGAAATGTTTAGAAACTGTCCACAGGGAAAAGCAGTGCCTTCCACCCCCACAGATCCATCCACAGAAGCCTTCCTAGTCAGAAAGATTTGTGTGGGCAACTGCTGCTGCTGTATTGGATTGATTTTCAAGTCTCCTCTAAATACTGAACAAGAAAGTCTCCAAAAAGGGCAGGACATCACAAAACAGGAACTGTGTGCCAAAAACCTGGTGGTCTAATTGTATAAGCCAACCTGCAGCCTAACCTGGCTATGAGTAATTTGCAAGAATGTGCAGCAAAGAATTAGTGTGTTGGTGTTTTTTATGGACAGGAAGTCTGAGGGCTACAAAATGAACTGTTGTTAGAGTGAGGTGAGTCATTACAGTTCCCCTTTTCATTATGAGAATGGAAACTTCAAGAGAACAATTTATTGCATTTCCCCCCCGCATGACTTTCAGCAAAGGTTTCCAAGGGGGTCTTGCTCATTACCAACTAGTCATATACTGTACTTTGTAACAAAAGCATTTCTCTCTCTGATATAACCACACAGGACAGCAATCCCTTTTAATTTAAATCAAGGTGATATGTCTCATAAACTCCATCTTCTGCATACTCATGTTCTTCTCATTCCTTCATACATTCAAAGCCCTTGTGAAACCCACCTCACCCCCCCCATCCTAATCAGTCTCCAGCCTCCCCATGTCCCAATGTATTATTTATTTCTGTATGCACAAATCTTACATATGAATAATTTATATATGCATGGGTCCGGTATACAAGGTCAATAGGACTACTTAACTGCTATCTCATGGATATACTTCTCATATGTAGAGAAGAACACTTAGTTGCTCTACTCTCTACCACAGCTTTTTACCAATGAAAAATGGCATGCCTGCCAACCTTTAGGCTTTATACATAAACAAGAACCCTAGTTTCCTGGGGGTGGGAATTGTTATTCACAACATCTACAGAGGTTTGCACTGCAAAGAGAACCAGCAAGTGAGCAGGACTATATGTTGTTTTCAATGGGAACAAAGGCATGTCAGAGAAGTGAGAAGCTAGGTGTTTCTCTTGAAGTATGGTCTGTATACCTGTGGAGGTAACACCTGAATACTCCTAATGGGCACACAGATCTCAGATGCAAGATGACAAACCTGATCCCTCCTCTCCTCAATTTATAATACATGATTTCAGGACATGTGAAAATGATTTCTGTCACATATATACAGTACCTCCTGCATTTTCCTCTGTTTGACTATGTTTCTCATACATTTATTAACACAACATAAAATGGCAAGTAATTCTCACCCATCAATGTATAAGAACCCACTGTCTGTCACCTTCTGACATGTCTCCTGTCTTGTGGATATTTTTGTTTCAATATATTCTCATTAATCTACCATTAAGTCTTCATTTTTATCTCCTCAACATCCCCAATATTTTTGGCCTCTGCCATCCCTCTTCATTTCAAAAAGAATATGGAATGATCAGGTTCAGATAAATTCAAAGAGCTTCTTGAAGGATATTAAATATTTTGTTCTATAAGAAATCTCTGCTCTGAAACAATACATGAAACATATGAACTGGTTGATTTGCAGGCATAAATTTCAGGCAGAAAACCAGTATTTCAGCTCCAAAGTTCTTTCTTCTTTTTGTCTTTTTTGGTGTGAGAGAAGCCTAGAAACTACATAATGTAAATAGAATCATGCAACTGAAATCCAAATGTCTTACATCACCTGGCTTCTAGCATTTCCCCCTCTCTAAACAAGTTTATTAATATTAGGTGTGAACCCAGCAGTGCAAATCTCTGTAGAAGTTGTGAAATTATTAAGGTGCACATTTTGGTTTGGGAGGATTTTTAAAAATCATGCTACAAGGTTGTGCTTGCAGAAGATTGTATGGTTAATACATTATTTACTAAAGAGCTCAAATCAAGACATTTTCAAGTAGTTGGGTGTAATTTGGAAAATTTCTGTCTCATATCTTTCTTTCCTCCCAAAAATTCTTGATTCTTCTTCCCTCTGACTTCCTCTTCTCCTCTACATTCCAAACTATGTGCCCCCCCCCACCCCTGGTATTACCTCAGGTCTATATGGAAGATTTGGAATTCTGTGAAAAAAACAACGTGTTAACAAAGTCAACATATATTGATTTCTATGGGGTTTCTTTAGTTTAGATATAGGGGTAGTTTGGGTAGAATTTCAAAGTCCATCCAGTTGCCCTCTTCACATATGTTTTTACTTCTCTGAAGTAGGCATCATATCTTTTGTTAGAGAACATTCAAATTTATAAATGATGTGAATGCATAAAGCACTGGAGTCTTTTGACAGTAAAAATAAATATACGTTGTTTTGGCATTATCTCCAACCAAGCTTGTCAACATGAATAAAAGAAGGGCCATTCCTTTTAAGGATGTGAGCTGCAGGAGGCAATGAAAGAAAGCAGAAGATAAGATTTCTAAATCTCCTGTTTGAAAGGAAAGAGTTACTAAAGATGTTATACTGATGTATGGGGTTTCTTTTCAGATACCCAGAGATATTAGCTGGGTGAAGTTGGGGAGGGGGAGGAATTAAAAGGAAGAGGAAAAAATCAATCATGCCAGCAAATCACCAGCTGTATGCATGCTTTAATCCATTAACGGGGGATTTATCTGTGATCATAAAAGCAGGTTAGAGTCAGCCTGGAAGCATGTAGGTGGGAGGGGGAGAAAAAGAGTGAAAGCAGGAGAAAGAGAGAGACACAGACAGAGAGAGAAGAAGGGAGGTAAAGAGAATAAATATGCTGTTGAATTGCTGAGAGAAGCTTTAGAATGAATAATTAGGGATCTCAGAAGAGTTGCTGCTCAGGATATTCTGCTTTCTTTAGAAGGAGATCGCGGCTTGGTCCTGGTAATATACATAGTATAAATATTTATGCATCTATATTTTTAAAGCATTCCTTATAGTGCAATGGGCATTCCCAGTGCTTTTTGTGCATGTCTCTAAAAAGCGTTGATGTGGAAGAAGCAGCAGTAGAGGAGGGAGGAAACGGCAGCTCTTCTAAAAATACTGAGGGCATGCAGGAGTGTGAGCAGGCTGAGGGGGAGGAGGAGGAAGAAGAAGAGGAGGGTGTGAGAGTGCCTTGCACCATGTTTTCTGGATGCCAGCTGGGTGCAGTTTTGGAAATGTTCCTCCTGTGAATGGAGGCACCATGAACATTTGGGAAGTGATCCTGGCTTTCTTGATTGTGGTGCTCATCCTGGTGTCACTGCTGTCCAACGTGCTGGTGCTGATCTGCTTTTTGTATAGCACAGATATCCGCAAGCAAGTCCCAGGATTGTTTATCCTCAACTTGACCTTCTGCAACTTGTTGATGACTGTTTTGAACATGCCTCTGACCCTGGCTGGAATCATTTATAAAAATCCACCAGGAGGAGAACAACTTTGCCATACTGTGGGTTTTCTAGAGACTTTCTTGACCACAAATTCCATGCTGAGCATGGCCGCACTCAGCATTGACCGGTGGATAGCGGTGGTCTTTCCTCTGAACTACCATTCCAAGATGCGCTACAAAGATGCTGCTCTCATACTGAGCTACACGTGGTTACATTCTGTGTCCTTTCCTATTGTGGCAACATCTCTCTCCTGGGTGGGTTTCCATCACCTTTATGCCTCCTGCACCCTGTGCAACAAAAGACTGGAGGATAGAACACAGTTCATGATTTTTACTGGGGTCTTTCATTCCCTCAGTTTCCTTCTCTCTCTCATAGTCTTGTGTTTCACATATCTAAAAGTGTTGAAGGTGGCACGCTTTCACTGTAAAAGGATTGACGTGATAACTATGCAGACCCTCGTGCTGCTTGTGGACATCCATCCCAGGTAAGGAAACACCTGTGTCCTTGACTAGCAAGGTTACACACATAGAATGCCTGTGGAGACACCAGCTTGGGTTCCATATCAAACCACATTACCATCCAGTTGTATCTTTTTATTTTAATAGGTAATCCTTGTCCATTTCTACTCTGCATGCTTGTATTCACAGCTTTCTTTGTAGTTTATAAATTAATTGCTAATTATGCTAACTATTTCAAATAGCAAACAAAGTCATCTAGGAATCTTTACATGTGTTTAAGGTGGGTTTGTGGTGGAATCAAAAAGGTTTCCATGTGCATGCATTCTCGTTTGGGTTGTGTCTGAATTTTTTCCATCATCACCTGCAATGAACAGATCCATGTCTATTCATTAACATCTATCTCTAATACTCAGGAGTAAACTGAATTAAACTTTAAAGTGTTATCACCCTTAAGACTTTGCAGTGAGGAAAAATGTGCACTGCAAACCTTTACATTTCCTGTGCATTTTAAAGTGCCCCTCAGGAGCCAATAACTTTATTTTCCTTGAAGGAAGCATGTCTAGAGAAATAATGTTTCTAAAACAAACACAAGCAATCAGATAGGTACAAATACATCCAAAACAGAGAGATAGACATTTATACTGACAAAGGAAACTTGACTTAAATCTGCTCCTGAGTCCTCAGTTAAACCCATGTTTTCTAGATATGGAAAATGTGTCTCAAGCCATGGGAGGGGATTAAAGCAAGGAACTAGTAAACTGGGGAGTGATAACTGGAGGGGGAGGTGCAAAAAGGAATGTCACAGAGAATGAAGAACTATAACTAGATGAATTGTGAGGTAGAAGTATTATAAATTAGACATGAGAGGATCTGACAAGAGAAAATTGGTCTGGCTGACTTAGCTAGAGTAAATGTTGCTGAAGGGAAAGGAAGATAACATCAGAAAGAGCACAAATAGGAAAGAAAAGGGTTTTTATTAGGATCTTTTGGTTGGTGGAGAGAGGAAGGGAAAAGTGCCACCAGATATGTGACAGAGAGTAAGTCTCTAGGGGAAATGAAAATTATAGGATCCATGGGGATACAGGTGGGGAACTGTTGGAGGAAACAGAAAAGATGAAGTGAAGTTTCAAGTCAGGCTGCCCCCTCCCTTGCATGTGTGTTGATCTGGTAGTTTGTCAATTTTATGAAAAAGGAGTCAATTTGTGCTATAATGATAAAAGGAATTTGTGTAGTCTCAAAAGAGATAGGGAGAGTACAACTATGCCAAAAAAAGAAGGTGGAAGGATAATAAGAACTAGCTTTCTTATTACATGGTAGACTTCTTCAAAAACATTGCCCTATAATCCCTATACAAACCCAGTAAATCCAGTTCCATCCTCATACCCATGGCTGGTATGAAGTGCCTCAAACTATGACGTGTGTTGTACAAGTGAGGTTCAAACTCTTGGCAGCCAGATGTGTAGATGACAATCTTAACAACAATGATGTGTGGCTGGATTGGTGGCTGGATTTCCCTCTCTTTTTCTCCCACCCCCACCCCTTCACTCAAAAATAGTTTTGGGACCCTAAATTAAATTGGGTCTCTGGCATCAGTGAATGATTAATTCTTCTCATATGACTTCACCCTCTTGAATTCACAATTAGCTTTATTGGAGGAGGAGGAGGAGGAGGAGATAGTTGCAACTTAATCTAGATACAGTACCTGTATGTTCTCTCTGTAGTGTATAACAGTAGTTGAGGTTCTGGTTTAAATCAGAAAACTAATATATATGGGGATGGGTTCAGTGCTCCTTTCAACACACACACCCTCCTGCAACACTTTAATTTGGTCTTGTGGAAGCTATACTTTTTTGGGGCCACATTACTTCTCACAGATGGCTGATGTAGTAAACTGTTGTTAGCAAAGACACTGTTCAGTGACATTTGCTGTAATGTCTGGCACAGAGCAAGAGAATTCAGGAAAAGAAGCAAATGGGTAATTGTAAGAAGAGGTTTAGTTCTGGAAGTGTTTTGATGAAATAATCGAATGAAGTAGAGTGGAGGTAATGTCACAATGGATCAGAAGTGGCATTCTGTTTATGTAAATGTCCAAGAGGCAGTTAGCATTTTTGGGTGTGAGTACCAGAGCTCAGGAATAAAATGAAATGTGGTCCATGGGATACATATAAAAAGGTAGAAATTTATCTGGCATCACCCAACTCCAGATTGTTACAATATAAGCAGTTTGACAGAGAGAGTCCTGAAAAGAAAAAGCCTGAACACTTTTAGAGGCATCATATGTAGTGAGGCAATGGCAGCTCTGTGGTTAAGAAGCTCACCTTGTTAGCTGGAAGGCCAGCAAGTCAGCAGTTTAAAACAGAGCGCCCGTCTCTGTCCCAGCTCTTGGGGACATGAAAGGAGCCTCATTTGGGCATTCCCTGAGTGGAGTTTCTCCCAGAAAAATCCTTTCAACCCAGAATAAATTCTGACTAATAATAATAATAATAATAATAATAATAATAATAATAATAATAATAATAATAATAATAATAATAATAATAATAATAATAATAATAATAATAATAATAATAATAATAATAATAATAATAATAATAATAATAATAATAAGTCTTAGAAATGCCAAACATTGGTTATGTTTGAGGTATTTTCAGGCTGTATTATAAAGGGATGATAAAATTGTTGCAAATGGTGAGCCTTTGGGTTATGGATATACAGTATCATAAATTTGAGGCTTGGAACTAGCAACATATGATACAAAAGTACATTATTTAAAAAATGAAGTGGTGAAATGAAACTTTGGCCTGTTGAACGCTTAATAATAAACAATGACAGATCCACATCACATGATAATCCGAGGTTCTGCTGCTAATTTCTTCATCTGACACAACTGTGAAAAGAAGATTCAAAGGACAACATCCAGATCCTGAATTTGTGTTAAACTTAACTATGGTTAATTGAACAAGCTAGTTTCATGAATTCTGCACTTAAACATAGCTTGCTTCAGCTAACCATTTTTGATACTAAATGTGGGGTTTCTGAGTTCAAATGAAATGTTTCACTCCAGATCGTAATTTTAGAAAATTGTTAGCAAAAACAAATAAAATGCTTAAGCATCTTCACTAGCCAAACTGAAGAAGTGCATCTATAATCAAAGAAGATCATCCTGTTGCTGCCTATTATGTGGCTATGGCAAATGAGAAGTCTGGAAACAACCCTAATTCAGCTCCACAAATGTAATTTAATACCCAGGGATTCAAACTCATACTTTTAATAATGAAGTATGTGAAGTCCTCTGTCTGGATGGGTGAATCTGTCAGTTCTGCTGTTTCTCACATTTGACTGTTTCAATTTTCCAAATCTCAAAGGTATATCAATTCAATATATGAAGATAATGGTGGAATTTGACAAGAACATATTTTAAAAATCCAACCCAATTCTTGCCTATGCCAACTTGAAACAGATCACATCAATACCTCTTGTGTTCCCCATCTCAGTTTAATGTGGCTTTAACTTTATTTATTTATTTATTTATTTATTGTATTAGTTACACTTATGCCCTGCCCTTCTAGGGAAGAATGATTCCCTACATGAGGCAGCTAACAGCATAAAATCCACCATACAACAAACAAATGTATTAAAAATACCCCCATAAAACTACAATAAAAGCTCATGGTAAAACAGACCATAAAAATGGGCCAAAATATAGCAGACCAGCATTCTAAGCAACCGGATTGGGAGAAATATAAGCTGGGCTCCAATCTAATAGCCAGGGATAGGCAAAACATTTACAAATGCTTCCTCAAAAAGCATAGACTTTAGTTGCTTTTTAAAAGACTGGAGCAAAGAGACCTGGCACAGCTTGAGTGGAACAGCATTCCACAATATTGAAGCCACCACTGAGAAGGCCCTTTTCCTCATCCCAGATTTCCTAGCCAATCTCAGGGATGGCATTTAAAGCTGCGCTGACAAAGAGGAGTGAGTGATGTGGGCTACAAACCTGAAGGGAAGACATTCCGCGAGGTACATAACCTCACAATTTTCTTTCAACTCTTTTGCTCCATGATTATTATATGAAATTATTTGTCTTCTAAGTACTTGCCATTTTATGTAATGCTTCTGCACGGACCTATTCAAATGAGACAGGAAGTACAGAAATCCAATCTGTTCTTTTCCTTAGCTTGCATTAGTTATTTTCTCATGTAAGCCCTCTATGAAGATTATTTGTCCCTAGTATTCATATGCACATTTATTTATTGTGATATGTAAAGCCTTCAATATTATTATGTTGCCCACCTAGTGCAAACACTTAACTAGGAAAGAAAATATCTAACAATGCTTTATATTTATCAATTTGCTTAAAAGCAAGCTGGGTAATATATGATTGATCTTAGAAATCAGGAGATATAAAGCATACTCTAAATCCTAAAGTGCATTCCTTATGCCAACAGCATAATCGATCTCAATTTTATATGGATCCTACTGGTCTGTTTTTGAAGCACAGCATGCAGTTGAGCATGTGATTCGTGGTAGCTATGGTTCATTTCAAATGCCATCAATCTTGTATTTTATCTCTTGTAAAATGGTAGGTTAATATAGGCCATAGCACTGTAAATATCCTTAATTATAATCTTTCTATAATACCATATTCCCTGCATGCCATCTAATAGGATAATCTGTAAATCCTTCCTGAATGTATTTTTTTTTTTAAATAACAGAAACCCTGCCTGAATTGTGTGCAGTTGGAATGGGTGATTCATTGCCAAATGACAGGATCGCTTTTTCAGGATTTGTTGGATATCACTTAGCAAAGTCATTTGTAGATTTCTCATCAGTGCGTAATAGGACTAAGCAGCAAGGCAATGGAACAGTTTTAAGTAGGAAGATGCCATATGGTGCCTTACATTGGAGTGATCAAATGAGCTCTGTGATAATAGTGCTGGAAGGCTCCTCTGATGGCACTTCATAATTATTCCCCTTCTGCTAAGGTCTTGAAACAAGGGGATTCAGAAGATCCACATCCATCTAAAGCCTGAGTCCCCAACCTTTGGTTTTTGGACTTCAATTCCCAGAAGCCTAAGTCAATTCCTCAAAGCATTGGTCAGCCAATGTACTTAGGCTTATGGGAATTGAAGTCCAAAAACCAAAGGTTGGGGAGTCCTGATGTAAAGGATATGTGGGTGCTTTCCCAGGGCTCAGTGGCACAAGATGTATGTTAGGTCTTTTTAGAATCCACTCAGGCCTCACCACCATCCACTCTGCTCCCACCACTGGAATTTGTCACAGCCACTCTGTAGTGCAGGTCATTGCTACCTTCCCACAAGGCTGCAGAGCAGAAGGTCTTATCTTCTGAACTGAAAGAGAAAGGAAGGTGAAAGCTTAGGATGATACAGCAGCTGTACCCATTGTGCTGCAGCAGGGGGAATGGTATTGGTGTAGGTTGTAGGAGGCCATGGGCAATCCTCAGGTTACAGGTGGTCTACTTGTATTCAAGAGGAAATTGGGAACTCTAAATTAAACCTAACTAAGAAACCTAATCTAATATGATTAGATATTTGGATCCCGATTTTTTTCAACAGCCAAGACACACCCTTAGATATATTAAAGGGAACAGATTAATTATCTTAAAATCTGAAACAGAGGAACATGAAAAAACAATAAGGGATAACTCAGAAAGAAAGGATAAAGAATAATACTTTGACCATTGCTGAAGTGTTTTGATGGATTTCAGCTATTTTTAGCAATTGGATTGTACTGGAAATATATGGATTTCTGTAGGATTTTTAATTTAATACATTTAACATTATATATGAGTCTGGCCAGGTTATCCTGCTATGGTAACAGAGTAGACCATACTGCCAGTGACCCAACGTTGAGCGTCAGACAGTGGTTAATTAACCTGACAACCTTGAGGACTAGAAGCCAGGTAAAGTACACAGGGAAGGGTGATGGTCACCAAGTGGATTAAACCCTACTTGAATCCATCTTTCTGGAAGACAGCATCTTCATCAATACTGGCCTGGGGCTGAGGAGGACTTTGTGTACCAAAAGGGCTCAGGACCAGAAAGTGACCAGTTGTATGGATGTCATACTGTGATGTGGAAGGCAGATGAAAGGCCATGGCATTATATTCCCAGGACAGTCTTCACGGTTGATCGCCATGAGAATTGCCAATATTTAGAATCAGATACAGCGCAAGAAGAAGAAATATTATATAAATTAATATCTTGACCTTTCAATCACATGGATGGCCAATTTTATTTCAGACTTCCACTACATTTTCTCCACCTCTTTGTTTTTTTATCATATAATGTTTCTTTTTCTTTCTTAAAACTTTTACACATTTTCTTTTCATATCTTTATTCACACATCCAATCTATCCAAGCCAATCTGTTTGTGATATTGTCCCTTACTGTAAAAAATATATCAAAAAATCAGAGAAATGTGAAGAAGGCTACAGACGGTGGACTTTTTTTGTTGTTCAGTCGCACAGTCGATTCCGACCCTTTGCGACCCCATGGACCACTGTCCGCCAGGCACTTCTGTCCTCTACCATCCTCAACTCGCTCAGCTTTGTGCCCATTGTGTCTACAGTACCATCTAGCCATCTCATTTTTGGCCGCCCCCTTCTTCTTTTGCCCTCCACCCTTCCCAGCATCAAGGCTTTCTCAAGCGAATCCTCTTTTCTCATTTGATGTCCAAAGTACTGTTCACCCAAATTCTTGGGGCCCGGGTACGCTTCTCTGGCAGAGGTATAGAAAACCCTAAGAACTCAATAACGAGATGGATATTTCGATCAAAACAAAAGTGATTTATTGGGAATGAAAAACAAAAAGGAAAAACTATCAGAGCTATAGTCTGGCCAGGCCTACAACTAAATAGTCCCCTTTCTCCCTCAATCGTTTTGAAGAAATAGACCCGCTCGTGATCTTAGTTCACGCTATTCTGTGAACCAAAGATGCCCACCTCCCACTCTAAAGGGATATATATTCTTTTCCTAAACTAACTCTACGTGCAGGGAGGAGGGACTGAAACTGGGAAGGGGGAAAGGCAATTAACACATTTTAATTACATGAAAACATAAAATACAAAGCAGGGTATGAGGTAAGGGGTTTGAATGTAAAGAAACAGCAGATTACAGCTATTGCTGAGAAACCGGTTACAGAGAGTTTACATTGTGTCAAACAGGCATATTTGCGGTTAACAGGTATTTACGAGGGGAAATGAAGTATCCTTTGTTCTCTGCTGACTGAATCAAAGGCGGAGTAGGCAGGAACAGCCAGCGCGTCTTGTCCAATGAGGGGCGAGCTAGCAGGACCGACAGCCAATGGCGCTTTGCGGCGGGGAAATTGCAGACCCAACGTGGGTTACTGTTCCGGACATGAATGGATTGCAGCGTTTGACTTATTCTTAAGTAGAAAAATAAAGAAAGAAGTTAGAATCCTTATGTCTTGATTGTTTAATTAAATGGAGATCTCTGGAGGAGGGAAACCAACATTTTAGCCTTTGTTTGCCCTTTTAATCTGTTTGCTGCATACGTGAGAGATGGGACGTCTGCTTGTCCCTTGCAGCCCTGCGCTGTCAGTTTATTGTTGCGCAAGGGCTTTTCTTAGGTTCTTCGCTTGTTTCCCCCCTCCCCTGGTCAATTTTGGGGTTTCATGGTTTTTGTTTATGTTGGTTTCTCTCCCCCCCCCCTTATTTCTTTGCTTGGGTCAGTGTTATAGCAATGTTTAATTAAACTTTATTAAGGAGAATCAAACCAGAGGTATGAGTTTAAAATTCAGTCATTCAGCTTCTTTCCTTTGTTTCCTTTGTGAAGGAATGAAAAGGAATTTCTGCTTGCTATCAGGAAGCCAGTTTTTACAACTTTAGGCAAAGCAAACTTGAGGCTTAGGAGCTAAGGACAATGGAGACAATCAGTGACATCATCATTTTTACATTCCTTGCCAGAGTCTTGTGACTATTGGGTAATCCCCCCTCCTTCTGGAGAGTGTTCCAATTGTATGATTTTAAACTTTTGGCTTCTCCCTTATTTTCCATGTGTGTACAGTGGGTTCAATTTTGATGTCTCAAAATTTCTGGTAACAACACTTTAGCTTCATCTTTACTATTTGAGCTTATAAGGAGCGGTCAGAGTTAATTTCTTCTAAGATTGACCTATTTGTTCTCCTTGCTGTTCAGGGGACTCTCAAAACTCTCCTCCAACACCACATCTCAAAGGCATCTTTTCTTCTGCGCTCAGCTTTCCTAATGGTCCAGCTCTCACAACCATACATTGCCACCAGAAATACCATTGCTTCTTTATTCATATTGGAACATTGGACAATTTAAAATTAAGGATAGATAATGTGACCAAATAAAATACAGATGGCTTTAACTTTATTCCAGTTAAAGATGCTGGTACAGCTTTTGGAAAATACTTGGAAAGGCTTTGTTAAAACCTACTTCCAAGTAAAGGTCAGAAACCCAACAATTTTTTCTGCCTCAGAATAAAAGCCAGTTTGGCAATTACCTTCTTTTGATCAATTCTCAGCTGTCAAAGGGACAAAATCCAAGTGTGGAAACGTCATGTCAGGGATTCTTTGCTTTCATGAGGTTTGCAATCTTACAATATTTTTTTTTACAGAACCTTGAAAAGTTATAAATCATAGAATTCCATAATGTGGAATTCTTGGGCTTGTAGTGCAAAAAGAAAAAGCAACTTTTCCAAGTTCTGTGTTTTTTGATGTTCTCCACATAAATCAATGAGTAAAACTTCTTGCTAGACTCATGGAGATAGGTACCATGACAATGCAAAGATAGAAGATGAAAAAAGAGACAGTCTAATGTCCATGGTAGATAGTGTCTCACCATTCCCTGGAGCTTCTTGCTACCCTCCAGAAATAACAACAATGGCCTAGTGGAGTTTTTTCTAATCCCTTTGATTTGGGGAAAATCCGAAAATTCAGTCTCCCTGGAGAGTAATTCCCGATATAACCCCAAACATTGTCCCAAAATGCAATATACATTCCAATACTTTTCTTTTGGAACATGGCCCTATCACTATTATTTTAATCCACGTTCAAATATATAGTGCAATCTTTCTTCCATGTCTAGGCCAGATATGAAACTGCCAAAATAAAGGCACCTTTTGGTGAGTTCGTTCTGCAGTTCCTTTCAACAGACTGAGTGTGAGAAAGATTAGCCAGCAATACAAGGTTGTCGTTACCAGTGTGCACCCGATTGTGGTTCAAAAATACTGTACCACAGTCTTCAAGGAGGCTTTTTCTGTGTATAAAGACATATTAGGAAGATAATTAACATAGAATAAAGCTCATTAACATGGAATAAAGTAAATGCCTTTGAGAGAGTTCATACATGTCAGAAGTCATAGTATTGATCACAAAGGGTAATTTTGTCTTAGCAATCAGAACAATTTAATATTATTGCACTATTTGTGTTTTACTGGCTTGCTAAAGCCTCAAAGAAAATATATAGTTAGCTATTACAATGTTTACTTTTTTCTTTCTGCTATATTCTATAGTTAAAAGGATATTGTTTCCATATTTGGTATATTATTGGTACAATAAAGTGGTTTCTTCAACCTTTATTTATTCACATTTGTTTCCCAGTACACTTCCACTATGCCTCACATGGACCCTACCCCCTTCCAATATTTACACTTCACACTGAAAGAGAGGAAGCTAAGAGGAAATTTGACACCAACCACATACTTCACATTTAGAAAGGAACAGCAAGGATACAAAAATCTGCACCCATGCCTTCCCAATATTAGGGTTTACTAAGCCAACTGGTCTCTTTATTCTCCACAGCAATGTCAGACTCTGTGGGAAGAAACCACTCAGGCTGGCTACCTTTCTTCCTATTCTGAAAAGGCTGGGGGAGAACAAAGACATCCTGCCACAACCTGGGAGTTGTAGTCTGAGGTACCAGTTTCATCTCTGAAGGGCTCCATTTGTCCCTAAACAGAGGATTTCTCTCTATGTGCAGAAGAGACACGAAATCTTCGTTTTAAATTAGGATCACAGGTATCCAGGTGTTCTTTTTCTGTATACCACATTGTTTATAACCACAATACAAACACTCATGCCTCTTCCTTCCTTCCTTCCTTCCAATTTTTAACATTCTTGACTATTCACCTGGGGTACCTGTATGGCATGAGACTCCATTTTGTCAATGGAATCATTTTGAGCCATATTAGGAGGTACAGAACTTGACTTACCTCAATACTTGTGTGGTGATGCCCCTTTTATGTTAGGCCACATTATCAATATCTGGAGGGAGAGGGCTCTGTTCCATATGAAACAGTGTGTGTGTGTGTGTGTGTGTGTGTGTGTGTGTGTGTGTGTGTGTGTGTGTGTGTGTTTAAGGACAGGTGAAAATCTTCAAAAGACTCTGTGGACTACCAATTATTGCTTCACAGTGTGTGAGATTTTTACCCACTAAAACCACTTCCCATTACACCCCACCACCCTGTGGAACCGCCGTCAGGCATTACTTCGCAGGGGGCAGACTGGCTGTTAAAAACCCTCCTCCAATTTGGCTACTTGCCCTCATCCTCTATGCCTCTGGCTGCCCTCTTCATAGTCTCCCCACACGTCTAAGTTTGAAGATGACTCCTGCTGCATAATTGGACATCGCGACCCAGGTAGTCTCCCTGCCCAACATCTTGCTGCTGCTGCTGCTGCTGCTGCTGCTGTTGCTGTTGCTGGTGGTGGTGGTGGTGGTGGTGGTGGTGTGTGTGTGTGCTGGAAGAGGAGGGGAGGGGAGAGGAGAGGAGGGGGGGAATACTCAGCACATCCCATTTTTCAGTTGCATGTTGAAGCAAACTAGACTATCCATGCTTAGACAGAGATATGAGCTAGACATAAATACTGTGAAGTGTTTATTCAGCATCACTTGTCACAGAGACATACATTTTTAAAGCCTTTCCTTTGTGCTCCCAGACAAGAGGAAATGTTTTTAGCTTAAGCAGCAAAATGCATTTTTATGTTACGAGAATTTTTAAAATAAGTAGAATGACATTTCCTACAACATGTTCAGTTTTACTTTTAAAAAAATCTTTATACTGACACATTTTTAGCACAAGGTATGCATTACTTGTTACATATGGAGGAGGCTGTTTCAGTTAATTAGCATTAAATAATTTCTTCATTTGTTTTAAGTATAGTAAAACCCCGGGTTACAACTGCCTTAGTTTAATTTTGGTGCAGTTTACAATGACAAATCCTATGGAAATGCCATCCCGATTCTGTTTAGAATTTTTTTCTGGTTACAACAGAGGCTGTTGGAAGAGACCTCTGTCATAACCTAGGGTTTTATTGTATTTCAATTCTACCCAGTAATCATGTTCACTTAGTAAATCAAAATTTCAGAGCTAAGAAAAACAATTCAAAGGACAAGTAAGAAACAATACAATCTTCTACATATTTACTCAGAAGAAAGTATTTGTGAATTCAGAACTATACCTTTGTGTATAGCAAAGGTAGGATTTTTCCGGATCAGAACTCTGAACCAATTACAACTCCTATCACCCTTCAGTATTAGCTATACTGATGGGGCTGATGGAAATTGCAGTCCAGAGATATTGTATTGTATTTTGTATTGTAAGGTTGTACCTCGCTTAAAGAGCATAATGCGTTCCACAGGATTGCTCTTTAAGCGAGTTTGCTCTTCAAGCGAAACACCATTGTAAATGACCAATTGTGGGAGGGATTGTGAACCTCAATTTATTTGTTTGTTGGTTTTATTTGTTAAGTGAAGTGAACATTCAGAAAAAATTCTGCTCTTTAAGTGAGTTACTCTTTAAGCGAAGCGCTCTTTATGCGAGGTTTGACTGTACAGTAATACCTCATATAACATTAGTATCGAATAACACTAAAATCGCATAACATTAAGGAATCTGGGGGGAAGAATTGCATCAGATAACATTAAGATCCTATGGGATGCTTCAGATAACAACCGCTAAAGCCTGTGTGGTTACAATGTATCTCTATGGATCCCATAGGATTTTAACATGCATCAGATAACACTAAAAATCATATAACACCAAGACTTGTGGAACCAGGTTTTAGTGTTATATGAGGTTTTACTGTATTTGTATTTGTATGCCACTCTATTCGCCAAAGCGACTCAGAGTGGCTAACAGCATTTATTTATTTATTTATTTATCGCCCTCCTCCCCTAAGGGACCAAGGACGATTCCCAACACAACAGCATAAATCACAAAATACAGTATCACATAACAAAACACATCAAAATATATAACAAAGTATCAAATATCAGCAACACTTCAAAGCATCACATATCATATACATTTGGAAAAAAATCCCCCATCACAATTACAAAATTAAGACATCATAAAAACATATCAGAAACTTTTCAAACAGTTCACAAAAATCGCAACCCTACCCCCCTCACTAATTCCAATTCCCTGCTGCTTCTTTCCTCCTCAGCCTAGCTGGCTGGGCAAGCGTCCATATTGGTGGTAGAAGAGAAGGACCCACACAGCTGGTCCCACTCTCCCCGGTCCGAAGGCCAGGTGGGAGAGGCATGGAGTCCAGTAGGGTGGTGGTTCTTTCAATGCCGCCAGCCCCGGCGCAGCTGGTCCCACTCTCTCTGGTCCGAAGGCCAGGCGGGATAGACGCGGAGTCTGGTGGGGCGGCGGCGGCAGTTCTTTCAATGTTGCCAGTCCCGGCGCAGCTGGTCCCACTCTGGAAGATACAAGTCGTCTACTAATTGCTTATAAGATTTCAGCTTCAAGCTTAAAGAGGACAAAGTGAAAGAAGAAAAGTGAAAAATTAAAAGAACAGTTTTCATCTGGCACTGAAATGACATAATATGTAAAAAACAGTTATCTGTGAGTATATAATTCCAGAGCTGAGCTAGCAGGATAGCTCTGCCCTGTTGAAGATTTTTAGATTAGCGATGGTGAAATTACTCAATATTAGTTTCTCCTGCATCTGGTTTGAAAGAAAAAGGTTCTTCCCCACCCAAATACGAAGATATTTGTAAATGTTGTAAATGTTTAAATGCTGACACATCCTTTCAGAACAAATGGAAAAGAAATTCCCACCCACTTGAAGTAACTAAATTCAATAGGTATTACAACGACATTCTGGCCTGTCAAAGAAGAAGACCATTGTTTTGGAGGGTGGGGGAGGATATGGCCACACTTTCATCACTAACTTAAGGATTCTGATACAGAACCCATGATTATCCAACACACAAAGACTCAGTCCCGCTCATTTAACAGCTGAGCCCTTGAAACCTATGCCTGGATGGTTACATTTGTCCATTTCCATTTCTCCCATCTTCATTTTTTAAAGTCTTGTTATTTCCATCCTAATAATAATAATAATTTCATGTCAGAAATTATTCTGGGTTGAAAGGATTTTTGCTGGAGAAACTTTGCTCAGGGGATGCCCGAATGAGGCTCCTTTCATGTTCCCAAGATCTTTTCTCACCAAAGCGGTACCTATTTATCTTCTTGCAGTTTCTTACTGCAGCCCCCATGGTGACTCAGTGGGTAAAAGCACTGTGCTTGGAGACCCAAAGGATGGGGTTCAATTCCCAAGAGATGCACAATAGGGGACATGAAAGGAGCTTCATTTGGGCATCCGCTGCAAAAACCCTTTCAACCCAGAGTAATCTCTGACATGAAAATACACACATAATTTCTTGCTTTTGAACTGCTAGGTTGCCAGGAGTTGGGACAGAGATGGGTGCTACATCTGTCATGCAGTACCCAGGTCTCGAACTGCTGACTTGCCAGCCTTCCAGCTAACAAGGTGGGCTTCTTAACCACTGAGCCACCGCAGCCCCCTTTCCATCCTAAATATGAAGGAATGTATGAATTTCAGTAAATTCTTGGGTAGGGGGAAGCAAACTGAAGCAAAATTGTCACCCATCACTTCTTAGCATTTAAATGCTCTGCACCTTAGAACTGATGGTCTTACAAATTAGTACTGTCACTTGTTCAGAAATAGGGCAAAAGCCAGTGCAGGGAATAGAGTGGAAATATGATGTTAGCAAAAAATATGCCCCGAAAGCACCTCTAGCACGTTTTAAATATTATAACTATACTCACTATTTGAGTCCTTGTAGATAAAATAACTTCCTGAGCTTGGTTATCTAAATATTTTTGTCTGTTTGACTGTTCACTAACTAGTACATGGACATTGTTGAGCTATAACAGGACAAAACAAAGAAATATCTAGTATAGTAACGTATTCTTCAATGAATTTAAGCAGTTGAACACAGATGCTAACTGGCGTGATCATATAACCTTCTTCTTGAACTAACTTTGTTTATATAAGTCAAGCATTCTCAACCTTTTAAAGCTGGGGGCTGGGTCATGCTCCCTTGGACAACTTTGTGTCCGGACAGATATTTTGCCCTTCCTACTCCACATGGCACTTCCAGGTGTGGTGGAGGCGGTGGGGGCCACATGAAATGGTGCCACAGGCCACATCCGGCCCACAGCCCACAGGTTGATTGTCCCTGGCCTAAGTTTTCAGTCTGCTTCTGCTGACCAGTTGTCCTTCGCTGTCACCATCTCTCTTGTGCATTTTGTTCTGACTATTTTATCTGGGTGAGGAAGAGGAAGTTTTGTTCCCCCCCCTCTAAATTCCAGCATCATACTGGTCCAACAAATGATAATGTCTGAACCAATTCTAGGAATGCACAAAGCTTTCTCCCAATATCATTCATATACTATCTATGCAGAACATGTCATTCAAAATGATGAAAAGAGAGAAAGAGAGAGTCTTCATATGGAAGACTCCTCTTTGTGTGTGGACCATAAATGGGTAGGTAAATGGGGGTTATATATACCATTTCCAACCACTGCGCTATCCTTCTTAAATTTCCCATCTAAAGCTGGGAACTTTAAAGGACATTCTACAGGACTCATGTTCACTTGGATATGAACTGAATTTAGCATTTATCAAGAACCATACATTATCATAGACTTCTATCATATGGTGCATTCTACTTGCAATCAAATGAACATGGTTGCTACATATTCTTCATTGTTTGGTATAATGCTAGAAACAGAACCAATCACAACTTAATGAAAAGTTATCTAAAAGCACCTAGGTTTAAACAAAGGGAATGGAACATCAATTCAGTCCTTTCTGCTCAATGCTAGAAATGTGAAGAATACTCACTGAACATACCATCTTTGTTGATTTAGTCTGTCCTCATTTGACATGATTTCTTGACTAGGATTTGCAAAATCTATACCTTGTTTCCACTCAAGAGCAAGATAAAAAGGTAGATGTTTGCTGTTTTTAAAATCTCCCAAACTGAAAACAATAGTCAAACTAGTGTCCTTTTCCACACAGAAAGATCAGGAGGAGTGGTTGATTTTATGAATCATACAAAAAAAAAAATCCATCTACTGCTTTGATTTTTTCAATCACTATAGAATTTTTTAAAACTGTAAGTAGTTTTGTGTAGCCTCTATAGCAGTGTTGCCCAACTTTTGATTTTTGGACTTCAATTCCCAGAAGCCTAATTTACTAAAACACTGATCAGCAAATGTACTGACTTGGGCTTCTGGGAATTGAAGTTCCCATGTAGGGCATGGGCCCCAAATTGAGAACTACTGCTCTAGAGCAGTGGTTCCCAATTAGTGGTACACATACCCCCAGGGGTACGTGAGATTGCATCAAGGGGTACGCGCAGCAATCTCTTAACTAAAATATTAAATCCTTAAAAAACAATAATGCAATAACAATTGCCAAAAAATATTCAATTTAATTAAACAGTAACAAAAAGATTCAATAAACATCAATATCAAGTAATAATTCAAAATGTCCATATCTCAGTCAAGTTTACACAAACAAATTACAAAATAATAATAATAAAAAATAAAATAAAACCCAGAATATATTTTCTGTTTTATTCTCTACTGCCTAAGGAAGACCCCAGAGCATGCAAAGGGCTGAAATAATTTAAATAAATATAAGAAATACTTATACTTTTTCCTCCTGAAATTCATTCTCTTTAGTTTTTGTTAATTTTAGGACAAACAGTTCCACTTAAGGCTTTTACTCCCATGAATACAGGGGCCTTTTCCACTTTTGCACACTATTACGCAGAAATTTCCTCACAAATGTGTAAATGGATTCAAGAATAGTAAAAAAAAAGGTCTATACTCTTTATAGATGAGAAAAAGAAAGCCACAATTCCCTGTCCTCATTCTCAAAGAAAAGAACAGTGGGGATTTACATCACTGTAAAGCCAAGGACTTGGAAAGATAGGGCAATTAATAGAAATGTTGCCATTATATAAAGATCTATTTTTCTACCCACTCAGGCACACAGACAGGTACCTCACAAGCTTGCAAGCTATACTGAGTTAAGTTTGAATGTATTCACATGATATCTTTTAGTAAACTGACTTAACAGTTGATCAGCTAGACTGACACTGCATCATATGTTCCTGTGATGACCCTTCCTTATGTATTCCATTTTAAACAAATTTTAAATCTAAATGTTTAACATTTAAACTTAAACATTTAAAATTTATTTGGGAAGGAAGAATTATTTGCCCATTTCATGATCTTGACACATTGTTTGCAAACCTGATTTATATGGAAAAAAATTGGTTTTTATTACAATCACCACACTCTTTGCTGAACGGACACAAATGTTGCACATTGTTATCAATCTCATTGACCAGCACAACATCTGCAATAAATGGACAATTTTGTGAATTCTACAAGCAAAGTGTGATTGTTTGTACTATTGTAAATTGAATTGCATTGTTATGTAGATAGGCAGGTACCAACTGTGGATAACTGAGTCACCTATCACTAAACCTCTTCCTGTCAATTGCTATTTTTTTAATATACACCAAAAAGACAATATCCTGCTCAGTCCAAGCAGTTTTGTTTGTTAGACAAATCGCAATATGTTATGTTATCTGCTGCACTGAAGGATGACTTCAGAACAGCAGCAGCTTATCTCTGCTTCTTCTCACCATGGCAGTGCATACATTTAACCATAGTATCAATTGTCTTGATATTCTTGCTTTACTCAGACAAGCGAAGATTTTGGTCCTAGATAATAGACAAGCAGATGGTAACAATTTCCTGCTATCTGCAAAGCAGCTACATCAGAATTGCCTGAGTTTGAGTTCTTTCAAACCTAGATAAACTATAGGATTAATGGAGAAGTTGACAAATCCAGGTCAGACTACAAAGAAGGGAAATAATGCAAGCTCATTTTTACTAAAATATGGCTCCCCCTGCTACAGTCTGGTATCAAACTAAACAATGAGGATGATATGTTAGGAAACTGTCTGAAATGTAGGTCTACTATTTTTAAAAGTGGATAAAGCTAGCTATGAAAATGAAATTAACCCACTATTACAGTAATAGGATTCCATATGGTTGCAAAAGCAAGACAACCATAGGTTTTGATTGAGAACTTGCTTTTTAAAAAAAATTGTTAACATTTTAGAATTGTTAATTAAAAAAAGAAATGGGCAGGGTAGCTCACAGGTAGCCATCCATTTATAATATCTCATCCTGAGGAATGACTGGCTGAGGATGTGTGACAGTGAGGGTTAAAACAGGAATACAGTACAGTTGTACCTCGCTTAAAGAGCATAATGCGTTCCGCAGGATTGCTCTTTAAGCAAGTTTGCTCTTTAAGCGAAACACCATTGTAAATGACCAATTGTGGGGGGGGGGGGGGATTGCAAACCCCAATTTATTTGTTAAGCGAGTTTTTGGTTGGATTTATTTGTTAAGCGAAGCGAACATTCAGAGAAAATTCTGCTCTTTAAGTGAGTTACTCTTTAAGCGAAGCGTTCTTTATGCGAGGTTTGATTGTACTATGAAACATATTTAAATGTCAAAGGGAACCTGAAAGAAAGCCTTCTTTCTCTCCAGCTACTTTCTAGTCTGTGTACAAAAATAGCACTGATTTCAGTTGAATGTTTTATCAGAACATTGTGGCTATTTTAAGATCCTAATGGCCTTTCAGTTCACCGAGAACAGCCCAGAATTAGCTCAGCTCTGGCCCACCCCAAGCCAACAACACACAACATATATTTAGTATTACTACACTAAACACAGCAATGTGGGTGCTGGCCACACGGTGCAATTTTAGTGGTTGGTGGTTTGGGTATTTTGGCCCTTTGAGTTTGCCTTTGTGACTCTGCAAAGAGTGGGAAATCCCAAAGAATGAAACTGGAGAGGGTGCTATTTCATTTAGCAAATTTAAACAAACATATGAAACCAGAGCCTTTCTGAAATTTTATTTTAACCCACATCGCTGTAAGATGAACCATTTGGTTAGCACAATATGTGCAAAATAGTTTCACATACTTTTAGAAGGAGCCAATTTTTTAATATCAACCCTGCACAACCTAGTGGAATTTGATAATCAGACAGTTTTTGCAAACTGCCTATGGCTGCAGCAGGAGGAAGATTGCCATGATTTCAGCAGAGCACAAAATACTCTCACACATTTAACACTGAGTCTTTCTCACTATGCAGTTGCTTGATGCTAAGGCCAAAATACAAAGTGACACTGCATCTTGCAAGTGCAGTATTTAGTTTGCATAGAGTTTCCCCCTTTAAATAGCAGATGTCTGGTGAGCCACCAGGGTATGGAGCCAGGCATGGAATGGAAGAAAGCAAGGTTTTGTACTTTCAGGGCAGATCATGGTCCTATCTGAATTCACACTCTTGAAGTAAGATATCAATACAGCTGGATTTTGTACACATTGTAATTTAAATCACTGTTAAAAAGGGGGGGGGGATGAAGATATTCTGAAGTGCATGCAAAGTTGGAAGAAATGATCAGGAGGTGTCATGAAGATATTTTCAAGAAAGAGTGTGGAGATGGGAAAAAAGATGTGCAGGGATGAGCTGAGATATTGGGGGGGGGTTTTTTTACTGGTATACAAATGCAAAAAGAAGATATCATTTCTCCACCACTTCTATCAGAGATGATATTATGAAACAGCGGTGGCTCAAGTGGTTAAGATGCTGAATTTGATGACTGGAAGGTCAGCAGGTCAGCAGTTCAAGACCTGAGTGCTTCACAATGGAGTGAGCTTCCATCTCTGTCCCAGCTCCTGCCAACCTAGCAGTTCGAAAGCAAGAAATTCCAAGTAGATAAATAGATACCACTTTGGTAGGAAGGTTAACAGTGTTCTGTGAACTCCAGTGTTTAGTCATGCCTGCCACATGTCCACTGAAACATTAACAGACACAGATGGTGCTGGTTCTTTGGATGTAAATGGAGATGGGCAGTAAAGCCTAGGGTTATTATTAAAATAATAACCGGACGCCTCACTGGGAAAAAATAATTCGAACATTCTTTGGCATTACCCTTTTTTGGGATTGGAATGTATACTGATCTTTTCCAATCTTGTGGCCATTGTTGTGTTTTCCAACTCTTCTGGCATATAGAATGCAATAAATTGATTCCATCATCTTTTAGAGCTTTGAAAAATTCAACTGGAATACTGTACCATCATTTCTACTGGCTTTGTTGTTTGCAGTGCTTTTTAGGGCCTTTCTGACTTCACTATTTAGAATGTCTGGCTCAAGTTCAGTGTTCTCATCATTGTGATTATCAGGGGTGTTGAGGTCCTTTTTGTAGAGTTCCTCTGTGTACTCTTTTCATCTTTTCTTAATCTCTTCTGCCTCAGCTAACTCCTTGTCTTCTTTGTCCCTTATCATGGTCATTTTTGCTTTAAACGTTGCCTTGATTTCCCCATTTTTTAAAAAAAGATCTCTAGTCCTGCCTCTTATGTTGTTTTCCTCTATTTCTTTGCACTGTTCATTTAGGTAGGTTTCCTTATCTCTCCTTGCTTTTCTTTGAAGGTCTGTATTCAAGTGTGTATTTTTTTCCTTTCTCCTTTGCCTTTTGCATCCCTTCTTTCATCTGCTATTTTAATAGCCTCATCAGACAGCCACTTTGCTTTCTTACACTTCCTTTCTTTTGGTATGGTATTCCTTGCTGTCTCCTGCATGTTGTCCCACAAGTCTGTCCATAATTCTTCTGGCACTCTGTATATCAGGTCCAAGCCATTAAATCTGTTCCACACCTCCACCATTAGGGATGTTGTCTATGTCATATCTCTCTGGCCTAATTGTTTTCCCTATTTTCTTTAGTCTAAGCCTGAACGTTGCGATCAGTAGGTTGTGATCTGAGCAACAGTCTGCTACAGGTCTCGTTCTTGCTGATTGTATGGAGGTTCTCCATCTTTGGCTGCAGAGTATGTAATCAATCTGATTTCAATGTTGGCCATCTGGTGATGTCCATGTGTAAAATCTCCTCTTGTGTTGCTGGAGGAGGGTGTTTGCTATGACCAATTTGTTCTCTTGGCAGAACTCTATCAGTCTTTGGCCTGCTTCATTCTGTGTTCCAAGACCAAACTTGCCTGTTATTCCATTGACTTTTTGATTTCCTACTTTGGCATTCCAATCTCCTATGATAATGTGGACATCATTTCTTGGTGTCTATTCTATGAGTTGTTGTAGATCTTCATAGAACTGGTCAACTGGGGCTTCATCTTCACCCGTGGTTGGTGAGTATATTTGGATTACAGTGATATTGAAAGGTTTGCCTTGTATTCTAACTGACATCATTCTATCATTTTTGAGATTATATCCCATTTCTGCTTTTCTCAATCTTTTATTGACAATTATGGCTACTTTGTTGTTGTTTTTGATATTTTCTTGTCCACAGTAGTAGATATGATGGTTTCCAGAGCTGAATTTGCCCATCCCTGTCCATTTTAACTTGCTTATTCCCAAGATGCCAATGCTTTTTCTTTCCATTTCCTTTTTTACCACTTCCAGTTTTCCTTGATTCATAGATCTTACATTCTATGTCCCTATACAGTATTGTTCCTTACAACACTGTATTTCTCCTCCTCCTTTCCTGTCTATTCCCTTCTTCTGGTGTGATGTGCTAAGCATCCTGTTTCATCTAAATTGCCCCCTTTGTTTTGCCTTTTGTCTTGCTCCATAGGGTTCTACACCAGTATCCTCCAATCATACGTGTATCACTGTTTAAAACAAAGTATTATCGTGCATATTATCACAGTTTAAAACACAGCATCAGACTAAAGTTGAACTAATTAGTACTGAATATATGGATTTAAAAGTTATCATTTTTGGTATGAAAGGAAAAACCTTGGTATGAAGATGAAAATCCATTATATCAAGTCTCTACTGTAATTTCACTATATCAAGTCACTATGTAAATCAGTTACTTGTGAAGTCTCTATATCAGTTACTATATTAAGTCAACTGTAGTACTGTGATCCCAGATGATGGTGCCAGCTGCACGGTTTCTCCCCTCCCCTCTAATGCTTGGAGGGTGGCCGGAAGTGATCCCGGATGGGGTGGGGGGAGGGGACAAGATGGGCTTCTCACCTCCCCTTAGGCCTCTGATGACGACTGGCAGTTGAAGCCTTGATCTCTGCCTTCTTCCTCTCTGGCCTCAGGTTTTGGGGTGGGGTGGGGGAAGAGGGCAAAATGGGCCACTCACCTCCCCATAGGCCTCTGACGGTGACTGGCAGTTCACTGCACTCTAGAAGGTCAAATAGTAAAGATGAAGCTGAAGTACTTTGGACATCAAATGAGAAGAGAGGATTCACTTGAGAAAGCCTTGATGCTTGGAAAGGTGGAGGGCAAAAGAAGAAGGGGGCGGCCAAAATTGAGATGGCTAGATGGTATTGTGGATGCATTGGGCATAGAGCTGGGCGGGCTGAGGAGGATGGTGGAGGACAGAGGTGCCTGGAGAACAATGGTCCATAGGGTCACAAAGGGTCGGAATCGACTGCGACTGAACAACAACAACAACAAAATTCTTTTCTACACATCTATGAGGTGTGCTATTTCTTACACTGAGGACTGCTTAATCCTTTATCGAGTTCCTTAGCAAAAGACATTATATCCCTTCAGAAATTGATATGTCTTTGCAGATGGATTTGCACTGCTTTCCATGCTCTTCTCTTCTGCCTGCCTCTCACTTGTATAAATATTAAAAGAGAACACTCAGAATAGCAGGCAAAAGCATGTTGACTTCCACAGGACTTCTGCTTGTCATGCTATGGCTAGAATCTGATGTAAGCTGTCACCAAAGGAACAGATTTGTTACATAATATTTTCTCAAAGGTCCTGCTAGCTGAAAAAAAACCTACCAGCACCACTCTTGTGAAGGGAATGCCTCACCTCTTCTAAAATAATATAATGGAGTGATATGTAAAAATGAGTCAATGTTAATTTGAAATTATAATTGATCTTCTTGTTTATTTGAAATGCTACACAGTGTGAGAGAGCGATGTCTAGAAGAACAGAGGAGGCGGAGACAACGAGCAACCAAGAAGATCAGCACCTTTATTGGCACTTTTGTACTTTGTTTTGCACCATATGTAATCACAAGGTATGTTTTAAGCTAACCGTGCCCATCTCAGCAAGCTTGGCTCTATAGTTTGGTAGATAGTAATAGCAGTATGAAAGGGCAGAATGGCAATAGCAATTACAATAATATGCTACCTCATAATGCTCAGATAATTCTATGGTTATTTGACCTGCTATTATTAGGTAAAGGTAAAGGTAACCCTTCCTCAATAGCCAAAGAGCCAGTGCTGTCTGCATCTGCAGACATTTCCATGGACATGTGGCAGACATGACTAGACACTGGGGTGCACAGAACACTGTTTACCTTCCCACCAAAGTGGTACCTATTTATCTACTTGCAATTTCTTGATTTCGAACTGCTAGGTTGGCGGGAGCTGGGACAGAAATGGAAGCTCACTCCGTCATGCAGTACTCAGATCTTGACCTGCTGACCTTCCAGTCATCAAGTTCAGTGTCTTAACCACTAAGTCATGTTATTATTACATGACTGCTATTGTTAATATATAGATAGCTCAGTTGTTGAGATAACTATCCATTTCTGAGTATCTTTACCTGGAAAACTCTGGAAAAGGTTGCCAAAAATCAGAATTGATATGACAGCGATGATGATGATGATGATGATGATGATGATGATGATGATGATGATGATGATGATGATGATGATGATGATGATGATGATGATGATGATGAAGTACTTGTGAGACTGCCAATTGTGTCAAAATAATCTGACTGGCTGTAGGTATAATGTAATCTGTTCACTTTGGAAACGGAACATGGATAGGTAATGACTCACCTAATCCACACTGATTCAGTTAGCCTGCATTAGTTGTGATTTACAACTGGATTTCTGTCTATAGCTGGTTATTACTGGATGTTTCAAAATCTTTTCTAAAACTATGCAGTGTTTTGGAAATGAATTCTTAATATATCCATGAGGTATATGAATATTACCATGATTATGTTGTGTTTCTTATGAACAGTAATGTTTATTAGACCCTGCATCTATAAATAAGAATTTTTCTTTTTGATCCCCACCACAAATATTTACAAGCTAATGCAAGAGTAAATATTTCCATATTCCTGGTAATCATTTTCATCTGTCTTAAAGAGTTAGGTTCTCGTATGTCACAGCTTTTCCAGTTTGAAACCACAAGCTCAAGAGCGTGTTTCAAAATGTGTCCTTGATTAATACATTCTAGGAGATGCACACAAACTGCTGGAATGAGAATTGCAAAAAGAAAATAAATCATAGTCCAAATAGATATTACAGTAAAACCCCGACTTACATATGCCTGGAGTTACATAAAATTCGACTTACATAATGATTTTGTGCTAAAACCATGTCCCAATTTACAGAATTTCCTATGGGTTGTGTAAAAATTCATTTCCCTATGGGATTGCTTCAATTTACATAAAAATTTCATTTTTTCCTATGGATTTGCTTTGAGTTACATAAAATAATATTTTTTTCCTATGGGTTTGCTTCGAGTTACCTAAAAAACCGATTTAAGCAAAAGCCTACAGAACAGACTTTTTCGTAAGTAGGCGTTTTACTGTATACAGTTGTTTATTGAATAATAATGAAATATTTGCATCCAGTATCAACCTTCTCTGTTTTATCATGATGACCAATTGCTGAGAAGAAACAGAAAGAAGCAAGAAGCATAACTCAAAATTGTTCTGTTAGTGGAAATTAATTATTTAAATCTTGATTACTGTGCTTCAGAAGCAGCATAAGAAAAACATTCTAAAAGGTTATTTTAGCTTCTCTGAACATTTGGGATGTACATTTATTGTTAACCAACCATTTCATGGGGAAAATGAGAGCATTTTGGCAAACATGTAACATGGCTTAACATTAACAGCTTTGTTAGTGTTGTGTTGTTACATGCTATCAAGTCATCTCCAACTGATGGTAACCCTATGAATGAGAGATTTCCAGTGTCCTATCCTCAACAGTGCTGTTCACTCTTGAAAGCTCAAGTCTGTGGTTTCTTTTAGGAAGTCAACCCATCTCACATTTGGTCTTCCACTTTTCCTGCTGCATCCCACCCAGTGGTGGAATTCAAAAATTTTTACTACCTACTCTGTGGGCATGGTATGGTGGGTGTGGCCAGGGGGAAAGCTCCGTGTTGCACCTGAATTAGGACTACTTTTTTCTAGACTTAGATGGGCAGAGCCAGCTGGAATTTCTGTTCCCAGTTCTGGTGAACTGGGGTGAACCTGCTGAATCCCACCACTAATCTCACCTCTCCCAGCATTATTGACTTTTCCAGAGAACAATGGTTTCTCATTATGTGTCCCAAGTATGACACCCTCAGCTTCATCGTGTTTGCCTCCAGAGAAGTTCAGGCTTGATTGGGACTCCTGCCACCCAACCAGCGTTTTTTTGTTTTTGTATGTTGTTTTTTTGTATTTTTGCCAATTAAAGTTCCCCCCAACTTCTAAGGCTCTCAAAGGCTTTCCTAGGAAGTCCTGGAACCTGAAGGAGAGGAATATGTAGCTTTAAGTTCTATTTAGTCCCATTCAATATTACTGTCACAGGATGATGATATCACCCTAGTTGTATTATGTAACATTATGGCAATAGGATTTCAGGCACCATCTTAGAATAAATCTTTAGGACTCCAGTTGCATTTATATCTGTTTCTAAATTGCATATTGAATGTTTCAAAACAGAGTATAGGAAAGGCAAAACAATAGGCATTCCTTGGCCATTTTACAAATAAGAAACAGCTATTGATTTCCATGAGGCTTTCACAGAAGCAAAACCAGCAAGAGATGAATTGAAAGTATAGTTTGAGTAAATACAAAACAAAACTTCAATAGCAATTCTTTAATTTGCTAGATTTCTACCATTTTTCATACAAACTTTTACAAATCTAACCATTTTAGGGCTTTCACTACAGAGATTATCCTATCTAGAAGCAAGGAATTCAGATACAGTCAAACCTCATATAACACTAAAACTTGGTTCCACAAGTCTTGATGTTATATGATTTTTAGTGTTATCCGATGCATGTTAAAATCCTATGGGAGCCATAGAGATACATTGTAACCACACAGGCTTTAGCGGTTGTTATCTGAAGCATCCCATAGGATCTTAATGTTATCCGATGCAATTCTTCCCCCCAGATTCCTTAATGTTATGCGATTTTCGTGTTATTTGATACTAATGTTATATGAAGTATTACTGTACATTATATTGATGGTTAGGATTTTTGATGGTTAGGGTTGTTGATACATTGTTGATGGTTAGGATTTTCAGAATTTTGATGGTTGATAATGGTAATGATTTTTATTCCTGAAAAAATCTATAGCAGGTGTATTTATTTATTTATTTATTTATTTACATTTTTATACCACCCTTCTTGCCGGGGCGACCCAGGGCAGTGTACAACATTATAAAAGCATAATAAAACCCAACCCAAACCCATTGTTAAAAAACTTCAAAATTACAATTATAAAATTTAAAAAGTTTTTAAAATTTATAAACATCCACAGGTCCCAATAATAATTTAAAAGTTAAAAACTCAAAAACACAAGATTAAAAAGATTAAAAGACCAGGGGGGAGAGGGAGCTCAAACAAGCCAGCGAGCTGGGGTCATGGTACCGCCAGGACCCCATACCTGTCCCGCCAGCCATGTTTTTAAATTCTTCCAAAAAGACAGCAAATCCATCTGAAGATGTACCTCAGTTGGTAGGAGGTTCCATAGGGCTGGAGCGGACACAGAGAAGGCCCTCCTTCTAGTTCCAGAGAGATGTGCCTCTCTGGCCGATGGAACAACTAGAGAGTCTCTCCGGTCTGCTCTGGTGGGACGGACAGATCGTCTTGGGGTGATGCGGTCTCTTAAGTATCCTGGCCCACTACCATATAGGGCTTTAAAGATGATAACCCGGAGGCAAACCGGCAACCAGTGCAGCTCCCGAAGGAGAGGCGAGGCATGTGCATACCTCCCACACCCCATCATCACCCAGGCAGCCGCATTCTGGACCAGTTGAAGCCTCCGGATGGTTATCAAGGGCAACCCCATGTAGAGCGCATTACAATAATCTAGTCTGGAGGTGACCAGAGCGTGTATGATCATGAGCAAGGAGTCCCGATCTAGGAGCGGGCGTAACTGATGTATTACACGAAGTTGTGCAAAAGCCCTCCTGGCCACGACTGCCACCTGCTCTTCGAGCAGTAGTCATGAGTCCAAGAGGACCCCCAGATTACGCACCGGGTCTGTTTGGGGCAAAACTGCCCCATCCAGAACCAAAGATGGTAGCTCCCGCGATGGCCCAGGACCCCCAATCCAACCCACAATGGGCTTCAGCTGTCAGGGTTCAGCTGAAGCCCATTGTCCAGACCCTCACAGCCTCCAGGCACCTGGAAAGGACTTCCACTGCATCGCTTGGATCACCACGGGATGAGATGTATAGCTGGGTATCATCTGCATATTGATGATACCTCACTCTGTGGGAACGGATGATCTCACCCAGCGGTTTCATGTAGATGTTAAATAGGAGAGGCGAGAGTACTGAGTCCTGAGACACGCCGTATTGGAGCAGCCTAGGGCTGGATACCTTGTCCTCCAGCCACACCGAATGGGTCTGGCCTCTCAAAAATGAGAACCAGGACCACACAGTGCCCTGGATCCCCAATCCTTGGAGCCTTTCCAGAAGGATACCGTGATCAACGGTATTGAAAGCCGCTGAGAGGTCAAGAAGAGCCAGGACAGATGGATGCCCTCTGTCCCGCTCTCGCCAGAGATCATCCACCAGCGTGACCAATGCAGTTTCGGTGCCATATCCGGGCCTGAATCCTGACTGAAAAGGGTCCAGATAATCCGCTTCATCCAAGACTCCCTATAGCTGCCATGCCACTGCCTTCTCCAAAACCTTGCCCAAAAAGGGCAGGTTGGAAACCGGTCGATAGTTTGCAAGCACCGTAGGGTTGAGCGATGTTTTTTTCAGGAGGGGGTGTACCAAAGCATGTTTTAAGGTAGCTGGAAATACCCCCTCCCGCAATGAGGAATTTATGATTGCTTCGACCCAACCACCTGTTACCGCCTTCGATGTTTTGATTAGCCAGGAGGGACATGGGTCCAGTGCACAAGCAGTAGCATGAACACATCCAAGGAGCTTGTCCACTTCATCAGGGACAACTGGATCAAACCGATCCCAGATAACATGGCTAGACTACATTCCAGACAACCCCAGCTCTACCTTCTCCATGCTAGGGTTAAACTTAGAGCAAAATCCTCAGCAGATCCCTGCTAACCAGGGCCTGACCCCCCCCTCTACCGAGGAGGGATCTGGTAACCCGAAACAGAGTCGCTGGGCGATTATCTGCAGAGGAAATGAGGGTGGTGAAATATTGACGTTTCACCACCCCTATCGCCACAAGGTAGGCTTTAATAGCGGCTCTAACCAGTGTTCGGTCAAACTCACTCTGGGTCTTCACCCAGCGGCTCTCTAGACGTCTCTTTGCCCGCTTGAGCTCCCTTAGTTCTTCAGTAAACCAGGAGGAGGATCGATGCCTGCAGGCGCGGAGAGGCCGTAGTGGTGCGATCACATCCAAGGCCGCAGTCAACCTATTGTTCCAGAGGCCTACAAGAGCCTCAGGTGAATCGCACTGCTGGACCAGAGGAAAACACCCTAGTTCCCTCTGGAATCCTTCTGGATCCATTAGTCGCCAGGGGCGGGCCCATTTAACTGGCCCTACCTCCCTGTACTGAAGCCTCGCCGTCAGAAAGTTCAGGGTCACCAGATAGTGATCTGACCATGGCACAGGAGTAATGTCTAATTTCTGTAATTTCAGATCACTCAGCCACTGCTCTGACAAGAAAACTAAATCCGGGGTGTGGCCGCTGCTCCTTGTAGGGCCCTGAATTACCTGAGTCAGGCCCATAGCTGCCATGGAAGCCATGAACTCCCATGCTACCTCAGAGCCCGCCCCCAATGAAGGCAAATTAAAGTCCCCCAGGACCATAAGTCCTGGGAGCTCCAATGCCACCATGGAGACAGCCTCAAGGAGCTCAGGTAGGGAATCTGCTACCTTGCAGGGAGGCAGGTACAAGAGCAAGATTCCCAGCTGATCCTTTGGGCCCAAAAGTAAGAGCAGGGCCTCACAACCTGGAACTTGTGGGGCTGTGGCTCTGGCGACTCCCAGTGACTCTCTGGCCACAATGGCGACGTCACCGCCCCTCCCCTTCTCCCTAGGCTGGTGCCAAATACCGAAGCCGGCTGGACACAGTTCAGATAGAAGAACCCCATCCTCAGGTGTCAGCCAGGTTTCGGAGATGCATGGCAGGTCAGCCCACTCCCCCAGGATAGAATCTACAAGCAGGGGGGCCTTGTTACAGACTGACCTGGCATTCATCAGCAGCAACCTAAGGAGGGGGTCACTCTGGACCATCTGCTCAGGAACCAGAGATGTAGCCAAGGGGCCAGAACAGGGAATGGATATTAAACATCTGTCCCACGTTCCCCGAGTGCAGGCCGCCCCTCAGTAATCAGAAATCATGCAAATAATCTACTCCTTGCCACAGGAAACTGGGAATGGTGGACTAGAACTGCATTTGCTTTCTTGCCCTTACCAGAGTGGTGGCCAGAAGGGTAGTCAGCATGATGCATTGTACCATGATGTAGTGGTGCAGCAGTGGAGCCAGCTGAAAGCTAGAACAAATCCCAGTGAAATCTCTTTTGCCAGCTGTTTTTCTTGTCCTACCTTTATGGCTCAGTCACATAGAAGTTGGTCACTTTAGTTCCAGGTAATACTTTTTGCCCTTCGATTTGCTTTTCAGTATACAGTTGTTATGACAATGCTGCAATTACTCAGAATATCACCAGGGGAAGATTAGTTTTGGATTGTACCTTTTACACAGATGGTCACTGTGGTAGATTAATGCAAGCATGGAAGATAGCAGCACTGTTTGAGTGAAAGACAGTTTTCTGGAGTTGCCCTCAGGTTGTAGGACCCAAAGGTAGGGATGAGTACATGCACAGAGGCTGGCATAATAGTTTGATAAACTACTCATAGTTTGATAAAGTACCCATAGTTAAACTTAACTCCATTAACCCAACTTCTATTTCTAGCCTTGTTATTCCTAGGGGAGAAACAACTCACATTATCATTCTTCTTATAGCAGACTTTGCATTTAATTAACATTAATATTTATCCCTGCTAAAGAAGAGCAGCAATATCAGGAAAAGTGTTAGTTATTTTCACAGCTGTGCCTACGTTAGATTAGCACCTTTTATGGAAAGACATGGACATTAGAATTTACTGAATTTGACCTTTCAACTATTGTGCTGAGAGTTGAGTGATTTCATACCACAATTAAGTTTTGAATGAATGGATTATATCACAGATTGCACAAATCTACAAATAATAATTTGGAAAATAAAACATACAACTAATAATAGAGATGTATTTTTAAAGGGAATTTGAGGGCAGCTGAATGTTGATTTTGCTCAATAGTCACTTTTTATTGCAGAAGTCTGCCGGAGTAATTTTTCAGAAACAAGTATGGGCCTTTCAGAATGGAGAAATGAGCTGAAGTATTTTAGCATGGAAGTCATACCCTAGGATTCAACTCTCAGCCTCGATGTCTCTGAGCACTTCCAGTCCTAATGAAGCTGCAATATATTTCCATTGAGTTTAATCCAGATTTAGATGTGTGCAGCTGGGCTGGTGGAAGAAGTCTTCTCCTTCCTTCCCACATCAACCATTGTAGAGTGATTTCCATGTTCATTTTTGCCCTAGCAAGCAACTCTTTTTTAATGTTTAGAGGTCCTCTCCCCTTAGCATGGAGGCTGGTGGGGACAATTGCTAAAATCCCTGTAAATCTAATTGACATCGTACAGAGTGCTTTGGATCTCAAGCTAAAAGAGCATTTTAATTATTTGTGTGTGAGTCAGAGCTTGGAGAGATCTCCACCAGTGCAGATTTAATCATGTCCAGGTTGCACTAGAATGTACCTTTTGATATACATGTACACCCAACTGAAAGCAGTACAAAGATGACATCTTTATCTGAATGAGCTTCTGTTGTGGCCTACTCTGCAGGGGAGAGCAGACTGGCTGGCAGCCACTACACAAGGAGTAAGGACAAGAGGCAGAGTCTTACTATAGTCCAAGGGATAAGGCAGAGTCATTAGACAGGAAGAGTCGAGTTCAGAAGCCATCATTGGATTACTAAGACAGAAGGTTGATCCAGAAGAGTAGTCGGGTTTCCAGGCAGTGGGTCCAAGGTTGAGTCAGTAATCAGACAAGAGGTACATGTCAGAGTGGCGTGGAGTCAGCATAAACACAGCTTGTGCTGGCATACATGTCTGCTTAAGAAAGTTCAGGGTCAGGACTAACATCTGGGAACGGTCATTACAAACAAGCCCTTGCTTTTCTCCTTCACACCTGCAGCTTATTTCTCAGCTGCATCCTGCATTTTTCTGATGTGCTCAGCTCTGCCTCCTCTCAACCTCCTGGACATGTGCCAATGTTCCTTTAATGTTACCTGACACTAAACTCCCTCTGCCTCAGTCCTCTCTTTGTCCCCTCCTGGGTCTCCCAGACACCGGCAGCACAAATTTGTGACTACTGAAACTCCAAGCTATTTCCCATGGAGTGTTGGTCCAGCAAAATATTACCTTTTTGCTGCAACCTGGAAGTCCCACTCTAAAAGTGATCCCCAGAGAATGTCAAAAGGAGATAATGGTAGCAGTGTGGCCTCTCCCGGCTTAAGATGGCTTTACTCTCTCTCCCTGCCTTCAATATGCATTCAAGTTATCAAAGGAATTGTAGTTTATTTTTCGTAAGTGATGTTAAAGATACATTGTTCACACAATACATATAACTATACAATATATACAACACTGCTAAAAAAGATTCAGGAAAATAAACACCTTGGTTTCCCCCATAAATATAAAGTAATCTAACTCACTAACTTATTCTGATAGTTTAGAAGAGAGCAGGATTTCCTTCCTCTCATTCTCCCCTGGCTTGTTCTCTTCAGATTCTCCTCAGAATCTCTTCCAAAAATTTCCCAGAATCTCTTCAGATTCTCCTTGGAATCTCTTCTGAAAATTCCCAGAATCTCTTCAGATTCACCTCAGAATCTCTTCAGATTCTCCTCAGAAAGTTTATCTCAGACTCTCTCTTCTCTTCTGCAAGTTTTTCTCTCAAGTTCTTTAGAATCTCTCTAAAATTCTACTCAAGTTCTCTTCAGAAAACCTTCTCTTTACTTTTTATACCTCCTCCTGCCTTATCTCATTTACATGAGCCAATCAGCTACATCCCTGTATTCACACTGTCCTCTACCCAGCAACAGGGTATCAGAGTCTAGTACCTTCCTTCTCTGCTATATACATATAGAGATATAACAAAGTTTAACTAACATATGGACTTTTAACTACATTTGGTGTAACTTGTTAGCACATGGTAGCCTCTACCATGACAGTTGGTGTATCAGCATGTGGTCCTGTCAAGTCTTGATCAACCAGCCTTGATCAACAGGAGACAGCTCCATGCTGACAGCAGGTTGAGATATTGGCAGAAAGTCTTCTTCATCAGACCTGGGCTCCAGTGCCACAACAGCATTTGACTTAATGTTCAACATATCATCTAAGTACATGCTTATCTACACAAATATATGAATGATACTTGTCTTTTATTTTTATAAAAAATAGTGGTCTAGTAAAGGTATAATCTGCCCTTGCCTTTTCTATTGTGCAAGGACCTCACAGCTTGTTTTCTGAGTTGTTAAACATTTGTAGAATGGCTTACACTTTGACAGAGAGCAAGCAACACTTGCAGCTATAGATTTTTTTTCCTTTTACATGTACATGGGCCAAAACTACACACCCAGTAAAAACTGGGCCACTGTTTCTGTCAATGTACTTGCTGTCCACTGTTGCTGCTTCTGCTGCTAACTGGCAGAGGAGGCAAGACTCTTTATCCTGGTCAACCGAAGAAGAAGCTCTACCTACTCCCTAGCCCCAGGTTAGGGAGAGGAGGGGCATCCTGCTTCCACATACTCTGTTGAAATGCAAGGACTTGTTTGCACTTAATGGGAAAAATGTTTGCTACAAATTATAGCAAGTGTATACTTTAGGGCAGGGTTTCCCAACATTTTCCCACCAGGGCCAGTTCAACAGTGTGAGCTGGAGGTGTGGCTGCATCCACAACTTATATTTTCATCATTATCGGTGGTGGCAGCTGTGGTAGTGGGAATTGCACAGGTTTTGATGCTTCATGCACAGCCTCCGTTGCTTCCCAGGGCAGCGGGAGCCTTTCCAGAGCATGTTCACTCTGGTTTGGTAATTTTCTGATGCTCATCTGCTGGACTTCAGAAGCTGGGGAACAGCAGTGGAGGACTTCCTGATTCCACGCTCGAATTCCAGGTGCTGATGTAAGCTCTGCCTGTCACCAGAAGTTGTCCACCACTGCTTTCAAGCTGCTGAAGCGCAGCGGAAAAGGCTTGGAAAATTACCAAACTGGAGCAAACATGCTCTGGAAAGGCTCCCATATCCCATTGCCTTGGGAAGTGGCAGAGGCTGTGCATGAAGCGGCAAAACCCATGTGATTCCCACCACTGCTGCAGAAGATAGCTAAGTGTGTGCAGCTCCCCTGGTGGCTTAGTGGTAAGATGCTAAGTTGGAGACTGGAAGGTTGGGTTTTGAAACCCGAGAGATGGACTTGGGGACATGAAAGGAGGCTAAAAATTCTTTCAACCCAGAGTAATCTCTGACATGAACAAGCAAGCAAGCAAGTAAGTGTGTAGCAGATCAAATCAAACTTGAACTTTTTCTAGAAGCTAAAATGATTGAGCTGAGGTTATTATACTATGGGCATATCATGAGAAGATAATAGTCAAAGTTAAAAAAATATTGGGGGGAAATTGAAAGTTGCAGGAATAGAGGAAGACCAAATGTCAGATAGATTGAAACAGTAAAAGAACCCTTGGTCTTTAGTTTACAGATTTGAGCAGGGCTGTTCATAACATGATTTTGGAGATCAGTCACTCATAGAGTCACTGTTAAATCAGAAGAAACTTGATGACATACAATAACAGCAAGAATTACAGATACAAATATGAAAACAAGGGTGTTCAAAACTGTTATAAGATCACAGAAATTGGATTTAAAAAGGTATAACCCACCCTTGGTTTTGGATTATGTAAAGGTCCAAAAGGCTTTTAAGCTTTTTGTTACATAGAAGTGTATGAGTGTGCCCATGTTCACACGCACATGTTAAAAACAAAATCAGTTTCATTAAGTATTTGAGTATGAATTGTTATTATGCATGTACTGAAATACCTTGTCTTCTTCTTTGCATTTTCCTGCTTGTAATAATAGTGAAAGCCTTCTGGGGGAAAATGCAGGCTTGCATACATTTAAATGCTTCTTAATAGAGTAGGTGCACTTAGCAGTGGGTACTCATTGCATATGACAGTAAATCCCATTTTGAATCTGACAGTTTGACAGAAAGTAATTATAGTAGAATGGAGCTAATTGTTCACATGAAATCCATATAATATCATTGCTTTCAAACAGACCCTTAGGGAATAGTGTATAAATGATCTTGGTTCATATATCCTCTCTAATTTACCTCTGCAATAACAACAATAGTACATCAGAGAAAAGAGCTTTCAAAGGGCACAGACTTTCCCCACATAGGTCAAGCACCTATATAGCAAAACAACAACGACAAAACAAGAACTCAATAATGTAATATTTGTCTCCTCTTCCATCCCTTTCCTTTTGTTCAGTTTCATGGAAAGATGTATACTTAGAGAATTGAGGTTTGTGTATGTGCATGAACTCAATGACTGGAAGGTCAGAGTTCAATTCCTGAGTACTGCAGAGTGGAGTAAGCTCCCATCTCTATCCCAGCTCCTGCCAACCTAGCAGTTCTAAAGCAAGAAATTGCAAGTACTATAGATAAATGGGGACCATTTCGGTGGGAAGGCAAACATTGTTCTGTGCACTCCAATGTTGAGTCATGTCTGCTATGTGTCTACAGAAACATCTGCAGATGCAGATAGCTCTGGCTCTTTGACTATAAACAGAGATGAGCACTGAACCCTAGAGTCGGACATGACTGGCTTTTGAGCAATGGTGACATTTACCTTTACTAGAGTTCATGCAGAGAAAGGTTATACTAGAGATGGAAAGTGTGTGTGTGTGGCAGTTGGATTATATTTCCCAGAATCCCATCTCCTGTGTGACAAAGGTCAGGTTGGTTTTTGCATTCTGGGAGCTGTAGTCCAAGAAGCAACATTTCCTATTTCTGGAGTATACCAAAAACAAAACAAAAAAGTTTGACTTGATGGGTGTATTGACTGTGTAGTTAAAGCACAAATGCCACCACACCTTTGTATGTACTTGCCTTTCATTTGCTGATGTTATTCAAAAAGAAAATAAAGTGTCTATATCAGTAAAAAGCTACAGCACAAAACAGGAAAGTAACATTTTGGGACTGCAGTTCTCAGGTTTTCCAAGCCAGAGCAGTTATGACAAAAGTAGTTTGGCGATATTGCGACCTCTAGTCCAAAATTGTAATTTTGCTAAACTGAGCTGGAATAACTAAATAGAACCTGAATAACAGATGGACAAGCAGTATTATTATTATTATTATTATTATTATTATTATTATTATTATTATTATTATTATTATTATTATTATTATTATTATTATTATTATTATTATTATTATTATTATTATTATTATTTCAAATTTATATTGCTGCCCACTTGCCGTGGCAACTCAGGGCGGCTTACAAACAATACATTACATTACAATACAATATGTTGGTGTGGGCTCAGGGGGAGGGGAGTTATAGTGTGATATATATTTATGTCCTTGCACATTTTACATTGGCTCTCTCTTGATAGAAATTGAAAATTAAGTTAGACCTAGGTTCTAATTCTTGATACATTTACTTAATAGTAACATTTTCCTCTTTCTCCTGGCAGACTGATAGAACTGTCATCAATAGTCGCCATCAACGCACACTGGGGAGTCATTTCTAAGTGTCTGGCTTACACCAAAGCTGCTTCAGATCCTTTCGTGTACTCTCTGTTACGACATCAGTACAAGAAGACATGGAAGGACATCACAAACAAGATGTTAAAAAGAAGCTCAATAAATTCATCAGCCCTGACTAGTGAATCACAGAGTTGAAATGTTTTTGGAAGCAAATGAAGATTGAACAATTAATTCATTATAGCCTAACACTGGTGGACAGAAGTGGAAGGACCATATATCATGGTGTCCTTAGGCTCATCAGCTTCCAGTATTTTGGAAAGTCTGCCTTTTAAATCTTGAGCAGCTTTGGTAAAGAATCCCATAACAAAGTTGGATGCCTTTTGTTATTGATATATTAATTTGTCTTTGCCAACTTCACAAAATATCTGCACCAATTTCTCAAAAGGCAAAATTTTGTCTTTAACCAAGGGTGGTCCAATATGGATGATGATAAAGAGCAGTGTTTACGTATTCCTCCCATTGCCACACATAAACCCAAACAGAGGGAATCTCTGGATCCTTGTGCCAGTTTTGATGTGTGAGAACATTTAACACACAACCACTGAGATGACATGATGAGCTGAAGACAATCCTTCCTGGTCTATAAATCTGTTAGATGAGAATCTTCATGTTTTATCAACACATTTCAGCTTTGTGCTGCTTTCTCTGTGTACACATAGACAGAAAGAAGCTACCTGTGATGTTGTAGAACCTCATGGCTCTGTTTACATTTGGCAAGTGATATTCTTGTTGCCAACAAACTGACAAGTAATTGCTGTCACACATCAAAGGGAGGACACCTCCTGGTGGCTCTAATTCCAAGGGCAAAGTGCATTGCTTCTGTGTTTCTGGTCTTTAAATAGATTGGCTTTTGTGACCCATCATCCTGGTTGGTCTAGGTTGGAAGGGACCACCATTAGTGTAGAGATAATATATTCCACAGTCTGCATGTGGGTGATAGGGGGAGCTACTTTCGTTGGATAAAATGCTCCTGATTCCTCCCCACAAAAAAGTATGTGCCAGTACATAGCTAAAAATAGCAGCCAACAGCCTTGCATTTCATCCAAATTGTTTCCATGTTGCCATGATCTGCTGACTTGGAAATGCCTAAAGTCTTGTCACATTAAAGTATCAGTTTTGAATGTCTGCAGTGTTCCAATGTGGGTAGGCTGCTGGCAGTCTGGAATGTAATCATAACACAATAGCTAATGTTATTTTCTGTGTGACTGGTTGTTTCAAGATGTGTACACCAGATCGTTGCATATGACTCTGTAATCAGAGTTCCGAACTGGATGAAATTGTTTGCACAGGTACTGTAAAGATAGTACAAACTAAATGCGTGTTATAAATCAAAGACGTGTCTATGACTGAAAACTTTTAATTTTACAAAATAATGTTTAGAAGAAGAAAGTACAATTAAATGGTTTGGTTTTTTAAAAACCCTTTTAAAAATCCCTCAGATTTTGTTTCCAGTTGGCAGAATGGCTCTTTAAAAAGAGAAAAATTACTGGAATTATTTTATTATAAGTTAGTTTCTAATTTTTCTTTAAAACCAAAGAGACAGAAATGCAAATGAAATATTATAACCTTAAAACTAGCCAATTACATGCTCCCGTCTCCTGTGTACTCTTGTCTGCGCTGGGAAATACCATTACCCCTGTTCTCCATTATTCTACTGTCAACCTTCCTGTACACAGTTCATATGTGTATCTATTGGCATATATGAAGGAGGGCCTTGGTCCAGTCTCAAATATTTATTAAGAAGTTTATTCAAAATAATGAAATAAAATGCCACAACTAGGAAAACATAGTTATCTTCTCTAGTGACTCTGCTTTTATGCTCTACAATTCAATACAGTCATACCTCGCATAACGAATTTAGTTCGTTCTGTGAGGTTGCTCGCTATGCGAAAAATTCACTATGCGAGTCTAACTCGCATAACGAATTTTTTGCTATGCGAGTCAGACTTTTCCCTATGGAAAAACTCGCATAACGAGCGTTTCTGTGGGGAAAACTCGCATAGCGAAAAAATTCATTATGTGAGTTTTCCCCATAGAAATGCTCGTTATGTGAGTTTTTCCATAGGGAAAAGTCTGACTCGCATAGCAAAAAATTCGTTATGTGAGTCATACCGCTTAGCAAAAAACTTGCTCGTTATGCGAGTTTTTCGCTAAGCGAAACGCTCGTTATGCGAGGTTTGACTGTATAAAAAAAGCAAGTGATATTCCTCCTACAAAAAAGTGATAGGCTACGTAACCATATTTCTAATTCAGTAGGTTGAATTTCATTTCCATGTCTACTCCTGAATTCACAAGTATTAATGTATAGGGGACCATACAATTATAATGGAGTGTTTTCTTTGTCATGTCCTTTAGGAAGAGAGGGACTCACTTTTTTTCAGGATTGGAGTTGTGAACTAGAGGCTCCTAAAAAATGGAGTACGGAAACTATTTCTAGGGAGAAAATTTCCAACACTTTCACAAGGCTTAGTAATAGCAATGGCAATAGTACAGTATATTTCTTGTTCTCCAAATGGATTTGTGTGTGTGTGTGTGTGTGTGTGTGTGTGTGTGTGCGTGCGTGCATGCGTGCGCACACACGTGTGTATGCTACTCCTAAAAATGGAAGCAGCAATTTTATTGGTGCCTGGGTCACCATTATGCATCTTCCACAGTGCCCCAGACCTAGCATTCTGGAGCACTGCATATGGGTAGGATGTAAATACAGTAAAACCTCACATAAAGAATGCCTCGCTTAGAGAGTAACTTGCTTAAAGAACAGAATTTTCTCTGAATGTTCACCTCGCTTAACAACTAAAACCAACCACAAACTCACTTAACAACTAAATTGGGGTTTGCAATCCCCCCCCCCTATTGCCGGAAGTCACAATCGGTCACTTACAATGGTGTTTCACTTAAAGAGCAAACTCGCTTAAAGAGCAATCACATGGAATGCATGATGCTCTTTAAGTGAGGTACCACTGTACTAGTGAACACCTATTCAAAATTAGAGATGAAGATTCAAAGAAATCCTTCAAATTGCATTGTTTTTCTAGGGTGGTAGAACACAAGAGTTTTCTCAGTCCCTTTCTCCTAAGAAATGCGCATATGGTCTCTCTCTGCTTATGACCATACAGAAATGATTTGTCCTCTGAAGTTGTCACCAAGCAAGTTTCTATGTGTATACAGGTCATACACCCCCTCCGTATCTGGGAAGGATATGCTCCAAGATCTTCCATGGATATCTGAAACCAGGGAAAGCAGTGAAGCCCATATGATAGGACTATAACCATCATTTTTGAAAGATGCAGGTTGGGTCCAATTTTACCTAGAGCAGGCAAATTGATGGTTCTTAATATAGTCATAAATAACTTAAGTTCAATTGTTTTGAGTATATCATTTCCAAGTGTCCCCACTTGGGAGCCTTCAAAATATGGGGAAAAGACATTAGGGCAAAGGATATGCTGACTAAGAAAGGAAGGATCTGTAGCCATCTGGGTGGTATCAGCCTAGGTAAGGGTGGTCTACTCTAAGTATAATGAGAGCAAGGTTCCATTCAGTTTTCCCTTGCAACTATTTGAGCATAGAATAAATTCATTTTGCTCACTATTCTTTGCTTTAATCATGGTTATGCTTCGTCCCCGCTCTTGGGGACATGAGAGGTGCCTCATTTTGGGCATCCCCTGAGTGGAATTTCTCCTGCAAAAATCTTTTCAATCCAGAATAATTTCTGACATGAAATTATTATTATCATGGTTATGCTTAACAGATGACTTTGTAATTAAATGGTTTTAGATAACTGATCCCAGGCATGACTTCCATCGATGCATACATTTGCTGATCACTCTGATCCTTATTAGTAACACTCATTTCAAGTCTGTAAAAGCTAATTTGTATATGAGATTCTCTATCTGCCTGCCTAGAATTGGTGTTCAATTTTTGGCTTCTTATTGTAGCTGTAAAGGGGGAAACTGCAAGAGCAGTAATTTTTACAATATCACTTTCTCTACTGCTATTTCCAGGCTAAAATGTCATATCATTTGGAAAAATCTTTCGGTTTCAGTATTATGCCATAGTAAGATGTCTTGATATACTGGTAGACCTTTTTCTTTGCTCAGAAGATAGCACTAATAACTGCTGAAATGGAATGGTCTTGTCTCAGGCTTTGTCTGATATGTAGCTTAAAGACTTAACACCCTTAGCAAGGACTGGGCAGGAGCTCAATAATTCTTGAGCATTTTTGGCATATTGGAGTTTTTGGGTAGAAAATTGCTGGTTTTTGTTTGTTTGTTTCCATGCTTGCTTTTCCTTTTGTTTTGCGCAAAAGTTGCATTTTGTGTAAAAAGCATTGGCCCAAATCCTATCAATGTCTTCCATGTGCATAAGGGAAAACTCACAGCATTTGTTTTCCCAAAGCAGGCTTCTCATTGGGCAAATAACTATTTAATTGTTTGTATTCATAACTAGGATGCGACTGAATGCATGAAGAGAAACTCGGTGAAGGATTGGAAATGTTAATAATAATAATTTCATGTCAGAAATTATTCATGGATGAAAAGATTTTTGGAGTAGAAGCTCTGCTCAGGGATGACATAATTATATTATTACATAAATGAACAGTATGCACTGGATTTTTGTACAAATTTAGTTGCATTTTCTTCAAAATTCAACTCCTTCGTGCAAATTATGTTTGTACAAAATGTAGCATTTTTGCTACTAATGCTGCTGCTGAAAAAAAAATCACTGGTCTTTTCTCTCTCCTGTTGCAGCACAAAATCCTGAAGTGAATGTTTTCAATACAGTATCTTTCTTTGTTAAGATATACTTTTGAAGGAATGACAATAAGAACTGTGACTATGTGTTACATTCACTAAGTCAATGGCCTGTTATATTTGATAGCAAAATTAATCAGGAATGCAACTCTAACTCTCCCACTGCAATGTCTTAAATTAAGCAATACTTAGTTTTGGCTATATCATGGTGTGGTGTTTTGTTTAGTTTTTCTATATACGGTATTCCACAAAGATAATACTGTTCTTTGTTCTATTGGTACTATGTTTGTCACATAGTGCATAGAGATTTGGGGGGAGGAGGAGCAGATAGCAACCAAATAATCTTAATGCCAGTGCATCTCGCATTTTAGATCCTGCTCCTCTTCTAACTGTCCTTACTTCTTGCGAACAATTTTTGGGCCTCATAATAAGCACAGCGTACAGGTAACTATAATGGCTGAAATGCATTCTCTGCTAGCAAAGTGAAAACCCTGAATGGCATTGTAACATGGGATCATACAGTACAGCCGTTGGACAGGTAGTGATCCCAGTGTTGAAATGCTTCTTCTGGTTGTACAGTAAGGAACTCCTGAAAACACTGAGCATGCCAGCCACTCACACTGTAGCGTGAATACATGAATGGTTTGACACCATACTATCCTGCCCAAAGCCAGGGGGAATTTGTAACAATCATGTATTCAGAACTAAATAGTGTAATTTACATTTGGAGGAGGCTAATCATGACACTCTGTTCTATCAGATTTACATGATGCTTACTAATTACTCAGTCCAAACTCATTTAAGGCAGACATTCCAGTGCTCACAGAAAGCTTTTCCACACATCTATTACACCTTTCCCATCAGAAGATAGAACAGCAGCATGCATGCAATGAAATACTTGTTCAGAGTAGTTTCTGCAGCTGAAAGTAGAAAGCAGAAAACAGGTGTTCATGAAGATGTGCTGAAGCCCTCAGACATGTCAGTTTTTAAGACCCCATAGCATCATTAAACAAATATGTATTATTCTAAGCCTTCTACATAAGAGTAGGGCGGTACAGAAATTGAAATATAATAATAGTGATAATAATAAGTTAAAAATCATCATTATAATTTAGAGGCAACTCATTATCTAAGCTCCCAAGGTAAAGCTTGCTTGGCTTTATCATAAATCTAGCATTGGTAAGAGAAAACTTTGGTGTACCATTTTTGGCATCTTTGGGCCTCGGAATGCAGGTGTGGAACTAATCAGGGGTTGGCTGACTCATTCCTTGTTATACATCATTAGAAACAAGTCCCACGGAGTTCAGTGATGCTTCCTGTGGGATAAATGTGTGCAGGAATGCAGTCTGTTTGGAAACTTTCACATCTAACACTGGCTACATAAAAGGTGAAACCAAAGGCCATTTTATTTATATGCCTTTAATTATCCTTAAATTCTTTCATCTTAAAACTAATTTCCAATCAGTTCTGTGGCAAATGCCACCTAAAATGTGTAATGGTTGATGACAGATAATGGAGCCCCTTTAGTCATTTGTGATAACAGTTTGAAAGCACTGGACATGTTGAGAGCATGTCTAATCGGTTGTTGTAAGTAGGAGTTGTTTATCCACTGAAACCATCTAAGTACACAATGTGAACATTTTCCCCTCTCTCATAAGTTGCAGATTGTCTTGCCTTTTTTTGTATTTGGTGTTAAGGATCAAATACAGGATTCCTTTGCACTCTGATTCATACAGCACTAGGTAAATGTAAAGATTACCCTTGCTTGAAAGTCAGTCAAATACAAGTCTAGGTGCTCATCTCTGTTTATAGCCATAGAGCTAGTGATGTCTGCTTCTGCAGGCATTTCTATGGACATGTGGCAGGCATGAACAGACACTGGAGTGCACAGACTGCTGTTTACCTTCCCAACAAAGTAGTAATTTCAGTAGTAATTTGCAATTTCTTGCTTTCAAAATGTTAGGATGGCAGGAGCTGGGACAGAAATGGGAGCTCACTCTGAGACTTGGGTCTCAACCTACTGACCTGCCAACCTTCTAGTCATCAAGTTAAGTGTCATAACCACTAAGCCACCATTAAACACTAAAACTAACACTAAAATCTGCCAAAATCATGTTGCTGCAATATTGATGTGCTTTCATCTATAGCAATAGGCTACACACAGCATCTGTGTCTGTATGTGGCAGAATTCTAAACTATCTGGTGCTATTGTGACCATTCCTCCTCCCACTCATTTTTTTGTTTTATTTAAATTTTATAGTGCCAGTGACCAACATCCAAAGATAAAAAGATTCCTTTTTAGATTTTTTTTGTTTGAAAATGATTCTATCCTTATTTATTTGAAATCAACTGGAAAGGAAAATGGTTGAAGTCCTAATTCACTGGTGGTAAAATGAGGATCCTAGGAATGTTTGGCAGGAGATAATCCAGAATTCTGGGAACAGCTTGTTAGGATGTCTTTGTATAATGAGACTTGCTAATAACATGTGAACATGGTTTAAAGTCAATTATTAATAACAATTATTATTGTTGAAACAGCATGATGCATGATAATTGTTAACATTGTCCTAGGTCAGTGATGGAGAACCTATGGCATGCATGCCAAATGTGGCATTCCCAACTCTCTGTTGGCACATGCGCCATCACCCCAGCACAGAGTTTGCCCTGCCCCTCTGCCCAGTAGTCCAAAGGGAGCACTTCCTCTCCTCAGCACAGGGCTTGCCCACCCCTCTGCCCAGAAGCCCAATGAGAGCACTTCTTCCCTCCCTCAGTGCAGAGTTCACCTACCCCTTTGCCCAGCAGCCAAATGGGAGCACTTCCTCCCCTCTGCATAGGGTTCACCTGCCCCTCTGCCCAGCAGCCCAATGGGAGCAATTCCTCTCTCCCTCCAATACAGAGTTCACCCTGCTCCTCTGTTTGGGCACTCAGTCACTAAAAGGTTTGCCATCACCATCCTATGTGAATCAAGCTTTTGTTCTCACATCTGAGGCAGTGATATTTGTTGATGTTCATGTTGCTACATGTTGTCAAGTCACCTGTGAATTATAGTGACCTTGCAAGCAATTGCAAGCAATTGCCAAAATGTTCTGTCTGGCTCAGTTCTTGTAAGCTCAAGCTTGTGGCTTCCTAGGGAGTCAATCTATTTCATATTTGATCCTCTTTTCCTGCTGTCTTCAACCTCTCCTAGCATTATTGTATTTTTCAGAAAAGCTTGCTTTCTCATAATATGCCTGAGGTAGGACAGCCTCAGTTTCATGATTTTTGGTCTCCAGAGATAATTCATTTTTGGTTTGCTCTAGGACCCATTTGTTTGCCATTCTAACAGTCCCAGGTATTTGCAAAGCTCTCCTCCAACCTCACAGTTCAAATGAAACAGCATTTTCCCTGCCAGATGTCTTTACTGTTCACTTTTCTTTCCCATACATAATGATTGGAAATACTAAACCCTTTTCAGGTGTCTGTATAATGGTGATAATCTGAGACAGATTTATATTTTTGTTAAAATTTGCAGTTATGCTATGGTCTAATTTCGTGGCTGATATACTGTATCTGTATCTTTTTCTGTACTCAGTGAAAAGTAAGGAGGGAGTAATCTTGGAAGAAGACAACATCTGGAAAGAACTAAATGGCCATCTGACTTGAGCTCTGCTTATGGGAAACTCTAAAGAGTTAAGGGCCAAATTACTCATCTGATGATACTGGGATTGTATATGCTTGGTAACTAGGACATCACACTTACAGTTTATGCCTCAAATCAGGGCTTGTATGTTCAGCCACCATGGGAATGGAGCACTAGTAGATTTAAGTTGAACAACTGGGCCATATAAATGCAAATATTTTATTAAAATATGTGCTTTGAATTAATTATTATTATTTGGTATAAAACTATATAATTATTATTTGATATACTGTATAGTAAATTTACCATATAAATTATATCGCTTAGTTAGTGTGGGCTGTTTGAGTAATACACAACAAAAATTATATATATATATATATTCATGTACCACACTGTTTGAGTAAATAATACATATTATATGAGGAGTTTGCAACCTCTGGCCCATGTGCCAGACCCAGATCCTGATGCCATTCCATCCAGCCCACAGCAATGACCCCTGAAGTGGAAGCAGACATGCCTACACATGCACAAACATGCCTGCCACCATTGCGTCTGACCCACTCAGCTGTCTGAGGTTGAGTAGTCCAGCCCGTGATGTGAAACCCTTGAGAGCCCCTGTGTTATATGGTCCATCACCATGGCTAGAATCCTACTTGTGTTCGCAGAGGTTGGGGTAACTGTGGCAAATTTACTAGGGGCTGAATCACATCACAGTGCCTCACTGTGGAACTGAAATGAACTTGGCACCTCCTAAATTACCCACAATTAGCTGCAACATGTTACACAAACTTTACACTAGCACGAATAGGATTCATGTATTTGACTAACTCTTATCAGAAAAGATCTTGGCTACAGGCACGTGGATGCATGGTCTGGTAGATTTCCCCCCCCCCCCTCTAAATGAAATCTCTTCTATGACAAAAAGTGGGATGAGCCAAAAAACAAACAAACCAGGATTGTACTTTTATTCTATCATGTTATTTCTCTCTCCTTTTCTATGTTTTAAGAAAGAGTTAGTCAAATGTATGAATCCTATTCGTGCTCAAATCTCATGAATTTCAGTGGATCTAGATTAGGTGAGTCTATTTTTGGATTTATTGTACAGATGCTAGTATCCAGAAAAAGGGCCAATGAATATATTAAACACACACATAACATACATACCATACAATTTAGTCCTCTGTTTCTCCCTCAGTTGTAATCATACTCCTTGCTGTTTCTCAAATCCCAATGCATATACCACTTCCATCCAAAAATCTTAATTCCAATCTTAACCAAGATTCATAACACTTCTTCCTCTGTGTCATATTGATGCATATATAAAATGTATTATTAGCACAAACAGTGTACATAGACAATCCTCTCCATGCACAAATCACTCTTCCATACACACACTCATGTTTCTGTATGTCTTTATCTTGCAGACACAGGTCATTGGAGACAAAAATGTTACAGAAGTGATAATTGTATAAAATCCCCTTATATCTGCAGTCTGAAATGATAAGGTTCCACCATGAGATGTATCATTTAATTCTGATTCTCGAGTGATTTGACTCTTTTTATTAAGACACATTACATTTTAGAAGATATTAGAAGCTTCCCAGGCTTGTGTCTGTATGAAGAACTCTGTGTTCTCTATAGTGTACCTGCTCTTTTATTCAAGTGCTTTGGAGAGGTGAGCAAAGGGGATTTGTGGGTGTGCAAGAGTTCTTACACCAGCAGGAGCCATTGAAAGTGGAAAAGCCTTTAGTTGTTGCAGTTATATACAAGTGTACAGTCCAGAAATTTGTGTAATAATACAGAATAGAATGTGTATATGTGCATTTTTCCTGCAGAATATTACACATCATAGAGGATATACAATCCCCTTCCTGGATGCCAAACAATTATAATTAAGCTTCAGAACCTAATTATATTTTAGATAACCTTGTTCATGGAATATGTGGTGTTATGTTGACATTCACACAGAAGAGAGCACAAAGGACTAAATGCTTCTAAATGCAGCTTTAATTGAGTTTTAATGAAATCACACAAATTAGCAGAACAAGTAAGCAATGCGGTTGTGGAATCAGGGGCTACATCCTTTGGGATAACTTTATTATATTGGCCCATATGAGTGGGCTAAGTTTGGCCTTAATTTTCCCATGTGAAACACAATTTCTTTCAGAGTATTTTTTCTATGTATTATGTTAATGGGTTGATGAGTGTGGAAGGAAACAGAAGTGTGAAACTTATGAAAGAATGTGAGGTTTTCTTAGCAGACGGTCAGCTAGGATTTTTATAAATTTTATCTGCACATTGCTATAACATTGCTGAGTATACGTGAATGCTTAAGAAGTTTGGATGTTGTTTTTGTTGTTTAAAAAGGGTTTTTTTATTGATCTACTGAGCTAAAGTGATTGCAAAAATGTTTAATGTGTATATGTATATTTATATTGCAGGTCGTCATTCCATTAGGCTATCATTGCACTTTATTGAAGAGCAATTATGCAGTTGATATTAGAACCTGAATATAATACCATGCATGTCAGTGCAGTATCTCTGTGTAGACTCTTCTTTGGGGAACAGGATGGGGGTACAGCAAAAATGTTATTACAGCTGACACAAAGATTTGTGTCAACATTTATGACCAACACCCTAACCCAAATCTTGTCAATGTTTTGGTAAAGGACAGTCTTGTCAATGTTTTCATTGGAGTGATAGAAAATGTTTCCTTCCTTAAAATAGTTTACAATTTTTTAAATTTTGTTTTTGTCCCCAACTATGTGAACACTAAAAGAATAAAAACTGTTCTGTCTTGACTGGAAAGTTTTTTTTTAAATGAGACTAACCCATAAACAGAACTTACCATACTTATTCTGCCATTAATGAACCTAATGATTTCTGTTACTTTGTCTTCTTCTGGGCTGCGGAAGATACCATTTGAAGGAAGTACAAAATATTTCTTTGTTGCTGTAGAAATACAGAACAGAAACTTAAAATTTGCTTTGAGAATACTCATTAGTCCCAGAATGCTAAGTTTTTCTTGAATCAAGAAGGTGAACAACAAAGACAAATAAAGGAGAATGAATAAAAGTAAAGAAATTGTAAAATGTAAAAATGTTAGACTACTTTGGTTATATAATGAGAAACAAAAAGTGCAAATTGTCACAATGAATCCTGGTGAAATAAATGAGAAAAGAGCTGTACAAAATAAAACTTACTGGCTGAAAGATTTCACCGGTTGGTTTGGATACAACCAGTGATGGGATGACCCCGGTTCCATCTGGTTCCCCGGAACCGGTAGGAACAATCTCAGAAGGTTCTCTGAGAGGGTAGTCCATTTTTAAGGCATCCGGTTCCGGATGCCTCACCGAAAGATTTTTTTTTATTGTGCATGCATCAGATTGAGTTTCTGTGCATGCGCAGTAAGAGGCAGCCATTCACTGCCTCTTTTAGCCGGAGCCGCACCTTTTCAGAGTGGCTCTGGCAGCTCCGGTGGCTCCGGTGGTGGCGGCTTTGATGGTGACACCGGTGGCACCAGCCCTTAGAGGAGGGCATCTCCCCTGGGTCCGCTGAGCCCCCACAGGCATGTTGAGGCCTGCTCTGGCTGTCCGCTGCCACCAAACCCTCGCATTGACTTGGGGCCGACAGGCCCCCATGGCCTGGGGACGCCTGGAGGGGTGAACCACCGCCGCCTGCAGCCTCCCCCTCCACCGGGCGCCCGCCAAGGATTGTGGAGGCAGCCGCCTGCATCCTCCTCCTCCTCCTCGGGCCGGTGCCTTTTTGGCCCGGCTCTGGCTGCGGCCATGGCCAGGGGCGGCCATGGGCCATGGGGGCTCATCAGCCCCAAGAAAGGTAAGTGAGGGTTTTGTATTTGGGGTGGGTGGGTAATTTATTTGTGTTTTGGGTGGGTGATTGTATTTTTATTTAATTTTTATTTTATTTATTTCTTTATTTTATTTATTTAAGTTATTTACGGGTTTGTGTTGTAGCTGTCTGGTTGGGTGGGTGGGTTGAGGTGTGTGTGTGTGTTTATTTTTATTTCATTTCATTTATTTATTTATTTATTTATTTATTTATTTATTTGGCCCCACCCCCAATGTCATGACATCATGACGTTGGCTCTGCCCATGACATCATGACGTCATGACATTGGCCACACCCATGACATCATGGTGTGGTAGTAGAATTTTTGTCACCCATCACTGGATACAACATAACATCATCCTTTAGTTCTGTCATATCCAAAATCAGAATAGCTGTGATGACAACCCATGGAAGAAGAAGAGGAAAGAAGAAGAAGACAATGATGACAATGACAATGACGACGACTAGTTATGTTGTTTTACAAGTCTCTTTGGACCCTGTATTCCCACAGAGTAATTCAAGATATTTCACTGTCAAGAGGAGAGCAGAGTGGTGTTTCCTCCTACAACTCCAAGGCAACATACATTGTACATGAAGCTGACAAAGTTGTTTTGTCACACACCACAAAGAATCCCTGAGTTATCTTCTGTCAGTATAACTGTAATAATGGAAGAAATAACAATATGCTACCCTTTTGTGATCTTACAAAATTTGCCACCTGAGACAACTACTTTACTCTGCCTGGTTAGTTGGCCCTGTGCACGAAAATCTCAGTTTGTTACTACAGACATAAATGACTTAAATGAGAGTGGCATGGAAAAAGACGTAGACAAGGCAAGACAGTTTGAGTGGAGTTCCTTCTTAGCTAAGTAAAGGTAAAGGTTGTCCTTGCTCAAAAGTCAGTCATATCCGACTCTAGTGTTCAGTGCTTATCTCCATTTATAGCCAAAGAGCCAATGCTGTCTGCATCTGCAGACATTTCCATGGACATGTGGCAGGCATGACTAGACACTGGAGTGCACAAAATGCTGTTTACCTTCCCACCAAAGTGGTACCTGTTTATCTCCTTGCAATTTCTTTCTTTCAAACTCCTAGGTTGGCAGGAACTGGGACAGAGACAGGTGCTCGCTTCATCATGCACCAGTTGAGTCTCAAACTGCTAACCTGCCAGACCTTCCAGTTGTCGTTCAACATCTTAACCACTAAACCACCGCTGTACCATCATCTTACCTAGAGTGGAGTGCAAATGGTGTCTCAATTTTTTTCCACCAGAATTTTTTTTCTGCAGAAATTTGGAGGGTGGGTCACCAAGCTTCTCAAAAGAGAGAAAAAGTTTTCCACTGATCTATTGAAAATGACAGGAACTCAGTTATTTATTTCTTTTGCCCTACAGTTAGCTGTTGTTTCAACTGAGAACATGAGCAGCTATACTCACAGCTTGGCCACCATTTTGCATTCTCCACAGTATCTCAGTCTTAACATTGTCTTGGCTTGGCAAAAGGATGATAAATACCAGAAAAACATGTTAGAGGAGTCTTGAAGATAATTCTACACGGCCCTCTTTTGAGGATTGAAAAGATTTGTGAGATATTTCAGCTAAAATCTATTCCTAACATAACTTCTCCCAAGAATAGAAATATTCATGGACTCTGCACCCCTCAAGGTAAGGCAAAAAGAACAATTCCTAGGTTCTTCCACCCAACCTAGCCAGGAAATCCTGGGAGTTTTAGGGGGGGGGAAGTAACTTCTTCATACTCTGAGGAATATCATTCAACTTAGCATCGTATTTTTAGGAATGTTCAAAGGCTTTAACACTTTTGTCTTGTACCCTCCTTTTTTAATATGACTATTTACAGCACATTACAAAATGATTTTGAATCATGCGCACATTACAAAAATAGTTTATTGAGGATCAAGAAGGAAGAAGGTTGGGGTTCTTTCTTGCCAGATGCACCACCGGCATATAATGACATACAAAGCTAACATTAACACATCTAAAAACAAAATAGAATTAAAAAGTGGTAACTGACATCTGCCCAATATCAGGCCACTTTCAACCCAGAAGCACCAGATGTAGGTTGGGGTATATCTCTATTCTGAACAACTCAGAATTGTAGTGAGAAATAATATCCTGAAGTGAGGATGTAAAAAGAAATTCCCGGAAAGTGACTCAAGAGTCAATAGACAAGTTCTGCTTTTTCTCATGTTCTCTCTTTAGATATTTTACTTTCATTGGCATTTTGGAAAGAGGTCTTTATAAGTTCATAAGGAACCTAAATACAATGTGTCTCCGAGAGACCTTCCACACAATTGGGAATGACACAAGCTCTCTGGGCCCAGTTTTTTTAAAAGCCCCTGCTAGTACACCAGCACTGGCTACTAGTCAGTTCTCAGGTCCAATTAAAAGTGCTGCTTATCATCTATATAGCTCTATACAGTTTGGATCCAGGCTATGTGAAGGACCATATCTCCCTATATTAGCTTTTGTGGACTTTTAAGATGTTTAGAGGTGGCCCTTCTCTTAACTCCATTGCCCCAGCAGTATGGTTGATGGGACATGAGAGAGGACCTTCTCTGTGATGGCCCCCAGGTTGTGTCATGCTGTCCCTCAGTAGGGTAGGTTAACTCCCACTCCTTTATCCTTCTGCTGACAGTTAAAAACCCACTTCTTCAGGCAGTATTTTCATAACTATGAATGGATCTTTCGATGTTGGTGTTTTGCTTTTCTAAGTTTGCTTTTAAAAATTTAAATTGATTTTAATTATTATTGTACTTTAATTGCTTGTCAATCTGTAGTTCACTCTGTTGTTAGTATTACTTATTTTACATTGTGCTCACTAGAGGAGAATGAATGAATGAATGTGGACTTGGCTCCCAATCCTGGTTTAGCAAACATACTAACTGAGTTTGCTCATGTATTCTCCCCTCTCATGCAATTTTTGAATACCCATGCTCATATACCCCTCCCAAGTCATACTATGGCTGGGAAGGTGGCAAGAGCTGTAGTCAGTGGTGGAAATGATTAGCAGATACAATCCAGCCTTCCCTTTGTCACAACATATAAAAGTAGGATTGTTTCAGTAAGGCAACAGTAAAATAGCAAGTTTACCCTGACATATGGGTCTTCTCATTTTAATGCCATAATATTCATGTAGAAAGTAAGGCTGCCACATTACTGTATTGGGATAATAATTGTGGAAAGATATTGGTTCTCAAGGGTGCGTAGAAAATTCCAAAGAGGTTAAAAGGGCAAGCTTTATATTTGCATAAATAAATGTTTCTATCAGCTAAAGATGACTGGAATCTGACTAATATTTGAGCAAAGTTTGTATAACTACGCAATGGTTAATTTTGGCTAATTGATGAGCTGTTAATTTATTAGCTGCACTGTTGGGGAATGATCAGGTATGCATAGCTGGGCCCCAGCACATTTTCAGTAAAGAGCTGTTTGGATTTTTGTAAAGGAGATATGGAAGATGTATGATGGTTCTTCAAAAATCAAAGGAGAAGAAGATATCAAAAAAACTAGGGAACAACTGGTTTTGGAGCAGTTAAACTTGTGGTTCCCAACCTTTTTTTTTTGGCCATGCCCCACCTAAGTATCTCTAAATTCTGATCCCCCCCCCCATGTAATTCTTATTATTCAAAAAATGAACTCTTATTCAATACATGGAGGAAGCCTAAAAGGCCATTAACTTGCTCTAAACATTCTCAAATTACTCCCCTTAAAACTCAAATTGCCCCCCTGTGGTGTGTGTGCTCCATGTTGGGAACCACAAAGTTAGACCACTGTAAGCTCATTATACCATGAAGTAATATGTAGACTACCAGTATTGCAGAACAAAGCCATCTTCCCACAGGAAAATATTGAAAATATATTATCACAAATTGCCTTGTTAATAAGAACAAGGTGGGAAGGTAAACAGCATTCCGTGTGCTCTGGTATCTAGTCATGCCTGCTACATGACCACGGAAACATCTGCAGAAGCAGACAGCGCTGACTCTTCAGCTTTGAAACAGAGATGAGGACTGAAACCTAGAGTCAGATATGACTGGCTTTCGAGCAAGGGAAACCTTTACTGAACAGGTTCCTTGACTTGCATAGGAATTTTTCCCTGTAGTTATTTTTGTATAGATTGTTTCAAAGTGGAATCCTTGTGGGTTACTTGTCAAAGTAACATAACATTCACTATATATTCCAGACATATTTATCATGGAAACCTAAGTAAACACTTTGTTCCAGGGAACTATATTTCTCATTCTCTGGAGGTCTTTTTTGCCTAGGAATGACCTCATCTTATAAATATGAATACCGTAGTATTTACCAGACCTCAGAGTTATTATACTAAAAATTCATGCATTAATGTTTGATTCAAACATTAATAAGTTGTGAATATTATAAAATTAGTTCATTTCTTTAATTGCTAGGAACATAATAGTGACATTATTTTAATTTTTTTAATTCAGAATATCTACACAAACAAAAAGCCCCTATTTCTCTTCATATTAATGAATGAAATGCAAATATTTAATCATTAATGACATCATCAATGTCATTGATACTAAAACAATTGAAAACATTTTTGAAATCATTGTTAAAAATTAAGATAAATTAAGAGTACAGTACCAATATTAATTTTTAAGCATATCAGAGAATAAACAAAACAAAAAATGTAGCATCATGAAGACTAACTGGTAAATTTTAATCTGAGCTTTCGTGGATCAGGTCCACTTCATCACAAATGGGGGTGAGGCTTTAACTTTAAGTTCTTAATGGTTAGAGCAGTATGACTGTGGAATCAACAACTATCTTGAGAGGTGATGAGTGATCCAGCACTGAAAGAATTCAAGAAAGAGTTGGACATCCATCTGTCAGATCTGCTTTGATTTGGATTCCTGCATTGAACAGTGGGTTGGACAGGATAACTCAAAAGCCATCTTCCAGCTTGGTTATTCTATTATTCTATGATTCTAACTGGGAATTGGGAGCTAGATTAGGTGTGCATTGACTAAATTGTTGTTATTCAGTCACACAGTTGATTCCAACCCTTTGTGAACCCATGGACCACTGTCCTCCAGGCACCCCTGTCCTCCACCATTTTCCTCAACCCTCCCAGCTCTGTGCACATTGGGCCTACAATACCATCTTGCCATCTTATTTTTGGCTCCCCCCTTCTTCTTTTGCCCTCCACCTTTTCCAGCATCAAGGCTTTCCTCAAGTGAATCCTCTCTTCTCATGTGATGTCCAAAGTACTTTAGCCTCATCTTTACTATTTGACCTTATAAGGAGCAGTCAGGATTGATTTCTTTTAAGATCGACCTATTCATTCTCCTCACTGTCCAGGGGACTCTCAAAACTGTCCTCCAACACCACCACATCTCAAAGGCATCTATTCTTCTGTGCTCAGCTTTCCTTATAGTCCAGCTCTCACACCATACATTACCACCGGGAACACCATTGCCTTGACTATGTGAATTTTTGTTTGCAAGGTGATGTCTCTACTTTTGACTATGTTCCCCAAGTTTCTCATAGTTTGCCTCCCCAGAATCAGTCTCCTTTTTATTTCATAACTAAATATTTCTGCACAATGCCAGTTTTTTGTTTGCTCTATGTTTCACTACAGCTTAGTGCTGGTCATGCTTTCTTTTCCTGAGGTTTCTTTTTGAAATAAAACAACTAATCAGAAAATAACTAATTTTCACCTCAGGTACTTATACTGAACAACAACAACAAAGCTACAAGAAAATGAAAGTTTGAGGCATGTGTTTGCATTGTGTTTATTTTTCCATTTTCTTGACAAATATTAGCTTGCTGAAGATTCTAATTTCTGTGGGCAGAAAAACTCTGAATAATTGGCTCTTCTTGTCAAATATTGTACACTGGTAGGCACAAGTGGCGAATGAAGCTTTCTGAGGCTGTATAACGAGCATTTTATCTAGCATAAATCACAAGAACAACAGTGGATCTCACTGGCGATTCAAGTTAAAATAATTGAGAGAAAAGTTTTTTTCCAGCCAAGAAGGAAAATACCTTCTTGGCTGAAAATCCCTGGAGGCTGGTTTGGATATAACACACAACCATTATCTAGAGCTCATCCATCCAAATTCAGAAGGCCATGGTGAGAGTCAACTGATGGGTGGAGCAGGGAGAAGTGAAAAAGGATTGGCAGACCTCTAATTAGTGCTGTCATTTTCTACCTGTCTCTATGCCATGTCTTTTAGATCAGGAATGGCACTGAAGGTCAGCAACACTGAACAGTGTAAGCCAGTGGTTCCCAATGTGGGGCCCATGCCACACAAAGGGACTTCAATTACCAGAAGCCTAAGTCAGTACATTGGCTGATCAGTGCCTTGGGGAATTGACTTAGGCTTCTGGGAATTGAAGTCCAAAACCCAAAGGTTGGGAAACACTGGGATATATCTTCCTTCTCTTCAGGAGTCATTATACCATTCATAGTTCTGTTGCTATTTTCCCTGATATTACTGCCTGTATACTTGCCCTAACTCAGCAATGCTTCCAATGAATGTAGCCAAGAATCCAGTACATCAGAAAATTTCTCCTATCCTTCCATGAGCACTCACTGCTCAGCACTATTGGCATGTTGTTGTGTTGATTTTGTCTACCACTTCATACTTAGCAGTACCCAAAGTTTCTATAAAACCTGGTCTTCTTTGATCTCCTTCTGGAATAGCAAATAATGCAGTTTTAAGCATACTGTAATGGATTTAGAAATATGTTTGAGCAAAATTGTACAACTTATTTTATGTATGTTTGGTACTTGGATTTGGTGAAGGCAGGGGCTAATTTCCTCCTCCCTACCCTGTGTGTTCTCCATTTTCCTCTTGCTTCAAAATGATTTATATTTATTTTTATTTATTCATATTTTGGGAACTAGAATGTAACAGCAGATATCATTAGAAAAAGAAAATCAGAATTAATTATCTGGTAGTAAACAAATGCTTATTCGTGTTTAGCACTTTGCCAGCAGACAGATTTGGTTCTTGAAAGAGAAAACAGGATTGAAATATATTAACCATTTTCATCACAAACTATAAGTGTCTTTGACAAGCAACATACATACAGGAAGTGTTTCCTAACTAGATATGATAAAAGAATAACAACAGCACACTTGAAGGATGGGAGAAGCCATGAAACAGAAGAGGTAGGGAAAATCTCACTTCACACACAAAATCTCTGATTCTGCAGGAAGAGATAGATATTAATTCACCTGTACAAAAATACACATTCAGAGGAATGTCTATCATGCTCTTATTATTGCATCCCAAAACATCACCTCTTTTGTTATGTGTGAATCCAGAATTAAGCCTTCATTTACATTACAGATAGAATATTGATGACATCCATGCTTTCCCTTCAAACATATTTTCACACACCTGTTTCTCCAAATTAGGAAATACTCTTCTTAGATTTAGAAAAATTTTTTGTCTTTTAAAGTGAGCCCTATTTTGGAATACACAGAAAGAGCATCCTCAAAGATTGTGTTATTTTTTAAAACCAAAATCAGGCATACCCTGGTTATGGCAGTGGGTCAGTGAAAGAAAATGCAGCATGAACGAACCAAAGGGTGTCTTCATTTTGGCAGTTTCACGTCTGAACTAAACATGGAAGAAGAAGAAGCCCTATTCTCAGTCACTCATATCAAATGTCAAACACATTCTTGTCTGCTATTGCTATCTGTCCACTGGCAGGGGGTGTGGAGAAATACTCTCTTTATTTTGACTGGTGTTTTCCGTTTGGCATGGATGTTGATCATGGTGGTGGAAGAGTCTGGGGTCTGTAATCTTAAGTAGTAACTCTTCTAAGTTCTAGCCAAAGATACCAACCGGAGCCTCATACTTCTGGAAGAAGAACTATCAAGAGCCATAAAAGCCATAGAAAGATCAATGCTAAAAGTATTCCTTCACAACCACATCCCCAATGCCCAGATAAGAGAACAAAGTGGAATCAATGAAGCTGTTGCTGAATATCACTACAGAAATTGCATTGGGCTAGACACATCTCTCAAATGACAGATGAGTGTTGGATAGCAGCAGTCACCAATGGCAGTGAAACGAATGGAGAACGAGTTGTGACCAGCAGAAACTTATCCCTTGATAATGTGGTCAATCAAGGAATTTATTCTTGGTTCTTTTTAAATGGCATGGATACGTAGACTTTACCACAGCCAACTGTAAAAATCACAGAGACATCTGACATGCACATTTAACACAAAATGCAAAGAATTTCTTGGACTGAGAGATGACATTTGAGTTGACCACTCTTAAAATTTTTCATTTTATCACTTCAAAACTCTTTTGAGCTCCTTTTGAGTATATTTTACTTAACTGTCTCTTCTATAATACTCAGTCTGTCACTTGATAAAGAGAACTTATTTCCTTTTCATTTTGTATCTTCCGAGAAACACATCGCTGTCACATAACCTGCTATTAGTTATGTAAATTTTTACTCTGAAGGATTTCCTGGTGAATATTCATATAGGTACAATTAAGCACAACTTAGATATTAAAAATTAATTCTGCACCTTTTTTTTTTGCAATGCCTTTTGCATGCAAGATATAATGACTCATGTTCCTTCTTAATTAAAGTTGTTATGGCAGAGTATTCTTTAGTTTCTGCCTTTAGGGAGTTTCTCCCCCTGTTCTGCCCTATATCTAATTTCTATTCTGTGTTAAAGTTTACATCTCCTGGCTTTCGCACCAGATCACACTATCATCTGGATGAAATTTAGCTTCCAAGGAAGAAAATCTTCAGGGACTTTAACTAAACCTTGATTTTTCTCTAAGGAGAATCAGGTTTAATAAAGCTTTTTACAATTTTATTTTGTTTGCCTTTGAGATCTAAATTGTTTAAAGCTTTTCTTTCTCCCTAACTCAGAAAAGAGTGAATATATCCCTCTAGTTAAGTAATTAGATAAGAGCCTCACTATGTTTACAACTTTGATTAAAACCAGCCTTAATGTGGCTATAAACCACTTTATTTAGAACTGCACGCCCAGGTTGAAATGTAAGATATCGCTAGAGATGGAAGAATATGCCAGTTTCATTTTCTCCCACATCTGAAATGTTAAAACCTGAAGTTCTTCCTTTCTTTTGTTGTTGTTGTTCAGTCGCACACTCCAACCCTTTGTGACCTCGCTCACCACCAGAATGAACTATTCAAAATTCTCTCCTGTCTGTACCAGTCCAATTCACTAAATAAAACTGATGTTTTATTGGAGTAAACTGTTTCTTATGCTTTTACTTTTATTTTTAGTGTTTTGTAAGCCGCTCAGAGTCGGGTTCTCCCGATTGGGGCGGGGTATCAAGTGTAATAAATAAATAAATAAATAAATAAATATGTTTATTCCTACCTTGAAGGTAGCCATATTGTATCTACACGTGATGTAACTTTTAAAGATTGGGACTTTGTCTTTTGGGGGTGGGGGTGGGTGGGTGGAGGGAGATAGCAGTTCTAATTCAACCTTACAAATATGACTAAATACACATTGAAGTCCAGAGTTTGAGACAGGGTGGGCAACTTCTGAGGATCTATAAGCTGTTTATGTAGTCTGCTTCCACTTCTGAGGGCATGGTTCAGCTGATGGCTGTGTGGTCCAGAGGTGTGGTTAGGCCCGTGGTGAAAAAAGGTTGGCCACCCCTGCTCTAGGGAGAGGACCATTTTTAAAAAGGAAGGAAGGAAGGAAGGAAGGAAGGAAGGAAGGAAGGAAGGAAGGAGAGATAATAATCCTAAATCAGCATTAACAGGGCTGAATATACAAACAACAACAACAAACTTTAAAGAGTTAACACTAGATGTCAGTTTTGTGCATTATCAAAAATAAAAATGGAATTGAGTTGCTAAATAATACTACTTAATTTGGCCTCTATTAGTTATACCTTGAGTGTATAAAGCAGGGGTTCACAGCCTTTTCAAGGCAAGGGCTGGGTCATGCTCCCTCAGACAGCTTCAGGGGTCAGATGGCCATTTTGCCCTGCCTGCCATACATGGCACTTCCTGGTGTGGTAGAGGCAGTGTGGGGTCACATGAAATGGTGTTGTTGGCCACATCTGGCCCCTGGGCCATAGGTTGAGAACCTCTGGCATAAAGCAAAAAGTGAATATATTGAACAGACATTATCTGATTACAGGGGTTCATGTAGGAAACAGAAATGTCTTTTCTTTATCTTGTATATTAAACAACGGTCACATCTTTATAAATATTAAAGGCTAAAAAATGAGTCAGACTCCAGATTCCACTACAGACATCACGGTTCAAAATGCCAGCACACTCATGAAATGCACTTCTTGTTCCTGAAGCCCACACACATATTTGATGCCTGGTTAAATCACTGTTCCTTGTAACAATAAAATTTGGATGGATGAGGTGTTGCTTTAATCTGAAATTTTAAATGGTGCAGTTCAGAAATAGTCCTCTTCTCAGAGAAGGAGTTGAGTAAGAGCAGCCAGTCTTTCATCCACGTGTTACCTGTCCTTGCTGTACAAGTTAAGGGTCACATTTTGGTTTGCCTTGAAACTTAGTAGGTGGATTTGTAAGTGCCATTATGTTCGTCTGTCTCACAAAGTTGTTGTGAGACATAAATGACATATCTGCACTTTTATTTCTCCATGTCACATAGATATATCACATCCTTTGAGCCAAAGAGTTCTCAGGAGAGGTCAAATCAATTACAGTAAAACTCCAGCTTACGACTGCCTTGGGTTATGTTTGCTGTGGTTTATGACGGCAAATTCTATGAAAAGGACATCCTGGCTTATGATTTTTTCCAGCTTACAACCGAATATGAGACCACCAGAGCCATTTTAGAGTCTAAAATGATGGCCCCGCACCATTTTAGACTCTAAATTGGCACCCACCAGTGGCAGTGGTGGTGGAGGAGTGGCATTTTTTGTGCTGTTTCCAGTATCTGCTGCTTCTACCATCATGCAATATTGAAAAAGAACAGCAGTTAATTCCAGGCAAATCTCCTTAGAAAGGGAAGAAACAAAAATGGGTCACCGCCACAGATAAAACTATATCTCACTTAAATGACAGGCAGGAAGGGAGATTTCTCAAAGTCCTCCTCTTTTTACTTTTTACCTTAATTTGAATTGTTTGTGAACTGTCTTTGCATGGTATCCTGACCATCTTTCACAATGTGTTCAGTGACAAACTCTACCTGTTCTTTGCCTATTGCCTTTTCCCTTGTGTTGAGTTTGCCCTGCACCACTTCCCTGTCAGACTCTGAACACAAGGTCATAAACAAGGTGAATAAACAAGGGTATTCTATGAAAGATTGGTAGAAGACCAAAAAAGAGACAGGATTACGTTGTTTCTGTTGACCTGAGGCTGATTGTTTGTCTGAAATGCTGGAAGTTATGTTTGTGTCATTTTCTTCACTGGCAAGGAAGGTTGAAATAATTAACATAGAGGGATTTTTCAAGCAAGGCAAAGAAGAATGAAGGAGTAGGTCCACAGCTGAATCAGTAAAGAAATACATGGTTTTGAATTTGCAAGATATGAGCAGGGTTATTAATAACAGGACTTTGTGGAGATTATTAATTTATAAGATCATAATAAATTGGAAATGATGTGTGGCACATCAAAGGTTCACTGTATTGAAATAATGAGAAGCTGCTGATATAACAAGTGGAATCAATGATGCTGTGAAAGAGCTATAGCTCAGTTAGGTAAAGAGGTAGGATAGGAAGACATAGCTGCTTCAAAGGAGTTCAGTATCCAGGCTCAGATTGATATGGCATAATAAATAATAGAAATAAAGTGTGAATAAAATGGAAATCAAAACGTTGCTTGCTGCTAAAGAAACTAAGGCTACAATAAGGCTGCGTGGCATTTTTAGAAAAAACTGCTTACGTGGACCAGAATAAGGTCTTGATGATTAAATGAGTAATGTTTACTTATAACTAAATGTAGAAAGTCCCCAGGAAATTAGAGGTTGACGTGAACTTTAGTATTGGTTAAGTTAATATAATAGCAAAGTCCCTGCCTGAACACTTTTGAATCTTATGTATGTTAGGGGTAAACAAATGTTATGTTGAAAGCTTGAAATAATAATTTGACTAACCTGACACAACCATGTCACGGAAGAAGGTCAAGAATGTATCTGGGTAAACAAGATGTAGGAAAAAGTGTATAAAATGTTCTGTCTTTCACTGTTCAATATTCTCAGCTTTGGAGTGACAACACTCATGAGAATCATTATTATGCATAATAAACTCTTCTCTGTTTGACCTAAGGAATGCTCTTTTGTCCTATCTTTAAATGCTATAACAAGATGAACAGCATCCAAGAGAATTAAAGAGATTTGCTGATGTAAACTCAGGTAGTCCATAATCTACTCTACAATCTTTGAGGATTTTTATGGAGCAAATGAGGATCCAGAGGACTCGAACAGACAAATATTCTCCCCAAAATAGATAGGAAAAGAAGGTCAAAGAAACTATTGAACAGTCAGTTTGATAACTATAACAAGAAGGTTATAAAACAGATAAATAGAGAGTTGATTGTTGGGCATGTAAAAAACAACAACATAGTATGGATTTCTCAAACAATACACACCACACTAATCTTATCTCCAAGAGCTACAAGCTTAGTAGATCAACAAAACTTGAGTTCAAAGGGGCTTTTGACAAGGGTTTCCATAATATGTTTCTGACCAAGCTGGTAAAAATTGGGCTAGATGATACTTCTAGATGGATTTCGAGTTGGTTTATGGTTTGTACCAAGAAAGTGCTTACCCATGAAAACTTTGCCATCCTGGACAAGTGAGTGTCATAGAGAGCGGCTCTGAGTTTTTGTTGTTTAACTTCTTTATAAAGGACATGGATGAAAGACACCATGCTCATCAAATTTGTGGATGACTTTAACTGGGAGGGGTGGCTAAAATCTCTGAAGAGATATAATCTGGATTCAAGATCAACATAAAATATTGGAAAACTAGGACAAAACTAGCAAAATGTGCTTCAATAGTGAAGGGAAATATAAATGCAAGAGAAAAAAATCAGATGTACAAATAAAGGATAAATGACATCTGGCTCGGCATTAGTACAGCTGGCAAGAATCTAGGGGCCATAAGCAAACCACAAGCTAAACCCAAGTTACCATGTGATAGAGCAACAACCAACCAAACCAGCAAAACAAAACAAAATGCTGAAGCAGCATTAGCTGTGTAAACAGATATATACCACCTGGATCAAATTTTTACTTGCTTGCTTGCTTCTACTGCCCACTAGCAAGCTACTCTCTGTGGGGTGAACAGAACATGTGAAAGGCTGAAAACTTGCTTTTCCCACAGGCTAGAACCCAAACAAACAGAACCAAATGGTAAGAAAGATAGTCCAGTCATCCTGACACAACTGTTTTGACAGTGAAATGAACAAAGTTAGAAGGTGGTAGATCCTTCTTCATTAGAGATATTTACACATAGACTGTATGGCCATCTAAGAGTGATGCTTTAGCTGCACATTTCCTATGATGAGAAAGTTTAGACTAAGTTACCCTTAGAGTACTTTCCTCTTCTACAGTTCCTTGAGAAAGCCTTGATGCTGGGAAAGGTGGAGGGCAAAAAAAGAAGGGGGCGGCCAAAAATGAGATGACTAGATGGTATTGTAGATGCAACGGGCACAGAGCTGGGTGGGTTAAGGAAGATGGTGGAGGACAGAGGTCCCTGACAGTCAATGGTCCATGGGGTCGCAAAGGGTTGGAATCGACTGTGCAACTCAACAACAACAACAGCAGCAGCAGCAGCAGCAGCAGCAGCAGCAGCAACAGCAGCAACAACAACAACAACAACAACAACAACAACAGCAGCAGCAGCAGCAGCAGCAACAACAACAAAAACAAACAGGGGGACAGCAGTGGCTTGGTATGCAGCAGCGGCAAGCAACCAGGAGCCCTAGCCTTCCCAACCAAGCTGCTGCTGCAAACAAAGCCACTGCTGTGCCCCCGGGGAAGCCTTCCCAAGGACCTCCGCCCCCTCCGCCCCCTTCAGGGTTTTTTTAACATTGTAAAATCAATGTATTCCACAATGTTAAAAAATACATATGGCTAAGACTTGGGGGGGGGGGGGAGTTAACTGTACACACTCACATTTTAAAAATGTACATTTAAATAAACATTACAAAACATTATAAATAAAACATTCCTGTGTGGGTACCTACCTTTCAGTAGTAATGGTTCTTCCTCCGATCCGGTGTTCCCAGCAGGGATGGAAGGTCCCGGTGTGTCCACCCCAGCCTCATCCATCGCCACCACCCCCGCCGACTTTTAGTATCATTAATTATAATGCAACGCTGCTGAATAGGAAGGATTAGCCAGTTGAACAACGCTTCCCGGGGACACCAAGTGTAAACATGATGTTTTCTACTCTTCAAGTAGGCTCCTTCATTGTCCCTTTGATATCCAGGGAGAAAACTCTGAGTCTATGAAGCACCAGCTAACTTCTGCCTTAGAAGATCTTTCTTTATATTATAAAGCTGTATAAAAATACAGCTCTGTCCCAACCACATATAGGAAATGGAAGGAAGACCAAGCTTCAAAGGAAGAGTACATACAAGTACTAAAGAATTGTATAAATCAGCATGTAGCAAATAACTGGATGTACAGTTTCTTTTAGTGAATCATGTAGGATTATTATGGGCTGCCTGAAATCTACTCACACTGAAAAAGTCTGCTACTTGGCTAGCATTGCCTCTTTGGAAGTACATTAAGAGGTGTTACAAAATAAACAGGTGAAATAAGGTAATACAGCTCCAAAATGCATCTGCTTCAGGACACCAGCCCCCTAAATGAGAGATACAAGCAAGGATAAATTTTCCAAAAACCTATCTTACTATAAGAGGCTAGGTTGAATCTTCGGAGAGCAAAAACAACACATCTTGATGAATGAATGTTGAATGCCTCCAACCAGAGCAAGATTCTGCCTGGACCATCTGGAAATCATTTAGTAGACTCCCAAGTGAAGTAAGAAAATCAAATAATAATAAAAGAAAATGAGGCTACTTAGATGCAGAACAAATTTTCTGTGAATGTGGAGAAAAGCAATCAATTTATATGTATATAGTTTATGTCTCACTATGTGTACAAAAGAAAATCTAGTTAAATGATTTAGAACTTTAGATAACACTATTGAAATAGATCATTTGTGATCAAAAATATTCATTTTAACATTTTAATTTGTTTAAATTTTACTTCTATTTCACATATATCTATATTTTTACATGGTGCAACTATCTGATATGAATAAATAAATAAATAAGGAAATATAGAATTAATTGCCTTTTTCAGTTACAAACCTTGAAGTCATTTTAGATCAACTGTGATTTGTCAGTTTTGTAATATAAGGCTGTACAAACTGTGGCATTTATACTGTATGAGTAAACTTTTTATAGAAACAAGTACATGGAAATACAGAACGCTACTTTGCTGGGTCTTATTGTAAATAATATACCCAGATATTTTATGGTTACTAATGATATTAACATTAATGTAACTTGCAAAAATCTGCAAAAAAATCAGTGGATTAATGAGGGGGAAAGATATGGATAAGAAAGTGAAAGTAAAAAAAATTGTTCTTGGTTTAGAGTTTAAATTTCATAGGAATATATATATTTGTGCTGACCTACCCCAGTGGGCACAGTCACCACACACTGGTGCTACACAAAGAGTCCCGGCAGTAAACTAATCAAGGAGAATCCAAATAGCAAAGTCCAAAGAGCTAGCCAAGGTCTGGTTACTGATAGTTCAAGTGAGCGTCTAGTCCAGGCGTGCCCAAACTTTTCAGGCCAAGGGCCAGTCATGTGGTTGAGGGAGCCTGTCATTATGGTCTGGGGCCAAATGCGGCCCCCAATGCCAATTCATCTTGCTTGTGAAGCCCTCATCACTCCTGGAAGTGGGTGTATGGGCACATTTTACTTCAATTTCCAAGATGGACAAGGGCTTCACGGAATGGATGAATTGGCATTGGGGGCCGCATCTGGCACCTGGGCCATAGTTTGGGCATCCCTGGTCTAGTCCAAAGGATGTCCAAGGGCATCATCAGGGTTGGCAGTGAAGTCAAGGTCACAGCAGGCAGGACAGGGTCTAGGCAGGCAATCACAAGAGGTATCTGAAGTCAAGCAGGTCATCACAGAAGAATTGTATCAATCTTTGAATGCTGGTACAAGCTTGCTTAAAAGCCTCCCAGTTAATGGGTACCAGCTGGGAGCCTTCTCTGGTAATGAGTTCTAGCTTGCTTGCATCTCAGCTGCAGATCCTTTCTGCATCTTTCCCTGGTTAAGGGCTGATTACTGTCAGACCTCTGGGCCAGGATACCTAAGAGACCGTGTCACCCTAAGAACGTCTGCCCGTCCCACCAGGGCGGATTGGAGGGGCTCTCTTGTGACTCCATCTGCTAGGGAGGCTTGCCTCACGAGCACCAGGAAGAGAGCCTTCTCTGTGTTCGCCCCGGCCCTTTGGAACCTCCTTCCAACAGAGCTGCGCCTGCAGGCGGAGCTTCTGCCCTTTCGAAAGGGCTTGAAGACATGGCTGGCGGGTCAAGTGTGGGGACATAGCAATGTAGGTTCCCATCCAGGATGGCTAATTTAAGAGCAGCCACCACTCCCCATCTGGTAGCTGTTATTATGGGTTTTATCCGTTTTCACTGTTCAATGTTTTAAATTTTTTATGAATTTTATGAATTTTAAGGCCATATATATTATGAGCTATGCTGTAAGCCGCCCAGAGTCGGGTTCGCCCGATTGGGGCGGGATATTAAATGCAAATAAATAAAATAAATAAATAAATAAATAAATCATCTGACTAGGGCCTTGGTCTGCAAATGTGGCTCTCCAGATGTTCTTGGACTTCAATTCCCAGAAGCCCCAATCAGCAGGAGTGCTGACTTGGGCTCCTGGTAATTCAAGTCCAAGAACATCTGGAGAGCCACATTTGCAGACCACTGGACTAGGGAAACAGCATTGGGCCAGAAGCAGACTGAGATTCCAGGTATAGGCGCAGGCAGAACTGATCCAGGTCATCTTCAGAGTCTGACGAGGGCTTGATCACAACAATATTGTTGAAATAGAGATGCCTCACATTTTAGCATTTAAAAAAGAATATTGTTGAATATGTGGTTCATACATCAATGCTACATCAATCCTGCTAAGACAGCCTGTGATTTCAGAATAATTTTTTGGTGATGAACCCAGTATTGATATCTCCAGTCTAAGAGTAATCTAGTAGTGAGACCATGAATAATTTCTTTTACAGCTTCTGTGCTTTTATCAAAATGCTATTACCATTAATAACAACTCAGTTAATATTTACATGGTTTCTTGTTTCAGGAAAGTAAGTCAAGAGTCTCTGATCTACCAGGAGCTGTTGATTGTCTTTTAACACATTTCATTTCAACCTCTGATTAGTCCTTTGTAAACAAATCAGAGGATAATTGAATGCATTTCCCTCAGTAACCAAAGTGCTCCAAACAATTTCACACTTTTACAAAGGTAATAAAAAAAGTACTGTTATGTGTCAACATGACCTTCAAAACCAATATATCCAGTTTAAAAACGTGAAAAAAGTAAAACATATGAATACTGTACCAACATATTATTTACAGTACAATGATTTAACCTGGAATTGTAATAATAATTTCATGTCAGAGATTACTCTGAGTTGAAAGGATTTTTTTAGGGGATGCCCAAATAAGGCTCATTTCATGTCCCCAAGTGCAGCTTTCAGATATCAAAACTTGACCTCCCAATTTCCAGCTCAGCGCCTTAAACACTAGCCCAATGGGGGAGCTGTGCCTGGAACGGTGAATAGTTGCTCATTGCAAGTCCCCAATTCACTCATCATACAAGTAGGAGTTCAATCAAATATTTCTTAATTAAAGTCTTTCTTCAGGGCCTGGAAATCATAATTAGAAGCAGGAAAAATGCCTCTGGCATGAATTTGTTTAAGGTGGATCCCAGCTTGCCATGAAGTGACCCACACACTTTGATTACTGAGTCATCTCCTGCGGAATGTATGAAATGAGACATGTAGGTTTTAACCCCAGGACTGCAATGGATTGCCGCAACCTTGAGGATATTAACAAGGTGTACCTTCACAGCCAGTTCATCTGGCATGGCTTCTTCTTCCTCCATGGCCATTGGGAATCAGAATTGGTTCCTTCTCTGCTCATTTTGCCATATGGTCCAATTTGATGGTTTCCAGTGGCATTTCCTCCACTGACGGGGCCATCACCCCACCTAAATGGGCTCATCCACCCATAGCTGTTGGCTCCTTTGGGGAGACAGGTTATTTACCACCACCCAACACTCAGCATTGAGTCATTGGCTGTACGGTCTACTCAATTACAGTAGTAGGATGTCCAGCTAGACATGAAGACTCTTGTAATACCAAGAGATTATAAAGTCCATATTCTGACACACTAAAAGATTGACACTGAAGACACTTCTCCATATTTACCTGCCTTCTCTATATTTACAAAATGAAAGACAAAACACATTTAACTGTCAAAATATTATGGTACAGTGACATTACTCAGCTGGAGAGCTGGATAACTACTATAATAAACTATTGTCTAATTTTTAAAATACTGTACTTCTATTTTCAGAACTCTGCTACTGAACTTATGCTGGTTTATCATCTTTGAAAAATAGCCTGCTTTGTCTTAGATCTATCTGGAGGTAAACCTGAGTTAAGATTCAGAAAATGAAGTTTGTACTTACCTCTGACTATTAGTGGAATTCTAAATGGGGCTACAATGGTGACCTCATTTTGTTACATTGATGAAGTTAGGGTGATCTTTATCTTTAATTTACCTTTAGCAGACATGTTAACTCTTTATTAAGTCATTATCCCTATAAAATTTTATATAAAAATGTGAATGAATTTTGTATTCTACAGTTTAAATTTTTGATTTTTTTAAAAAAAGAAAAATACATGGTAGGTGTTTAACATTTATCATGGCAGAACTGGGCTAAATTTTGTTAGCATTGTACTTGTTAATTTTGACAAAATTAAGGCTGGCAAGGTTTTGTAGAATTGCATATTAGGAATCCTCCTCAAGGACTTCATCTAGCCCAGGTTCTTCAGATGAAAAGATATCAAAGGTTTTTGTTGAAGAGCAGTGGTGCTTCTCAAGTTTGCTAATATGGCTCTCTGGCGTACGAATCGAGCCATTTGGGGTGTAAGAAGCACTGACAGTCAGCTATGAACATCAGAAATGAAGGCCATGGTTCCTATGACATTCCTCAGAAGTGAACCCCTCTGTTCAATCAAGATTTCCAAATCATCATACACTACTATCATATTGAAGACATCAAAATAATCACCCAGTTGCATTGCACAATTTTGCCTCCGACAAAACTGCAGCCTACTCTTCTCTTCATTTGGGAACCTTCTAAAAATAGAACTGTAAGTTTAAATTTGAAGTTAGTTGTGAACATGACAGCATTCTGTACCTCAGAGTGCAGTGTGAAAGTGAAGAAATAGGAAATGGGGAAAGCAGCATTGAAATCACCTGTAATTACAGCTTAAATTCTACACAGAATCTTACAATTAGGTTTTGAAAAGGCCAAATAAAAATAGCCTGTTTAAATCACTTTGAAATAGTTGACAGCACAATAATTAATTGCATATTCATTTTTAGAAGATTGACCTTTCCTTCCAGTTCTCTGATGAGAAGACGTGCTTTCAGTGTTTTCGCTGTCACTTGCCCTTGTTTATTCCATTAAAAAGGAAAAGGAAAAACCTTATCTGCCAAGCAAGAAATATCTCTACTAATCTCATTAGGTGTCTCCTAATAATTGCAGGTTTTAAGCAATCTGGAGTCATCAACGTTCACAAAATTAAGCATGCAGAAAGAGGGGGATGAGTGGGAGTATGGTAATTGCATGCCTCACTCTATTAAGGCAGGCAAAAGGACGCAGAACACCAGATGGTGTGAAATTATAAAAGAAAATTTAATGTGGACAAACTTGAGACAAAAGCAGAGCAAATGAATTGATGATAGTTACTTCTAATATGGCAAGAGGGCAACAAAGGCTTTATAATTGATGTAAACATGTAAAACTTAATGGTCTATGCCCCACTGGAGTTAATAGATTCAACAAATAGTGGAACTGGTTACATGTAGAGTCATCACACCTTGATAGCTGTCATTTTGAAAGTGCAGATAATGAATGAAAAGGATCGGCAGTGACACAAAAGTCTTTCTTTTTACTGTATATACTCAAGCAGAAGCTGCCTGAATATAAGCCAAGGTACCTAATTTTTTCCTGAGAAACCAGGAAAATAGATTGACCCAAATATAAGCTGAGGGTGAAAAATGCAGCAGCTGCTAGTGAGTTTCAATAAACAAAATATGCTACATGAAAATAAAATAAAATTAATTACTGGTCTGGAGGTGACCAAAGTGTGTGTGATCATGAGCAAGGAGTCCCAGTCTAGGAGTGGGCGTAACTGGTGTATAACATGAAGTTGTGCAAAAGCCCTCCTGGCCACAGCTGCCACCTGCTCTTCGAGCAGATTTACATTGATTGTGGCTTCTGCGTGTGATTTCCATTGGATTGTGCCTTCTGCTTGGGTTGTTTTCTATCTATGATTAAGTGCAAACTGCAACTTTTTTTATTTTTAATTTTTGCAGCAGCATTTAAGAAGAAAAGACAACAGTAAGAAACCAAGATTGGAAACATCAGCTAAAGAATTGGCATTGGATGTTACAAAAGAACTATCACAAGCAGCATCACCTGAACTTGGAGAGAGCAGCAGGTCAATTGCAATAGAGAGTTCCAAAATTGAAGAAAATATTCCTGAATGATTGGACAGTGGTACAATACAACTATTTTAAAGAAAAATATGATGGACTGGTAATTTCGAAAAGAAAATTATGTTGTGAGTATTGTGCAAAATATGACTTTGCAAGACAGAAAGGTGTTCATGTTTCAAAAGGATGGAAAAATTGCAAGATTGTGGCGGCAGGGTCAAAAAAGGAAATACAACAGGCATCTCTAAGAAAAAAGCTGAGTGAACATTTTTTTTCAAAAGCTCATCTTATTTGCAAAGAGCACATCAAGGAAGGGGAGAAGGATACTCTAAGAAAATCAGTAGATAAGGGCACTGAAAGACATTTGGTTACTACTCGTAAAGTAGTTGTTACAGTTTACAAAATGGCAAAATTATGTAGACCATTCTCACAAATAGAAGATGAGATACGAGTGCAAGTTACAAATGGCTCCATCCATGGCATTGGCTCCACCTATGAAATTGGCTCTACCTAGGACATTGGCTCAACCTACAAATTAGGCTCCGCCCACAGTGTGGTAGTAAAAAAAATTGGCTGTCCATAACTGCGCACACCTGAATTTAACAGATTAAAAAAACACACAAAGAAGAACTGGAAGGAGAGATCACAGTGGAGAGCCTTTGTGTAATCCTCTGCACCAGGGGTGGCCAAACTTTTCAGTAACATAGTTCCTCCCACTGGAAGCGGAAGTAAAACATGCTCAAAGGTGCATTTACAGCAGCATTTTGCAGATGTTTGGGCACATTTTACTTCCACTTCTGAGAGCAGTGTGGGATGCGCGGGCTGGGTTATTAGGTGCTATGGGCCAGATCCGGCCTATGGGCTGTAGTTTGGGAACTCCTGCACCACACCATAAGGTAGAAGAGGAGGCAAGTAAGTAAGTAAGTAAGTAAGTAAGTAAGTAAGTAAGTAAGTAAGTAAGTAAGTAAGTAAGTAAGTAAGTAAGTAAGTAAGTAAGTAAGTAAGTAAGTAAGTAAGTAAGTAAGTAAGAACAGTGACTTCAGAATATCAGTAAACTGAACACATTCACTGCTTCTCTGCTTAGGGGGACAAGAGATTAATTTGTTGGTGGTGGTGGTGGTGGTTATGATGATGATGATGATGATGATGATGATGTGCTGAATCAATTAGATTTATTTTTTTTAAAAAAAAATATTTGCCTGTATGTAGCAGTGGTGGAGAAACATAAAAGAAAAGAAAAAGTACAATAGTGTTCCTTTTCTAAACTTTTATTTGGCTATAAAAGCAATTCAATTTCAAAAATTCTGGGGAAGTACTATACATAACAAAAACCTTCTGAAAGACCATTCATAAATTTTCTTCTCCATGGTAGCTGCTAATCTGAGATTTTTTTTACCACAGGCTGGGAGTTTCTTCCTTTGGCTCACGCAGGGCTTGTCGGCCAACATAAGTCGAGCAGGGTGGGGACGATCACCCACCTGGGCAAGGGTTGTGTTGGCCGATAAGCCCCGTGTGCATGTGAGACTTATCGGCCAACACAAGCCTTGCCCAGTTGGGTGATAGCCCGCCCGTGCTTGGCTTGTCGGCCGACAAGCCCTGCATGCACACAGGTCTTGTTGGCCAACACAAGGGGGGGGGCAATCACCCGCCTGTGCTCGGCTTGTGTTGGCTGAAAAGCCCTGCATGCATGCTGGGCACAAGGCTGGCCAGGCTGCAGAAGAAGCCTAACACAGTTCAGTTGGGTTGTGCTAAGCTTCTTCTGAACCCCTGGCAGGCTGTGTCTGAAGCCGAGTGGTGCCCAGGCTAGCTAGCCTTGGCGCTGCTAGGCTTTGAACACAGCCCAGATGGGCTGTTGATGAAGCCTTGAGGTGCTCAGACTAGCTAGCCCAGGCACCACTAGGCTTTGTCCAGTGATCGCTCCCGCTGAACTAGGGTCGGGGAAAAGGCAGGCACCCACGTGCCTTTCCCCTGACCCTAATTCAGTGGCAGCGATCCATCGCTGGGGGGGGGGGGTTGGATTGGGTAGATGTTCTACCCAATCTACCTCTCCCCAGACGATTGCATCGGACAACGCTAAAAGAATCGTTATCTGATGCAAGTTTCCCCCAAAAAACTTGCATCGTTATCCGATTCTAGTGCTAGCTGATGCAATCGTTATCCAGGGTATTACTGTACCTGGACAGGTAATAGAGTAGCACAAGCACTCATAAATCCAGCTGGACAAATCAACTTTGATTTTGCAAACAAGTCCTCCTTTCTTTCTCTCTCAAGAATTGTATTTTGAGTGCTGGGAAGATGACATATTTATCTCTTCACCAGAGAAAGGATAAAGTGACCCTGGGGTAAGATGGCTGACATTCTTGCAATGACTGAATCAACAGCTGTACATTGTCTGTGCATGAGAAAAATCATCTGGAAAGACCTTTATAAATCCATTAAAGTGGCTATGTGTGGAACAATTGTTTTCTCTCTCACTTTGTGGGTAGTGGAGAAGGAGGGACTAAACATTTTAAGCCAGTGTTTCAATGTGCTTTATTCAAGACTCTTTATGTAATAGAGAATATCGCTCAGAATTGTTAACATCGGCCAGAGAGGTGCGTCTCTCTGGCACAAGATGGAGGGCCTTCTCGGTGTCCGCCAATGGAGTTATTTCTCCAGACGAAGTTGCTGCCCTTTAGGAAAAATTAAAAAAAAATGGCTAACAGGGCAGGTATGGGGTGCGGTAGGGACAATGACCCCAACCCACTGGTTGATTTACGCCCCACTTGCCCTCAATTAGTTTTTAGATTTTGATTTCAAATTTTTAAATTGAGGGTTTTTTTTAAAAAAAAAGAATGCTTTTTTTTAAAATTTATTACATTTTTCAAACAACATAACAATACATTAATTTCAAAAAAGGCAAAACTGTTAGTTTTCACATTATCTCATCTATGTATGAAGTAACAAAAAGGGAAAAAAAGCAAACACTTACATTACATTACAGGACTAACAATCTGCTACTAATATTATAAAATTAAAAGGAAAAAAGGATTTCTTGTATAAACACATCTAATTGCTTAATTTGTATCAATCACCCTTGTGATATTTACATTGCCAAGGAGATAGTGGGGGATCAACTTCTTTCTAATTCCAAAAACTCCTTTGATCTGGTGCTGGTCTCCCTTCTTCCCCGTTTAGTGTCACCTCCACAAATGGGTTCCAAATTTTTGAAAATTTGTTTTCTTGGACTAATCCTTTTGCCACATTCAACTCCCATGTTAACTTATCATTTAAAGCGAGCCCCCACATCTCTTTGTACCAATCTTCAATCTTTAATTTTATATCGTTTTTCCAGTTTCTTGCTATACATTGTCTTGCTGTTGTTAACATTATAGATATCAGTTCTCTTTTATTTTCATCCACTTTTATACTGTCCACCTCTGTCAGTAAGGCCGTACCTGGACCCAGCTCAAGCCTCACCTTCATTATTTTTGAGATTTCCTCTTCTATTTTTCCCCAAAATATCTTTACCTCATTGCAACTCCACCACATGTGTGCACATGTTCCTCTTGATTGATTACATCTCCAACACATATCACTTGCTTTCTTATCTATTTGATGAAGCCTAACTGGGGTCAGGTACCACCTCCATAACATTTTGTAATTATGCTCTTTCACCCTCACAGACAGTGTTCTCATGATCCTTCTCCTCCATTTCTTCTTCCAAGCTATATCAGTAATTTTAATGTTTAAATCTTGTTCCCAAATGTCTTTTAAAATATCTTGGGGTCTGCCTTCCTTGTTTACCATTTTATAAATTTTGCTTACCAAGCCCTTAAGACCTATTTCTCCCTTTCTAATTTTTATTACCATTTCTTCAAATTCTGTCCTCTCCCTTTCCAGACCAGCTTTGTTTAAATATTTATCATTCCATTTATCAACCAGTATAATTTGGAACCAGTTCAAATTCATCTGTAGATAAATTTGTTTCTTCTTCTCCTTATTTTTACACGCCCAAAGCCAATCTTTCAATCTTATTACCCCATTTTCTGCTAATACTTTTTTCTGCCTCTCGTCTAACTTAATAGGAAAATGTTTAATATCCTCCATTTCTATTATCGGGGATATATCTGGAGCTAACACCTTCTTCAATTTCCTCCATACCTCCAATAGGCCTCTTAGTAATTTATTTTTACACTGGTTTTTCTTTATCTCTGCATCTAAGAAGATAGCCTTGCCCGTTTGTGATATCTCTTTTAACTCTAATTCTTCCCAAATTACTTCCTCTCTCATTAGAATCTTTACCACATTTTTAATCTGGAAAGCTTTATAATAATTTTCAATATTTGGCATTCCCAAACCACCCTCCTTCTGGGGCAAATACCACAGGCTTTTCGACAATCTTATTCTACGTCCTCCATTGCAATAACTGTTTAACATTGATTGAAACTCTTTCAATTCCTTTTTTTTTTTTTTTTGCTGGAGTGGCAGGGCATCAAATAAAAAATTCAATCTTGGTAGCAACATCATTTTACATAATGCAATCCGGCCAAACCATGATAAGGTCAATTTCTTATATTGTTGTATTCTTTCTTTGATTTCTTTCTTTTGTTTGTCATAATTTAATTTCTTAAGATTATCCCATTCTCCTGTGATATTTACCTCTAAATATTTCAAACTGTTTTTTATTTGTATTTTATACTTCTCCTTGATTTTCAATTGTTCTTTTTTACCTATAATACACAATATCATTTCCGATTTATCCCAATTAATTCTTAACCCCGTTATTTCCTCAAACTCTTGCAAATGTATTTGTATTTTCTCCAGTGTCTTTATCGGGTGTTTCACAATTACTAATGTGTCATCAGCATATAACCCTATCTTATTTTTTTCCACTTCCTCTATCTCTTTATCATCTCTTATGACATTTGCTAATAATTCCATGGCCATTATAAATAATATTGGGGACAATGGGCAGCCTTGTCTTGTTCCTGCATTCAATTCTATATCCCCTGTGACCCCCTCATTCACCTTGACACGTGCAGATCCTTGTTTATAAAGTTTTCCAATCACCCCTCTAAATTTGTCACCAAATCCATACATTTTAATTATTTCTTTAATTGTTCCCCATTGAAGTGAATCGAACGCTTTAAAAATGTCTAGTGATAAAAATCCAACTCTTTCTTTGTTTTGATTTGTAATATCTAATAAATTCAAAACTCTTCTAATCAAGTCTGCCATATGTCTTCCTTTCAAAAATCCCACCTGATCTTTATTTATATATTTGCCCATAAATCCATTTAATCTATTGGCCAGGATCGCTGTAAATATCTTAGCATCTTGATTTATTAGGGCAATAGGTCTATAAGCATCTACTTTTTCTAAATCTTTTCCTGGTTTTGGCAGCAAGACTATTATGGATCTATACCACGAGGCTGGGATCTGTCCTCCTTCCAGAATATAATTAAACAATTTCACTAGTCTTGTTGTTACTACTTTATTCTTTATAGAATTCTGCTGATAATCCATCATCCCCTGGTGATTTACCCACTTTCAATTTCCCTATCACTTCCTTGATTTCTTTTTCTGTTATTCTCCCTTCCATTCTATCCTCACTTATTTTATTTCCTTTTTGTTTCTGGAACATTGCCCTCAATTTTTTTACATCAATTTTCTTTTTTGAGTATAATTCCTGATAAAATTCTTTCACTATCTGTATTTTTTCCTCTGTTTTATAACATCTTTTACCTTGCTTGCTAATTAACGTTCCAATTTCCCTTTTACTTTTTTCTCTTTCGCTGCTCTTGCTAATAATTTTGAGTTTTTGTTACTATATTCAAAATATTCTCTTTTTAAATATATTAAGTCTCTTTTTACCCTCTCAGTGTCTTTCCCCTCAATTTCTTTCTTTAATTTCTGTATCTTATCAAAAATTCTCCTATCTTTGGTCCTTATATGTTCTTTCTGCAGTTGCTTTATTTCATTCTGTTTTCTCTTGTTTTTCTTTCAATTGCCTATTTTTAATACTTGTCAACTTGATACTCTCCCCCCTAAATATTGATTTCATAGTATCCCAGACTATATCGTGTTTTACTTCCCCCGTGTCGTACCATTCCCAGCTGTCCTCCCATTTTCTAATTATTTGTTCTTTACTCTTCTTATCTTTAAATATTTTTGAGTCATACCTCCAATTGTATCCTTTTCTTTTTGTCCCTTCCAGTTCCAATTCTAGTAAAACTCTGGCATGATCTGATTCCTTGAAAATATCTATATCAACATCATTCATACATTTCATCATACTATTTGTAACCAATATATAATCTATTCTGGAATACGTGTTGTGTACCTGTGAAAAATAAGTATAACCCCTTTCTGATCCTTTTATTTCTCTCCATACATCCCTTAGGCCCAATGTTTCAATCCAATTATTTAAAATTTGTTTTTTGTGTCTATTTCTACTTTTCATTATATTTGTGCTATCTATATCTGACCTTGTCAAATTAAAATCCCCTGCTACTATCATATTTATCGTTTTTTCTACCTCCAGTATATGATAAATTTTATCCAGAAATTCTTCCTGATGTTCATTGGGGGCATATACATTTACTAGTGTTAATTCTTCTCCTTCTATATTACCTTTTATTATTAAATATCTACCCTCTGGATCCGAAATAATTTTCCCCATGACAAATCCCAGCCAAGGCCACGTGGGCTTTGTGGGTTAACTTGTATCATTTGAGTGCAGTGCTAGTCCACCATACACTTTATGAATGTTGGTCTTCTCCTTCCTAGCCTAAGCCCATTTTTTCCTTCACAAACTCAGCCAAAAAGAAGAAAGAAATACTGTGGTTGATATAAAATCAGTGGTGGGCATCAGCAGGTTTGCACCAGTTCACCAGAACTGGTAGCACAAATCTGGGCTAACAATGCCCATCCAAGTTTTGAAATAAAATAGTCTTAATTCAGATGCAACACAGGGATTTTCCCCTGGCCACGCCTACAGTGTGGTAGTAAAATATTATGGAGCCCACCACTGTAGTCAGGCCATGTGTTTCTTCTTATACATTACTGTCTGCAACCATTAGGCCTGCCATATGCCAGTACTCCATATATTGGAACCCAGAAACTAGATGGCCTTTTTTGCAATACTATGCATCAATTATTCCATATTTTTTGGTACCAATATATTTTACTGTTGGGATCATTTATGTAGCAATCACTAATTTGACAAAGCCAATACAAAGTAATAATTAGGAAGCAGTATTTACATGATGTCCTGTATGCAAGTGTAAATTGTGTACGGACTCTGTCCATGTGGTCAAAGCAATTCACAACAGAATCAAGCAGAGAAATAACAAATACAGAATTTATTTTGGTGTGTACATAAAGTTTCATTAGCAACATATAAAGCATCACTAGCAAAATAAAATAATCATATCACAGTAATGTAACAGATGAATAGATTGGAACAATAATTTTGCAACTGGATTAAAAGGAATCCTTTAGCTTTGTTAGTTAGCTGTAGCTGCAAAGAAAGAAGTTGTGGAGGAAATATATATCATTATAAATGTGCTATAGTAAAGCAAGACCAGCTGAACTAGTCATGAGGTGAGATATAGATTCTGCTGCCCCTCAGTTCCACAGTCCAAACTGATTAGCAGAAGATGATGTGCATTTGTAGAAAGTGCAGGATGTGGATTGCTGAAAACTCAGATGTCATAGAAATTCTGGCAACCAGAGTGGGGTGTTGGGGCTTCATTTCTCCTCCAGGTTAAAAAGGATGGTAGCCATACTAGGTCTAGTTTGGGAAGCAAAGGACTGGAGATCATCAGACCTGATGTGGAGCAAGGGACTAGGACTTGCTCCAGGTATCTTCCACACGATGGTGGATCTTCAACCCTTCAGTCCTTTCATATTGACCATTCCAAACCTTGATTTGTGTTTCCACCTTGACATTCTTCTTTTACTGTGATCTTAACAAGTAGATATTTGGTCTTCTAGTACTTTTACTGTGCAATCCTATGGCCTCACTCTGACCACCAGGGTGACATCAGGTGAACCTAGCCAGGATCAAACACCTTCCCAGGAGCCCCTCTCACTTCCTCTTTCCTTTGCCATCCTCTGGCATTTGGATGTCAAATTGCATATAGAGGACCTCATCTGGTAAAACCAAGTGAAGTTTAATGTGCAGGAGAATTTGGGCCCCCGAGCCGTGGGATCCCCAGTTCAGAATCCAAACAGGGCACCCTTTCTGACTGGCGCCTGGATTCTGAACTACCCTCCTTCCCCGTGGCAGCCCCTCCCTCCCACACACACCCAGTAAGCTGCCTCTGGCTCTAGCACAAGCTACAGCAATGGTGGGGACAGGAGGGCTTTCCCCCTCTGCCTTCCTGCCCCTCATCCTCTGGCCACATGGAAGGCTGTGATGGCTGCTACATTTCCCAAGTTCCCCTGTGCCTTCAGCACTTTAAAAGGAATATACAGTGGAACCCTGCATAACGAATGCTTCACGTAGCAAAAAATGTGCATAACAAAGCATTTGCAATGCAGGTATGATACTCTGCATAACAAAAAAAATGTTCATTATGCGGGGTTTTCATTAGCTGGAGTATACCCGCTCAATGGGTTAACAAACTTTTTTTCCGTTATGCGGGGAACTGCCAATGGTGCTTCATATAATGAAAAAAAATCACATAATGAAGCACTCCGTGGAATGGAGTTTTTTTCTGTTATGTGGGGTTCCACTGTACCACCCGCTGTGGAGCTTGGGAAATGTAGGAGATCAGATGTTGCTGTGCTGCTATCTTTTGCAGTAGGAAAGAAAGAGGAAAACACTCCATCCATGCATTCCAACTACCCAGGGAGACTCCCAGTCTTATTAGTACCAAGAGAAAAAAGTGTAAAAAGGAGGTAGACATATTAATAGATAAAAATGGGAAATGTTGCAATAAAATAAAAGGGAAATTACAAATTATGGAGGAATTCTTTCAAAACTTATATCAGGGGAAAGAAATAAAATCAGTGGAGTTAAAATCATATTTGTATAGACACATAAAATTAAAAATAAAAGAAGTACATAAAACCTAAATAGATGAGAGAATAACAGATATAGAAATTGAGGAGGTAATTAAAAAAAACCTATAGACTAATAAAACCACACAAGATGGTTACCGAACAGAATTTTACAGGGAGTTTAAAGACCTCATTCCTAAATTGAAACAGTTGTATAATTATATCTTGGAAGGGGGCAAAATACCAAAATCCTGAAATTACTCAATTACAGTCCTGCTACCTAAACCAGATAAAGACAGGGGGGAGGAGTGGATTTTTATCTTCCAATATCACTTCTGAATCAAGATGCAAAAATATTTACAGCTGTAATGGCGAATAGATTAAACAAGTTTATGAATACATATATACACGAGGACCAAGCAGGGTTTATGAGCGGCATACAAATGGAAGACCTAATTACTAGATTAATAAACATCATAGATTTAGCCAAAAAGAAAAAATATATATGTATAGTCGCTTTCAATATCTATAAAACTTTTGACTCAATCCAGTGGAAGACAATAAAAGAGATTGTAAATAAAATGGGATTGGGAAACAAATTCCAACATGTGATCGGTGAATTGTATAAATAAAGCTACACCAGGATAAAAGTAAACAATTCCTACACAAAAAGGGTAAAATTAAGTGCAGGAACAAGACAGGGATGTCCTCTGTCCCCAATTCTTATTATATTAGCTATGGAAACTCTGGCTACAGCAATTAAGAATGATGCAGAAATTAGAGGAATGGGGGGGAAGGAAAAGAAGTATGTATGCAGATAACACATTATTAGTGATAAAAGACCCAAAAAACAACATAAAGAAAATTCAGAGAGACCTGGAAAAATCCAAAGAGATTACAGGACTGAGAATTAATTTTTTTTTTGGGGGGGGGGGACAGAGGCTGTTTTGTGCAACAGTACTGAAAAGGAAAAAGAAAAGTTAAAAGAACTCTACCAAATTAAATTTTTTTAAAAAGTTTGAAATATTTGGGCATTCATGTATCCAAAAACGTTAAAGATCTTCAAAAATTACATTTCAACAAAGCGAAGAATGTAATAAAAAACAGAACAGCTAAACAAATTCAGCAAAATAAATATAAGTAAGATGAAATCAGTACTAGGAAATTTGCAAATAAGTTTAAGTGAAAAGAAATGATCAGATTGGCAAAATTTATTGAATTTGTATTGTAATGGTGGAAGAAACCAAGAGTTATGAAATTATTATGATACAAACGTTGTGCGATGCAAAAGCTTGCCTCAAATTCACCGACGTTATCCGATTTTAGCATTATCTGTGGCAATCGGTATCCGAGGTATTACTGTATAAGATAAAGAAAAGTCTCATAACAACTCAGGGCCTAGTCAGTAAATTATATCAAGCCTTGGATGTTTCTATGAGACCTTGCAAACTTATTTCTGGAACAGCTAAAATGAAATGCTGGATTTTCAGGACAAAGCATCAGGGGAAAGTTGTTTCTGGGAAATCAGAACAACTCAGATCACAGAACCTCTTCTACCTCAGATCCACCAAGACTAAGAAATGACCCAGAATGCTGGATACTTGCAACTCCACTGATGTCCCCAAAGTTGTTTCAAATCATGATTGCTGACAGGGAGAAACTAAACCAATGGGAAAACTACAGAAGAAGACAAGAAAGGCATGATACCCATGTTCGCACAATATTTCTCACTTCTTGGATGCCTACCACAATCAATTCATGGAGGGAAGTGAGGGGGCATCCTTTGTTAAAGAGGACAACTCAGTGGAGCTTCCAATCAAGAAAACACTGAACCTCATGCCATCAAAAATTTGTGACTCAAGGAGATGTGAGGAAAGCCCCTTGTTTGGTAAGAGAAGCAGAGAAACTGCTCAAGGGCTCAGGAAGAACTGAGACCATACAAGAATAGGGAGAGTGATCTCTTTTGCTCAGTTGAGTGATCCTTTCACCCACAAGGGATGTATCTTAATTATCCAGGGTCAGAAGCACAGCACAAGAAGAGGTTGATTGGTTTCCTGTTGGCTTAATCAATATAACAAATGCTTTTCTTCAGCCTTCCTCTACCACACATGGAAAATTTCCCATCTCTTATTGGACCCCAGTTCCAATAAAAACAACATTGATTCTTCTTGAGTTAGATCTATTTCCCACCCACCTCCATTCTCTAACCAGATTATAAAGGACTCCAGATCCAATCTAGGGAGCAAGAGATACATCAACTCACTCACTCCTACTCCCCCATCCCTATATGGAGCTTAGGGCTCTTTCAAATACCATGTAACCTAAAATAGGCCACTTTTTGACACCTCCCTCCTCTGTGACTTTCCATGACCTTTGACCAACCCCCCCCCCAAAAAAAAAAATCATGTGGTTTGAAGATAGCTCTATGGCCAGCTGGATACGAAAAGCAAATAATAATTTTGGATTCATGTGACTTTACACTTAACTCCCTCCCCCGTGACTTTTCGTGACTTTTGGTCAACCCCTCCCCCCCTAAAATGGTCACGTGGTATTTGAATGAGCCCTTAGAATGCAGCAACAATGATGTCAAGGAGGAAGGGAGGATTCTTTCCACAATTTTTTTTCTCCTACCACCCCAGTCTAATCTTCCTCTCTTCACTTTTCCTAACGACCCTGTGAAGTCACCTCTGTACCTAATCATGTATTGGATATGACACCATCATTATTTGCTAGATTGGTCTATCATCCAAGGCAGAAAAGAACTGAGGGGAAAGGATTGCTCCTTTCTCCTGTTCCTTGACTATGACTTTGTACACAAAAGGAGAGAAAAATATCTTTCTCCCTCTCTTTGACCATTGTTACCTCTTGTCTCTTGCTTCTACTCCTCTTCCTCACCCTTCCTCCTTGGCCATAGCAGCATTTCAGGTGTCAGGGAAATTAAAGATCTGCTGAGCCTCCTGATCCCCTGATTTGGGAACAGGGATGTGGCCATCTGAGCCAGAGGACAGCTAGGAGAGCAAAAGATAGCTCCTCCCTCCCACTCACACTCACTTACCTGACTTTGGCTGAGCTGAGAAAATGGAGGTGCCTCTTTTTGCCAGGATTTGTTATGGCTCAAACTCAGAACCACAAAGATGGTGCATCATAAGGCTCCCCTCAAAAATGAGGGAAGCTTTACAAGCCCCCCTGGAGTTCTTGCCTGGCTAGGATTTCAATCTGAGCCAGGAAAAAACTCAACTCCCTGGTCCCTTTCCATGAGTCTCCAACACTCCTCGTTCCTCCTCCACCTGAGACCACTCAACCCTACAACCCTCCCTACCTGGTTCCAAGCTGCCCCCCTCCACCCCATCAGCTCTCTGGCTAATCTTCCTCTGGTTGGTCGTTTGGAGGCTCAAAGAAGAGTTGGGGGAGTAATTTCACAGTTTATCACCCTCACTGGGGTCCAACACAGTTGTCCAATTGGATTCAGCTTGTTTGGAAGAGGCCAAGCCAAAGGCTTTTCAGCCCCTCTGATGGTAAAGGGGGGGGGAATCACACATCACTAGATGGCAGGAAAGGAAGGAAGGAAGGAAGGAAGGGAAATGGCTTCCCTCCTTCTCCCCCCTTCCTTCTCCTCCTTCCCAGCTCCCTTCTCCTCTCTTCCTTTTCCTCTCCTGCCCTTCTGACATTTGCAAGGCTACTCTAAGAGCATTGGAAGAGCCAGAAAGAAAGAGGGGAGGAAAAGAGAGAGAGAAGAAAGAGTGAATACAAGTGGAGGGAGGAGAAAGAAGGGGAGAGAACCCTCCTTCCTTCTCTGCCATTGTCTTTGTCCAACACTCTCCCTGGAGCCCCTTATATGATGGAGCCCAGCAGCTGCAGCCATCAGGTAAGGGTGTCTGGGGTTCATGGATCGGGGGATGAGATGGGGCTTACTAGGGGAAATGTGGGGGCTTGGGGAGGGCTCAGGTAGATCTGCCAGTTTGTTTCATTGTATCAGGGGAATATCCCACCTCACTGCCCAATTTGAATCCATGGTTCAGAATTCAAGTGATTGGGAAGACTTCAATTTGAGATCCTGGCATCACTGCACATCAATTTGAAAGGGAGGGAATGTGAAAGGTGTTGGAGTAAGGTGGATTGACCCTCACTTGATATTACTCAGGTGTCAGTGCTCGGTGGAGAGGTAGACCATAGGATTGCAATCATGACACAAAGCCTTTTCCATGGCTAGAATGACTGAAATTCTCTCATCTTTCCGGCTGGGCTGGGCTTGGCTGGGCTGGCACTGGCCAGTGACAGAGACATCATGAAGATCAACCATGTTCTTCAAGGAGACCTGTTTGGAGAAAGAATGGAACTGGTCAAAAAGAGAGATCTTTCTCCACTAAAATGAGCAAATTTTGCAGCCTCACAACATAGTAGAATCTTGAAAATTTGAAAAAGTTCAGAATGTTTATAATGGAACTGTAAACCATATTTTGAAATCTGGTGGCAAGTACAGATCATCATGACCTACGAGTCAGTTTGGGAGGAAGGAAGAAGTGAGCCATGGAGATTAAGTCATGATCCAAGATGGAACCAATGCTAATCAGTGAGACAATTGTCTGGGTTACATAAGAGACAAATCAGAATTCATATAAAAAGACCTGCAAAGGCCAATCAAAATGTTTAATTTAGAAAGTGGTGTGGGAAGTACATTTGCACATTGACTCTTTATCCATCCGTAAACTCAAATAAATATGCTGTCTAAGAAGATTTTGGTGTCATGTTTCCATGCAGGATAGGGTTGTAAGATATGAGGATGATTGTCTTGTGTATGTGGCTTGCTACTTTCTTCCCTCCTTGTTAAGAAGGCATCAAATTTCTTTATGAACTTTTTCTTTTCTTTTCCTTCCTTCCTTCCTTTCTTTTTCTTTCTTTCTTTCTTTCTTTCTTTCTTTCTTTCTTAGCAAGTTCTTCTCCACCACTGCTCTCATGATGCTCAGCAGTGTTTATTCTCTGAAGACTTTCAAATCATCAATGCTACCCAGTATGCAAAAACAAATGCATATTTTATTGTAACATGAATGGCCCTCCCTATATCACTCGATCTTGGGGATGGGTTACAAAGCAACAACGAACAATTTTAAAATTTATATTTAATACAGTTTAAAATCAAAAATTAAAATATTAACACTGGGCCACTAAAATTTACATAGGCCACAATTCTCAACCCCAAAAGCTCTAATCAGTAAGGAAATATTGACTTGGTGACAAGATGCCCACCTCACACCCTGCCCAACCTCTAGTTAAAGTTCATAGTACAGTATGTGCAAGGCAGGTCACATATGTTTTGATACCTGAGTCAGAAGATCTTTGATACCTGAGTCAGAAGATCTTTCAAAGACATGGGCAGTTGAAACATCGTAACAAATCATGTTGCTGTTCTTCTTTGAGGCCCATAGTTGAGTCCCTCGCTCTGCCTAAGGACAGGGTACTCAGGATCTATGAATTTTAGATGAAAGAGAGAGGTTAGTCTACAGCATGTGTCAGCAAAGTTGGCTCTCCAGGCAGCACACCTGCTGATCAGGGCTTCTGGCAATTGAAGTCCAAGAACATCTGAGGAGCCAACTTTGCTGATCCCTGGTCTGCAGCAAATGATAAAAGGAAACCAAACACTAAAGGTCATCTTTCATTGATTGACTAAACTTTGTTCAATAAGACTAAGGAACTCTCTTGCCTTTGTGTTCTTCTCTCCTTCTGTAGACATTAGTTCTGGTAGTTTGTCCCTACAGAACATGGTCACCATCTTTTCACAATCTAGCAAGGATGAAATAAGGTGTCAGTTTTTTCTTAGGTAAAGCCCTAGGCGGAACCAGAACATTGAAAAATTACTCTCTTTTTTAACCATAGTTCCCACACTATATGGCTGCTGGCCATGGTCTAGGATTCAGGGAGTTGTGCTAGGTCGGGAAAGCTACCGGTATTAACCTCATCTGCAAAACACTTCCATATACAGGAATGCTGCCATTCCTTTAAAAGAGGTATGGAACAACAGCATGAAAACTTGTTCCAAATCCTTGAAGCTCCCATCCTCCTGTGATAAAGGTTAATGTAGCCCTCAAAGAGCTCTGTGCCTTCATGAAGAGATCTCTTGACAGTTAAGGCCCAGGATGACTGTTAACTGCCTCTTGGTTTGCCAAGGCAGAGAACCTATTAAGATTCCAACCCAGTTTGACATCACAGAGTTGTGATTCTGTTTGGCCTAATCTGTATCCATGCCAACTAAACTGGCCAATCATTTGTTTTAATTTAATTAAAATGCAAAACACCCCACACACAAAAAAGCATCACAACTACAAAAACATATACAAAAATATTAACAAAATTACATATAGTACAATATAACTACTACGTGCACCCGCCACCAGTGGGAGTTAAAACCTTATCAATTAAATGTTTTCAGTATCATTAAAGTTTTATACTGTATATTTGTCCCTTCATTCAAAAAAGATAATACATCTTGCTCTGGCTTTGCTTCTTTCCCTTTTGCTAATATATAATCTAAAAATTCTCCCCATATTTCTATAAAATCAGATGTTTTTACTGATCCCTTTTTAAAACTTCAACTCACATTTTAATTTTGATTTACAGCTATATTCCATATCTCTTTATACCAATCATCTTAGTTTAGGACACATCTCCAGTTTTACATGAGATAAAACTACAATGATTCAGGCAGTTATGCTAGGCAGGAAACACTATTAACCTTACCTGCAAGACACTTCGATATACAGGAATGCTGCTACTTCTTCACAAGAGGTATGAAAGAGCAGCATGAAAATGTTACAAATCCTTCAGAAACTCCTCCTCTTCTGGCAGAGATTAATATAGCCTTCAAGAACACTGTGCCTTCATGAAGAAATGTCTTGACAATGTTAAGACCCAAGGTGACTATTAACTGCCACTTGCTTTGACATCACAGCATTGTGGTTCTGTTTGGCCTAAGCTGTATCCATGCCAACTGTAGTGGCCTATCAATGTCTGATATAGGGAACCATCAGCTTGCATCTCCAGCAGTTAGGATCTCTGAAATCCTAACAGACCTTTAGAAGAGTCTTAATGCTGCCTCCAGTTTTAAAAAAACATACCAACAAACTCCAAACACTGGTTGGCATCTAGTATCTTAAGCACAGACTTTTTTTTAAAACTAAAAAACAAGAACTGCCTCTTGAATTCATAATAAAACATTGCCTTGGGATCCAAATAGGAAGATTTCTGTACAGAACTCAGTTTTAAGGGAACCTTCCCACTCACCTTGTGTATTTTCTGTATTGATGGTGTGTAACTGAATAATACTTTCTTAGCATTAAGGAGTTGGAAACGGAAGAAATGGCTTTAAAATGCTAACTGTGGTGTTTTTTGCCAAGTTTTTTTGCCAAGACTTGAATGCCACCCTACTTGGAGAAACCAACTCAAGGCAGCTCACAAAACCCACAAATATCAAATATTACAGTGCAACAAAAATACAATGGGTTACAGTATGGCAAAACAATAAAATACAATAAACACCATACAATAAATCAATACATATCATAGAAACATTACAGTGCAAAAACAACCACCTGCAGCTGTAGTCCATTCCTCCTCCCAGCTGGTGAACGCTGGCCAAGGGTCCGGCAGTGGTGGCGTGGATTTTATCAGCCTCCTCCTCCTGCAGCAGCCATCCATACATCATCAGTGTGTGTCATAAGACAGTTACAAAAATTTAACAAAAAACTGTTACAAAACAGTGATAATCACTTCCTTCTGAGCAGGGAACAGGCCGGGGGTCTTTTTGCTGGCCCTGGGAAGGAGAGGCCCAGGAATCAGCTGGGTGATGGTGTCTTCTGCACTTGAAGCTCTAACTAGATCCAGCATCAACTGAAGATCTGCAGGATTTGTGGCCAGCAACACTGTGTCATCAACATATCAGATGTTATTCAGGTATTTCCCCATTAGTTCTAATTTGTTGTTGTTCAGTAGCACAGTTGATTCCGACCATTGCCCGCCAGGCACCTCTGTTTTCCACCATCATCCTCAGCCGCCCCAGCTTTGTGCCCATTGGATCTACAATACCATCTACCCATCTCATTTTTGGCCAGCCCTTCTTCTTTTGCCCTCCACCTTTCCCAGCATCAAGGCTTTCTCAAGTGATTCTTCTCTTCTCATTTGATGTCCAAAGTACTTTAGCTTCATCTCTACTATTTGACCTTCTAAGGAGCAGCCAGGGTGGATTTCTTCTAAGATTGACCTATTCGTTCTCCTCGCTGTCCAGGGGACTCTCAAAACTCTCCTCCAACACCACATATCAAACGCATCTATTCTTCTGCGCTCAGCTTTCCTTATGGTCCAGCTCTTACAACCATACATTGCCACCAGGAATACCATTGCTTTGACTATGTGAATTTTTGTTTGCAAGTTGATGTCTCTACTTTTCATTATGTTCCCCAGGTTTCTCATCGCTTGCCTCCCAAGAATCAGTCGCCTTTTTATTTCATGGCTGCAATCACAATCTGCAGTGATCTTTGATCTTAAGAAAGTAAAATCTGTCATTGCTTCTACTTCTTCACCATCTATTTTCCAGGGACTGATAGGGCCTGTTGCCATTATCTTAATTTTCTTGATGTTGAGTCTCAAGCCAACATTTGCACTCTCTTCTTTCAACCTAATCAGGAGCTTCTTTAGGTCTTCCTCACTTTCTGCCATTAGGGTAGTATCATCTGCGTATCTCAAGTTGTTGATGTTTCTCCCAGCAATTTTTATTCCAACTTGTAATTCGTCCAAACCTGCATTACCCATTAAGTGCTCTATGTATAAGTTGAATAAGCAGGGTGATAAAATGCAGCCTTGTCTTACTCCTTTTTTTATTCCAAACCACTCTGTCATTCCATTTTCTGTCCTAACTGTTGCTTCTTTACTCATGTACAGATTTCTCATGAGGCAAAGAAGGTGTTCTGGAATTCCCATCTCTTTAATTACTTGCCACATTTTGTTGTGGTCCACACAGTCAAAGGCCTTGGTGTATGCCAATGTTTAAATCTGATATTGGTTTGGGGGGGGGGGGAGCGTAATGAAATTTTTAGACCAAGAAGTTTGAATGGTACAATTTCTGGGTGGGTACCCCAGTACTGTACCATTTCAGATCTCTTGCATATGTGCACCCTAGTGATATAACTCCGGAGGACGGAAGCCAAAAGAAGCCAAACACCTTGGTTTCAAGCAAGAAATCAGCATATCAGAGGAATAAGATTGTAAGAATGCTGTTCTGCTCCATCATCATCATTATCATTGACCTGCAGACTTTAAGAGACCTTAGGAATCATTGCTGCCAGCCCCTTTCAGTGAATTTTTGTAACTTTTTAATACTGTTTAATACTGTTTTTATACTATAGTTTTAAGTATTTTTAAACCTTGTTAGCCACCCTGGGTCTTTGTGAGGAGGGTGCCATAAAAGTTTGATTAAATAAATAAATAAATAAATAAATAAATAAATACAATGGGGATGTGAACTCCCAATCATATCTAAATGACTGAGCCAGTGGTGGGATGTCAAAAATTTTACTACCCCACCGTGATGTCATCACCGTGTGGGCAGAGCAAATGTCATGATGTCATGATGTGGGCGGGGCCAAAGAAAAAAAATAAAATATATATAATAAAATAAAAATAAGCACACAGACACTCACACACACTCTTCAACCCACCCACCCACCCACAACACAAACCCGTAAATTATATAAATTAAATAAATAAATAAAATAAAAATTACATTAAAATACAACCACCCACCCACCCACCCTCCCCAAACATAAATCAACCTCCACCCCACCCCAAACACAAACCCGTCACTTACCTGCTAGTATAAGTGACTGGGCAGCACCATGTTGCAAGATGGGATATGGTCATCGTACCGGTTCTCTAGGATAATATGCCTTAATGTAAATGTAAAACAGCTGTACCTCCTTAAGGGTTCTCCAATTGGAACAGCAATTGGAACAGCACAGGTGTAGCTTATTGATGAGGTAACTCCAAGACTTTGCTTAAAAACCCCAAGCCAGGCCGCTAGGCCTGCCGGCCACCAGGCCTTTTTAAAGAACTGTGGTAGTACGTCAATATAGGTAAAGGTATTAAATACACATTAAAATACACACAGACACACCACATCCAAAGGTGAGTCACTTACCCTGGGGAGTAGGCTATAGGGAGCTTCAGGCTAGCAGCTTCTCTTCCTCCTCCCCACTTGGGAGGACAGCAAGGAGGCTGTGCATATGTGCCAAGCACTGTAGGCGTGCATGGACACCAAGTGCTTGGCACGCATGCGCAGTGAGGGAACCAGTGAAAAGGTAAGCCCTGAAGGTGGTTCCCTCTAAAAGCTGTTACCGGTTCTCCAGGACACTGGGAAAAGTTACTACCGTTTTTGGAGAACTGGTGAGAACCTGTTACGTCCCATCACTGGGCTGAGCTATCCAGCAGCTATCCTCCTACCACTTACCAAGCAAACAATAATCCATTACAAACATCATGAGGCTTCCCCAGGGCTTTAGCAAGAAAGTATCTAGTATCTCAAGGGTGTGGTGGCTTAGTGGCTAAGATACTGAGCTTGATAATAGTAATAATTTGGTGTCAGAAATTATTCTGGGTTGAAAGGATTTTTGCTAGAGGAACTACACTCAGGGGATGCCCGAATGAGGCTCCTTTCATGTCCCCAAGATCTTTTCCCACAAAAGTGTTCCCTATTTATCTACTTGCAATTTCTTGCTTTCCAACTGCTAGGTTGGCAGGAGGTGGGACAGAGACAGGCACTCAAACTGTTTCTGAGCTTGATGATGTGAAGGTTGGTGGTTCGAGGCCAGAGTTCTGTGCAAAAGAGTCTGTCCCAGCTCCTGTCAACCTAGCAGTTGGAAAGCAAGAAATTGCAATAAATAAAAATAAAAATAAATCTAGTATCTCCATGCACATGTATGAACTCACGGAAAATAAAAAGGATGATCTCTGCCTCACAAGACTGTGAACTGGGAATTGTAGATGTTGTGTGGGAAAAGCTTTCTGTTCCAACCACCATGAACAGCAGTCTGACTTGCACTTCTGAGAGGTTGCCTGGAAAAATGTTGCACTCTTAAAGAAGCTATGTGAAATACATGTGGTTTACTTAAAAGAAGAAAAGCAGACTAGGACCATGTGACACCTTGTTTTCATTACAGGAAAAAGTAACCATGTGTGTTGTTGTTGTTTTGCTTGATTTAAAAAATACCCATCTTTTTGCATTAATTATTCCCAAAGTAACCCTGCTGGCACTGTGGTTAAACTGCTGAACTGCAACCAAAAGGTTGTGAGTTCGATCTTGACCAGGACTGAAGATCGGTTCAGTATTTTATCCTTCTGAGATCGGTAGGATGAGTACCCAGCATGTTGCCGGGGGGGGGGATACTAATTAACTTGTGAACTGCCCAGAGAGTGCACTATGAGGTGGTATATAAGTGTGATTGATTTGCTTTAAGTGTGATTGCTTTATTATAGGTAGTGCATTACTCTGTAACATATTGTCTCCAAGCTGTGACTTCTATCCAACTAACTTTTGTTCCATCAACCCATTTATTGTATATACTATGTGATTTTTCTTGATATTGTTCTTGCTTGGAATAATTTTTGAAAGTGAAATAAATAGTATCCACTGAAGTTTAACCATTCTGTCTCTGATGATAATAGCTCTGCTAATCACCATTTTTGTCTCTGATTGCATTTTTATTATGTGGAGAAAGATGTGTGCAAATTTTATTTTTATAAAGAAAACAAAAAGGAAAGAGTTTGAGAACGTATTTCAGCACACTTAGAATTTTACCAGCAGACCAGTGAATCTTCTGATTTCTCCTCTAAATTGTTTGATAATAATTTGGCACAATGGAGTGGAATGTGATATATGACTGGTGTCTGCATATTATACTGTCGAATGCTACAAACAACAATGTGATTCCATGCAAAATGGCAAGCCATGATTTGGATGTCTGGCAATTTGGTCATGGATTTTCAAAATAATAATAATCAGCCACAAACCTGGAGCTTTTTACATTTCTCAGCTACCAAGATGGAACATAGTTATACTTTCCCCTTTATCTAATATTATATCCTAATAATTTAAGTTATAAACATTAACAATTCATATCTACAATATCCATTCAGTGAAACCTCGATTAATGTAATTAATGCATTCTCTGGGACATTTCTTACAGAGAAAATTACTTTAACTGAATTTTCCATATGAATGCGTTGAATGCAATTTCCCATAGGATTGCATTGAAAACCAAAATACATTAACCAAAATGTGGTTTCCCATTGGAATGCATTGAAAAACAATTATCTGTTCCAAAAAAAGTTCTGTAAACCGTGCCACTATTTTCTATGGATTTCCTTTTGTTATGCGATTTTTATGTTAACTGAGCCATTTGTTAACCGAGGTTCACTGTATTATATTAATGTAGGAACTGGTCAAAATACTAATATTAACATAGGGCCTATACTAATTCCATTGCTGATCTATATTTTCATACAATCATGTGGCAGAATCATTGGTCAAGAAATTATGTTAGATACTGTAGTGGTTAGTTGAATCTTTGTTTTATCTCTATACTTTCCCAATACTATACATGTTTACTACCAGATAAGCATCTTTGCTTTCAGTGGGATTTTTGCCCATGTGCTGGGTTCAGGCTGGATTCAGATAAGCGCCTCATTAAACCTCAGTAGATTTGATCTGATGCTGGTACTGTATTATCATAAAAATAAACCTTCCTAGGACCATATTATAAGTACAAATATTGTTATTTTCAACACAAAATTCAATTATGAGAGGATGCAAAATATTTCAATTATATAAATCTTCAGATTGCCTATGACTCATTCCAAGCTTACTGGCAACAAGTATAGTGATTGGTTTAATGAAGCATAGCAACATAAAGCAGAGGAGAGCATATGCAACAGCGGTCACATCTAAATGATTTCTGGATCCCTACGGTTTCTATGCTGGCTGCCAGCACTGGCTGATCCTCAAGCCTTATTCAAGATGGGTTCATGCACAAAGGAAACCAGAATAGGGTTTGGTGCATGCAGATGGAGTCCATGAGTAAAATATAATCAACTGGTCTGTAAGAAAAATAGTATTTCTAATTTTAAAAATGTTCCAGTGTTAACAACAACAACAACAACAACAACAACAACAACAACAACAACAACAACAACAACAACAACAACAACAACAACAACAACAACAACAACAGAGTGGTTTGGAATAGGAAAAGGAGTAAGACAAGGCTGCATTTTGTCACCCTGCTTATTCAACTTGTACACAGAGCACATAATGCGCAATGCAGGGATGGAGGAATCACAATTTGGGATCAAAATTGCTGGGAGAAACATCAACAATTTGAGATATGCAGATGATACCACCCTAATGGCTGAAAGTGAGGAGGACCTAAAGAAGCTCCTGATTAGGTTGAAAGAAGAAAGTGAAAAAGCGGGCTTGAGACTCAATAGCAAGAAAACCAAGATAATGGCAACAGGCCCTATCAGTCCCTGGAAAATAGATGGGGAAGAAGTAGAAGCAGTGACAGATTTTACTTTCATGGGATCAAAACTCACTGCAGATGGGGATTGCAGCCATGAAATAAAAAGGCGATTGATTCTTGGGAGGCAAGCAATGAGAAACCTGGGGAGCATAATGAAAAGTAGAGACATCATATTGAAAACAAAAATTCGCATAGTCAAAGCAATGGTATTTCCTGTGGCAATGTATGGTTGTGAGAGCTGGACCATTAGGAAAGCTGAGCGCAGAAGAATAGATGCCTTTGAGATGTGGTGTTGGAGGAGAGTTTTGAGAGTTCCCTGGACAGCAAGGAGAACAAATAGGTCAATCTTAGAAGAAATTAACCCAGAAAGCTCCTTAGAAAGTCAAATTGTAAAGATGAAGCTAAGGTACTTTGGACACCAAATGAGAAGAGAGGATTCGCTTGAGAAAACCTTGATGCTGGGAAAGGTGGAGGGCAAAAGAAAAAGGGGGCGGCCAAAAATGAGATGGTTGGATGGTATTGTGGAGACAATGGGCACAGAACTGAGCGAGTTGAGGGGCATGGTGGAGGACAGAAGTGCCTGGCGGGCAATGGTCCATGGGGTCGCAGAGGGTCGGAATCGACTGTGCGACTGAACAACAAAATAATAATAATAATAATAATAATAATAATAATAATAATAATAATAATAATAATAATAATAATAATAATAATAATAATAATAATAATAATAATAATAATAATAATAATAATAATTGGCAGAAATGTACTCCCACATTTTTGTGTCAGAAATTATTCTGAGTTGAAAGGATTTTTGCTGGAGAAACTCTGCTCAGGGGACACCCAAATGAAGCTCCTTTCATGTCCCCAATAGCTGGGGAGAAAAATGGGTGCTCAATCCATTATTCAGTATCCGGGTCTCGAACTTAGCCTTCCAGCTAACAAGGTGTGTTTCTTAACCACTGAGCCACCGCAGCTCCCTCTAGTGTGAAGACTGGACATTTCTCTAAACTTTCTTAATGAGTAGATATTGTAGTGTGTTCATGCGCATGCCCTTGTGCAAATGTGCATAAAAATACATATAGACCCTATTTAATTCCCTCAAAAGCAATGGGGGTTTAAAAATTTCTTTGTTGCTGATTTCTTTTCTTAAGAAGTGTGAGTAGAGCAGCTCCTATCCTTAAGAAGTGGGCAGCAAGTAACTGTTTTGTGCTGGAAGACAGAAGAATGTGTTTCTCAAAGCCTCATCCACTTATCTAACTTCTTGATATCAGGTACCATGAAGATGGTCAGTGCTGATATAGGAACAAGCTGCCAGTCCAATGGCTTCTGAATGTGAAATTTCAGAGGTACCATTTTGTCCTCCATGCGAGGCAGCAAAACATGTCAGGTCAGTTCTGACCGTGTTCACTGAAGCAAGTGCTCAGTATACACCTCAGTTCACCAGTATTTTCAAACCCAGTAAATATCCTTTAATTCATTTGATTGTGTTATTGCTAAAAGATGATGGAATCAAATTATTACATTCTATATGTCAGCAGATTTGGAAAACACAACAATGGCCACAGGATTGGAAAAGATCAGTATATGTTCCAATCCCCAAAAAGGGAAATGCCAAAGAGTGTTCAAATTATCGAACAATAGCACTCATCCCACATGCTAGCAAGGTGATGCTCAAGATAATACAGGATAGACTGCAACAGCATGTGGAGAGAGAATTACCAGAAGTGCAGGCGGGTTTCAGAAGAGGCAGGGGGATCAGAGACCACATAGCCAACATAAGATGGATCATGGAAAAAACAAAGGAATATCAGAAACAAGTCTACTTCTGTTTCATTGATTACACTAAGGCCTTTGACTGTGTAGACCACAACAAAATGTGGCAAGTAATTAAAGATATGGGAATACCAGAACACCTTATATGTCTCATGAGAAATCTGTACATGAATCAAGAAGCAACCGTTAGGACAGAATATGGAATGACGGCGTGGTTTGGAATAGGAAAAGGAGTAAGACAAGGCTGCATTTTGTCACCCTGCTTATTCAGCTTATACACAGAGCACATAATGCGCAATGCAGGGATGGAGGAATCGTAATTCGGGATAAAAATTGCTGAGAGAAACATCAACAATTTGAGATATGCAGATGATACCACCCTAATGGCAGAAAGTGAGGAAGACCTAAAGAAGCTCCTGATTAGGTTGAAAGAAGAGAGTGAAAAAACTGGCTTGAGACTCAATATTAAGAAAACAAAGATCATGGCAACAGGCCCTATCAGTACCTGGAAAATTGATGGGGAAGAAGTAGAAGCAGTGATAGATTTTATGTTCTTAGGATCAAAGATCACTGCAGATGGTGATTGCAGCCACGAAATAAAAAGGCGATTGATTCTTGGGAGGCAAACGATGAGAAACCTGGGGAACATAGTGAAAAGTAGAGAAATCAACTTGCAAACAAAAATTCACATAGTCAAAGCAATGGTGTTCCTGGTGGCAATGTATGGTTGTGAGAGCTGGACCATAAGGAAAGCTGAGCACAGAAGAATAGATGCCTTTGAAATGTGGTGTTGGAGGAGAGTTTTGAGAGTCCCCTGGACAGCGAGGAGAACAAATAGGTTGATTCTAGAAGAAATCAGCCCTGGCTGCTCCTTAGAAGGTCAAATAGTAAAGATGAAGCTACTTTGGACATCAAATGAGAAGAGAGGATTCGCTTGAGAAAGCCTTAATGCTGGGAAAGGTGGAGGGCAAAAGAAAAAGGGGGCGGCCAAAAATGAGATGGCTAGATGATATTGTGGGAACAGAGCTGGGTGGGCTGAGGAGGATGGTGGAGGATAGAGGTGCCTGGACGGCGGTGGTCCATGGGGTCGCGGAGGGTCGGAATCCACTGTGCGACTGAACAACAACAATTGCTCAAACTATATTAAGTATGTTAAATATTGCTCAAACTATATTAAGTATGTTAAGAATATGTTAAATATACTTATACATCCTCCAGGAATTGGAGGGGAGCTTTATTTGCTGTAGTGCTGTTATAGGCCACTGAAAAGTTTTTTTAAAGTGAGTGGGGAAATGCCATGAATGCCAAAAGAAAGAATCAGTGAAGTTTCCTCCAATTTCCATGCAGCCCTGGAAAAAACTGGTCCTTCTTATTGATTTCTCTCTCTCCTTCTTTTCATTGGATTACATTTCTATCTAAATGAAACACCCAGGTTCAGAGAGGCTAATAATGAAAACTACCTGATGGTCAATGTTCTTTACATACTCTGGGGACTGCAAGAACAAGCTCTGACCACTGGTTTTCAGCACCAAGCTGAAATACCTAATCTGCAACATAACACTTCATATGACCTCTTCAGTCTCAGTTTATAATGTTGCCCCATAATGTCTAGCCAGGTAACCCTGCTATGGTAATAGAGTAGACCATACTCCCAGCAACTCAATGCCAAGTGTCAGGCAGCGGTTAATTAACCTGGCCACCCTGAGGACTAATGGCTTTGGGTGCCAAAGTCCACAGGGAAAGGTGATGGCCCCCATGCTGATTAAATCTCACTTGAATCCATTTTGATGAAGGGCAGCAGCTTCATCAATACTGGCCTGGGGCTGATGAGGACTTTGTGTGCCAAAAGAGCTCAGGACCAGAAAATAACTCATGGAACTGGATCAGTGGTATGGATGTCATGCTGCGTAGCAGAAGACAGATTAAAATCCACTGCATTATATTCTCAGGACAGTCTTCATGGATGATTGCCATGAGGATCGCCAATACTCAGATTCAGCTATGGCAGAAATAGAATAGATTTTAGCATTGGGTTTTCTCTTGTGCAGTGCTCTTGTCCAATTATTTTGGTTCTATGGAGTTATCTTTGTTTTAATGAACACTGTAAGCAAAACTGACTTAACAAAAACAAAGATGAGAATGGGACTCTACAGAATTCTATGCCCTGTGTTCCCTGCATCAAGAACATATCTGACAAGGAAATGCTTTTCTCTGTTTCCAAACTAAAACTTTTCAATCACTGTGGAATTTTGCTTTACAATGCCTAAACATCATCATCATCATCATCATCATCATCATCATCATCATCATCATCATCATCATCATCATCATCATCATCATCATTATTATTATTATTATTATTATTATTATTATTATTATTATTATTATTATTATTATTATTATTATTATTATCCCACTCCAATCGGGCAAACCCGACTCTGAGCGGCTTACAAATTAAAATCATAGGTAATCCTATGTTAATACTAATTCATCTTAAAACTTAATGCTTAAAACTTTAAAAAATTCATAAAAACATTAAAAACAGCGCCAGAAAATTAAACTGGAACTGAGACTGTCCCTTAGACCAACCACCCTACGTCAACTCCCAGAATCTCATCACTATCATGCTTACTGTGGCATTCCCAATGTTTTACCCCCTATGTTGTTTTCAATGCAAAATATCTGGGTGTCACTATAAACAGCAGCTCATTAACATCATATCTGATGACTAACATCTGAACAAGAAACAATATACAGTAATACCTCGGATAACGCTAAGACTTGGTTCCACAAGTCTTGGTGTTATCCGATTTTTAGTATTATCCGGTGCATGTTAAAATCCTATGGGATGTATCAGATAACGTTAAAGCTCAATAGAGATACTTTGCAACTGCACAGGCTTTCGCGGTTGTTATCTGATACATCCCATAGGACCTTAACGTTATTCGATCCAATTCTCCTCCCCAGATTACTTAACGTTATGTGATTTTAGCGTTATCCGAGGTAAACGTTACCGAGGTATTACTGTACTATTAAAAACTCTGTGGCACTGTGTGGGGTTTGACAGCAGCTATGCTTCACTGTATGGCATTAAACCTTGGTCACAGTATTGCAGAACATGGAGATACAGTATGGTTAAATAGCAGACACATTCGTAGGTTGGACACACTCAACTGAATGATACAATGCACATCATAATGGAATGTATTAAATCTACACCAATACATTGGCTCCCAATACTCAGCCACATTGCTCCTCCATATTTTATAAGACAGGAGGTGCTGGTGGACCAATATAGAAAAATAGCCAAAATTCCTAAGTTCCCTATACATGAAGATGTTGCCAGTGCATCTATCTACTGATTAAAATTATGACAACCTACAATAAGAATGGCTGAAGAGTTTTGTGCTAATAATTTTGACATGCAACAAAAATGGACAGAGGTATGGCTTCAGCCCACACCATCTGATATTCATTTGTATACGCTGACCAACCAGGAGCCCAATGGTTTTGCTCTACCATGGCATATTTGGAAGATTGCTAATGGGATAAGAATTGGCCATAGTAGATGTTCAACCTATTATATAAGTGGAGGGAAGCTGCCTACTACCTACATTTAGGCCATGAATGAGTAAACAAAGCATTTATGAGAGATGTGACAAATTTTCTTACTATATCTCCTCCTACAGTTAACTGGATCAAGAACCTGGTCATAGCACTGCGATGTGCATACATGTATATTTTATCATATTTTAATCCATAGTTTATTATTTTATCTATACTTGACCCATACTTGCAAATGTTATAGTGTTATCTACCATGTGTATCTACCACGTGTATATAAAGCCATACCAGACAGACAGACAGACAGATAATGTTGTAGCTGAAAAAAGTAAAATATTCGATCTGTAACAATGACAAGTTTGTCAAAACTGTACTGTGATTAAAAAAGAAGCACTAGAGCAGGGCTGGCCAACCTTTTTACATTGCAGGCATGACCACATCCCTGGACAGCTGAGTGGGATGGACCACACGCTCCAGAAGCAGAAGCGGACACATTTACTGCTGTTGTAAATGTGCCCATTTCTGCATTTATGACAGCCATGGGCACATTTGCACATAGGTGGGCGTGTTTTACAGTTGATGGAAATGCGCCCGCTTCCACTTCTGGGTGCAGTGGAGGCAGCAATGGGGTGAATGGGATGGTTTTGTGGGATAGGTCCTGCCCGTGGGCCGTAGGTTGGGAACCCTTGCACTAGAGAGAGCAGATAAAGATACAGAACATACAAAGGAGATAAAACAAAAGTTCTCTTTGATGCAGTGAAAATGGGAGATATCTCAGTAAATGAATCTCAGTGTCAACAGAACTACTGAAGGCTTACCCAAAACTCTAAATAAGGTAAGACCTTCAGGAATGCTTTTAAATTCAGCCTGTTTGAAATTAGCCAAAGAAGTAAATGTCAAAATATTCTTATTTTATGGAATGCTGAGGCTTACGTTTCCTTATGCAAGTTAAGTCAGATAATCCACTGTTGAGCAGATAAAGTATATTGGATCATTAACTCAGTACACCTAACAAGTTTTACGCTACAGTTAGAGGAGATAGAGAAAAGAATGGAAGTGGATTAACCAGCAAGTAGAGAAATTGGAATTCACACACTGCACTCTTTGTAAATATTTAACACCAAACCTAAAGTGACTTCAACAAATAATGCATCCTGACAAATGCTAGTCAGGTCAGGTGATGAAGCACACCCAAATGAATACATGTTTTTGGACACATAGAATTCCTGAGCAAGAGATGCACTGTCACAAGAGTGCATTAAACATGCTAGATTCAATACCTCTGGGCACAGAAACTCTCTTGCTAGGTCAAAGCAAAATGAAACAATCCAATTTCATTTTCTAGTCTTTTCAAAGAAAACTTAAATCTACACAATTACATTAGCCGGAGAACAAGACTTAAATCCCACTCTGTGTGACAACATTGCATTATTCTGTCAAGACACTGGGTCAATTTAAATACACTGTCTGCATAAAAGTGACTTAGGCACAGCAGCAAATTGGTGTTGCATTTAAACCTCTTGAACTTGATTCCCTGATCCTTATATTTGTGATGATCACACATCAGGAATCTTCCACCCTGGAAGATTTTGCATCAGCAACAAGCTATGGAATGGTTACAGTCTATTATAGAGAGACATGACTCTTTTTAAGACACCACTAGTTGTGTGGAGTCTTGAACAAGAAACTAAGTGCCAAGTATGGGTGCAAAACTTTATTTCAACTTTGTTTTTTGGAAGCATTTTACTAAGATTACTTCATACTCAGAAATACTTTTTCTGGCATTAGGTGAATAATCTCTAAGGTCACTAGGTGGTCCATCGCAAAGAGGCAAATAGCTGAGAGTGAGAAAAACAAATTGACATTCAGATATTTTATTTTAACACAGTATATGGATTCTCTGTTCATTCAACATGACATCAGAGGAAAGAAAGACTGGATTCTTTGGACAGGATCAGAAAACTTAACAAAACAGTCTGAAGGAAAAGGAAAATGTTCTAGGGGATCCCTGAGGGCCTAAATGTGGCTCAGTATAAAACTGATAGGTCTAATGGATGGATTCTCAACCTGCGGCCCATGGGCCAGATGCTGCCTACGGCACCATTTCATGTGTCCCCACACTGCCTCCACCACACTAGGAAGTGCCATGTGGTGTATGAAAATGGCTGTCTAGCCCCCAAAACTGAGGGAGCGTGACTCTCAGAGCTTGAAAAGGTTGAAAACTCCTGGTCTAATGGTTCAACACTGCTAGAACAACAAGGCCTATTTCTGCACATGGGAAAACTAGGGTGGAGAAAGAGAAGGCGAGAGAAACCGTAATTAACAAAGTGTGGCATCATTTAACCAGTGCTCATAGGACTGAAGATCTAGAACATTCTCAGTAGCAGGGACAATGACTTTAGGGTTTCCACTGATCTTAACAGAGCTCCTCAGAGTAGCCAGAAGAGAAACCGAATTTCCTGGGAACATTATACAATTGAAAATGATCCCTGTTGGGATGAAAAGTTGCTGAGGGCAATGTGCTCTTCAATTAACAATCAAGAGCCATTACCCAAACCCTGTTAATTAAAGTATAATGAACATGCAATCCAGCACATGGAGATGGCATTAATTAAATAGGTCTTGCTCTCAAGACTTTCCCAACTCAGCCATAGTCATTATCATTATACACAAGCTGGGCAAATCCCAGCATGGAAGCTGGAACTTTTAATTTACTGACAGCTGTCTGCTTAAAGGAATATCTTGCACAGCTTGCATGCAATGAGACTGATTATGCATGAACCATGTGATACTCAGGTTTGAGGCAGGAACGTTTTAATTACCAGCCAGTGCGACTGTCAGATAACATCACCTCCCTTAGGTGGGTCCACTTTACTCAATAGGATTCAGCCTTTAACTTTACAAAGGATGTTGTCTTCAATTTGATAAAGACCGATCCAGCTATCTGTATTTTTGAAATTTCCTGGGGTGCTGACTACGGAAACTGCTGTAATGAACACCTATACATCCAAATTTGCTCCTACATTGCTACTCATAGATTAAGCAGTATTTGGGAACCCAGGTACAGGATTTTGAATGCGAAATTATTAAGAAATTGTGTGTTCAACCATGCTAGGACTGAATTCAGGTTGTCACCACAGTGTTTTCCTCCTGAAATTATTCATCTCTAATACCTATTTGGTGTGCAAGTAACAACATGAGCCCAAGTGAGGCATTATATAGCAAGACACTGTGAAAATGATCTGAACAGAGGGTGTAAATGGTCTGAAAGGAGACCTTGAATCTGAAGAGGTGAGATTCTTGCTTGTGCATGTACTGTGTGTAAGATAGAACCTTGGAAAATTTGGGTTCTTGTTTATTTATCACTACACTCACATAGAACCCTCTCCATGGCTGGCACTGAAACTATGAAAAATAAGATGGTGGAGTTTGGATGCTCCTCCGTAAATGTGTTCACAATAGTTTGTATCCTATGGTCCTCTGGAAATAGCTGTACTTATTGAAATATAAGCAGTGAAACATCCTACTCTGGGCATTCAGCACAATATGGGAATTCTGTCGGTGTACCCAATGCCAACCAGTCTCCTTATTTGAGTTAATCAAGGTGAATTCACATTTAGTTTGGAGGATCTCTAAGATGGTTACTATGGGTGACTGCTGCATAAACCCTGAAGCCTCTTCATTCAGGGTGTCTCAAAATTTCCTACCTGCCATGATAATCATGAGATTATCTCAGTATGTCATCTGCTGAACACAAAAGGAGGATGGTATAAACACAAGTACATTTGCAATGAAATATGCATTTATTAAATGTTCAACAGGGTGCTTATTAGTGGTGAGCAAGAGGTAAAGTTCACTATTAATTTTTACAGTGTTAGAAGTCCTCCAAAGAATTGCTTTTGTCACACTGTGTTAAAGTTAGTTACAGTCAGTTCATTGTAGTTGTATCTGAAGTGTTCATCTCTAAAAGCATCCTTGAAATAAACTCTTCATCTAATGTTATTGTTTTATGATAAAAGGATACAATCTCAGGTGTTTTTTCTTTTTACACATCTCATCGCTCTTTGTTGTACTTTGTTTTAGGTCTGTTGCACCATAATAGACACTGAATAAAACAGTTGGGTGGAATCTTAGACAGAATCCAAATTCTGTTTCTGAGCCCAAAGATTGACATTCTCGCATAAAGAGCACTTCGCTTAAAGAGTAACTTGCTTAAAGAGCAGAATTTTCTCTGAATGTTCGCTTCATCTAACAAATAAAACCAACCAAAAACTCGCTTAACAAATAAATCGGGGTTCGCAATCCCCCCCCCCACACACACAACTGGTCATTTACAATGGTGTTTTGCTTAAAGAGCAAACTCGCTTAAAGAGCAATCCTGTGGAACGCATTATGCTCTTTAAGCAAGGTACAACTGTACTCAATTCCCAAAATCTCATTTCCAATCCTCAAAACCCAAAACTAGTATTCACAGCACTTTTAATTCAATAGTTTCCCATAAATCCGGTTATCTACTATTGTTTTGGTATAGATTTCTTCTCAGCACCTGTATCTATGAAGCTCTTTCTTTAAGTTTGAGTTACATACGTCACCCATAATAGCTACTCTGTGCAATCTTTTTAACAAACAATAGCTTGCTCCAATAGTTTTAGAAGATACTGTACTACAAATCTAAATACTGTACTTGAGCTGTGGAATCCCAAAATATTTTTCAACATAAGATCCCCATTGAGAATATGCTTAGAAAAGGGACATTTTAAAAATATCTTCCTATACTTTTTTTCTACCATTAGAGTAGCTCTCAGTTTAGGTGGAGAACATGATAGCATAATTCATTACACTGCAGAACGTAATCTATACTGCTGACGTCTCTGCCTTGCTCGCTGTCTATCCCGTCGGAGTGAGAGACTAATGGGTTGTTTTCCAAATTTCTCCATGATCTCTTTGATTCTTGCCATGTTGGTTTTGTTGATTGTGAAGTCACACCGGGTTGCACCCATATCATAGCCCACAGCACAGTTTTTGGTGGCTGCAGTATAGCCCTCTGCTTTTGCAGTGACTGCGTATTCTCCTGGGTTGAGAAGTCGCCAGTAATCTCCATCGCTTGCTGTGGAAGAATCAAAGTAGAATAAATAGAACAATATATTCACCTCATGTCTACATTTTTAATATCTAAATGTTTACCTTTCTAGGAGTTTTGCCTAGGGGTGCCCAAACATTTCAGGCCACTGGCCAGTCATGTGGTTCCTGGGTGCCCCAACTACTCCCTATGAGCCAGATCTGACCCTGACACCAATTCATCCAGCCCACTTCACCCTCACTTCCAGGAGTGATGAGGGGTGTGTGGGCCAGATGGATTGGTGTCATGGGCCAGATCTGGCCCAGAAGCCTTGCTAACAGCAGGGGTGCCTAAACTTTTCAGGCCACAGGCCAGTCACGTGGTTCATGGGTGCCCAAACTATAGCCTGTGTGCCAGATCTGGCCCTGACACCAATTCATCTGGCCTGTTCCAACCTCGTTGCTCCCAGAAGCGGGAGTAAAACTCACCCAATCTCTGCTTCTGGGATCGACGAGCATGGGGTGGGCTGGATGAATTGGCATTGGAGGCCGGATCTGGCCCACAGGGAGTAGTTTGGGCACCCATGAACCACATGACTGGCCCATGGTCTGAAAAGTTTAGGCATCCCTGCTGTTAGCAAGGCTTCTGGGCCAGATCTGGCCCATGACACCAATCCATCTGGGAGCGGCAACGGTGAAACTGGCCAGATGAATTGGTGTCAGGGCCAGATCTGGCATACAGGCTGTAGTTTGGGTACCCATGAACCATGTGACTGGCCTGTGGCCTGAAAAGTATGGGCACCCTTGCTGTTAGCTTTTAAGACTGATTCCTGTGCTCATGGCTCCATATGGAAACTCTGCATGGTTTAAATTGGAGTCAGGACATATTGAAGGCATGAGCCACCCCACCCCCCACCCCCCATGTCTGCTTTTGCTTTGCTTTGCTTTGCTAAACTAGTCAGACTGGTTTTGCAAGCTTTTGTTATTCAAATGTTGCAAGCTTGAGAGCAGGCAGCCCCCTCCTTTTCTCCCAAGAGAAACTGGTGAGTCACAGCCACACCTCAGGGAATTTGAGGCAAACATTAGCCTCAGAAATAGTTAGGTTATCTGATGGATCGGATAACATTAACATAATGGTTAACATCATGTTATCAGATCCAAATGTTTGCCTCAAATTCCCCAATGTTATGTGATTTTAGTGTTATCCGATCCAATCGTTATCTGGTGTTTTACTGTACTCCTGTTTAATAGACATAAACCTTGTGACAAACTCACTTCTCATGATGTGACCAAAGTAGGACAGCCTCAGTTTCATTATTTTTGCCTCCAAAGATAGTTCAAGTTTATCTTTCTCTAGAAATCTTGTTTCAATTTCTGGCAGTCCAGGATATCCACAGAGCTCTCCTCCAACACCATATTTCAAACAAATCAATTATTTTCCTATCAGTGTTTTTTACTGTCCACTTTTGCACCTATACATGTGTGATCTACACAATAGTGTAGATTCACTTTTGTCTACACAATAGTGTAGACAATCTTGGTTCTGGCTTCCTGTGATACATTTGATGGTCTTTTCTAATTCCTTCATTGCTGCCCTTCTGAATATCAGTCTTATTTTTTTAATCCAACCCCTATTTGTGTTGATGATTGAACCAAGTGATAAACATCTATGTAAGCCATGCCAATTAGCAAAATGGCATTATTATTTTTTGCTGGTCAGCTTAGTTTCTGTGACTTTCACCAATGGAGAGAAAGTATGGAGTACTGTGAAATTCATCTCGTCCTCTTCTCTAACTTTTGTGTTTTTTCTCCACATAGCCTACTACATATTTAAAAGCACTAAAACTTTGCTTTTCAGAAAATGAATAATAGGTTGTGGACTAGCATATGCTCCATCTGCAGGTGTGTGTGTGTCCGTGTGTGCATTTGCATGTGTGTGCATGTGTGCATGCATGCATGCGTATGTGCATGTGTGTGTCTGTAATTTCCAACAATTCCCCCTTCTACATTAAGTTCTCCAATTACCATAATCTAACAGTGGAACTAACTTCCTTGAGAGGTGGTGAACACTCCAACACTGGAAGCATTCAAGAGAGAATTGGACAACCATATGTCAGGTCTGCTTTGATTCAGATTCCTGCATTGAGCAGGGGGTTGAACTCGATGGCCTAAAAGGCCCCATCCAACTCAGTTATTCTATGATTATATGAATCAAAACACCAATTCAGAGGCTCTCTAGAACAGGTGGGCACATAGGATGCTTGGGAGAAGTGGAAAAGATTTCTTCTCTCCCCTGTTTCTGAACAAAGAGTTTGTTGTCTCCAAATCTGCATTTATTGGCTCAGAAGCTTTGTTTCTCAAGCTATTGAGTTCTATGCCTAAGACAACTGTGGCACTATGTCAAGTCAACAAAACATGTTTTCTTGTAGACACATTTTCTCAAATAATCAACATTGCCCCATCCCTGGGAAGAGTCAAGGCCTACTGTGTATGTTTCATCTCATTACACGCCATTCGTAGGCTTAGCTGACAGAGAATGTGTCACTATTGGAAGGAAATTAAAAGTTACTTGTATAAACTGTTGTTAACAAAAAGTGAACTCCCACAGCAAAGTGCCAAAGGGCAAAGCAAACCAATGACAAATACAAATGGAAGGAGAGTGTATGTTATGTGTGTGTTTGTACGTACATATACAAATAGAACAAGAGATGTTTGAGGGAGTGCATTAGGGCTTTATAATATAAGCAAAGCAAAATACTCTAGCACTAACGTTGACCCCTCCATAATATTATGATACATAGATAACAAGTAGAAAGACTGAGATGTATTTTTAGCTGAACTGTGTGTCTCTAGCAGGACATGACAGCAGATATTTCTTCCTTTCATTCTAGCAAAGCTGATACAAATTCTAACATTAATATTTTACAAGATAACTTTGTATGAGTACAACTGGCTTCTCTTCTATCTCTGGGGTAAACATATTGGATATTTATCATCTAGATTAGTATGCAAATGTATGGACGAAGACTCTAAATAGCAATATGTACTTTAAGCTTTCCTCCATTGCTGCTTTTATCATATGGCCCTGATAACACTAAATCTTGTATCATCCAAAGTATCAAAAAGAACAACATTCACTTTCAACAGCAAATAAGATTTGCTTTCCATTGTTATTTAATATTTATCAATTTTCTGTCGATCTCCAAGTTAAATACAGTACTCAGAAAAACTGAGTACTTCAAATATAAGAAAGCATGTACAGTAATACCTCATATAACATTAGTATCGAATAACACTAAAATCGCATAACATTAAGGAATCTGGGGGGAAGAATTGCATCAGATAACATTAAGATCCTATGGGATGCTTCAGATAACAACCGCTAAAGCCTGTGTGGTTACAATGTATCTCTATGGATCCCATAGAGGATCAGATAACACTAAAAATCATATAACACCAAGACTTGTGGAACCAGGTTTTAGTGTTATATGAGGTTTTACTGTACTCTCAAATTTAAATATTATATACCAAGTCTTTCAGATATGAGATTAAAGGAAATACACTTTCCTGACAATGATCCATAGGATCACAAAGGGTTGGACTCAACTATGAGACTGAACAACAGTTTATAGTATGAGACCATATGGCATCAACTATCTCAAATCTTTGTTTCTGATGAAGTACAGAAAGAAAAGTTAAATGAAAAAGAAAAGAAAAAAGATTCTGCTGTTTGTTCCTTGCTTTGACCTAGTAAAAATCTCAGTAAAGTTTTCACCTCTAGCATTAATTGTCCTAGCCATCCTCCCTTGCAATATAAAGATTACCTGTGCGGATATCATGATTAACACCTTCCACAGAAATAATGGCATTGGGAATCCCCTTTCCATGTTGATCCCTCACTATGCCTTTAATTCCCCGGTGCACCTGTTAGTAAAAGTAAATACATAAGTGTATAAATTAGACAATAACAATAAAAGAAAAATGCATGCTAATCATAATAATAATTTGGTGTCAAAAATTATTCTGGGATTTTTGCTGGAGAAACTCTGCTCAGGGGACGCCCAAATGACGCTCCTTTCATGTCCCTGAGTTCTTTTCCCATTGAAGTGGTTCCTATTTATCTACTTGCAATTTCTTGCTTTCAATCTGCTAGATTGGTAGGAGCTAGGACAGAGATCGGTACTCAATCCATCATGCAGTACCTGGGTGTTGAACTTGCCGGCCTTCCAGCTAAGAAGGCAAACTTACCACTGAGTCACCTAAGCCCCTGCTAACCATTATGCTAATGATATGTGATTATACTAATGCTATGTGAGTATAAAATACATTTCCCCCAAATTGTGTAATTTACCTCAGACCAAGGGCCTCAAACATGTAAACAAAATCCACAGAGAGATGCCTACCAAGCAAATCATTTTGCATGGGGGTCTTATTGAATAATTGAAGCTATGAAGCATCATGCGTAGTAAAGGTCTTGAGGGAATATCACCTGGCTATCAAAGGAAGTATTCTATAATGATGAAAACTTGGATATATGTGGGAAATATTGATATATATATATATAACTTTGTTTCCAATAGCTTTGAGTTAGCTCTTGCAAATTCAAATTTAATAGAATAATGGACATAAAAACATTATGATACATTTAGAAATATGTCCCTGTGATTAAATAATTAGGAAAATCTAGCATGAGGTGAGAATGGCAACATATGCATCCATTTCGTCAAATGGATTTTCTTTCTCTCAATAATTTTCAGCAGATTGTCCTATGTGTGCCCTCTTAGGAAAAAAAATATGAGTCATTATACAGTATTACTATTTCCATTTGGGAGTTCCATCCATTTTAAGATGTCAGTACTTTGAACTATGTCTTTTTGAAGCAATGGAGAAAGCCCTCAGCATCATAGGGTGTGCCCTACTGAAGTAACTTGAACAGACTATTCAAAACATTTGGCCTTTGTTCTTAGTTACTGGAGCTTGATCCAGACTTTCTTTTCCTGTTTGGATCACTCTAAAAGGCAAAGAACTTTCCTCCATGAAACATCTAAATGTAATTAACTGATCAGATACCATCTCTGTGTTTTCTACGACTATCAAAAGCTTTGAAATATAACAAACACATTACCAAGTTCAGAAGCATTAGAAGCTAATAAATCCACTAGTACATTTTCAAACTTATTCTTGTTGTACAGGTTTGTGGGATCCAGATAAAGTAAAACTTAACTACTTCATCCTTATTTAATATATATACACAAAACCCTTTGAAATGTTAAATTCCTTCTCAGAGGAAAGTCTAGTCTAAATAAAAAAAATTGGCAATAATTTTTAGCACTCTGCTTTTTCACACATGTGCCAAAACATACACAGTCATGCCAAAAACCCTAGACATATATTTATGGTATAATCTGAAAACAGATTGTTATTTGAAACTAATCTGGGAAAGAAAGACACATGATTCAATGAACTAAACAGAAACACTGTTATGGCTCAGAGATCAGAGGGTTTAATTGAAGAGCCAGTGAATTCTAGAGAAGGAACTGGGTTGGAATAAACAATGTTGTTTCATGTTAGAATTTAGGACTGAGAGCCACAAATCTTTGGGGAGCCCAAAACACCTAAATGAGTACTCAGTATGCTCAGTAGTGAGGAATGCTCATTGTTGTGGGGTAGACAGAAACTGAATTGTAGAACCTTAACTGCAACATTTTGTTTGTCTGTTCATTCTTACTGCTTAAAACTGTTTCAACATTATAAGGAGAGTTCAGTCCTGGCTCAGTACATGAGTTAGAGCCTTAACTTGAGCTCAGCTTAATTCACATGACTGTTGATTCTGGTGACGGAATTTGCACTTTCAATTTGAAGAACATTTCTTAAGACAGCTAAGCAAAAAGTGTTTCCTTTGTTTCCCACCCAAATACGGGGGAGGGGGGGACACACTTTAAAAAGCCCAGTCCTTGAAACACTAGGAAGTGTTCAAATTTAAGGCTCCAAAAAAACTAGACTCCAAGGCAGAGCTCAGGGAAGTTTTAAGCCAGGGGTTTCCAACCTATGACCCACGAGCCAGCCCCGGCCCCTGACACCATCCCATCTGGCCCATCACTGCCTCCACAACACCTGGAAATAGAATCAGGCACATTTATGTCATCCATAAAACGCAAATGCACCTATAGGTGGCATAATGCATAATTACATCATCCATAAATGTTCCCGCTTCTGCTTCTGGGGACATAGTCTGGTCCACAATGCTGTCCAGGGGCATGGTCAGGCCCGCGATGAAAAAGGTTGGCCACCCCTGTTCTAAGCCATGTGATTCTTGAACTTGCTTGCTTTGGGGAATTGATTTAGGCTTCTGGAAACTGAAGTCCAAAAACCAAAGGTTGGGAAACACTGCTCTAGACAGAATCCATAACCCATTTGGAAGTAACTCAGAGTATTGAGTTGTGGTAACATGCTGAATACTTAAACCATTGTTTTTATTTGTAGTGGCAAATGTAAAGATTGCAGATAATGTGCAGACCATTGGAAGTTGTATAAAAATATCTAACTTACATTGCTTAGAATGTGATTAAGAAGATGATTTGACAACTAGAAGGTCGTTGGGTCAGCAGTTCAAGACTTGAGTGCTGCACAACAGAGTGAGGAGACACAGAAAGTGCTGCATCTTTGGCTATAAATGGAGATGAGCACTGAACCCTAGAGTTAGATATGACTGGCTTTCGAGCAAGGCCAATCTTTACCTTTACCTAATGTATCTATATGACCAGTAGATGGCATTTACTAATGTGGCAAAAAGAACAGTGACATATTCTTTGCTAACTTACTGTACCTCATTTATCTTACAAGAGCAAGGCCAAATTGGTCAGTGTTTTAAGCATATGCAGGTAGATTTTGATTCTGCTTCCAGGAGTGGTGTGGGCAACATGGACCGGATGATTTGGCACCGTGGGCTGGATCCAGCCCATGGGACATAGTTTGGGCACCCCTGCTTTAGGTTATTAAAGTACAGTAATACCTCGGATAACGTTTACCTTGGATAACGCTAAAATCACATAACGTTAAGTAATCTGGGGAAGAGAATTGGATCGAATAACATTAAGGTCCTATGGGATGGATCGGATAACAACCACTAAAGCCTGTGCAGTTACAATGTATCTCTATGGAGCTTTAACGTTATCCGATCCATCCCATAGAATTTTAACATGCATCGGATAACACTAAAAATCGTGTAACACCAAGACTCGTGGAACCAAGTCTTAGCGTTATCCGAGGTATTACTGTAATATTGTTGATGTAACTTACTTAATATTTTGACATTACTTTTGTTGAAACTTGAAATACTCTAGCTTAGTTCTTATTATTCAATTTTTGACATTTCATATTGAGTTTGTAAAAATAAAGTTTTGAGAACAATATGACAAACATCTACCTGTGTGTGTGTGTGTGTGTGTGCATAAAAGAAGAAAAACTGAAGATTTTTTGAGACCATCAGATTATTTGTCTTGCATGATGCAACAACCTAAAGATATCTAGAAGAAGAAAGTAAATTTATAAGGTGTACAGTTTTTATCTGGTTCGTACTGGAACTAACTCTTTCTGGAATAAATCCCAGCTGTGTCAAACACAGACTTCTAAGAATCCTTATTCTTAGTGAAGATGGGAACTGCAGGAAGCAGTTAATAATAATAATTTTGTGTCAGAGATTACTCTAGGCTGAAAGGATTATTAGGGGATGCCCAAATAAGGCTTTTTTCATGTCCCCAAGTATAGCTCTCGGGTATCAGAGCCTGATCTTCCAGTCTCCAGGTCAGCGCCTTAGACACTAAGCCACCGGAGGAGCTGCAGTTTATTAATACAGTATAGATATACAATGTGCTTTGGACTTTCCTTGTGAAATGACTACATGGTCATGAAGACTACCCACAATTTAAAATCCACCCCACACCTTGGTGATTATGAAATGTTAAAGGCCCCCTGAGCTAATGAAAATCACTGAAAACTGATCCGAACCAAAACCAGCCATACCTGTTCCATGAAAACAATAAGGGATTCTCGATTATTTTCCCACTCCTCAGGTAATTCACTTTCATGCGGATATTTATCACAGCCAACATATATGGACAGTTCAAAACAGTTTGTATGAAGATAGCTAAAGTCATTTATACCTGTCAGTGGAATAAATATAGGAAAGAATAATGCAATTAAAAACTTCAGATTTTATTTAATCTAAAAACCATAAATTCATTGTAATAATAGTTGAGCTTTAAATTGATTCAATATAAAGCTTTTCTATAAAATGTATACATTTTATAAAGATATCAATAATTTGATTAAAACAGACTCATATAACATGATGTCAGTACAAATGTTTTCAGATTAAAACATTAAATTAGGGCTATAAATTAAGTCAAGAAGCTTCATGCAAAATGTCATTCTTTTCTAAATGTGAAGATTTATATTAAGTGGTCTCAATTTTTATTTTAAGAAAATATAACAATGAGTTTAGAAACAATATGCAGAAATACAATGCATAGTGAATACAGAAATATGAAACTGTATCTCTTAAACAGGAAGACAGAAAACTATCTTATTCTGAATTAAACCATTCATTTGTCTAGCCAAGTATTTTCACTTTTGATTTGTAGTCGCTCTCCAGGGTCTGGAGACAGAATTCTTCCCTAGCTACATGGAGACTTCTGATATCCCCTTTTAGCATTTTTCAGAGAGATAGTCACATTAGCCTATTTCAACACAGTTTGCAGCACTTTTAAAACTAACAGATTTATTTTGCTGTGAACTTTCATAGAATACAATGTTTTGACCTCACATTGAAATAATACTGCTAGTCTTATAGGTTCCACAAACCTGTTTTTATATAGTTTTCACATGACAGAACTCAAACTTCAAGTGAATCATGAAAGAGATTGCTATTAGGTGGCAATCATTTATTTTGTTTTATTTTTCAGTACTACTCTCCATTTCAGCAAAGCCTTTAACTAAATTTAAGCTATAGCTAGTTTATCTTGCAAAATTGCTCTCTTAAAACCACTGCAAGTTCATAAAAATTGATAGTTGACATAACATTTTTTTTCTTCATGAAACACTTGTTGTATTTGGGAAATTCATGTATTAACATTTCCTTCCAAAATAAAAATAGACAAGAGAGGGAAGGAACAAGAAGAAGAGAATGGTGTCTCTTTGTATTTTTGCCACTTTACATCTGTATGTGGGAATAAGAATGCTTTGCTCATTAAAAATAGTACTTCAGGTTAAAATGGAGGTTTTTATGTATACAGACAAATGAATTCTAAAATTTCTTAATTCATTTATTTCACAATGGACAAAAATAGAAGAAAATGTATGCATGTAACATGTTTGAGCAAAAAGAATGAAGAGGGAAAATTCCATTACAATGGAGCAGCAGTCAAGTGTTAAATGAGCCCAAAACTACCTTCTTGATTCTGTGGAGGAGGATTATATAACACAGATGTTAAGCTAGTTGATGGCTGAAGTTTGAAATAGAAGAACATTGTGCCAATTGTCTTTCCTTTTCTGAGTACTGAACATATGGCAACATTAGTGGCACCAAGACAGGGTAGTCTTTGGATGGTCTCCCTTAAACCCTGCTCCAGAAGACTGGGGAACAATTGGAGGGATTTGCATTCCATTTTCCAGTCACCCAAATGTTGCACCCAGAACCAACCAGCATCCCATTAGCGAACCACTAGCGAAAACATGGGGTGTGTGTGTGTGTGTGTGTGTGTGTGTGTGTGTGTGTGTTGGAGATGAGAGGGGAAAAGTCTAAAAAGTCTCATATGCTAAGAGGTGTCATGTTTTTTATTGCCTTTTATAATAAAATATACTCAGGATGGCAATTGCAGGAAGGAATGCACAGGAATGGCTGCACGTGACTCTGGAAACTTGATGTATGCATCCAAGGTTGACTATGACATCCAGAACACAATTGCATAGGAGTGAAAGAATATATACAGTATATTTAAAAATTCTTATTTCATACAGTATACATTAGTTACAAAAAATAACCTGATAAGCTTCACCAGTTGCTAGGCAACAATTTACTTTGCTTTATTTTGTTTCTACCTGACCTTTCTCCCTATAGAGAGACTCAAAGTGTCTTACAAGGATGTAATAATAACTGTGCACTATCAAGTCAATCCTGAGTTATGGCAACCCTTTCCAGGCTTCTTTGGGTAAAGAATACTCAGAAGTGGTCTACCATTCTCTTCTTCTGGGCGCACCCTGGGACTTTGTACCTTGCCCACAGCCACACAGTCTGGATCTTATCCAGGAGGCACAGTTGAAGATCGAACTCCCAACTCTAGCTCTGTAGCCATCCGGAGGGCAAGGGAAATGAAACAATGTACAGTACCTTTGCATGCAAAGATGGCATGGAGTGTATACCCTAAATGAGGAATGTTTCGACCTTGCCCACCCACAATCTGAGGGACAAATGATAAATCTGAACATGTTCTGAAAGTTTTAGAAGTGAACCTGTGCAAATCAGTTTACACTGAATTAGATATAAGTGTCTGCATGGAGAGGAGCTGGGGAAGGGGTCTTTTTGGATTCTGCCTTTACTTGTTCTGACATATGCTGCCCATCCTTCAAACTAAATTGATAATCTTAGGGTTGCCTGTGTTATTTTGTTCCTTTTCACATGTTCTACTTGACCCTCTTTGTCAGAGGGCAGAGGAAAGACCTTGCGTTTGTACTCAAGAGAAAAGGGGCTAGCATGACTTCCTGTGTCTCTATTTTAATCAGATAAGATTTCTGTTATCTTTCTCATCTCAATGTGTTTATCTAATACACTTTTCTTCTATAAAATAAGGAATGTGTATGGGATTTGAGAAGTGTGCTCTACTAACCATTCCTGTTGTCAAGGACTGAATCTCCACATTGGCTGTTGCTTGCTGCTGCTTGCTCAGGTAACAGAAATGTCATTTCCCTCAAGAAGAAAAAGTCTCAGAAGAGCACACTTAAGCCATGTTACCATTTTAACAGTCAGCCACAGAGACTGAGGTCTGTTCAAATAGTCAGAAAATGAAGCTTTCTTCTCACCACTGCTCTCCTCCATGGTAACAGAACTGAGCTTTTTCCCTCATCTAAATTTTGAATGGATTTCTCAGAGGGTTTAAAGATGACAGTGAAAGGGGGAATGATTCTCATGAGCTATTAAATTGTGTAGAGTTTTGGGCCCTGTTTTTTTTTCCTGAAGGCATTTGAATGTATGAAAAGGTTTTTTAATTACAGTACTGGGATTTTATACGACAGACAAATTAGAAAATCAGGAAGCCAGGAGATATTTTCCTTACATTTTTATATTGAACTCTGAAAAATAAAACATAAAGGAAAGAGAATGTAGCATGTAGTCATGATCTTAATTACTCTGACTCTGATAATATTGAATGTTAAGTTGATTATGTTTATGATCTGTAAATAGGTTCTCCTTAAAACTATATTTCTCCTTAATTATTGAATTATAAATCTTATGTTACTAACTAAATTTAACCAGGATTTTTTTATCTGAAATAAATACTTTTTTCTCCTTTTGACAGAATCAATGAACACTCTCCTATTATGTAGCACAGATGACATGCACTTTTGTCTGTTTCAGAATAAACATTCATTCTCATTTCAATGATGGTCCTGTCAACCTGATTTTAATTCATTTCCAGGTGACACAAATATTACTGGCATTTATTTATTTATTTATTTAGATTTATATCACTGCCCACTCGCCATGGTGACTCAGGGCGGTTTACAGTCAGAAAAAAACAAAAACAAAACAACAACAGCACACACACAGCACAAACAGCTAAAATCCATTCCTCCTCCCGGCCTGAGGACGTTGGTCTTTTCCTTCCCTGGGCAGGTAGGGCCCAGGATTAGGAAGTAGAAGCTTCCATCTAAAAACCTTAAAACTGTTAAAATTTAAAATTAAAATCTAAAAAAAAATTAAAAACAGATTAAAAACACACCAGATGCTACAACTACTAATTTAAAAGTAGAGAAAGAGAGGGGCTCAGATCATTCAATGTGTGGGGTCATTATACCTTCTGCACCCCATATCTGTCCCGCCAGCCATGTTTTTAGCTTCTTCCTAAAGGGCAGCAGCTCTGTCTGGAGACGTAGCTCCGTAGGCAGGAGGTTCCATAGGGCTGGAGCAGACACAGAGAAGGCCCTCCTTCTAGTGCCAGAGAGATGTGCCTCCCTGGCCGATGGAACAACTAGGGAGCCTCTCCAGTCCGCTCTGGTGGGATGGGCAGATGTTCTTGGGGTGATGCGGTCTCTTAAGTATCCTGGCCCACTACCATGTAGGGCTTTAAAGGTAATAACCAGCACCTTGAATTGCACCCGGAGGCAAACCGGCAAACAGTTCAACTCCCGAAGCAGAGGCGAGGCATGTGCATACCGCCCACATCCCATCACAACCCGGGCAGCCGCATTCTGGACCAGTTGAAGCCTCTGAATGGTCGTCAAGGGCAGCCCCATGTAGAGCACATTACTGTAATCAAGTCTGGAGGTGACCAGAGTGTGTGTGATCATGAGCAAGGAATCCCGATCTAGGAGAAGGCGTAACTGGCGAATCACACGAAGTTGTGCAAAAGTCCTCCTAGCCACGACTGCCACCTGCTCTTTGAGCAGTCGTCACGAGTCCAGGAGGACCCCCAAGTTACGCACTGGGTCTGTTTGGGGGCAAAACCACCCCATCCAGAACCAAAGATGGTAACTCCCGAGATAATGCAGGACCCCTGACCCACAGCCACTCAGTCTTGCCGGGATTCAGCTGAAGCCCATTGTCCCCCATCCAGACCCTCACAGCATGACCTGAGCGTACATAAATTGGAAGAGAGTTCACTTCTCCTAACTCTGGGAAACTGAAAAACTTTCATCCAAACCCATGCCATAGAAACTTTGGCTTATTCAGTCTGAAGCATTTGATCTTGCCAGCCCAAGCCATAGACTAATAAATCTAAACTTTAAAAATGCAGTCAGTAAGACAAAGGAACACAACAGATCTGGTTGCATTCAGGGTACACTTCATTGCTGATCAGACCATGGGTTAATGTAATAGATAAACTGCAGGGGATAGATTCATGTATTTATTGAATACATGCTGTGTTAAAAGCTGCTTTGATTCAATTAGCAATTTTTTAGTTAATTCTATTTAATGTCCATTAATCCCAAAATGGTTCCCGATGTACATAAAAGCATGGAAAGGGGGTTGCTAGAGACCGTAATTTAAGACTGTCATGACAGTTATTCAAAATTTATTCAACAGTAGATTCAGATTGTTAAACTCAGAGTATAATATAGCAATAAAACTCTTTGGATGAATCAAATCCAAACTAATATTTGCTGCTAAAGAAATTAAACAGTCACTGTCATTATAGTTAAAGCCACCTCTCATGTTCCAAAATTATGCATGACTTAAAAAAATTAAAGACATAAATTCAATCAGTGGACAATATTTTCCCTTTTTAAGATATACAAAATATGCACAATTGAGAAAACTTGCTACAATCATCCAGTTTTTAACAGAAAGTTGTTTTTAAAAATATTTTGGTCCAAAAACTAAATAAATCTACTTTTGGTTTGAAAGATTAGGTAAGCGATCTGCAGTGCAGTAGAATGAGGTGAAGCTTTAAACATACATGCACACATATACAAATGAAATTGGACATCCAGTTTTCATAATTGTACTCATAATTGTGGGTTTACACAATTGCCAGTAGATCCCAGTGAGCCCCAAATCCTCTGAAAATGTCTACTCTTGCTTTAAAGTGAAATTGTAGCATGTTTAGTCATCGCCATGTCCCTCCTACAGCGTGGTAAAGCAGATGCTGCCTCTGCTGGGTTCTAGATATTGCTCATCTTTGATTTAAGGTATCTTCTGGATGTTTCATATAGGAGCTGTTGAGATCTATGCAGGTAAAAACCTCTTACACAAGGCTAATGTCTGATTTGTATGTGCTCATTGTTGGGAACAAATTTTAAAGAAGGAAGTGAAAAGGAAGAGATTTTTTTAAAAACCCACCGGTATTTGAAAATGTGGGAGTTTGCCCCAAACTGGATCTTTTTACTCCATAAGACGGTCTATCACAGACTTCACTTAATAGTATGCTAGCATAATTTGTGTGTATAGCGCTTGTCACTACAACACATTGCATTTGTGTGTGTACGTGAAAATAAAAAAGAAATGTATAAGTACTGTTGTTGCAAAAGTGGTCATTTCCATGAGGAAGAGAATTACTTGTGTAACACTTTTGCAAGTGACACAATCCTATGTTATTACACTGGTAGAATCTCTCTGGAGTGATTGTCTTAATCACAAAAAAGGGATACTCAAAAACTGATCCAACCTTCTTAAATCCAAGATTTTCCATTATCTCTAGCAATTGTGGGCCCTTCAGTACTTCCCTTGGTTTATTTTTGTGAAATTTTAATTAATCCTAGGCATTCTATATGCATATATAAAAATGAACTAGCACCAACAGATTTAATGCAAAGTTTTGCTATCCCAAGTTTTGCTCTCCCAGCAACTCTCCTTATTGAACCTTTAATTATGATGAAGGAAGATACAGCCTCTAATTCTATGCAGGCAACTAAAATTCCCCTGAGGTTTCATGGGAAGCCTGGTTATTTTTTTACTGAGGTTCACAGCAAGAAAAGTTTAAATAAGAAGCTTTGCAATTTGTGTACTATTTATGCACATTAAGAATTGCACTTCTTTATACACACACCAATATCTGTCAAGACCTATTTGGAGAGTAATATGTCCTTAATTGATTCCCAATTGATCTGCAAGCCAAAAGCATTACAAAATGTTCTTTCTTCCTGTTTTGCTTGGATGTGACTAATTAATAATAATATTTTTGTGTCAGAAATGATTCTGGGTTGAAAGGATTTTTGCTGGAAAAACTCCACTCAGGGGAGGCTTGAATGAGGCTCCTTTCATGTGCCCAATATCTTTTCCCACCAAAGTAGTTCCTATTTATCTACTTGAAATGTCTTGCTTTCAAATTGGTAGGTTGGCAGGAGCTGGCTACCACTTGCTAGGGATCATCCGAGCCATCGTTCACTAGGATGGAAGATAAGTACTTTTTGGGGCTGCTGAAAATCAGTTTCCCGGCATTTCAACGCTACCTCTCTTGCTCATTCTCCTCTTTGCCCATCTTTGATTCACACAAAATCTTCTTCATGTTTGCAATACTTCAATTTCATTGGATAATCTATCATTTCAGTTGGGCCATTATAGCGTAAACCACTATATTGGCTGTTTCACCATGTAGCATTTCCTATTTTTAAGCTGTGCCAGGTGCTATTTACTATACTATCCATGGTACTATACAAACAGAGTGGGAACTACAGACAGAAAACAAGATGTAAGTGATGAAACTGTGACAGGCTGGCATCAATCCAAGGGACATTTAGCAAAACACATCAGGACAGTCATTAAAGTGTTGCTGTGTGGGTGCGTGACAGCCATCATAGTGAAAGTTGAGAATTAAAATAATGAACATAACTTTTTAGAAAGTTAAAACACCAAACAGCTGAAAGGATACTTACTTCCAGCAACGGTGTGCCATGCAGCTCCATTGACAGTTCCATCTTCTTTCTGGAAGTCTTCTGTGTGACACACTCTTCTCCGAGCATCAGTCATCAGTCGGTGAGTAGAGGCATAGGCATATGCCAGCCACCTAAAGACATGGTCATCTGGGGTTGGCGTATGCTCCTGAGTTTTCCATGTAGACCGAGCCATATCATAAGGATAGGCAACAACAAGTTCACCTCCTTGTAAGTTGCCCCCAAGCACAAATGGAATTTTTTCCATCCAAGCTACCACAGCTCGTGTTTCAACTGCCACCTAGAGGAAGGGAGGTCAATATGGAAGTGGGGGGGGGGGTGATGGTAAAGCCAAAGTAATAGGCATGAGACATTTTTAGCACAGAATGGTCACATGAAGTAAAGTTGGCTGAGCACTAAAACAGGTAACTGGATAGCTTCATAACCAAAGTTAATAACATGTTACTCTTGCCAAAAATGTTTCCATCTGAAAGTCATGGAAGGCTAATCACACATACTTTGCAGCTCAAACCACCACCTGTTCTAAATAGGAAACTGCCTACCTGTCTTGCTAGGTCCCAAGTGACAAAAGCTAGCAGTGAAGAATTTTTGGCACTAACCTTTTTCTAGCACACATCAGGACTCAACTTCTGCTTAAACATTAAAAGTTTCCAGCTAATTAAATATTAGCAGTTTGTTGTTGTTCAGTCGCACAGTCGATTCCGACCCTTTGCGACCCCATGGACCACTCTCCGCCAGGCACTTCTGTCCTCCACCATCCTCTTCAACTCGCTCAGCTTTGTGCCCATTGTGTCTACAATACCATCTAGCCATCTCATTTTGGGCTGCCCCTTTCTTCTTTTGCCCTCCACCCTTCCCAGCATCAAGGCTTTCTTAAGCGAATCCTCTCTTCTCATTTGATAAGAATATTAGCAGTAGAATGAAAGTAATCAACAATTCGACCTTAACTTAGTCTGTCATGATGACAACCCCAGATTAATGCTTTTTATTCTGATTTTTGTTGTTTATTATGTTTTGATTTATTTTCACTGTCCAGTATGTTTTAGAACTTATTTGTTAGCTACATTAACCACTCATTTTGTTAAAATAATAAAATGTGAAAATAACAGCATAAAATGCTGCATGCCTGAAATAAAGGTAAGATATAGCAGAAGGGTGTTTGGTTAAGAGGCTCCTAGGTAGTGACTTGATTACTGTGGTGGCTTAGTGGTTAAGACGCTGAACTCGACAACTGGAAGGTTGGCAGGTCAGCAGTTTGAGATATGAGTGCTGCATGATGGAGTGAGCTCCCATCTCTGTCCCAGCTCCTGCCAACCTAGCAATTCAAAAACAAGAAATTGCAAGTAGATAAACAGGTACCACTTCGGTGGGAAGGTAAACAGCATTCTGTGCACTTTGGTGTCTAGGCATACCTGCCACATGGCCATGAAAATGTCTGCAAACACAGACAGCATTGGCTCTTTGGCTATATATAGAAATGGGCACTGAATCCTAGTGTCAGATATGACTGGCTTTCAAGCAAAGGTGACCTTTACCTTTACCCTAGGTAGTGAATTGTACAAAATACATTGTTTATAGTGAAAAGGAAAGGAATAAAGCCAGAACAATATTCATTATCCATTTGGTGATGAAGGGGTGAATATGAAAATCTAATGATAATCAAAAATGATTGTTGGATATTGTTTATAAATGTCTTATGGGTGGCAGAAGCATGTAGAGAATAATATTTCTATGTATGTATGCTTCTGTTTTTCTTTTGCATTATTCTTTGTTGCTTTTTTCTGGAAATTTTTGTTAACTCAAAAATTAAAATATGTGTTGTTTGATAGCTAAAAGTTTGATAGCTAAAAGTTTGATAGTTAAAAAACATCTGCTGCTGCAGCAGCAGATGTTTCTGATGATTGACATATATGGTGCTTTCAATGCTCAATAATTATCTTCTTGTGATATTTGCAACATTCCTGTAAAGAAAGTCATTATTCTCAAGTTTTAATAAATAATTGATTGTGTATTACAATTTAGTAGTTGAATTATATATCTTATCACTATTTTTGCAGCCTGGGAAACTGAGGTTGAAAGGCAATGTCCTTCCTAATAGTATTTATGGCAGGGGCAAAATGAAGTGGAACTTCCTAATTGATACCTCAGCTTCTAAGCAACTATACTGCCCCACACCAGCTGGTAACAGATGACGCCCTGCTTCTTTTTACACCTGTGCACAATATCTGCATAAGACATTAGGTGAAAACAAAGTGAAAGTTTAGTGGAAATGTAATCCTGCATAATCTTGTGGTGGGGTGGAAGGGATGATGATAAATATCCATGACATTAATGGGGGGTGGGGGGTATGAAAGAACTTGCAAGTCCAAGGTTAAAAGATAAGAAACCTCAGCCACACTGTAATGTCTACAATGTCATTGCCATTTGACCATTGTATTCTATATCACTGATTACAAATGACAACCTTACTCTTTCTCTAGCAGTCAAGGAAAAAACAAATGCTCTGCTACATGCCTGTAGTCTATAATCCAAATGCTCTCAGTATTCATTAATGGCCTTAGAATACTGTACATTTTTAAAGGAAATTGCTAAGAAAGTGAGTATGCTAAACCGGTCAAGAGGAGAAAAAAACCAGACCAAAGGAAATTGATGTACAGTGGTAACTCGGGTGATGAATTTAATGCATTCTCTAGAACATTTCATATCGTGAAAAATTCATAACTGAAGGTACTGCTGTATTTTACATTGTAGACCGTAGCCTCTAGCGTCCAGCTCTGGTAATGCACCAGTTTCTTGGGGAAACTTGCTTCGTATTCCAGGGGAAAAAAATCATAACCAGAGGCATTATTTTCAGTGGGTTTTCATTTGTAACCCAAAAATCTCGTTATCCGAGACATTCATAACCCAAGGTACCACTGTATTATAAACAAGAATGCTAACTAAGAAGTTTGAAGATGTATGCTGTAAACAGGGTTTATTTAACTGCTTTCTCCTCAGTTCACTTCAGGTTGGGTATATTCAGCCACTGGAAGTAATACTTAGTTTTAGACAGGACAAAATAAGGTAATATTGTTGCATTGTTAATGAGGAATGCAATTCACACAAGAATTTGCGGTCTATTCGTCTGTGATCTGTATTTAATGCATCACACACAAAAAGTCACTGGCCCTCATCCACATGTAGCAAAAAAAAAAACCCACCCCAAAGATGTCATTTGTGAACTACTTAAAAGTCTTAGAATCTAAAAAATAAAATGTGAATAAAACTGAATTGCAGATTATATTGAAGAAAGTACTTCCAAACAGCTCAAATCTAGAGTAATGCATTGCTAGCATAATTATTACTTTTTAATACAAACCAAACATTTGTCAATGATCATCTTGTCAATCATTCTGCATTATATGCCTCATGAAAATAAGAAGAATCATCTTGAATTGTTTCTCTTGGTAATTATCTTTGGTGCTCTTTATACTTACTGTGGCATTTTCAGACAGATACCATTCCGGAATTGTTATATGATGGTTTGGGACTTTCCTCAGACCTCTTCTCCGATCCTCTGCATCCCAGAGTAAAGTATTTAAGTCGGGGAAATTATTGTTGATATCAATGCCATCTTGTGTCCATCGTCCTAAAGACCAGCCTCCTAATTCTGAACCCTATAATGTAGGTATCAAAAATATCTGGTATGTATTTTATACTTATAATAATTAAAGAGATACTATGGTGTCAAATTTCAATCAGAACCCCACAGTTTACTTAGACCTACCTCTCTGGTAAGAGGAGGTTTTTCTAGCACACCAAGGGTTCAAATTCACCCCTCCAAGTTCTGTTGGCAGTAGCAGGAGGGTCTTGTGGAAGTTTTCTACTGGAACCTGGATTTAATAAAACCAGTGGACTAAATGCCTAAAGACATTTTACAATTGCAGAGTTTTCAAAACCTTGGCAAGAATATTATCTTGAAATCTTCACTTTCTCTAAAAAGAAATGCTTACATGTCTTCTTTAACATATGGGTTGGATTCAGTTTTGTTAGTCATGCATTAGTACAACTGAATTCAGTAGGACATGATAATCATCATGAGATAATTTTTAAAAGGTTATATGTCTGTATCTCCACATCTTTAAACAGCTGTTTATATGCTCTGTCGACACTGACTGAATCCTGTTACACAACTTTACACTGCATAAGGCAGATGATGTCATCACTAATGGTGATTTTTCTGGAAATGAAACACTTCTGAACCACTCATTCCTCTCAAAAGTCACAAGGCCCCATTAAGATCTTTTTTGCTTTGGGGAAGCCATTGGGGAGGCCACAGAATTTGGGGGAATCTTAAATTTCCAAGAAGTTACACCAAGAAGTTACACCAAGAAGTTACACCAAGAAGTGCTGAGCCATATATCCACCAGGCTTGAGACGTAATCTAAACACACATGGTTTATTTATTTATTTATTTAATAGGTTTCTATACCACCCTAATCCGGTGTATTCTGGGTGGTGTGCATAGGCCAGCAAGCACCTCACTGACCATACAATGAAACAAGTTAAAACCAATATAAAAACAATTAAAACCCTTAAGAACGTTTGGCAATATTGCCCACCGCTGTGCCATTTTGCTATCTAAAAACAAATATAAAATCAACATAACATTAAAATTGGTTACAGTAGGGGGAAATGCCTCAGACAAGCCAGAAAGGGGGATCTTATTGACAATCCCACCCCCCAGACCCATTTTGCCAACAACGTCTTCAGCTCTCTGCTAAATGGTAGCAACTGGGCCTGGAGGTTTTATTTAAATGAAGCAGTATTAAAAAAGGTAAAACTACCGGTAAATACTATGCTACCAAGACATTAATTCTGATGTAGAATGAAACAATATAATTGACATAAAAAGAAAGCAAATAGATGCTTTAATGCATGGATTCCCAACCTTTTCTAGCCAGGGGCCGGGTCACACCTTCTCACTCAGATTCGAGGGCTGGACAGCCATTTTGCCTTGCCTGCATGATGCCCCCCAACCATTTTGTCCCAACAGCTTCAAAAAGGCAGACATTAAGTTTCTCAAATGCCTTTGGAGGGGTGGAGACCACATGAAATTGTGCTGGGGCCAGATCCAGTCCACAGGCCTTCGGTTGGGAACCCCTGCTTTAATGCATTAAGACCAAGGTTGCTTATATGCAGCTTCAGTTATTAAGTTAAATACAGCAGAAAGAAAATAAATTCACTATCACTTAACTGGATAATCTATAGAAAGATTATTTCCTATTTCTCCTGATCACTCTTTCAAATTGTACAAAGCACATCTGAAGGAATTTGGCTCTAAATAAATGTTGGTGTTTTGATAAGTTAAATGAATTCCTACAAGAAAGGCAAGCCAAGGCACAAGGAACAATGTTGAATTAGATGTGAAACATAATCAGAGAACTTATATTGGGAAATCTGGAGTTTGCTCAAAATATTTTAGAAATTTGGAATTAAATTTAGAAATTTGGAATTAAATACAGAAACTAAAATTGTACATTCTGATTGGTTCGCTACAGTATTTATTTATATCCCACCCACCTGGGATATTTTACCACTCTGGGCATCTTACAACACATTTTTAAAATATCTTTACAATAAGAAATTAAATATAAATAATAAACAAACCGAATAAATGTATAAATAACAACAAAAACAAAAATGATGCCCCTCCATAAAGAAAACATCACCAACAAAAAACACATATTGGTGATGGTAAAAATGAAAACCTTTTTACATTTGATAAATGGTCAAAAATACTGGCTATTTAGATGGTGTAAAACAGGGGTGCCCAAACCTTTTGGGCGGTGGGCCAGTCACTATGGCCTGTGGGCTGGATGCAGCCCCTGAGGCCAATTAATCCAGCCCATGAAGCCCTCGTCACCACTGGAAGCAGAAGTAAAACGCACCCATATGGGTGCATTTTACTTCCGCTTCCAGGAGCGACGAGGGCTCCATGGGCCGGATGAATTGGCCTCAAGGCGCTGGGCTGTAGTTTGGGCACCCATGGTGTAAAATATAATTACTCCATCACTGCAACCCTATTCAGGCATGTCTAAGTAGGAATGCAAATATCCTAGTCTTTTGTTTTTGCTGAGGGTAAAAGGAGGCTGAGGAAAAAAATCCCTCTGTACTCCTTACAGTAAGATTTCACTGCACAAGATTTATTTAAAATAAATTTTGCAGGATTTCTTAGCCAGCTTGTGGTCAGTTGTTGGCTGGCAGAGACATCAATCTGCACAACATTATAATTCCTGTGCAAAATGAAATCTTTCCTGCATAGGATTCCTCAGAAACATTACCGAGATGTGTAGGAGTTGGTAGCTTCTTACACAAAGAAAGGCCAGTGGGGGAAAACATTTTAATAATGGGAAATCATTTCTGTAGGAATCTAAGTATTCTTGCTTATGAAAATATTTAACATGGTGAACTGTTAAGAATGAGAAATTGTTTCAGGACATTTTGCATTCCTATTCATAAAAATGCCACACTAGTCTAGCCCCACCTTCTCTTAAAAATTGCTTTATTCACACAAGAAGCAAGGAGTCTGAAGAAGACTCTCTTCTGTCTGTGGAGGCTCTTCACAGGTACTGGTTCCTTGATACTCTTGTTTTTTGGCTTACATGGAGAACCAGCACATTCAGAAAAACCCTCTTTTTCTGTTCTGTCACTTTGAATCAGTGGTGGGATTCAGCCATTATGCCCCTCGGTACATCCGTACCAGTAGTAGAAATTACGACTGGCCCTGCCCATCTGGTTGCCGGAGCCTCAGGTCATAGGCCTGTGCTTGCCTCCTGTACTGGTGGTGCAAGCCTGCAGCTGCACCCACCCGGATGGCACGGCCACCCAGTTGCATGGCCACATCCAGCAAGTCACCTGGCCACGCCTACCCAGTCACATGGCCACTTGGCCACACCCACCATGCCAGGCCTACAGAGTAGGTAGTAAAAAAAAATTGAATCCCATCACTGTTTTGAATGTGTGCAAAATGGTGGTGGTCAGTTCCCACATAACCCTCCTCTCATGTTGAGAAAGGACACTTAAGAATATATGTACCATCATACCTCCCTTGCATAATGAATTTAATTCATTCTGCAAGGTTGCTTGCTGTGTGAAAAATTCGCTATGTGAGTCTGACTTGCATAACGAATTTTTTGCTATGCGAGTTGGACTTTCCCTATGGAAAAACTCGCATAAAGAGCATTTCTATGGGGAAAACTCGCATAGCGAAAAATTCATTATGCGAGTTTTCCCCATAGAAACACTCGTTATGCGAGTTTTTCCATAGGGAAAAGTCCGACTCGCATAGCGAAAAATTCGTTATGCGAGTCAGACCGCTTTGCGAAAAACTTGCTCGTTATGCGAGTTTTTCACTAAGCGAAACACTCGTTATGCGTGGTTTGACTGTAATCAGTATAGCTATATATAGTCTATGCAAATTTGGTCAAATGTACTTTATGCTTGCTTTGAAATACTTTACTTCTAATGTTACTGCTTTCTTTGTTTTGAAACGTGTATGGAATCATCACTGTATAGTAAAATGGCAATCTTCCTTACTGCTTCATAGGCCTTTTCATAACCATCAGGGTTGATTGAGGGAAGAAAATGTATTCTGGTATCCTCAACAAGGCGTATAATGCGTGGATTTCCAGCCAGATATTCCTGGCACATAAACTGCATTAACAAAAGCAGTAGTTCACGTCCAAGCACTTCATTTCCATGAGCCCCGGCCATATACCGAAATTCTGGTTCACCTGTTCAAAAACAAAAATGAATGCGTTCAAACTACTGCACTGAAAACTGCGTACAAAAGAGATAATGGGAACTATTTTATCTGGTATTGAAGCAAAATGATACTAAATATGTCATATTTTCCAGTGTGGTATCCTTACTATGTGACAGAAGTGGGCAACCAAAGGTCTACAGGCCCAACCCAGTCTTTTAGGATGCAAAGACATGATTCCCAAGTACCATTTCTCCATGATGCACCTCATTCACTCTCCTCAAGAAGAAGTCAATTCCAAAGGATTCTTCATTCCATTTTCTATTGTTTGAGCCAATGTTTGAACAATATGACCTCTGGACATCCAGCTGCTATGCAGCCTGGATGGAGGAGGGAATTTACCTTTCATTATATTAAAAAAAAAGAAGCCTTAGGGGTGGGGTGTGGGGCCCTGTCCTGGATCAGACCTCTTTGCAGAGTTATAATGGCCTGCCTGTCCACACTTGTAGCTAGAATGTCTGCATCTCCTTCAGGGGCCAGATAGGGATTTTTTAGCATATAACTTGATTGGCATATGAACGATAGATAGTTTTTTAGCTATCCCATTTTGGCACTGGGGACCTCTTGCAGATTAGTAGTGCAGTCATTTAAATAGGTTACATTTATGTAGATAGTGCTGGGTTAAGGAGATAGAGGTGAATCCTTCAGGGCATAATTGGACCGGGTGAATCAGTTAGGTACCTGGGAGACACCATGAGCCATCTCCATAGTATACCCAACATCCAATCACACGAATAAAGTTGGAAACACCCACAGGGATACTTTCCAGCCTTAGCCAGCCTGGGTAGTTGGTGTTGAAGGTATAGCAAAGCTCTCTTTGAAACTTCTGACTAAAGTTGCCTGAAATACCTCAGGGGTAACAGCACTTCCTTGGTATTCCAGGAGTAGTTGTCAGTAAGAAGTTGGAAGCAACTTTTACACTGCTTTGTGCTAGCCACACTTCCCAGTAATGCAATGCAATGACACATGGTATGAAAAGGTGGCAGAGGAAGCCTAGCACTACTCTCTATTATTAAATTTCAGACGCAGGCAAGGAGGGGTAGGGAAGAAAGATCCTCAGACTGTTCATAAAATAAGTAGCAACTTCTCCCTCTCCCAAATTTCTGCACAATATATTTCCACCCCAGTCTTTCAGCAAGGTTTCAGCCTCACCCCATGAATACTTGGGGAGAGGGGGGCAGCTGTTGAATTTGCTATCCTAACCTTAGCTTGAACAGCAAGATATTTTATCTCCTTATATAGCTGAGTTGCTCATTGTGACAAAGAATCTATAAAGTCAAGACTGAGGCATCTCAGTGAGTCAAGGGGTTGTCCAAAATGAGACTCCATAAATATTTTTATTACTATCCACATTGAAGATCAATAGTCTTTACTTTCTCCCACAGGCTACATATAAGTAAATCAGTCAGTGGACTTAATTTTGCTCTTGGGGCTATGCATCACCCATGCAACTCCCCCAGGAATATTTTTGTGACCTCCTGTCCTAGCAGAAAAGGGAAAAAAAGGACTCCAGCTCTGGGAAGACTCCAGGAGTGGCATTTCTCCTTTAAAATAGCCCATAAGAGTCCCTGCAGTGCTTTACATCAAAATCTAGCCACTTTCAGTTTCACCTTTTGTAGATTTTTGGCACTGTGTGAGGTCCCTGGAGAATCTTGAAGAGAAGTGGACAAGTCTGAGTTTTTGCAATGTATTTTTTTTCTCTGTGTGTATTGTGTTGAAATGTGTACTACTTTTGAATATGTATTCTTGAAAAAAATTTATATTGTGTTGATGCTATACTTTGAAATTGTAATTTGTAATGCTTTATTTCTTTGTTAGCCGCCCAGAGTTGCATTGCAAGGGGGGTGGCATACAAGTAATAATAATAATAATAATAATAATAATAATAATAATAATAATAATAATAATAATAATAATAATAATAATAATAATAATAATAATAATAATAATAATAATAAATTGGCAGAAATGTACTCCCAGATCTGCCCTACCCTTATTTAATCCTTGTTCAGTTGACAACTACAGTTCATGTCTAAGATCTTTCCTACATTTATGTATTCCATAAAAAAAATTAAGCATAGAATACATAAATAATTAGACAACTCTTTTCTTGCAGTTTAATAGTAAGTGATTCATTAGCTTTAGATCTGTTAAACTACCGTATATTCATCTTATCCATCTTTTAATTTATTAGCCTACAACAAAGGTGGAGAACCTACGCCATATGTGCCAGAGGGGGGCACTCAGAACTCTCTCTGTGGCCCTGCATGCTGTTATTCCAGCACAGACTCTGCCTTGCCACTCTGCCCAGCAGCCCAATGGCAGTGCTTCCTTCTTCCCCTGACTGGGATAAGGTGGGCAGTCCATATGCAGCATGAGGGTCTGGCGTGGACAGCAGCCTTTTGAGCTTGGTCAAAAGACCCATTGAAGGATTCACCTCTATCCTCCACCCAATGAATTTTATTTGCAATGGGGAGAAAATTTTATTGGCAGAACTAGAATTTTTCCAAAAATTGAAAAGATAATTTGATACATTATAATAATGGGTAGAATTGTTTTCTATGTCTTGCTGTCTATTCTTGGTTACAAAGAATCAATATTCACTATTATTCAATATTATGTTGTGTTTTTATTAATGGCTACAGAGGAATATAATTAGCATCAGGTAATTTAAATTTGATCTTTAGATGACATCTATTTACATTCATATTCTCTTCCTCTCATTGGTAAAGGTTTCCTTTGCTCGAAAGCCAGTTGTATCTGACTATAGGGTTTAGTGCTCATCTCTGTTTCAAAGGCAGCACTGACTGCCTTTGCAGATGTTTCTGTGGTCATGTGGCAGGCATGACTAGACACCGGAGTGCACAGAACACCGTTTAACTTCCTACCTTGCAATTTCTTGCTTTCAAACTGCTAGGTTGGCAGGAGCTAGGACAAAGATGGGAGTTCATTCCACCCTGCAGTACTCGAGAATCAAACTGTTGACCTCCCACCTTCCAGTCAGCATCTTAGCCACTTGAGCCACTCCAGTCCCATTAAAGTGAAGTGGGTTCATTTTAATGTGGGAAACATTTGATAAACATCATCCAAGAATATTTTATTAGATTATAATTCTAACCAACTTCATGTTCTCCAGGGTTGTCCGATATCTCAACAGCATACAGCTTTAGCCCTTGATAACTTTTCCCGATATTGTAAATTCTTGTGATATTTGGACACATTTCATTTACCACTTTCATTAGCTGTAAAATAAAAGAAAAAGAGTCATATAAAATGACAGACTGAAAACTAAATATAATAGTTTTGCCTCATCGTAAGCTTCTTTCTATATGCATGTTACCAGCTGTTTTGAAAACTTTAGCTTAGAGTAACTTTTAAAAACATTTTTAAATATCTTTCTTATGTTTTGGTCTTAAACTCTCAGAATCTTTATCATTGTCCATGGTTCTAGTTCTTGGAATGCTAATACATTTGAAAGGTTAAGAATAACTGCTTCTGAGGTAACCAGTGAAAACCAATAGGCAAATGGCTAAATATTTAAACAATGCAAAATAACTCCTAACTATTAGTTTACATTTGTAAAAATTATTCTAAGTTCCCTGTGAATAAAACAAGGAAATATGTCTTATGTTTATTCTATTTCAAAAGCTGCAAAGTACAAACTGCGTACTAGATAATGTAATACGTAGTTGACTTCCTACCACTACAACACAAACTATAGAGGTTGTGGTGGCTCAGTGGTTAAGAAGCTCGCCTTGTTAGCTGGAAGTCTCGCAAGCTTGCAATTCGAGAACCAGGTACTGTATGACGGATTGAGCGCCTGTCTCTGTCCCAGCTCTTGGGGACATAAAAGAAGCCTCATTTGGGCATTCCCTGAGCAGAGTTTCTTCTGCAAAAATCCTTTCAACCAAGAAAAATTTCTGACACAAAATTATTATTATTAACACAAACTATTTTGTTGTTCCTTGTGTTTGCAGAAACAAAGCTGCATCTAGTAATATACAGTCACAGCTATTAACAACCAAAGGGACTATAAATCATGTCCAGAATAAATTTGCTAATAGTAAATAATTATTATGAGTTCTATGCTGCAATTATTTCCGGCACAAAACACCCTGAATAAATTCCCTACAATAGTCTGTTAGAGTCAATCTCAATTTGCACAGCGCCCAAGGCTGCAGAAGAACATTGATGGGACATCTAAGTCCACTCCAGTTTTTCAGGATACTGTAGTGCTGTGGGGCCAATTTATGATGACATCTTTCTCAGATTCCTGATGCAAGTTTTCAACTACACTCATTCCATCTTTTTGTGTTAACTTCATGTTTTCTGTTTTGAAAACCTGATATCATTTGCTACTGAAACATCTGAGTCCAATTCAGATTATTTTTTTTAAAAAAATCTTCTGTCTACTTCTTTAGTTTTTAAAGTTTTAAATTAATTTATATCCTGCCTTTCTCCATTGCAGACCTGAGGCAGTTTACAACACAAAGATGTAAAGTAAAAGAAAACAACAAGATGCAGAATTATTTTTTTAATGGGGGTATTATTTTTGTTCTTGTTGCTATTTGTAATTTATTCGATTTGTTTAATTTTTTATTGTAAAGATTTTTTCCTTTAATCTGTTGTACACCACCCAGAGTGTGAAAATATTGCAGATGGGTGGGATATAAATTAAATTAAAACAATATTAACTAAATCATCAGAGTGAAACAATTATTGAATCAACAATAATTTAAAAACCCTTTTCTAAAAAAGAAAAAAAGTACAACATCCAATCCTTAAAAGGTAGCTTCTCAAAAAGGTGGCTTCATTTTGTCTGGCCAAGACAAGGAAGGCCCTCTCTCGTCTCAGTATCAGACTTGTGAGAGTGGTGGAAGAGGAGAAAAGATATCTTCCAAAGATTTTCACCTAGGCAAAGGTATAGGAAGTTACAGTTTTCAGATAGCCTGATCCCAGCTGCATAGAGGTTTATGGGACAGAACCAGCACTCTGAATTGTGACCAAAAAGCAGATCTTTAGGTAGCAAAGCTGTCGTACCAATTGTTTTTTTAAAAAAATTCTTGCTATAACAAGCTATGTCAACAAGCTTATCTCTTCTGAACATTTTCCAAGGCAGACCCATTTAGAATGTGGTGAGTAATCCAAGAAGATATGACTAAGGCATGTGTGCTCCTGGCCAAATCAGACTTCTCTATGGCTGGCACTGCAAATCATTCTGTAGCAGATGGTGACATTCCGGAAATGATCACTTGGGATGGGGTAAAAGCCAATTCCCTTCCTTGAATTATATGTTTCAATGTGGTTAGATAGACTTCCCTTATTGCCTTATCTCCTAGAAACTTCATTCTGAATGTGACAGGCATTCCAGACAAACTTCATAAAACAGTGGACTACTCAAATGTCTCTTTCCAATGACAAAGATAAGGCAAGAAAAGAGTCTGCAGTCAATAAGACCATATACACTGGCTTTGCCACAAAATCTGAAGCAAACAGATACGAAGCTGTAATTTTAGGATAGAAATTTTTTTGCTCAAAAGTAACAAATGTGGGTTGGAGAATAAGGGGAGAATAGGAAATGGTCACTGGCATGTGTACATCACATTCAGAAGTCAGCTTTACTGCTCACTTCCCAATGCCCATAGTTTGGAAACACCAATCCTTGTTTTTCTAACTTGCTGTCATTTGTATCTTCTAAGTAAATGAGATATGACAGGAGAAGGAAATTCAGTCTTCACTTACCTTGCCTCTTCTCATTCTGGGAGGTTGTGAAGACACATTTTTATTTTATATTGCTTTTTCTCACAAGGCAGGAAGGTTCTGACATTCTGAAAAGGTACTTTTCAAAGCTCTGGATAAACAACTGCTGTATCTGAAGACTCCTGCGGTGTGCTAAAGTTCTGGTGTTAAAAAGTTCCAAAGGGAGAAACCCTACACATTGGGAGTAGTGACATGAAATAATGAAGCCATCATGTTCAGCACCTTATATGCTGGATTTAACACAAGAGGTCCATGGGGGTGCCTTCCTACTCATTACTTTGTCCACGAATGCTACAGAGATACATGAATTGCCCTGATTTATTTGAATCTTAGGGCACATAATGAAATTAAGTAAACACTCTTAACCTTAGTCATGTTGTTTGCTTTCTTTATATATACAGTGTGGATCATTGTTGCAACAGAACAATGAGTTGTGCTGGGATTTTGTACTAATTTGCCTCCTCCTAAACTTGGCATGTGAATGAGAAGCTGGAATAGCAGAACATGTCTACAAAGAAGAATTATCCATCTTACACAGCTTTTTCACAAGTTCGTGAAAGCAGAATTGTTTAGGGAGGTCTTCAGGTATAAGTTGCCTTTTAATTTATTATTGCCAACTTTATATTTTGGACCTTTTATTTTTATATGTTGGATATTTTATATGTCTAAATCTGTATTGGCTATCCAGAATGCCTGTTTCAACCAGATGGGTGGAATATAAATCTAAATAAATAAACGAGTGTTTTAATGGTGTTGTATGAATCATCATAATCAATAACATCAACAGCAACATCAAACATTATATTCACTGGTGATGTACAGTTGTACCTAACTTAAAGAGCATAATGCGTTCCACAGGATTGCTCTTTAAGCGAGTTTGCTCTTTAAGTGAAACATCATTGTAAGTAACCAATTATGACTTCTGGCGGGCGGGGGGGGGGGATTGCAAACCCCAATTTATTTGTTAAGTGATTTTTTTTTTGTTTTTAGTTGTTAAGCGAAGCGACCATTCAGAGAAAATTCTGCTCTTTAAGTGAGTTACTCTCTAAGCAAGGCATTCTTTATGTGAGGTTTTACTGTATATGCAAAATGGTGAACTTTCCTAACTGATTTAAAACAATGAAGATGTCTTTAATTATATCATTGGCTACATTTCGTTCAAACCAGTAAGTTATAGCATTCAGGTTGTTTAGTAACAATTTTAGTTGCTTTGGAGAAATGATAAGTACAGAGTTGCTTTTTAAAATTATAGCAAAAGTGGTAGCAAACTATTAAGGAAGAAGAGCTAATTTCTTTTAAAAGTCTCTCTGCATTATAGCGGAACGAGGGAATCACACAATGTGCATTATATCAAGACAGTGCACCTCACTTCCAGCTCATGTGTAGATGAACACATAAATAAATCTAAACAATCTAAATAGAGCTTGTATATTTAGAGGGAGAAGGGAACGTACAATGATAGTAAAAGTGTCGAAGTACCAGCCTTGTACCCTTGTCTCCGATTTAGTGATGCTTCTTTGTCTGGTATGACCCATGTAATTCAACAAGGAAGAAAGTAATATTGAAGAAGAGAGAAACAGCACCAAAGTGTCAGGGAAAGGAGCAACAATGCTTGCTTGAAAAATTTTCACTTCAAAACATGAACACTAAGTAATTTGAAGTAAGTATTTTTGCTCCTTTAATGAATATCTTCTCCACTAGGTGAGAGCCTTGTCAGGGCATGGGGGCTTGAGTGGTCTAACTAGGCAGTGTTGCCCATCTCTTGTCAATGATGTTAGGCCGAGACTAAAACTTACCAAGGCATCCTCCGTCAGATCCCTTGGGCAAGGTGAAAGTGGAGGGCAAATGTCATGATCCACCTAGCCAGTGGGTGACATATTCAAATGGCTAAAAAAAACTGCATCTGCAGAATTTTGTCACAGAGACGTCCACCAATGTGCAGACTCCTCACTGAATAATGACTCCAAGGTACCCAAAGTAATAAGCATCTAGCACAGGGGTTGCCAACCTATGGCCTGTGGACCAGACCCAGCACCATTTCATGTGGCCCACTTCTGCAGCACCCGGAAGTGGAAGCAGACACATTTATGACAGTCGTAAAATGCACCCATGCATCCGCAAATGTGGTTATGTCCGTCATAAATGTGGCTGTGGCAGTTGTAAACATGGAAGCAGGTCATTTACTTGCACTTCCTGTGAGCGTGATCCAGCCCACTCAGCATTCTGGGGTGTGTGGTCAGGCCCACAGTGTAAAAAGTTTGGGAACCCCTAATCTAGCATGTTCTTTTCTTTCTAGCATCATATGATTTGAAGAATGCTTATCAAATTCTTTATTCTCACTAACTTTGACTTTGTTGACCCTAGTAGGTGTGGGATGGAGAATTTGAAAGCCTTGGGAGATTCCTCACCTCCTGCTGAGAACAAGACAAAATGCTGTTCTTTTCTGCATTTCGGGTTTCCTTAATTTGCTCAGAATCTTTCTGCTTCAAAAGCAAAACATTCACACATTGTGAAGACAAAAGGACTGGCTGATTAATAAGAGAGAGGCAAGCAGCCAAATTCAGAAACTTGTTGTCAAATGTCCCTAAATTTAAGTATTGAGTCCTCCTATTTTGCACAAGTAATTTGTCTAGATTGCTTCTTTATTTTTTTTGCTCAAAAAAATGAGAATAATTAAAGAGCAATTAGACATCTTACTTGCCACATTTAAGACAACAATGTGATAACTCTGAGCCTGTACCTGGACAAGAATAAGATGCTAGGGATTTATATCGTTGTAATGCATTTTTCTGAGGGACTGCCATGGCTTAGTGGCTAAGACAGCTAGAAGATTGGCAGGTCAGCTGTTTGAGACCTGAGTGCTGTACGACAGGGTGAGCTCCCTTCTCTGCCACAGCTCCTGCCAAGCTAGCAGTTTGAAAGCAAGAAATTTCAAGTAGATAAATAGGTACTACTTTGGTGGGAAGGTAACACCATTCCATGCACTCTGAGGTCTATTCATGGCTGCCACATGCCTACAGAAACGTCTGCAGATACAGACAGTGCTGGCCGTTTGGCTGTAAACAGAGATGAGCACTCTAGAGCAAGGTACGACCGGCATTCGAGCAAGGGTGACCTTTATCTTTACTGTATTTTCTAGTAAATCACAGTTTACTAACAGAACATTTAAAAAGGTAACATAGGGGTAGAATCACTAACAATGAAAAACAACTACATGTGTCTCAATGGCCCAGTTGTGATTAAGCTCTCTAATGGCTTAGTGATCAGAATGGAATAGAAAATGAGAAACTGTGAGCAAGGATTTAGCTCTCCACTGACCAGTTATAGTTACTGCCACTGTTGATTCACATCTTTTTCTCTCTCGTTCTTATATAAGACTGGAGGAAATAATTTACTCCTGCTTTAAGCTATTAGTTTCCTCAAAATATATCTCAAACCTGACCAACCTGTCTTTACACAATTAGGTTCTAAAATGCTTTTAACATTATTGTTCTTGACACTAATTAAGCCAATTGAGTTTTTACTCTTCTAATCTGTCCACTGGAAATATAGGCCATGAAATCCCTTGTGAGCACAGTGTGTGTGACTCAGTACACAATTGCTCAATAAAAAACGAATGATGACTCATTCAGTATAGACATGCCAAAGATTCAGCACACTCAAAATGATTCACATACATCATGTCCAAACGTATCCTTATATACTTGAAAAATAAGATATCAAAGAAATGTTTTCAGCACACTCTGCACCTACATCTGTTGTGATATATATCTAGACATTTTTGTTCTTTGCTGAAAGCTAAAAGAAAGTAATTATACCTGGTAGGTCTAAACTTAGATTGGTCATTTATACGGCATGAGTCTTCTGTTGGCAGTCACAATATCTGCCAGCTCAGGCTCAAATATTGCTCATATCTGCAATAGATATGTAACGTGGGAAGTTTTTCAAAGGATAAGTAAGACAGCCCATTCATTAATTCAGTCCATACCATGCATCAGTGTAAATGTGCAGTACTGTATTGTATTTGAAGTGAAGAAAATGGTGTGGGTGGGTGTGTCTACTTATGGTGTAGGACATTTTTGTGTGTATTTACACCTGACTCTGTTCCAGCCTGGAATGAATGAATGGATGGATGGATGGATGGATGACATCTCCCAAATTACAGTAACACCATCCTAGACATGATCCTAAAAACATCTACCAAAATAATTTGTCCATGCTCTGATTTAAATTGTAGCTGGTACATGATTAAGACATTTTTCTTATAATATAAATTTCTAAAACACTTCCTATAAAAACAAACATTTCCAAAGATATTTGAATATGTTGTTTTTTTTAACCACAATTTGTTTCAAAACATTTGGGTAGTGTAAAAAAAATGATCAATAATTCACCACCACCACCACCACCACCCAAAAAAAACATGTGCAGCAACAGAAAAAACAATATCTTCATTTTTCTCTCACATTTTCTAAATGTGCAGAAGATACATTGCAACTAGAGCTAAGAGTGTTGTTTCTACCATTTTTCTTCAACAAAATACAGTCTTTCTTTGCACAAAATATCTCTCACAAACAAATCTGCAAAATCTTTTACATAAAAGTCCTGAAATGCAAAAAAAAAGTTCAAAATTTTCATGACTTAAATCAATGATGTTATTTTTCATTTTCATCTGTAAGATGAGATATGATTTATTTTTCTCAACTATATTATTATTAAAAATAAAAGATGTGTGTTCTAGAAACATGGCTATTCCTGAAACATATACACAGTGGGTTAGATCCTTATTAAGTCCAACTGTTGTAGAGCTTGTCCCATTAACTAAAGTCATATTAATTGTCTTATACTTGTTCTAAGTATGACTAATGTGCCATGGTGCTTGCAATCCCCACTTTTTAAATTTTTTCAAGATATTTATATTTAATGCACAATTATTTTAGTGCATTTTTTTTTTGAAGAAATCCACTTGTGCTAAAGAAGTAAAGGTTTACATTTTTTAAAAAGTTCAAACTACCTTGAGTCACTGTATTTGGAGGAAGGTAAGATATGGAATGAACAGACAAACAAAACAATTCACATTGAATTTCATTTACAACCAGGTCAAAGGTCTATTTTCTTTGGGAAGCGCAACAGAACAAGTGTAGTCATAAAGTAATACTATTAACTATATCAGACAATAAAACAAAAACAAAAAAGCTGCTTGTTTTTGTTTGTTTTGATATGTTTGCAACACAGACTAACATGGCTACATTCCAAAAAAAAAATTCAACTATATACACTTCTCTTGTTTCTCCATGAATCAAATGCTTTCCTGATTGAGTTGCATGGAAAAGTAGAGATTGAAGAATTTGTCAAGTCCACTTTCTCTTGCATTTGAATTTGTTAAACCTCAGATTCCTTCCATCCTTTGTGGGAAGACATTTGCAAATAAAGTATTGGTAAATTTTCAATGAAACCAAACTGAAATCCAATCTGCACCAACCAAATTCAAAAGGTACAGACATTCGTATAAGGATGAAGCCCATGTTGTACCATTGTTGTTAAACATAAGGAAATAAAACACAGACATTAAAGAGGTACACATTCAAGACACTTTAGCCCTAATTAATACAACTGCATTTTAAAAGCAACAGGTTATGATCTGAATGACTCAATGAAGGTACACTCTTAAGGCAGAGAAGGAAAAAAATTCTACTGTAAAGCTACTCCAAGAGATTCTCCCAGTCCTTTCATCATGATCCATATAACAAAGTTATTTCTTTGGTAATAGAATGTTATCATAGTGTTAATGATCCCTTGTTATAATGATCAAAACTTCACATTCATCCTCAGTCAATAGTCTACTTTTTTTGTGTCCTACCTGCCTCATTTCTTTGTAGTTGTGGTGCTTAAAATCAAGGTTGTCTGTTGTTGTCATTTCATTTCTTCTGTGGTAATAATTATTTGGGTCTGTTTTTAAAAAATAGCAACATATTTGTCAGGGTTAAATAAGATTTTATATATACATATACATATACATATACACACAGTCAAACCACGCATAAAGCGTGCCTCGCTTAAAGAATAACTTGCTTAAAGAGCAGAATTTTCTCTGAATCTTCGCTTCACTTAACAAATAAAACCAAACGAAAACTCGCTTAACAAATAAATCAGGGTTCACAATCCCCCCACCCTCCAGAAGTCACAACTGGTCACTTCCAATGGTGTTTCGCTTAAAGTGCAAACTTGCTTAAAGAGCAATCCTGTGGAACACATTATGCTATTTAAGCGAGATACAACTCTTTCTCTCTCTCTCTCTCTCTCTCTCTCTCTCTCTGTGTGTGTGTGTGTGTGTGTGTGTGTGTGTGTGTGTGTGTGTGTGTGTGTGTGTGTGTGTTGACATTGCCATGAGTTAGGTATTTTGTTCCTTCAACAGATAAATTTCATGTCAGAAATTAACTCTGGGTTGAAAATATTTTTGCTGGAGAAACTCCACTTAACTGAAAATTGGGTTCTGATCTTTGAATGTAGTTTGAGGAATGCTTTTAAAGCTTGTGTTTAAACTGAAACCCATGAAAGAGGGAGGTTGTATTTATTGGAAGAAGACAATGCATGGGATGATGCAGGGGAGTGATGGGCACCTGTTCTGTCCATGGCTACAGAGATGGGGGGTAGGCCCCAGGAATGTCCCACTTGCAGCCTCCCCCATCATGACCCAGCTTTGGCACCAGAGGAACAAGCTATAGCCAGTGTATCAGGGACTGCAGAGCTGTGAAACCCAGTTCACATTTCTCACCTTTACCAGTCCTCTCTTAAAGGAACACACACCAGCCTGGAACTAATCTGCCCTGCGTGATTCCCAGAATTTGGACTCTTGGGAGAACTCCTCAGAATGTGATTGGAACCCCAAATGTGCAGGCTATGCTCAAGGGACTAGTAAAGTAAACTCAGCCCTCAGGAGACATGGAAGAAAAGGCAGTCAAAGGTGACATTGTACCTTTAATAAGCACTACTTGGAGCAATGGCAGAAAACTGGAGCCCATGGAATTATTGCCAGGGGATTCTGCAAATGGCATCCCAACAGGGGAGGGGGCTGGCAGGCCACACAAATAATTGCTGTTAAAAACACCATTAGAAACTAAACTTATGAAACATCTAACAATATTAAAACCATAATAACATAATTAATATTATACCCAGACTGATTCTGAAGTATGGCTCATACCAGGTAGAGGACAGCCTAAGATTTCCAGCCTCGTACATATGCTTCCTTCTTCATACCATGTCCGGGGGTTGATCCGAATGTATCGGGCCACAAGAGGTACTGGCAGCTCATTGAGGACTGGGATCTCTTTTTCACTGTTGCCTTCAAAAATCTATTTAAACACATAAGTAATTGACACAATTAGTTAAAAAAACACTTGAAACAAGTCAAAAGTTTAAAAAAATGGCATTAGAACCCAACTTGGCCTATTGGGAAAAAGAAACTAGAAAAATATTATTGTTTAGGAGCATAGTTTTGATGGCATCTATGCAGCATTATTTGATTTGAGGCACAATGAAGAAATAGGAGCAAATTTGACAAAAAGCAAATGTTAACTTGGCTTTTTCTAGGGAGCCTATCACTACTGCAGATGTTAGTTGCAACCAAGGCCAACCAATATTACAGTCAACACACACCCTCAGCTGGAGCAGGACCTTTTAATGAAGTATCACATTGCCAAGTATTAAATCAGGAAAGACTTTAAATATTCTCAAAAGACTTTGGCTACAGAGTAATCACAGAAATCATAATTTATTAACAGTAGACTTCTAAGGGATTAGCCCATCATATTGGCTGCAACTGCCCCAATGTATGTTTTCTTCCTGCATTAGTATTAATAAAAGTAAATGCAATCAGCCAGATGCAAATTTTCTGTCTGTATTATGACACTTTTTATTTTTAAGATGTATGTGAGTCTATTATCACAAAAGTATATTTGCAGGAACAATATCCTAAACCTGTACTAGTTACACATACTTTACACGTTCATTTACACAGGGTCAAGACCATATTCATTACCAGACTAATGTGACAAACTTGTACTTCCTCTTAATCTCCTTTGCTGAGCATTGTATTGAGGTCTGAATAAGCACTTCTACTCATGAACAATTGTATATGTGTTGGAGCAACATATGATCCAGATTAGGGTGGTAAATATTTATTTTATTCTTACAGATGAGATCAAAAAGGTTTTTTTAAAAAATGAATCTTACTGTTTAATGAGATAAATCTGTGCAATTTTTTTTACATTTGGGGACCTTTTTTAGTTATGTTCTTTTTAAAACACAGTTTTGGGGCAAAATATTTCACAAAATACAAGGTTTTTTGAAAATACAGTTTTTGTATGAAATACAGTTCTTGTATGCAGTGGAATGCTGGGGGTGACAAAATATTGCAAAATTGCCTTCAGACCTCCTGGAAGATATAAGGGAGATTTTAAAGTAAACCTGTAATAAAAATCAAATTGGGTGCATTTGAGTGTCAAGAAGTGTTGGAGGGTCTGTTAAGATGCATTTTAGTCACTTCTGATCTACAGTGAATATATAACTTTTCACATAAACAAATCCCTTTTCCAAAAATGGGTTGTTACTATGATCTAGTTTTAACATTATCCATATTTTATAGATGCCTCTATTCATAATTTACCAAAACATATCCATAATTTAATGCATTACCATTACCTAAGCCTGGGGCTTTGGAGAGCTACAAATGGTTCAAGACAGAGGCAGCAGTGTTTCAGTGTGGAATCAAGCAAACTGTGAGCAGAACTCAGCTCCAGATTAGTCTAGCATTAGGACCTGCTATTTATTTGGAATGACTGAGAAACGTTTGATACAGGGTACGGCAGCATAACTTCCTCTTTTCAAAACTTAATAAATCCCATTGTATGAATCAGAATTTTTTTATTTGTTTTTTATAATGTAGGCGCATACCTAAAGTTTTGTTTTATACAGTTTTGAAGATCAAATCAGGTAGGTGACATCCCCCATTCTCCATACACTGAGTTAACTGATTTCTGGCGTTTGTCATGACTCTTTCCAACATAGTAGGCTGTATGCTGGGTTGCGATCACTGAACAACCGCTCGAAAAGTAGGCCTCAACGGCAAACGCACACTCCACACTATTCCAATGCATGATGGTGACTGAACTGTGTTGGGACAAAACTTTGTAGTCCCGCCTCTTGAACAAGACCACTAGCGCTCTGCTATGACATCAACCAACTGAATTGCGCACATTTTAAAAAATGAAGTTATGCTGCCGCACCCACTTTTTCTTTCCAGCATCAATTTGCCAACATCAGCAATTGGTTAATAAGTTTCTTTGTTTTGATGCAAAGAAAAGCAGTCACCCCTATATTCCATCCCATAGTGCTTAGCGCACTCTCTGGATGGTTCACAAGTTAATTAGCATTTTGTCCCCAACATGTTCAGTATTCTATTTAGTGACCTCAGAAAGATGGAAGGCTGAGTCAACCTTTAGCCCGGTTCATGATCGAACTTGCAACCTTTTTGGTTGCAGCACAACAGTTTAACCTCTGCACCACCAGGGCTCATTGATCTGGTGTGAGAAAGATTAGCCAGCAAAACAAGGTTGCCATTGGCTGGGGAAAACTCAGTTGTGGTTCAAAAATGTAAAAAGTATTCACAGTATCCAAGGAGGGTTTTTCTGTGTACTCTGGCTTAATAAATGAGTCAAATGAATCACTTTCCCTATATTTGATGCACCAATTTAGAAGAAATAATCAATTTGCCAGTCTCTGGAAGTAGCTTGCCTATTAAGCTATTTTCTGATATTGGCTTTGGAATGGTGTAGCTTGATTAGAATGACCTTATCAAACCCCACCATTCCAAAGAAGCCACAGGCTAGGTTGCTCCTGGACAATGTAGAGGCACCTTGTATCACATCCAAGCCAATTTCTCAACTTCTTCAGAACAATAAACCCTTCTCCTTTCTGCATTTATTTCCCATTTATTTTCCATTAAATGACCATCTGTAAGAATCTGTTCTTTTTAATCCTCAGTATATGACCAAAATAACTTAGTTTTCTGCGTTTTCTGCATTCTATTATTTCATTTTATACTTTTCTAATACTAACCATGTCTCCAGACCCATTTTTGACAGTGATCCATGCATGACTATCATTGCTCACCATAACTTTGTAAGATGTTACCCAATCACTCCTAGAAAGAAGAGAGGGGACAATATCATTTATAAAGAAAAGTGTGCATGCATACAAAAAAATTTGCAATTTGCACAAATGGTATTAAAAACCGGCAAGCAAAATTACATTTAAATAAGTATTTAGCAGGAAATGCAAGAAAGTGTTAAGTACTTAACTAGAGGTGGAGAATCAACTTATAGCAATATCTGAGGAGTGGGTTTAAAAGTTCTACATCTCTAGTGGAGTTCCACAGCCAAGCAGGGATTTGAAACTGAGTGATGGAATGAAGGAATGATGTCTAAATAATTTGTACTGACCCCAATAAGATTTCTTTCTTTTTTAATTCCCAAATGCCTGTATGGTGTAGTACACAGAGTGATAGACTAGAATTCCAGAGTCCTAGATTCGAATCCCTGATCAGATAAGAAAGCTCACTGGGGAAGGACACTGGTAAAACCACTTCATTTACTTGGAAAGCCCTATTAGGATTGCAATAAAATGGCCAATGGATTATGTTGGACTTTTTGCATTAAAAATGATATTACCTGTCCACAACAGATTATCTGTGTATTATACAGGCAGAACAGGCAAAAAGGAGAAATAAAAGCAAGAAGAATATACAAACTTAAAGCAGATTTTAAAAGCACCAGAATAGAACCAGTGACAGTTTTGTCAAAGAAATATACAGTAATAGAATATGGTTTTAAAATAGAAAATGTGGAAAAATTAAAGAAAAACTTTCCACGTGTTCCTAAAAAGATCACAAGATAGGCATCAACAGAGCTTTTTTTGGGGGGCGGGGGATATCAATTATTGGATTTCCCAATGGCCTTTGCATCGATTAAATCACAAATTAAATGAGGGACCTCAGTTAGATCAGAACTTTTTGTCCCTTGCACTATATTCCCCATTTAAATTGCTCCTGAACTTATCGCTAATGATTGAGAGAAAATTCAAGTATAGCACACGTAAACTTTTCTCTTATCTCCACTGACAAACTTCAGGCTCAGGGCTAAGCTATACAACAGGGATTTGCAACCTATGGCCCCCAACGCCATTCCATCTGGCCCACTGTGGCAACTCCAGAAGTAGAAGTGGACATTCCTGTACATGCACAAACATACCCACTGCCATTTTGTCTGGCCCACGGCGCAGTCTGAGAGGGAGTTGGCTGGCCTGTGATGCAGTAAGGTTAAGAACCCCTGCTATACAAGATGCCAAGGTAATATGTGGAAGGTAGCAGTACAACTTAATTCCAAGTCTTTTGCCTGAGCAATAAAACTTGCAAATGCAATCTATATTTGCTTCCTCATGAACAATCATCAAACCAAGCAAACTAATTTCCAAAATGTGGAGGTGAGAAAATCTCCAGCTGGAATAATCAAGTATCTTATCACTTCAAGGTGTACTGAGTCTAGATATAGAAATGATTGTCTCATCTAGTTTAAACCCAGTTAGTGCTGCTTCCGCAAATGGAAGTTCTATCTATCAATCATTTTTAACATCTATTGATGTCACATAATTTCCCTGGGGTAAATTTACAAAGTTGCTACATCACTTGTAAGCAATTTCAGACACTTTACTACTCCTATTTGTGCTACAATAAGGTCAAAGTACTAACCAGGTTTTTTTTTAACAGTAAAGGTAAAGGTTTCTTTTGCTTGAAAGCCAGTCATATCCGACTCTAGGGTTCAGTTCTCATCTCTGTCTCTTAGCCAAAGAGCCAGCGCTGTCTGCTTCTGTAGACATGTGGCAGGCATGCCTCAACATCTGAGCACATGGAATGTTGTTTACCTTCCCACTGAAGTGGTCCCTATTTATCTACTTGCAATTTCTTGCTTTTGAACTGTTAGGTTGGCAGGAGCTGGGACAAAGATGGGAGTTCATTCTGTCCTGCAGTACTTGGGAATCGAACTGCTGACTTCCCACCTTCTGGCCAGCATCTTAGCCACATGAGCCACTGCAGTGCAATGTTAAACAGAGTTTTGGTCTGTGATTACTCATGAGCTAATTCCTACATATCAAAAACAAGATGATTGAACCAAAATGTAATGGAGAATCAATGTCTACTGCCTCTTCTACCTTTGAATATGTTTACAATGTATAAACTTCAAAGATGCCTGCTTTCTTTAACTGCCCTTCCTAAATCTAATTCTAAAAAGGAAAAACTATCAAGCTTTTGGACATTATTGTGAAGCCACTTGGGAGCATTAAGTATCTCAGTGAGGGGAAAATATCAATTTCGGAGCAGCTGCCCCTTAACAGGGACTATGGTGGCTTAAGTGGTTAAGATGATGACTGGAAGGTTGGCAACAGTGATGGGATGTAACAGGTTTACACCAGTTCACCAGAACCGGTAGTAACTTTTCCCAGAGTCCTGGAGAACCGGTAGCAGCTTTTGGGGGTTACCACCTTCGGGGCTTACCTTTTCACTGGTTCCCCCACTGCGTATGCACGCCAAGCACTTGGTGTGCATGCATGCCTACAGTGCTTGGCGTGTATGCACGGCCTCCTTGCTGTCCTCCCAAGCAGGGAGGAGGAAGAGAAGCTGCTAGCCTGAAGCTCCCTATAGCCTGCTCCCCTGGGTAAGTGACTCACCTTTGGATGTGGTGTGTCTGTGTGTACTTTAATGTGTATTTAATACCTTTACCTATACAGTAAAACACCAGATAACGCTAAGACTTGATTCCACAAGTCTTGGTGTTATCCAATTTTTAGTGTTATCCGATGCATGTTAAAATCCTATGGGATGGAACAGATAACGTTAAAGCTCCATAGAGATACATTGTAACCACACAGGCTTTAGTGGTTGTTATCCGATCCATCCCATAGGACCTTAACGTTATTCGATCCAATTCTCCTCCCCAGATTACTTAACATTATGCAATTTTAGCGTTATCTGAGGTAAACATTATCTGAGGTATTACTGTATTGACATACTACCACAGTTCCTAAAAAGGCCTGGCGGCCGGCAGGCCTGGCTTGGGTTTTTTAAGCAAAGTCTTGGAGTTACCGCATCAGTAAGCTACACCTGTGCTGTTCCAATTGCTGTTCCAATTGGAGAACCCTTAAGGAGGTACAGCTGTTTTACATTTACATTAAGGCATATTATCCTAGAGAACAGGTACAATAACCATATCCATCTTGCAACATGGTGCTGCCCAGGTACTTATACTAACAGGTAAGTGACATGTTTGTGTTTGGGGTGGGTGGGTTGATCTATGTTCAGGGTGAGTGGGTGGGTGAGTGTATTTTAATGTAATTTTTATTTAATTTATTTAATTTATTTACGGGTTTCTGTTGTGGGTGAGTGGGTGGGTTGAAGGGCATGTGTGTGTGCATGTGTGCTTTTTATTTTATTATTTTATTATTTTCCTTTGGCCCCGCCCATGATGTCATGACATCATGATGTTAACTCCACCCACACTGTGATGATGTCACGGTGGGGTAGTAACATTTTTGACATCCCACCACTGGTCGGCAGGTCAGAAGTTTAAGACTTGCATACTGCACAACAAAGTGAGTTCCCGTCTCTGTCCCAGCTCCTGCCAACCTAGCAGTTTGAAAGCAAGAAATTGCAAGTAGACACATAGTGAGAAGGTAAATGATGTTTCATGCACTCCAGTGTCTAGTCATGCCGGCCACATGTCCATGGAAATATCTGCAAAGGTAGACAGTGCTAGCTCTTTGGCTATAAACAGAAATGAGCACTGAACCTTAGAGTCAGATACGACTGGCTTTTGAGCAAGGGTGATCTTTACCTTACCCATTGACAAATGGCCTATATCTAAAAATAAAATAATATCACTTCATTAATTTTCCCCTCTGTTTCTGTTTCTCACAGATACATACATTCAGAAATATATTTTCCTAAAATTTAAACTTAGCACAGTTATACAAGGAAGACAAGAAAAGCAAAAAGCTTGTCCTTCTGAAAATAAAAAAAATAAGAGCCAGTTACTGTATGATAGAAATGTGTAGGGTGCATATTTATGGAAAAACTAGAAAAGATCAAAACGATAAATTTTATTTGCATATCATTTTCTTGTGCTTCATTTAGAAAGTTTAATGGAAACAAAGTACAAACTGGGGGGAACTGTAACCAAGAAACATTTTGTCCAGGTTTTCTTTTAAAGAGGACTTAGATTAGGCAGATCTTGAGATGGGATGTCTTTAAAAAGAGATAGAAGACTGTCCTGTGTAAAGTAAGACATGTAAAGTAAGTAGCAAGTGGGAGAGAGGGACACGGCTGTCTGTTGAAATTAATTGTGTTTATTAGTCCAGTGGCAGCATAGAAACCACAGCAGAGAGGAACACATGGTGTGGTAGTCTTTTTTTTCCCCTTTCATACTATAGGTGCCGAACAATCAGCTTCCCATTAATCAGGACCCTGAAATCCATAACTGGGTTTGAAGAATGTGCCTCTCAGGGGTTAATCGGACAAAGGGCAAAAAGAGCCAAGTCCAAATGAGGTGCTAAAATTACCGGCACCTGGGAGGGTCAAAAGAATCCAACGATAGCTGGGGGGTGATTAATGAGGCCCCATTGCCTTAGCACTCCAAATCCCCATGCAAGGAGACAATGAGTATAATAGTTGTCTAAAAACACTATAGTAGTGGCTAGAGGTCAAGTTTGCCAATGGACCCAAGCCACAGTGAAGTTTCCCACAAGGGTTGCCTCATGGCATGCAGGAAAGAGTAGTCCGCTGTTAACAAGGGAAAGACTGACAAGTCTGGCTTGCAATCGGCCCTGCAAGACTCCAAGGTTCCACTCTTTTGTTCCATCTTAAATTGGGCAGATTTTTTTAGACTGAAACATTTGCCTCAACTTTCTTTCAGCTTTTCAATTGAGCAGTTTTAATTTCCACCCAGTGTCTGTGTGGGGGTGAAGGTCCTTTTCTTCTGAGTGTGTGTACCACCCTGTTTTGCCTTGGTCTGTCCATCCTGTGTTTTTTTTTTTAACTGATTTTTTAAAACTAAAAAGCCAACTTTGGAGCTGTGATGTTCACTAAACATTCTGGGGCACTAAGTCCATATCCTGGGTCCTAAACATCAAGGTACAGATGAAGAACAGCAACTGCTGTGGTCAGCTACCAAGATGAAAGGACAGGTGTGCAAAGAACCTCACCCAAGACTTCTCTTTTGGAGGGCATGCTGTGGAAAGGTGCAAAAAGGAACAGGAGCAGTGGAGAGATTTCCTTCTGGCCAGAGCACAAGGGCAACCTGAGAGCAAGCATGGGTGCCTTGAAACTGCTGGGAACCAGAGTGGTCCATCTCTTCTCACTGGGACTGAAAACACTTTGAAAAGACAGGAGCACCAGAAGAAAAATATCATACTGAATTATACCATCATACTGCACAGAATTATACTAATGGTAATGCACAGCTACGTGTTTATCTTTCATACTAAGTAAGAGTCTAACATGACTGTGCTCATACAATAATATCAAACTCTATCCAAAGAGACTGAGATTAAGTTTGGTCAAATTAATTCCTGGCCTGAACGACTCTAAGTTCACCCTATCTAAGTTCACCTGCAAAGAGCATAAAGTTTAGCACACACACGTAGTCTCAATATTCAAGAGTCAACCTGATGGGAAGTAGCACTGGCTGTCACTTGTTTAAAATTATTACACTTTCCTAAAAAACGATGTTTAGGTGTTTTGTGTTAAATCACCTCTGTGTCATCTAAGTCCTACCGAATTTCTTGCTTTTAACAAAAATAACTTTCTAAACTTCTCAGAAAGCGAGAAAAATATGTACTTACAACCAGAGAGAATTTCTTCCCTGTGTGATAACTCCTGTGAATTTTGTTAGCCTGCGGGCATCAAGTTCAATCCATTGGTAGGGATCATTCCGTCCTGCACACCAAGCGCCATCATAAAAGTCATTTTCATTAACACCTGCCTGAAAAGGAAGAAAACCTGTCTTTATAAATCAAAGACAAAAAATAAGAAAAGAAAGGAAAAGCAAACTTCACATTTTTAAAGGGAATAAACAAAGGAAACATAAAATTATAGTTAACTCTGCCTTCTACTGTTTTCTAGGCTTTCTTCTAGTTATTTGTATAACAGTATTGCTCAATTTGAATTTATGGACATAACTTATAAATATAACTTATGAAATATAAATAAAATTCAATACTAAAAAGTTTAGACTATTTTTGATCAGCTGTGGGCTTATTCAGTAGCATTATCTCAGCCATTTACTAGATCTTCCTTTGTATATGTAGTACAGCATAAATTGCACTTACATTAATGCTGCATTGATGCAGTTCTTCCTATTCAGATGTATGGCTCCTTGGCTATAAACAGATGAGCACTGGACCACTGAGTCAAATACAACTAGCTTTAGAGCAAGGGTGACCTTTACCTTACAGGATTCTTAAGTGGGGTCTCATCAGGGCCTCTGTAGCTGTGGCAGGCTGTGAGTCTAATTAGCTCTGCTTTCCTAATGGCTGGAGCCATGAAGCTGCCTCAGATCCTGACAACTATTGAGAAGAATGGTAACTTATGAATAGCAACTATCCATTACTGCTTGAACATACTGCACTGTCATTTCCATGTGTAATTTTTAGAACATTTTTCAAATATAAACTGAATTCTTTCAAGTAGATCCATCATCATGGATGCTACCAACAGCTTGTCACTCAGAATGTCTTCTAAAATGACAGTATTCTGTCATATGATCTAGTTCTGTCCTTTCATCTTCCACAGACATTCCAGACAGGTGTGGAAAACTGTTAACCTTAAAGCACTGCAGCCTTCGCTAACATAAGAGTGTGATGATTTGAGATGATTTAAGACCATTCCAATTAGTACCTCAAAGATCTGGCACTGGCTTTTTTCAGGTGCTATAAAGCTTCAAACCAAGCCAGATGTCTTTGCTCTACAAACACTTGGTAAAATTGCATGAGTTCTGCTATCATCATCACCACTATAATTAGCAATAAAAAAATTAAGATAAGATCTCTGCATACTACAATTCATCCTTCCCAAAGGTTCCCACTGCCTTACTGTGTGTTACAGTAAGTGCGATGTAGCAGTATATGGAGGTTTATGACAGCAATTAATTTGTTAGTGTTTAAGTTGTCTCCAAACTGTTTATTGTTTTTGAAAAAGTAATGCATTTAATTTTAAATTTCAGTGAGTTACACACACACACACACACAAGTTGTAGCCTTATTTACTTCATAAAATTATATTTCTGGCATGGACAACAGTAAGCTTACAGTATTGATACAGGTACAGAGGAGGATGAAGTGTTTTCATTTAATTCAAAGCTCTGACAGTGTAAATGGCTCTCCTTTTAGGAAAAACAAGGAAACCATCTAAAGCACCAGACTACCAGAAATAATAAGTGGGAGGGCTCCACCTTTCTGGGGAATAATTGGTAGAGGGTACACTGGTAAGAAGATGGTTAGGATGGAGGGGAGAGAAACTTCACATATACTTCTATATCCAGCTGTTTACCAGCTGCTCCAAAATCACCTCATCAGTACTGCCTAATGAGCAATGGTCAGGGTCCTAGCCTGTGCACATGTCACTGATACCTATTCAGAAAGAGAGCCAAAGATGTTGTGTTTGGCCATTGCCAATCTCCAAGTGAACAGAAATGCTGTTTGGTTGCACACTTGCTCTTTGGGTGCACACTGCTATGGGTGCACAACCACCCTGAGTCGGTTGTACTGAGTAGGGTGGTATATAAATTGAATAAATGAATGACATTGCTATGGTTTAACTAGTGTTACTTGAGATTGGGGGAGAAGAGCCTCGTGCCATTTGGCATGATCCTCACATCCAAAAACTATTATATTATATTATATTATATTATATTATATTATATTATATTATATTATATTATATTATATTATATTATATTATATTATATTGAAACATTGATTAACAAATGACTCAGTTAACATAAAAATTGTGTAACAAAAGGAAATCCATAGAAAATAGTGGCTTGGTTTATGGAATTTTTTTCCAGAATGGATTAATTGGTTTTCAATGCATTCCTATGGGAAACTGCATTTTGGTTAATGTATTTTGGTTTTCAATGCATTCCTATGGGAAATTACATTCAATCCATTCCTATGGGAAATTTGGTTAAAGTAATTGTTGCTGTAAGAAATGTCCTGGAGAACGCATTAATTAAGTTAACAGAGGTTCCACCCCAGGTCAGGTCAGGTCAGGTCAGGTTTTATTATGTCAAGGGAGAACAGTGTGGATCTGAGGGAGAAATCCCTTGAGGATAGCAGTAAACAAGTTGGGAGGCCACACAGAAAGACCTCAGGAACTGCATGTAGTCCACAGGACATAGTTTGGGGACCCCTGAATTACAGTATCTCCAGCATGACCTATTCTGTACAGGAAATTCTGAAAAAAACTTTTTAAAAAACGAGAATACTCAGACTTGGAAGCTTAATGAAAGTCTATGGGTTGCATTTGTGTTTTTTCTTCCCAGGGTTGTGGTGGGAAAGCTATCATATTTCCTTTTACTGTACCATATATTTCTATTAAGCTCTCTCCTTTGCATCCCATAATATACTCAGGTCTCTGTATCTTCTGTCTTCCTTCCCACCCCCATCCCATTGGCAGTGGCATGTGGAATGAAGGAGGATGCCATTTTAATCTTTGACTCAGATTAGCTGTGCTCTGTATCAAAGTATTAAACATAGAGCATAGCTCTAGAAAGAATGATGTGTGAAAATTTTCCAAATTATTAATTCTATTATATCTTAAATGGAAAGTGCATGAAAAGTAAGAGAAATTAGATGAATCTGCCCATCTCTATTAATTGTCAGTCAGGATGGGCCAGATGAATAGTGAATCTAAAGTATGGATTTAGCAGGAGGTAATTTGGCAGCTGCAAAGCAGAAAGAATATGACTCAGGCTTCGCTGGATCTGTTTAGCAAAGATAAAGTTGCCTGGAAAAATATTTGAACAGGTAAAGGCAAACTGATAATAATAATTTCATGTCAGAGATTATTCTGAGTGAAAGGATTTTTGCTGGAGAAACTCCACACAGGGGACACCCAAATGAGGCTCCTTTCATGTTCCCAAGATCTTTTCCCACTGAAGTGGTCCCTATTTATCTACTTGCAATTTTTTACTTTCAATAAACATGGATTAGAGTTGGGTTTTTTTACATGTGTCTTGAGTGTTGGAATCAAAAAAGCCATTAATGTTGGAAATTGCTGAAACAGGTACTTTGGGTTCAGAAGAATACAAGTATGGAACAGTAGTGTAAAATAGCAGAGGGCTCTTGCAGATGGAATGTTGATTTTTTTTTTGGCTTGGTGACATAGGGCTTACTAGGATTTGCATCCAAACATCCTCTTAAAAATCTTTATCCTTTCTTTAAGAAATCTGTGTTCTTTTTAGAAATGGTTAAATAATCATTTTACTGCTAGAACTTTTATTTTATCTTATCTGTACTAATGGAAATATTCCAACCAGGGATTTCAGTGAACATTTGAAGTATTAAATTTTACCTCAATATAAACAGATACTAATTAAACTATACTTTCGTGAGAAACACAATCCCTGGATGAAGTAAGATATGTGCAGTATTGTAGGGATGATATGAAAAAATACTTTTAATCTTTTAAGTCTTTTAATTTTTTGTCAGTGGCTTTTAATGGGTTCTTTATCACTTTTAGACTGTTTTCTGTGAGCTGCCCAGAGTCTTTGGAGATGAGCGGCAATATAAATTAGAATAAATAAATAAAAATAAATAAGATCAATGCAGAATCCCCTTATTTTAAGGGGAAGAAATGCTCTGCCTGAAAATACACAGAGATTACTGAAATGGCATGGGATGGGTGAGATATGGTATCTTCTAGATAAGTTGGGCTGCAGTTTCCATTTTGGGATGCTGGTTGGATACGATGGAAGTCAACAGCCAAAAGCAAATTGGATATTTTTGCTTGTTGAAAACAAACTAGCTCTTATTGAAGAATAATTACAATTTTAATTGAAATTATTATTTCATTATATTATTCCTGCAAGTTAAGAAAGAATATCGGACATCTAAACAGATAAAAAAATACTACAATGGGATTTTTTTTCCACCTGTGTAAACTCCAGGCATGGGACATATAAGAACTAGAGCAGGAAGCAATAGGTTGCAGTTCTTTCTACTCCTAGGTTAAAGTTTCCAATCTAGATTGGGTCTCCCATGCTCTGGAGCCAACTGGACTTGGTGGAGCAGAAAACACAGTAACCAATGGTGAGCAGAGACAGGAACAGATGTGAGTGTTCTTCCCTTCTTTCTCTCGAACACAGAGAGAGGGGGCATGCTCAGACAAAAACAAAGGCATATAGGAAAGCATTCACAGTACACTTCTGTGGAGGTGTTCTGCCTCCAGCTAGGAAACAGCAGGAATTGGATGGGTGGTAGTGTGTAGCCGTGGGGTACATCGAATTGCCCCAGAAGTTCAGCTTCAACTATCCACTTTTACTAGTGGGTAAGAGAAAAAGATTTTCACTTATGCTGTGCAGTGAAGCCAATGTTAAATTCATTCTCATCCTCCTTATTTTAAAGGTGTGACTCTTACATATTAATACAGGAACAATCAAAGCAAAGGAACTCTGCTGAACCAGGCCTAAAATGCTTTCAATAAAATAGCAATTACAGTAAAACCTCGCATAAAGAATGCCTCATTTAGAGACTAATTCGCTTAAAGAGCAGAATTTTCTCTGAATGGTCACTTCGCTTAACAACTAAAACCATCCAAAAACTCACTTAACAACTAAATCAGAGTTTACAATCCCTCCACAAGAAGTCACAATTGGTCAGTTTCAATGGTGTTTCGCTTAAAGAGCAAACTTGCTTAAAGATCAATCCTGTGGAATGCATTATGCTCTTTAAGTGAGGTATCACTGTACAATTACATTTATATACCACCCCATAGTGCTTACTGCACTCTCTGGGCAGTTCACAAGGCAATTTATATTTTGTACACAAAATGCTGGGTACACATTTTACTGACAATGGAAGGATTGAAGGCTGCATCAATCTTGCTCCCCATCAGGATCAACCTCACAATATCAGCAGTTTTGGGCTGCATTATGGCAGTTTAACCACTGTGCCATGAGGGCTCCTAAAAGTGGTTTTCCCCCAATGCAGTGATCACAAGTTGTAAGATCACAGAACAATTGTACAATCTAGTCCACTCAGAAAGAAAGGTAAACATACCTGAATATTCAGCCGTGCTCTGTGGGCCCCAAGGCCATATCGCTTTACTGTAGAAGCATGGAGCTGAAAGTCAGTAATTTTTAATGTTTCAAGACCCAGGGGAGGGCAACCTGGAAAACAAGGGTGTACATTTTAAACTGTGAAAGCCACCACACAAAAGATAGGGATAACTATATTTCTTACAAACTCTGTATACAAGTACATTCAGAATATACAGTACCTTTTATCTGCTCATATGTTCACATATGCTAGTCACATATCCACAGACAAAACTGTATGACAGATGCTTTGTTTTGTAAAAAAAAATTATGTCTTTAGTTTTACAACTGTATATCTTCTTTTCATTTTCTTTTACTATCCTACCCAGATTCCTGATTTTAATTAAAAACTCAGATTTTAAAACAATCTCTTTTTCAATGGAATGAGCCAAACCTAATTTATGTAGGTTTAAAGTGAAATTTTTCACTATAGCCAAAACATTTATATTTCTTCCATTTATAGTCCTTCATCCCATGCTTTTTTGGCCAACTTAGGAAGTGAAAAGCAAGACTGCACATTACACCATTGATGGGGGGAGGTCTTTGTTTCTAGTTCATCTGCTTCCAACCATTAAATTATCATTTTGTCAAAATACCAATCAAAGCATTGCTATATTCAAAGAAACCACAACATCTGGCTTCTCTATGGTCAATTGCCAGGAGTTAGTAATGATCTAAAACTTGTGTGTCTTCAGTCTATGCTAGTAAAATCTATTTAAAATCTGTTACTAGGTCATTGTTAGTTCCATATATGTACCAGCTATATCAATGATCCATTAAAAGTAGATTTATCCTAATCACTGAGTTCTCCAAACAAAGGGATTGCATCTTTCAAATTAGATATAAATATGCTGGATGAAATACAAAGGATGCAGTTTGTAAAGCTTTTAAACAAAGCAGGTATGTGATGCAATCTGAGGTTTTTCCCCAGTTTCATTATCCATGATTTATGCATAACTACAATAATTTCCTCCTGGGATTATTATATACACACAATGAAATCTTCCTTGAAATAAATCCAGCCTCACTGGAACCAGCCAGACAATAAATCTCCTTGAATTGGCTCACATGAATACAGTCAAATCTCGCAGAAAGAGTGCCTCGCTTAAGGAGTAACTTGCTTAAAGAGCAGAATTTTTTCTGAATGTTCGCTTCGCTTAACAAATAAAACCAACCAAAAACTTGCTTAACAAATAAATTGGGGTTTGAAATCCCCTTCTCCCAAAGTCACAATCGGTCACTTACAATGGTGTTTCACTTAAAGAGCAAACTCACATAAAGAGCAATCCTGTGGAACACATTATGGCTTGGCATAATCTCAGACAAAGATTTTTTGAGGCAAATGGTCTGACAATCATTACAACTCATATGGGTTAAGTAATAGCCCATGTGTTTAAAATCCCATGTCCTACCTTGTAGAGTGGACCACCAAACTTAATGAGAACACAAACCATGCAAAACTGATTTACACATGCTACAGTTTTCTTAACTGACCAGAGGATGCAGTTTTGATTAGGATTTAGATAAGGGCCCAATTCAACTGAAACCAGGCAAACAGAAGACATCTCCCCTAAGAACGAAAATCATTATGATTACACATGGATGTACTCTTGGGGCAATGATGTGCAGCCATCTAATTGCTCCTATTCAGAAGTGTTGCTCCATAAATTTGATGACAAACAAAAAGACCCAATTGTCCTTTCTAAGTTCATGAATGACAATACTGTGTATTAATATAAAGAGTATCTCTTCATCCAAAAAGGAACTCCTAGTTTCACTTTCCTGCAAACAGAAATGTAATGTTCTGTATACCCAAGAACCTCACAGAGGAACTGATCAACATTGACCAAGGTTCCTGGGATATGTCAAATTCCTCAGAAGCCCCACAGACAATGTGGAAGTGCCATTGTTATGAGACCAGGTATTATTCTTGCTTGTAATTGTGAGGAAGAATCATCGGCCTTAACTCGATCCAAGTGTATATGCTTTTTTCCTGCCCCAGGGCGCTGGGAGGCCTGGTCTTCAAGGCCAGCTGGTTCTGGGCTCCCTTCACCCTCTGAGGAGATCAGGAAAAATGCCTCTGGTGTGATTTTGTTTAAACTGGATCCCAGCTTGCCATGAAGTGACCCACAGACTATGATCATGGAGTCATCTCCTCCTCATCATTATTATATTCATTAAATATACAGGGTGCTGTCAATACAGTAGTACACAAATCCTTATTTATAAGCCTTCATCCCAATGCTTCTCTTCCTTATATGATATCTTTCTTGCACCTTCTCTATACTGTTATTGCAAAAAATGGTGGGCTAAAAAGAATGAGTTGTAATACCTTTGAAACTTGTCATGTGCAACAGAATTGTTTCTTTAGAACAAACAATAAATGCATTTTATTTGCCAAGATGCTTTTCTTTTTTTACTTCAAAATATGGTTTGACTACTTTGTGTTGTTAAATATTTCCACAGACAGTCTTTCTGGAGGTTGGATGAAATTGAACAACATATTGCTGATTGTAAACCACCCTGAGTCACCACGGTGAGTGGGTGGCAATATAAATCTAAACAAAGAAACAAATAAACAAATAAATAAATAATATTTCATACAAACTGGCATATTCTGCCTTATTTATAACTGCCTGCAACTAAGGGCTGAATTTGAGCTACATTTTTCTATGATGAGAATGAATCTACTTATATAAGTGTGACATTTTCTTTGATTTATAGAATAGATTTTCTGTGTTAATCTAGATATCAGTAGTTTGCATTGTCAGTAGCTTTTATGAAACTGTGCAGACACAGACTATGTGATAACTAATTCTCCAGATTTCCTTTATAATTGAAACTTCCAAAAAATGTTCTGGACACATTTATAATATATTAAGAAGTCATGATGTGATTCCAAAGTACAGTAAAACCTCATATAACACTAAAACCTGGTTCCACAAGTCTTCGTGTTATATGATTTTTAGTGTTATCTGATCCTCTATGGGATCCATAGAGATACATTGTAACCACACAGGCTTTCGCGGTTGTTATCTGAAGCATCCCATAGGATCTTAATGTTATCTGATGCAATTCTTCCCCCCAGATTCCTTGATGTTATGCGATTTTCGTGTTATTCGATACTAATGTTATATGAGGTATTACTGTATTTTGTTTCTTAAATAACACTCAAATTCTGATATTAGATAGAGATAGAGACATGAAGTTAACAATGTATTTTTAATTTTCCTGAACCTTGCACAGAGCAGATTTCAAACACACATCCTAATCAGGGCTTCCTCTGAACCCAGCTCTGTCATGGCCATTAAAGTACAGTTGTATCGCGCTTAAAGAGCATAATGTGTTCCACAGGATTGCCCTTTAAGCTAGTTTTCTCTTTAAGTGAAACACCATTGTAAGTGACCAATTTTGACCTCTGGTGGGGGGGAGGGACTGCGAACCCCGATTTATTTGTTAAGCAAGTTTTTGGCTGGTTTTATTTGTTAAGTGAAGTGAACATTCAGAGAAAATTCTGCTCTTTAAGCAAGTTGTTCTTTAAGCAAGGCACTCTTTATGTGAGGTTTGACTGTAAGGGTAACAGACATGGCACACCAAGAATTATCTAGTAACCTGAGCTGGAGTCAATGTGGACCAGTGATTCCCAACGTGAGGTCCATGCTCCACAGGAGAACTTCAATTCCCAGTAGCCTAAATCAATACATTGGCTGATCCGTGCTTTGGAGAATTGACTTAGGCTTCTGGGAATTTAAGTTCAAAATCCAAAATGGGGTAACACTGCTCTAGACCTATTAATAAGCATATGGGTGATGTAGAATATGTCATGCTCAATTCTCAAACTGGCAAGTGCTGTCAGATCAGCAGCATCTTATTCCTTGAAACTTCAGGACCAAAGTCTGAGACCTTGAGAAAGAACCACAAAGTCTGAGTCTTGACTCCTGCCAACCCTATCTGCCTACCATGCACAAATGATGAAAAAGAAATCTATAATAAACCTCTTATTGCAACTCAGCATCACATTAACACCCAGTTAAATGTGGAAACACTCAGGGTTAATTTCTTCTAAGATTGACCTATTTGTTCTCGCTGTCCAGGGAACTCTTAAAACTCTCCTCCAACACCACATCTCAAAGGCATCTATTCTTCTAATGTACATTTAATAGAGTATATGACTGAATACTTCCTAAGGTCAAATGGTAAAGACGAAGCTAAAGAATGACTGAGTGGTTTGGAATAGGAAAAGGAGTAAGACAAGGCTGCATTTTGTCACCCTGCTTATTCAACTTATACACAAAACATATAATGTGAAATGCAGGGATGGAGAAATCAGAATTTGGGATCAAAATTGTGAGGAGAAACATTAACAATTTGAGATATGCAGATGATACCACCCTAATGGCAGAAAGTGAGGAGGACCTAAAGAAGCTCCTGATTAGGTTGAAAGAGGAAAGTGCAAAAGCTGGCTTGAGACTCAATATCAAGAAAACCAAGATAATGGCAACAGGCCCTATCAGTCTCTGGAAAATAGATGGGGAAGAAGTAGAAGCAGTGACAGATGTTACTTTCCTAGGATCAAAGCTCACTGCAGATGGTGATTGCAGCTATGGAGAAACATCAACAATTTGAGATATGCAGATGATACCACCCTAATGGCAGAAAGTGAGGAGGACCTAAGGAAGCTCCTGATTAGGTTGAAAGAGGAAAGTGCAAAAGCTGGCTTGAGACTCAATGTCAAGAAAACCAAGATAATGGCAACAGGCCCTATCAGTCCCTGGAAAATTGATGGGGAAGAAGTAGAAGCAGTGACAGATTTTACTTTCCTAGGATCAAAGCTCACTGCAGATAGTGATTGCAGCCATGAAATAAAAAGGCGACTGATTCTTGGGAGGCAAGCGATGAGAAACCTGGGGAGCATAGTGAAAAGTAGAGACATCAAATTACAAACAAAGATTCGTCCAGTCAAAGCAATGGTATTCCCTGTGGCAAGGTATGGTTGTGAGAGCTGGACCATTAGGAAAGCTGAGCGCAGAAGAATAGACGCCTTTGAGATGTGGTGTTGGAGGAGAGTTTTGAGAGTCCCCTGGACAGCGAGGAGAACAAATAGGTCAATCTTAGAAGAAATCAACCCTGACTGCTCCTTAGAAGGTCAAATAGTAAAGATGAAGCTAAAGTACTTTGGACATCAAATGAGAAGAGAAGATTCACTTGAGAAAGCCTTGATGCTTGGAAAGGTCGAGGGCAAAAGAAGAAGGGGGCGGCCCAAAATGAGATGGGTAGATGGTATTGTAGAGACAATGGGCACACAGCTGAGCGAGATACATGATGGGCGGGATAAAATGCAAGTTTAAACATTGGAATCAGAATCTGGAGTTGAAAGGGACTTTCCTCCTGTCTGCTTAAAAAGCTAAAGGGTACTTTTTCCTTCCTAACACAGTTGCATCCTACTCAGTCCACAGTAACAGAACTGAGCATGTAACATTTGCTGATAATTTTGTGGAATATAGTTATCATTACAGAAGGAAGAAATCCCACCATTCTTCCCATCTGCATCCTTATTTTGCATTGAAGTCAAGAGTGAGATGATTATCAACATCATCTGTCTTCTACTCCAAACATATCCAAACAGTTTGGATATTTAGAAAAACTTGACAATGTGTACATCAGCCTTCAAGTTAGTGAAATGCTATTTTGCTTGTCTGGGGTCTTTCTGTCTTTGTAGATGCCAAACGTATGGAAGGAGGAGGAGGAGGAATTATCCTAAGCTTCTGTTGTTTTGGCAGAGCTGAAGAGAAGAATTTCTCATCAATCTGTTCTCATGAGCTTTCCTGTCCAAATTTTTAGATTCAAGAGGTTCAGTTAAGCTTTAGATAACATATGAGATGATAAAGAAGCAACTGGTATTTTTGAAAATGGCTATTGCTCCCCTTTCCCATCAAATTTTGTCATGCTAATAAATTGGGAACTCAATACATGAAAACAACCCATGAATTGTGTGTGAACATCTATTATGGTACAAACAGACATTTGTTTATCCAGCAAGAATTTCCTTCCATCACTCCCCACAACAATTTCTCGTCTTCTTTGCTAGATCTTCCAACACTCTAGAGCAGATTTTGTGTGTATGTGCAGTAGACAGAGACAGTTAGATTTAGACCATTAACCTTCCCATAAAAGATAAAAAATTCAGCCAACAAGTATGCAAAATTTGTTTTACTTTTGTTCCTTTTTTGTATATCACGGAAATCTTCTTATCAACACATTTCTGACAGAAGAAGTTAGGGAAGGATGCCCACTCAGCTCTAATCAAAATGCTACAAAATTTAAAGTACAACTTTAAAAGGAAGTTGTGTCTGTGATGTTTACAAGCAATGGGTAGCAGTAGCACTCAGGTAACAACTCCCTTCACTTCTAGTGAAGACGGGTGTTATAGCTGATGCTTAGGAAAAGACAATGAACTTAATTTGGTTGAACACAGCATCACTGGTCAGAATGTTGTTCTGTCACACACTCGAGTCCAATCCATTGTGACCCCATGGACCACCACACAGTCAGGATTGATTTCATTTAGGATTGACTGATTTGATCTCCTTGCAGTCCAGGGGAGTCTCAAGAGTCTCCTACAGCACCACAGTTCAAAGGTGTCTATTCTTACGCCCTCAGCCTACTTTATGGTCCTTCTCTCACAGCCATACTTTACTACTGAAAAGACCATTGCTTTAACTATGTGGACTTTTGTTGGCAGGGTAATATCTCTACTTTTTATTATGCTGCTTAGGTTTGTCATAGTTTTCCTTCCAAGGAGTCACCATCTGCAATGATCTTAGATCCCAAGAAGACAAAGTCTGTCACTGCATCTATTTCTTCCTCTTCTATTTGCCAGGGAGTGATGGGGCTGGATGCCATGATCTTGGGGTTTTTTGATGTTGAGTTACAGACCAGCTTTTGCACTCTCCTCTTTCACCCTCAACAAAAGGCTCTTTAGGTCTTCTTCACTTTCTGCCATTAGAGTAGTGTCCTCTACATATCTCAGGATGTTGATATTTCTCCCAGAAATCTTAATTCCAGCTTGTGCTTCTTCCAGCCCTGCATTACACATTATGTACTCTGCATATAAGCTTATTTAAGCAGAGTGAAAACATATAGCCTTGCTGTACTCTTTTTCCAATTCTAAACCAATCAGCTGCTCTGTATCCTGTCCTAACTGTTGCTTTTTGAACCACATACAGATTTCTCAGGAGACAGGTGAGGTGGTCTGGTACTTCCATCTCTTTAAGGACTTGACACAGTTTATTGTGATTTACACAATCAAAGGCTTTGGTGTAGTCAATGAAACAGAAATAGACATTTTTTTTCTGGTACTCTCTTGCTTTCTCCATGAATCAACGAATGTTGGCAACTTGATCTCTAGTTCCCCTGCCTCTTTGGAACCCAGCTTGTACTTCTGGAAGTTCTAGATTCAGGTACTGCTGAAGCTATTGTTTACTTTGTTCTCTGGCTATTCCCACAATGGGTTGTGCCCCAATTGACTTTTCTCAAGAGTCAATGGTCTGTAACTGGAAAATGTTCCCTTACCTTTGTTCTAGCTAATCAGGGTATTTAAAATAATTTAATTATTGGCAAAATATTTACAAGATGTGATCCTTTTGAAAAGAAATAAACAGCAGCTGATTAAAGAATATGCATCTGTGTATCCACACATAAGCACAAACACACACAAAAAGAGTGAGGCAAGAGGAAGAAAGGGAAAGGAAAATTGTTTTTAAAAGGTATCTAATATCCCTATTTATTGGAAGAACAGTGCTTGTTTTTGTCCACATGGTTTACATTTGCTTTCTGCTTCCAAATGCTTCTTTATTGTGCTGTTCTAATAAATCTTGAATGCCATGCGGTCAGGAAAATTTCATCCTCATTTCCCATAGAATACTCCAGCCCAATAGTATATATTTCTGTACTTGAGTTAATAAACTGAGACTTCTACAAGTCAGCTTTTATTATACACCAGTCAACAGCTGTTGCAGCTCTAAGGTCTTGGCACATATGTTTCCAAAGACAGTACAGCCAAAATACAATATTCTGCCTTCATTAGCTAATGGAAAGCCAAAATGGAGACACTTCTTTTACAACACACATGCTCACATGGATAACGTTATGATGCTTTCACTCTTATTTGAACAATCATTTCCAAAAAGTTATGCTCTGAGACTTCTCTATGACCGCTCGATATTTACAAGGGGTCACTTTTGTACTCATTGCTGATTAAAATCTACATGAAATTACTAAGTGATGTTTAGTGCTCAGTTGCCTAAGCCAACTTTGCACTAATGTTACATGGAACATAGGTCCCCTTCTAAATACAGCATTCATTAGAGGAAATTGATCACTGGCTCCAAACAGTTTCCCAATCCTCCAGAACAGATTTTGAGGGTTCACAGGGGAGCCGCTGTAACAAAATAAGCCCCATTTTAAACAGTGCTTTTTTTGTTATCCTTTTAGCCTCTTAAATGTGTTTTAGTACTTTCAAAATGGCAATTCCAAATCTGGGGGAGGAAGAAGAATGTAAACAATATGTGCCTCATGGAATTGAAGAAATTAAACTGATCGTGTGATTGACATGTCTTGCTGTGAGATCATAGGTTGGAATCCCTAAGGGGGAGGTCCAGAGGTATAACCCAGAGGTGCAGACACACAGAGGCATTCTCTGGAATGCTGTGCATTCATTCTGAAAAGTGTGAGCCTTGAGGAAGGAGGGGGGCATGGGCTTCTCCTGGAACCTATAGTTTGCTTATTTCTGCTTTGAAATGCTTGCTGAACTTTTGATGGACTGTATCCTGTATTTTACTGTGCTTTCATTATATTTCTTGAAGAAACTTGGAGTGGTTATTTGGCCTGATGCTACCTTTTTTTTACACATATCTGAGGTCTGGGTTGTCCAGTCAGGGAGCTGCAACTCAGAAGAACATTAGGGTCTACTCAAGGGTAAGGCTCCTGTTGTTACATGGTGGTCAACTTATGGGATAAAGAACCATGCTTATCGAGATAAGAATCAAGATATAGGAATTGCACCACGAATGAAAAGGGGCTGTAGTCCAGAAAGGAAGCACAGGTAAGTTTGGAATATCTAGTGATTCACCGGGAACCCAAGGAAGTCTGGACAGTAGGAGCAGTGGTAAATCCCAGTAAAAGTACTTCTAAGCAGAAGTTGTCCCTGCTAGTCTTGCCGGGAGCTGAATCCAGATCTGGGAAGAGGAAAAGGATGACTTCCAAGGTCAAAGGGAGGCCAGCTGAGAATTCCCCTGTCCTGTCCGTCTGTGTGAAAAAGACCACCTGGCCGTTTTTTTATAAGAACTGTGCTGGAAGGAGAGACTTTGTTGCTAAATTCTAATCTAAAGAGAAGAAATCTAAAATCAACATTCTACATTCTTTTATTTGGGACTTTCTTTCACTAATTGGGACTAATCTGACTGTATTCGGACATTCTGTTTCAGAAGACTGAAAAAAACTGTCATCTAAAGTAATTGGCTTTATTCTGGTAAATTCTTTAAATTGCCTATCTTCCCAGAATGTTTTCATTATAAGTTCATGTTATCTTCTGTTCTGAATTGCTTGCATTTTTTCATTGCTTCTTTCTAAATTCTGATTCCCTGTTATATACAGTTGTACCTTGCTTAAAGAGCATAATGTGTTCCACAGGATTGCTCTTTAAGCGAAGCACTATTGTAAGTGACAAATTGTGACTTCTGGACGGTGGATTGCGAACCCCAATTTATTTGTTAAGCGAGTTTTAGTTGGTTTTATTTGTTAAGTGAAGCAAACATTCAGAGAAAATTCTGCTCTTTAAGCAAGTTACTCTTTAAGCGAGGTGCTCTTAATGCGAGAATTGACTGTATTTCTATGCCTTTTTAAAAATATGCTGATTACTGCGCTATATTCACTTGTCTTTTGAAATGCTGCCTTTCATATTATTTACTGCCTTATCTGCTAAGCAACTCAGGGGTTAAGATATGCCTCTTTCATTTCATTAGCAAGTGAGAGAAGAAATTATTGTTTTACTTATGGAAGGGGGACAGAAAATGTATTGCATTTGCTTGTCTGAAATCCTAAAATAGCTTCCATATTAAGGAAGAAAACAGCTTTGCCTTTACACAGTCACTGTACACTGTTTTCATTATGCTTATACTGTATCAAGTATAAGATCAAGTAATTCTATATTTTGTGTCAGATTCAATCTCTCTGAAAAGGAAGCGTGTAACAAAATAAGCCCCATTTTAAATGGTGCTTTTTTTGTTATCCTTTAGCCACTGGCCATCCTGCTTGGTTCCTGAAGTTAATTTTGACAATTAATGAAAATATGTAGAAAATTATATTTTTCCCCTTAAAAATGTGTATAAAAATAGGATGTGTCTTATACCCTGATGCATCTTATATGCTGGCAAATATGGTATATTGGTACCAGAATAATGTCAGATTAGATTGAAGAGAGCTAGAATCTTCATCTGCCTTTTCTGAGTGTAAATCATAGTGAACTGAGTGGGGCTTATTTCTGAATATATGTGCAAAGGATTGCATTGTATCATATCAAAACAAAAATAGGGTTTTTTTTTTTTAAATCTTGCCTGTACGATAGATATATCACTATAGAGTAATGTGATACAGCTCCTTGGAGAAAACCAACCAGAAAATCTTTAGAGACCAACAAACATGTAGCACTTGCTCAGCATGGTATAAATCTCTAGAGAGTAATTCAGTGGTGCCTAAACTGTCCAGTCCCCAACACACAGCTGCAGAGGCTGGAGGTGGGCTGCTCCCAATGCTGACAGAGATTGTGCTTTGTCCAGGCTGTCCAAGCAGCCTCTTGTTTGGTCCCATCCCCTCTGCAGCCTTTGCCAAAGCTGATTGCCGCATCGGGTAAATTTTTGGAGCCTCCTGTGTTTCAAAATCTGAGGTGCTAGAAGGGTAAATCTGGTGCGCTGCAGTAATATCATCCTGGGCACCTCAGGGGGTTCTCCTAGTGCCATGGATTTTGAAACACAGAAGGCTTTGAAAAATTCCCTGATGCAACAATCAGCTTTGGCAAAGGCTGCAGAGGGAATGGGACCGAGCAAGAGGCTGCTCGGAGCAGCCCGGACAAAGCGTGATCAGCCACTGCTGACATCAGGTGGGGGCAGGGAATGGTCCACGGTGAGCCCGGGTGTTCACCGCAAGTTGTATTAAAGATATGCAGGGGCCTAATTGGGCCCACGGGCTGTAGTTTGGACACCCCTGGGGTAATTTGATATTGGTCCAGCATACCCTGCTGTTACTTAGGGAAATGTCTTCATTTGTTCCTCAGGGCTCACATTATTTCTTTCCAAAGTTATACAGTACACATAAGAGTTTACCTTCTGAATCGTTTCAAAACCACGACAACTTTGCCTTGAACTAGTACCATTTACTCAGAGCACTCTACAGATTTGATGAACATGTACTTTTTTCCATTGAAATGGCTGAATTTTTTTAAACATAGTTGTTATAATCCACACAAAAATAGCATCAAGAAGAAAACATTCACCACAAACATTCTATGCCTCTAACAACACAACCTGTGCCATCCTGCCATTTAGACAGAATGCTAGCTTGTAACGAAATGTCAGGTATGAAAAATGGGTAGGAACATATTTTGACACATTTTACAATGAAAAAAAATAGAATAGCACCATTTATAAGAAAATTACAGCTGCATCTTTTCTGGGAGATTCTAGAGAAGAAAATACACGTAATAGTTGAGTTGTTGAGATAGTATAATCCAGGATGCTTCCATGGGATCCTACTATTTCATCCTACATAGTCTATGCAATAGTTGTGACATGCCCTCAATATTTCCATAAATACTAATCAATAACCTTATTATAGTATTCCAAATCTATAGTTACATTTTTGTTTAAGGATATTTGTTACATTAATGAGGGATGCAGAATGAAGTCCTTGATTAGGACTCAACCAAAACTTAGCTTTTGGGAAGATAAATAGGAACAACCATATTCAATGATTTTCAGAGCCTCTATGTCCCTTTATAAACATAAAATCCCTTGAAAGAAAAGAACTGTGAGATGGAAAGTACCTCCTATGAAGGATTCAGAATACACATTAAGTAGGTCATCCTTGCTTGAAAGCCAGTTGTATCTGACTCTACAGTTCAGTACTCATCTCTGTTTATAGCCAAAGAACCAGTGTTGTCTGCATCTGCAAATACTTCCATGGACATGTGGCAGGCATGCCTCAACACAGGAGTGCATGGAACGCACACACATGGAACCTATATAACTATGGTCCTTTTAAAAATGGTTATGGATCCAAAGAAAGAGCTGACCAAAGCATCTCCAAACCAAAAGAATCCCAAAGACATCTCAAAGCACTGTAGCTTACTTTCACGGCTGTCTTCATAAGCACTTTGTCGTTCAGAGTCACCATCTGGCGTTCTTTCATTGCTCTTCTTGTTCTTCTCACCTTTCTTGTTGCCATTTTTAGCTGACAGAACAAGAAGAAAAGAAAGATGCTACATTATTTTCCACAAATGTAAATGATCCTAATATAAGGCCTTATAATCAGTAGAGATGAGGCTTTCATGTTTTAATAAAAGAAAAAACCATGAAAAAAGCTTAAAATAAAAAATGTTTCTGTTCTTTTGTTGGTTTCTGGAAGAGAGTTTCAAAACCATGAATTATTCATTTTAGCATAAGAACGCGCACGCCCCCCCCACACACACGTTTCATGTACTTTCATGGTTTCCTCTTTTGTTTATTCTTTCTTCTATCCTTCATCTATCAAATTGCCCTGGAATCCCCCCTCCCCCATAGCACTGTGTGAGTTGCTGTCATTAGCCAATCAGAATGCCCAGGAGGGGACAGCTGGGATTTTGAGATTGCTCTTTCCTTGGTTCATTTTGCTGAAATCTCTCCCACTTTTTTGGATTATTTTTCTTGATGCCACCAAGCCTGTCTACCAGCATGCCTCCTTGGCAATACTTTTTCACTCTTTGGGGAATTTCTCTCTCTTGGTCTTTTCCTTGCTTGGATAATTTTTGCTGATTCCCTGCTGTTGACAGGATTCAAAGAAGATAAGAGAAAGAGACATCAAGTGGTAGAAATATGAGAAATCTCCCTCATATTCCAATTGCTTAGGTTTGAGGGAAAGGCGTTGATAATCTTTTTTTCCCCTTTATTTCATGGGTGCCCAAACTATGGCCCAGGGGCCAGATCCAGCCCCAATGCCAATTCATCCAACCCACACCAGCCTCATCGCTCCTAGAAGTGGAAGTAAAATGCACCTGTTGGAAGAGAAAGATGTGGTCTACCATTCACTTCTTCTGGCCACACCCATGGCCACACAAGTTAGCTCCTTTGGATGAACAGTGGAGAAGTAAACTCCCAAACTCTGGCTAGTCAGGTATCTAACTCACTGACCTATCTGATCATCTTATTTTATTATTAAAGGTGTAGTTAGCTGGTGCAGAAGAGATTAAGAAAAGATGGCAAGAGTACACAGAGAAACTCTACAAAAAGGACCTCAACACCCCTGATAATCATAATGATGAGAACATTGAACTTGAGCCAGACATCCTAGAGAGTGAAGTCAGAAAGGCACTAAAAAGCACTGCAAACAACAAAGCCAGTGGAGATGATGGTATCCCAGCTGAATTTTATAAAGTTGGCTTGAGACTCAACATCAAGAAAACTAAGATAATGGCAACAGGCCCTATCAGTCCCTGGAAAACAGATGGGGAAGAAGTAGATTTTACTTTCTTAGGATCAAAGATCACTGCAGATGGTGATTGCAGCCATGAAATAAAAAGGTGACTGATGCTTGGAAGACAAGCTATGAGAAACCTGGGGAACATAGTTAAAAGTAGAGACATCACCTTGCAAACAAAAATTCGCATAGTCAAAGCAGTGATATTTCCAGTGGTAATGTATGGTTGTGAGAGCTGGACCATAAAGAAAGCTGTGTGCAGAAGAATAGATGCCTTTGAGATGTGGTGTTGGAGGAGAGTTTTGAGAGTCCCCTGGACAGCAAGGAGAACAAATAGGCTGATTCTAGAAGAAATCGACCCTGACTGCTCCTTAGAAGGTCAAATAGTAAATATGAAGCTAAAGTACTTTGGACATCAAATGAGAAGTGAAGATTCACTTGAGAAAGCCTTGATGCTGGGAATGGTGGAGGGCAAAAGAAGAAGGGGGCGGCCAAAGATGAGATGGCTAGATGGTATTGTAGATGCAATGGGCACAAAGCTGGGCAGGCTGAGGAGGAGGATGGAAGACAGAGGTGCCTGGCGAGCAATGGTCCATAGGGTCGCAAAGGGTCAGAATCAACTGTGCGACTGAAGAACAACAAAATATTTTGGTTATTTTATTTTTGGGGGGAGGGGGACTGTTTACTTGGTGGTAGCTATTGGCTGCACTGTTGCCATATTTTACAGCAAATTGGTTTTCTGTTGTCTTGCCCCTATTTTGGAGTAGTTTTTATGGGGTTTTATGGGTTTTTGAATTAGTACAAGACAAATGGAGGATACAAAAGGAAATAACTCAAAAAGAAGCAGTCCCTTTTATGTTAAATGAAAAGATTGTTGTACAAAACATGTAAACAAAAAAGGTACCTCCAAAAATAAATCTGAAGGAAAACAAAAACAAAAAAAGTTTTCCTGGTGCACATCCCTAGATGTCAATTTACCAACTATTTATTTATGAAAATAAATCCCATCTTTGCTGTTGCCAACTGAAGGTAAACAAGTCATTTCCACTCCTATACAAACACTCATGAAATCATATAAACACTGGAAGCACTTCAGAAAAAATTACATGTCTTGCAAATAATCCAGGAGTAGAGATCCAATTTTGTGCATTTTACTTGGAAAATGTATAGACTGCAGTAGGGTCTACAACAGATTGCAATTGATTAGGTTGTTATTTGCTTCAAAGTTACTTATTTATTTACTTTTACACCCCACTCTTTTGGTGCAAGCAACACTCAGAGCAGCTTACAATATGTAAAAACATTAAATATATATAATTTTTTACAAATTTAAAAACATCTAGAATAAAACCACAAGAGAAGAAAAATACAGAGATAACAGCCAGATGGCATAAAAATCCTAAAATCACAACTATATTCAAATTAAAACACTTTCAGCAGCAGAAAAAAATTGGGTAATATCAATTAAAAAGAGTCCAGGGAGGGAAAGAAGAAAACCCTTCCCTCAGAGAAAAGAGAAAGAGAACATTTCCCCTACTTCTTGCAACACTGATCTTCCACTAAGGTCTTTCCCTAACAACATCATGAACTTGGATTTGCAGTTGTGATCTTGAAAGGGCAAGTAAATTTCACTTCAGGTTTGGGAGCCTTTCCAATCATATAATATATCAGCCATTGAGGAAAAGATAAACTAGATTTATTGACTTAGAAAACAGAACACTGCCTGCCATCATGCTCAGATATTACAAAACAAACTAAGAACGGAAGCAAGTGAAAACATTTGAAAAGTGATAGTTAGTACACTGCCTTGCACACTATAAGCCATTATTCCCCTGGAATCCTGGCTTGTGCCCATTATATCAATGCAGATTTTAAAGAAGAGGCTAAGAAAACATCTGGGCATATCCTGCACAGATGTTTGCTTAGCCTCTCTAAGTTAAAACAGAACATCTATCTCAGTGATGTAATTGAGTTATTATTTGACAGCTCAGAAATATTAAGCTTGGAAACTCATAACATTCACCTCAAATTGAAGTATTTCTGCTTTTCCCATCCACTACATTTCCTCACTTGCAGTCAAAACAGTGGAGCAGACAACAGAGGGGAGAAGAAGCAGGGAGATACAGTAGAACCCTGCATAACAAAAAAAAACACTGTTCCACGGAGCTCCTCATTATGTGGTTTTTTTGTTATGCGAAGCACTATTGGCGGTACCCCGCATAATGGGGGGGAGTTCATTAACTGGGATTCCCATTGAGCGGGTATACTCCGGCTACTGAAAACCCCGCATAATGAATATTTTTATGTTATGTGGGGTATAGGCCTTGCATAATGAATGCTTCATTATGAGAATTTTGCGCTATGTGAAGTATTTGTTATGCGGAGTACCATTGTACTTCTTTCTGAGAATGTAAAGAAATCTTGAGAAAGCTGCATGTATGAACAAGATAATCTGCTAAAGATTCTCAAGCTTCAAGATAAGGACCAAGACACACAAAACTCTCCCCCTCTTCACTGTGGTTAGTGCACTTTATACAAAATGTCTCTCACTTTCTGAAGTTAAGCCATATACAGTAATACCCCGGATAACGATTGCATCGGATAACGCTAGAATTGGATAATGATTCAGTAGCGTTATCCAAGGCAATGGTCTGGGGGGGGGGATGGTTTGGGTAGAACTTCTACCCAAACTACCCCCCACCCGCAGTTATTTCTGTGACTGCAGTAGGGTCGGGGAAAGGCACGTGCCTTTCCCCTGACCCTACTGCAGTCGCTGTGAATGAAGAATGGGTGAGGGAAGCCCCAGCATGCATGCTGGGGATTTCCTCACCCCTTTTTCATGCACAGCGCTTGTAGCTTGGAATGCAGGTAGGTGGGGGAGGAAGAGGCATGATCTCCTGCCTCCTCCCCCCCCCAACCTTCCTGCACTCCAAGCTAGCAGTGACTGCCCTTGAGGGGGTGGGTATTTTCCCCCAAACCCCCACACTAGCTTTAAAAGCAAGAAAATCAGGAGGAAAGAGACCTCTTTCCTCCTGATTTTCTTGCTTTTAAAGCTAGGGGGTTGGGGGGGGGAATACCCCCAACCCCCCACAAGGGCAGTCATCCATTTTTGCTAATGAAGCACAATTCCTCTAGTGCAGTGGTGGTGAACCAATGGCACGTAGGCCAGACGTGACACACCAGGCCTTTTTGTTGGCACACATGCCTCACCCCAGCTCACAGTTCACTCTGCCCAGAAGCCCAATGGTAGTGTTTTAATCTTGTTTGTATTCTAAAGTTTTAAATATTGGTATGTTTTAATCCATGTTTTTAATCTATGCTGTAAGCCGCCCAGAGTCGGGTTTACCTGATTGGGGCGGGATAGCAAATACGAGTAGTAAAGTAAAGTAAAGCTTCCTCCCTCTCCCAGCACAGAGTTCACCCCACCTCGCTGCCCATCAGTCCAATGGGAGTGTTTTCTCCCTCCTCCAGAAAAGAGTTCACCCCTCCCCTCTGCCCAGAAGCCCAATGGGAGTGCATCTTCCCTCCTCCAGCACAGAGTTTGCCCCATTCCTCTGTTTGGGCACTCGGTCTGTAAAAGGTTCATCATCACTTTTCTAGTGAATGGGAAGACAGAAATGGATGCACTGGGCATTTGTTGAAAGGTGGGATTTAAAGGAAGAGATAAAATCATACCAAGCTCTTGGTACTTATAACGATGATCTTCAGAACTGGTTCAGAATAAGTCAAACTATTTTTCAGGATTATTCAGTAAATCATTTAAAGGACTGAATGTGTTTTCCTCAACTTTGTCCCCAGCTCATATTGCAGATGACAATGGGATTTATCATGCACTGAAGAAGTAGCGTGTCTGTGCACAGGAAGGCATATATAGGAAAAGGAGGACTTCCTCGGCTTCCAGTGTAGTTTTGACTTATACATACTATAATCTATACAACATTGAATAGAATCTGTACAATGGTAGATGTACAGATGCCCTTTATAAGTGGGGAAAATTAACATCACCAAATTTTATCTGTGGGTCTGAAAAACAAACTGTCCAAAACAGTGTCTATAATGGAGAGTTTGCTGATTTCCTGGCTGTGGCAAAGGAAGCAAAATATTATATTTGTAATTTAGAATATATATCTTTAATTTAAAACATTTTATATATTGTGTTTTAGTTCTTGCATTTTTAGTTTTAATTAATTGTAGTGTGTGTTACCTTAAAATTAGGACTCGGTCCTTTTTTCTGGTGGAGAATTAGTAAAAACCCTAGGAACTATTAACGAGGCACAATTTTAATCAAAACAAAATTGGTTTATTGGTATACAGTAAGAGTTCGCCCTATAGTGGCCAGCCATATTACGAAGTCTAATACCTCACTGTTCTGATAAAAAAAAATGCCCTCGTGAACTCAACCCCTGCTACTCTAGGAGTGAGCTGACTACCTTATTCCCAAAACTTTTTTTATACCCATATACTGGTCGACAATTAATCCTAGGCTAGCATTAAACACAAACTACAAATGTTTACTAAGAGGGGGCAATCAAATGGGTCTTTACACTTCTTAATCAATCAATACAAAAGCAGTTTCCGAAGTTATACATTGGTATTTTTACAAATACAATGGGGCAGTGGCATCTGGATAAAACAATTTCCTCCAGGTGAAGTAGTTCTGCTACTTTGTTTCTTCCTGAGTCAATATTGTGGTCAGGAAATATTTGAAAGTTGTTACTTTGTATCTGTGCTGGATTTGTGAATGAATGAAAGGCTGAGCTATGATTGACAAGCCTGGCTCGCCTTAGCCAATCAGAGCCGGGTTCTGCAGTCTCCTCCAATGGCAGGGCTCATTTGCAGGAGGCGGGAGACTTGGGTGTCAATCAGAGGTGAGGTTTCCATGTGGGGTTTCGTTAAACTGTTTTAGATGTGTCAGATAACACATCTCTGCAGGCTAGAAACTGCAGGCTAGAAACTGCTCCTGCTCAGGAGATTTGGAGATAAGATAAGTGATTAACATTCATTGTTCTAGCTATTTTTCTGTCAGGTGTCTTAAGGGGGAAAAACCAGTTCTTAATCAATGGTTTTATCTGCCTTAATTGTTTGCATTCCTTGCGTACGTGCCTCATGCGGAGTCTCTTTAATCAAGCCTCTTTTGCAAGGGCTTTTAGGCATGCTTGATATCAAGCCTTATATTAATTTAGTTTTATTTCCCCTGTTATTAAGCTCTGGTTTTTCCCTCTTGTGTTTGCGATGCTTTCCCTTATATCCTGTACATTTGGTTGTGTGTAAAGTGAAGCTCTGGTTGTAAACTTTATTTTAATTAAAGGAAATTAAGTAAAACAATGTGTTTACTTTCAAATTTCAGGTAACAGTGTGAATGAGCCCTATGATAGATAGGTAGATAGATAGATAGACAGCTAAAGAGCCAGTGCTGCCTGTGTTTGCAGATGTATACATGACCATATGGCAAGCATGACTAGATTGCCCACAACGTAGGCTCTGCCCATGACATAGGCTCCGCCCATGTTGTAGGCACCACCCATGACTTAGGCTACACCCATGGTGTGGTAGCAAAACTTTTTTACTGCCCACCACTGGGTTGATTGTACTGTAAGCTTCTGTAAGCCAAAGCCTTACTTCTCTAGATATATGCCTTGACTCTGATGCAGCCAGACAATTTTATACAGCCATTCATGACTAAATAAAGCAGGTATTTCTCTCAGTGTGTCACAAAGCTTAATATTAAGGCAGTAGCTGCTTAATTCTCAGAGAATATAATTAGTAAGAATAGGTCATGAAACAAGAACAAGCTGTGAGCTGGATACTCTTTTCCACCACTGGGAAGTAGAATACCATGGCAGGCTTCCTATTTTTTTTCTTTCCCAAACATTGCCAGGGAATTATTTCAAATTCCATCTGGGTCAGCAAACAAAGACTCAGTGTGTCTCTCAAATATTATTTGTTGTGCACTGATCCTGATGGTTTGGGATATATTTGTCCCATATCTTCCTAGCCAAGCAATGCCGCTGCAGAATTTTGTAGACAAAAAGGACTGACCTAGAGAAACAGCTGGAAGGAAGACCCAGTAAGGTATGACTTCTATTGTTCAGTGATACTCCCGTCAACAATATTGTTCAACACACAACAGAGAGATAGTGAGAGGCAACAAATAAAAAAGAAGCCTTACTTGCAACAAGCCTAACACCACCTGAAGAAAGGTGAGGTGAGAATCAGAACTTAAAAAACAGAATTTGTAAAAGCTGCTGCTGTCTAAGAAAGCCTATTCCAAACAAAACTCATAAGTACAAAGTTTTTTACTTAATTTCTCAAGCGACAGTTAAAAATGCACAATGTTGTCTCCCTGCTAGGTGAGATTAAGTGATGCTTTGTTCATTTTTCACATTTTGAGACCTTTTGCTCAAAAAGTTTGTATTTTTCAAGATAATTTGGGACACCCCAATTCCCACGAACCTGATGCATACACATTAGAAATAAATGAAACATTCTTCACCCTTAAATGGACAGCCAGCATGTTGTCCCAAAACTGTTCCCAGATACAAGGAACACCTAGGAAGGACCTAGATGAGTGATGGTGAACCTTGGCACTCCAGCTATTCTTGAACTTAAATTCCCAGAAGCCTGATCAGCAGGAGTACTGACTTGGGCTTCTGGTAATTAAAGTCCAAGAACACCTGGAGTTCCAAGGTTTGCCATCACAACCTAGATAGTGGCAAATTGCACTCCTGGTAAGTTAGTGGGAGAGGAGTCTGGCTTATGCAAATATGAATTTCACACAAAAAATATATTTTACACAAAAAAAATAAGGCTTCATTAAAAAGTTTATTATGTACAGAAACATATTTTGGATAAGAACTATTGTGTTTTGCACAAAATACAAGGTTTTTTTACACACAATACAAGCTTTGTGCAAAATACTACATTTTTGGTACAAAGAACAACAGGGTTTGTTAAGGTTGTTAATTTAAACAATGTGGGAAAGGTTTGCTGTTCCACAAGAGTAAAAATAATCTCACATCTATTAAAAATTTGAGGTGTTTGTTGTTACATATTTGTTGAAGAGTAGTTTTTCATCAAGGACATGAGAAATGGCCAATGTTTGTTTCCTCTTTATTTGACAATAGACAGACTGTTCTTTGTTTTTGAACTGCAACTCCCAGAATTCCCAAGTCAAAACTACAGTGGAACCTCAAGTTACAAATGTTTCATGTCATGAAAAATGCAAGTTACGAATGAAAATCCACTGAAAATAATCCGTCAAGTAACTTTTTTCGCAACACGAACAGATTTTTTGGGTTTTCAGATAGCTGCCTCTAGCTCTGGTAAAGTGCCAGACTCACTCCTGACACTCAGCTGTGTGGTTGCTCCCAGTGCTTCATTTTTGTCAGCAGCCACAATTGTGACATTTTGTTGGCTGCTTGGGCAGCCTCTGCCACTTTCCATAGCATTAGGAGGGTATGTAGAGCATTTTTGCTCCATTTTGGGAATTTTTCATTGCATTTTTGTGCTTTTTGACAGCTAAAACACTTTTTCCACTTCCCATTTCTGTTATTCGAATCTAGGCACCACCAGAAGTTACCACCACCACCGAAACATACCAAAAACATGATGAAATATTCAAAAATGGAGCAAAAATGCTCTGCATACCCTCTTGCTGCTGTGGGAAGTGGTGAAGGCTGCCAAAGCAGCTGAAAAAATGGCACAATTGCCACCACCACCTCTGTGCAAACTGGTGTTATGCCATGGCAGCAGCAATGGTACCATTTTTTCATCTGCTTTGACAGCCTCTGCCACTTTCCATGGTGGTGGGAGGGAATGCAGAGCATTTCCACTCCATTTTGACCCAGAAGTGCCAAAAATGAATTGAAAACCAATTAATCCATTCCAGGGGTCAGAAAAAAGTGAAAAAATTCTTTTATCTGTTCAAAACTCCTTATAAAGTGGCGAAAATGCGGCAAAAAATTCCAAAGTGAACGTTATAAATTGTTTTGAACAGATAAAAGACTCCCCCCTTTTTTCTGACCTTTGGAATTGATTAATTGGTTTTCAATGCATTCCTATGGCAAACCACATTTTGACTTTTTCGCAATATGAAAAATCTTGAGGAACTGATTAAATTTGTAACTCAATGTTCCACTGTATAGATGTCATGGAGGAATGAAACCGTGTTTCATCTGAAAGCAGGAAAAAAAGAGGGAAGGAATATTTTTTAAAAAATAATCATACCTCTGTATGCTTTTTCAAGTGAAAGTGAGCACAGCAACAGAGAAAGAAACAACATTCTGGGTTTGTCAACTATTCTAAAAGGAAGGCAATGATTACTTCTGCTTATGCCCTCCAATAGTGAGGAACCAGAATCTTTTTGAAGGAATGAAGCTGGCAAGGCAAAGTTTAAGCCTTCTTTCCCCATGGTGGTGCCTTCCAGTTATTTTAAGTATGAAAACACACTGAAATGCTATCAGAAAACCTAGAAGGAATGGAAGATTGATGAAAGTGGTAGCCCAAAGCATCTGGTTTGGACAGGCTGGGTTAAACAGACAAGGATGCTTGCCTTGTTTATGCAATAATTATTTTGTTCAGCTGGAGCAGACAGGCTGTTGAGCTATTAATAATGTAGCAGGACAGGATACAGTGTGGTTCTCCATCTGGGTGCAATGGGGCAGCATCAAAGATGGACAAGATTGAGAGTGTACTGTATTTTCTTATACAAGATGGAGGAAAAAGTAGTTAAACTTTCTACAACAGCATTTGTATATTCTACAACAGCATTTATATATTATTGTAATATGTATATTAACATGAATGTAAAACCTTTCCCACAGAAGATAAATGAAGTGCTTTTTTTAAAAAAGAGACTATTTTAACTTAAAGAGTTCATTAGGAAATGACTAAAAAATAGAAGGCAATTGTTGGCAGCCATTAAAACATACACAAAACTGAGTGAGTAGTTCTAGGTCAAGAAAAGACACTTTCCTGCTTATGTACTGGAAATTAGAAAGTGTACTTTTTATGCTAAAACTCCCAGAATCCTACATTCAGAAGGACCACTGGAAGAAGGATTCTGGGAAATTTAATCCAAAAATATATTTTTCCCCAATCTCACTACAACACTGTGTGCTTTCCCTCTGGCACATTCCTTACAGAAAACCCAGTGTGTGCCCCTGAGGATTGATGGCTTTGGTATTTCAGCATTTCAAAAATTGGGAACATTGTCTCAAGAAATATTGAGGGAAAGAAATATTTGGGAAAATGCATTTCAAAATAAGGAATGTTCTCTCAAAGTACATCTGGCAACGATGGCTAGTTATTTTTATCCTTGGCTTACTTGGATGGAAAACACAGATATCCCAAACAGCTTCCTATGCAACATTTCTCTGCCAAGAAAATCTTTATATTAGAGATGGAGGAAATACACTTTGTTTAATACTACACAAAAGGAAAGAAGCAGGGGAGTTATATAATAATATCTGGCATATGCTGTATGCTTTTAGACATAGCCTTCCCCAAATGCAAGTTTCCAGATTTTTTACTACAGAAACAAGAATGCCCAACAGTATATCTGAGAAGTATGGAGGCCATAGTCTATATCCAGAGAGCCAAGATTGGGACAGAGTACTTCAGAAGAATAAAAAAAGCTTCACAGGAATATATGAAACTTCTTCTGAGGAAGGGGAGGCTGTGGCACATGGGTCCATTCTCACAATAGCCAAAAACTAAAACTAGGTATCGGCTCACATGCAGGGACTACAGAGATACAGTGATCTCCACCCCTTGACATTGTCTTGGTTCACTGGCTAAACTGACACCAGAGAAGGTAGAGTTAGCCTAATCCAGTGAGCAAACCTTGGCACTCTAGGAGTTCTGGAACTTCAATTTCCAGAAGCCCTGATCAGCGGGAGTGCTGAGTTGGGTTTCTGGTAATCTTATTTATTTATTTATTTATTTTTATTTTTCTGATTTTCATCGCCACGCATCTCTGAAGACTCTGAGCGGCTCACAGAAAATAAAACCAGTCACATTTTAAAAACCAATAAAAACCCCATTAAAGGTGCCACCAAAAATTACTCTGACCCCTACAGGTTAAAAGAGATTAAGGTTTTTAGCCCTTTCCTGAAGGACAGCAACTCCATCTGGAGATGCAGCTCAATTGGTAGGAGATTCCATAGGGCCGGAGCAGACACAGAGAAGGCTCTCCTTCTGGTGCTAGAGAGACGAGCCTCCTTAGCAGATGGCACAATGAGAGAGCCTCTCATTGTGCCATCTGCTTGAAGTCCAATTGAAGTCCAATAATACCTGGAGTGCCAAAGTTTGCCATCACTAGCCTAAACCCTTCACTACATGTGGGGTCTAATGGCATTAAGTCAAAACAGGACTTTAATCTTCTCTGTTCTACAGCTTCCTCATGTATAGACAGTATTCTCTGGCCTGGTGTCACTTCCCCTCAACTTCTGTCCCTGTCTTTTGCCTAAACATGTAACAGTAGCCAACAGTTCCATCGTTCCCTAGCTGTTAGGCATGCAATTTCCTTAGTAATGGTATAGACTCCAACGTCTCAGCAAGGTACTTCTTAGACTAAGTGCTACCTTGCAGAAGATAGACTTTGACTCTGATTTCAGTTTGCTAGGCTCCACAGGAAGGCAGTTCAGAGGGTGAAAAGAGGAGGAAGCCAAGCAGAGGGACACCCTCAAGGCACCTCACACAGTGTTTCTCAAACCTGCTAACATCACTCTTACTGTTTATATATACCATAACCTAACTCACTAAATCAGACTCCTACAGACGTATACCCTTCAGAGGACAGTGAAGCCATAAACATCAATATTGCTAGTTGTGACTCTGAGAGCGAGAAGGAGAGAATACTATTTTTGAAAATGATACTATAAAAAAAATGATACTATATACCCAACCGCTGTCAAGAGGCCCTGACAAATTAACATTGAAGAAATATGGCCCTGGACAGAAGGAATATTCCCCAGTTCCTTCTGGTTTAAAGATAGCATAACATGTGGTGGGGTTCCTCAGCCCTTGTGGAAGCATGCTGGACTTGGGGAAGTGGTTATGGCATGAGTTTCAAAATGCAACATTTTTGGATAGCACCTTCCGGAATCCGTCAATCTATTCTATAGGGGTCTATAGTACAAAATGTAACATTCCCAAATCCTGACAAAAGCAAACTCTTTGCCATGGCAATACATTAGCTGCAATCATTTTCACCCATCTCCTACTGATGGAAGGTGTTGAGATATGCTTCCTTCCTTGTCTGCTATGCCTCTTTGACATCACAAGTGCCTACCTCTATGGTAACACATAGAAGCAATTATCTGCTTCTTCGTGGACTGCTATACCTCGGGTCCAGAGCCCTAGACATCCATCTTTTATATCTCATTGACTGCTACCACATATCCCATTGCCTTTAATTTATTGTCTTTCAGCCTTGGTATTGTATATAGAGATAATAAGGCCTTATTCTACCTACAAGCAAAACCATTTCCTATGTATGTGTTCTATGTGTGCCTGATCATTCTCACACCACAACTGCTGGTGATGTGCTAATGCTGCATTTGAAATGACTATGTATGCAAGCAGTGTGGTAGTCCATTTCAAAGCACAGATACTCATCCTAATAGCTCCAGTGCAGACACATCCAAGCAGAGTCTAAATGGTGCTGGCAGCTGCTAATACTTATAGCAGTTTTTACACATACCAGAAATAGATCTATTGCAAGGCAATGGATTTTCATTCAATTGTCTTATTACTAGGATAAATGTATGGGCAAAACCCATTACATTCCAGCACTCCAATCATATTCCATTTGTAGATGAAGTGTTCATGCTGTTTATATTTGGAACTTTATGAAGTGAAAACTTAATTGATAGGAAGTTCTCTGGGTGTGGTTCATCTTTCTAAAGTCTAACATTCTGAATTAATCTGGCAGAACTCATATCTATTTCAAATGAAGGGAAAAGTAAGAAAAGCAGGACATCTGTTTTTCTTGCTTGGTTTTGCTGTTTGAACCAGCTTCATTTGAAGTGTCCCTTCCCATTAACTTAGCATTAATCAAAAGTATATGGTGTAGATATTTCACCATCACTTTATTATGAACATTAGTTCCAACTCTTGATTCAATGCAGCTTCTGATTGTTCCCAACTACTCAGTCAATGGACAGATCACATGGTCCTAATTCTTATCCTTGGCTCTTGCTTTCTTGCTGTTCAGTACCAGTTGATTGTTTGTTACAAACACCTAATTAATCCAACATGCCTTTAGCAACATTCAGCAAAAGAGAAAGAACAGTACTGTATTTTATTTTAATACTTGCCAGTTGAATTCTCTTCTGCACACTATGTTAGCTCTTTTCTCAAAATGTCATGTTGCTGAGAGATAATTTACCCCACAGCTAGAACTACAGTTGTAAAAAAAAGGTTAATTATTGCATGTGATTTGCTTATCCATCATGCCTTGCACTTTTTTGTCATTTGTTGAAGAGCAGCCTCAGCTTTCTCTGTAACAGCTTGGCAAAATACATTTTGGACTACAACTCCCAAATCCCCCAGCCAGAATGTGTATTTACAACCTCAAGTGATATTCAATCCAAGTCTCCAGTATGCCAATTATCATTTCATCAAGCTTGTCTGAAATAAGGAAACAACATTCTGATGCTATATTTCACTGTGGCAAAAGTACAGCAAGCAGATGCAGCTTTGAGATGGAAGCGTTCCATACAAAAACATGCTATATCTCCATATTTATCCCTAGATATCATAAAATAGTATCAGGAAGAACAGAACTGGTTCCTATAGTTGGAATGTGGACATTTTGGTATCTTTCAAAATTGGCAGCAGCAGCCAACCAATAAAGAACATGGTATAATGGTAGTAATAGGAAACATATGCTGACATCAGAAATGCAAGTAGGTAGAATGCACAATTGATTACCAAGACTGGCCCTAGCGTTAGGCAGAATGAGGCAGTTGTCTCAAGGACCATGGAAGTGCAGCAACTTATTGGTTGTTAAATTTAATATAATTGGCTGAAATCCAGTAGTAGTCCCAAGGAATAAATGAAACTTACAAATGTGTTGACTTCTCAAGTACTGTACCTGGATTTAATGGGTCTATTGTAATTACTATTTCAGCCATTCCATTCTTACTCTTAAGAAGAAGGGCAGGTATCCTCCATTTCTTGCTCCACAAATGTCCAAATGACTTGACCAGCTTTGGGTTGTGTTAGACTTGGGAGTGGTACCATTTGCTGATCAGCCTCAGGAAGCAAAGTGTCTTGGGCCAGTCCTGATTGATAAAGTGTTTAAAGTGAAGGGAACGAAACTTGGCATAAATCTCCTCTCAGTCATGAGCCATGCATGAAGCAACTAGAGCAGGTCTAGACACATCAATTTATTTCAGCTGCCTTAGCACAGACACATGAATGAAAAATAATAAAGGAACACATGCTACAGAACATGTGGTAAAAACAATAACAATAATGGCTAGAACAACAACAGCATTTTCTAAAGCCAGATTTAAACAACTAAATTTCCCACTCAATAGCACCAACCCTTCTCCCCCTAAAAGAAACTTACAATTTGGTTTTAGTTAATTTTAGTTGTTTTTATTTCATTACTCTATATAGTATTTGAAGATTCCAGGGCAGTGATCAATCACTAGTACCATTTAAGACAATATAAAATAATTCAATAAAAACACAAGCAAAACAGGGCAATCCTTTAAGCTCTGTGGGTTTTTTGGGGTGGTGGTGGAAGGTTTTTGTATGAAATCTGACAGTAGCTCATAAGCTACCCTAGAAACAATTTGCAAACCCTCTGTGCAACTGGAGGACAGAACTCAGTCCATCTCAGTCTTCCTTTGCAATATGAACATTTTACATCACAAAACCAAAACAAAAATCAGATGTTAAGGATGAAAAAGGCCAAAAGCCTACATTCAAGTTGGGTAATGTGTATTAAGAAAAGTTTTCTTGAAAGTGTTTAGATGACAAGAGAACAGGAAGTGGGAGTAATTTTGTGTCTTCCCAGAAGAACGTTAAATTTAGATTTTCATACCTAGATGATCACTAACTCTATTAATGTAACAGCTGCTATTAGCTGTTTTAATGCCATTTGCAGCACAGTTAGTACTATCTTTGCTTTTATGCTTAGGGTATGAATTTTGGAGGGGGGTGAGATTTGAAACCTTTCTGGAATGTCAGAATGTCAAAAGAAGAAAGTTACCTGGTGGTGTCTCCAAAGTGGATTTCTCTTTTTTGTTGGCTTTCTTTGATTTTAACTCCTTCTTGCCTAGCCTGAATCTCGGGGATTCTTCTACCTCTGCGTCCTCCTTCCTTGGCTGCTCTGTAAAGGGTGAAAATTCCTCATCTGGCTCCGAAAAAGAATAATAACGATCCCTGTTGATGATTTCCTGCAAGTAATAATCCTGATCTTCCACAGGGATTGCCCAGTTTGTATTCCGATCAAAAACATAGAGTGCAAGACAGATCTGAGCAAAACAGGCTTTCTTGAACAGAGAGTTCATTTTATTTTGTTTTTATTCAAGGAGATGAAAAAGTTCTGTGAATATCCAATCTAAGTTCAGGCGGCAGGAAAACAGAAATCTTGGCTGTTGAAGAATCCCGAGATCAAGAGCGCAGGCTGGGTTAAGAGCTTCTGCTTTGGACGAGTTTGCAAAAGTTGCAAGCATGAAGTGGGAGTGAGGACTGGAAATGGAGGGAGGGAGGTTGTTGCCTGAAGTTCATGTGATCATCAGGGCTCACCAGCCAGACACACACTCAGACATATAGGAAGGAGAGAGAGAGTGCGGCATTTGGCAGGTGTGACTCTCCAGGCAAAGTTTCTGCAGATCAATGCTGCTTTTTCTCTCTCTCTCTCTCTCTCTCTCTCTCTCTCTCTCTCTCAATCTCTCTCCCCCCCTCCCATCCCTGCTCCCTATTAAACCTTTAATCAAATTTGGAGCTTGTAAGATCCATTCCTTTGGAGTACCAATAGGTTCTGCTATGCCTGGACACAATGTTTATTCGGTGAAATGTTAAATTGGCTACAAGCTGTGTACTTCAAATCCCCTTACAAAATACATCATTTCTCTTGCCAGGACTATGTGTTGTGTGTGTTTTGAGGGAAAGTGCAGAGAGGGAAAACTTATTCTCCTGTGGCTTAGGGATGTTTTTTTCTCCCCCTGTACACTACAGAATATTAAGATGATGTTCAGATTCTGTGCAAAAAAATAAAACACAGAGAAACATCCTTGTGAAAATTCCTTCTCCCTCTCCAGCATTTGATAGAAACCAGGTGTAAATCAAACCAGCAACAGCAAAAAACCTTTGTATTTTGCTTTTATATAGCCTGCCTCATAAAAACCACAGCAGGATTAAGAAGTCATGTATCTGGGTGTTGTGCATGTTTAAATAGCATTCCACGCCCCTTATCTAGATTCCAACCATATTATTATTTTCTGTTATTATTAGAACTCTCATTTAAGAGTTCTCCATCACACACACAATACATGCACAGAAAGAGATTGAGAGAAATTAGGAATTTCCTTTGGTGAACATTCTCTAAACATTCTGTACCATTTTTAATTTCTTATTTTTTTAGGGTTCATTGGTGGAGGAAAAATCCTTTCTGCCAATAGAATGATTCCTGGAACAGAACAAACAGCAACAGTAGCAAAAGCTCTGGCTAATGATGAGATCAAGCTCTCCATGAAACTGCTGGGAAATGTCTTTTCTCCCTGGAGAAATTGGTGAAATGGTCTGCCTCCCTGTTTTTCTGTAGGGTGGACCGTTTAACTGTAGTCAATTTCCACTGAATTTTCCACCTCCTCTTCTAATTTCATGATTCCATGGATAACAGTTAACAAAGGATTTTCTTTGGCATTCTAAATATTTCCAGATCAGAAACAGAAACATGACATACATATAAAAGCATAGCAAATTGAGATGGACGGATGGTGGGAGTTAGTCCAATAACATCTGGAGGGCTACAGGTTGTCCGTTGTGCTATTAACAGAAAGGAAAAAATGGATCTGGCAAACATCTCCATCAGTTCTGTATTTTCCAGCCAGTGAGAAAGACAACATCAAAGGAGCCAAAGTAATATCTGTTCCAACTTGGCTAACTGTATTTATTCCTTGATTATCTCTTGATTATCTCTAGTTTCTTAATTAAAATATCTTTATGTTATAAAAACAACCAGCTGAAACCAAACCCTTTAAAGACACAGCTCTATGCCTTCTACTTAATGAACAGAGAAGCAGAGAAGAATTTCTGAGTTAGCTGGAAAGGCAAGGTTTTGGAAAACTGCCCTGTCTCAAAGTATTTGGACATCATTCTGGATCAAACACTGACCTTTAAAAAATTGTTTTTACTCACCTACCCCACAGACACAATTGGAGTTTCAACTAGGGAGACAGCTTTATGAACTATTTACCTTATGAATCCACCCCATTCCACAGTGGTGTCTAACAGTGCATATGGCTGAACCCAAAGCCAGGGGATACAACCTACCCCTGCTCTTGCCCTTAGGCTGAGACACTGGAGAGACACTGTCTGGCAACAAGCCAGCAAATATTATTGTGTGAATGTCAACAATGTCTTCTTTGTCCATAGAAGAACTTCTAGGAAGGGACCATTTAGGTAGGGACTTTATGCTTAGCATGCTATTTGCCCTTAGATACCCCTTGGCCTTTCTTTGGTGCCATAGCTTACCATCCAATGCCAAAAGTGCCTAGATCACAGTAAGGGTTTAACCTATTGGTGAATAGGGAATTAAAATCTGCTTAAGATCAGATTATTATTATTATTAATGTTTCCAAATGGGTTCAACCTTGCCTCAATGTGGGGAGAGGCCACATTTCCTTTCCTTTCTCCTTTTAATTCACCCACCACAGAGACTTTAAGGCAGGGGTTCCCAACCTATGACCAGTGGGCTGGATCTGGCTCCCAGTGCCATTTCATATGGCCACCACCCCTCCAAGGGCATTTAGAAACAAAATGGCTATCTCTTTGAAGCTGTTGGGACAAAATGGCCACCCACATGGTGCAGGCAGAGCAAAATGGCCATCCGGTCCTGAAAGCTGACTGAGAGAGAATGACCCAGTCCCTGGCTTGAAAAGGTTGGGAACCTCTTCTTTAAGGTGTGGATGGAAAAAGAGGGGCATGCCTCAGGAGTGGGGCAGGCTTTTAAATGATCCCTGGCAGTGGCACTGCCAAGAGAGAATGCTGTAAATCAGCTGAGCCACACTGCCTCCTTCACAAATGGAGAGCCATAGTGTGGCTCCTGTTCATACCTCAAAAAGAGGCAATTTAGAGGGAGGACCTCACTTAAATGGTTCCTATTCTCACACACACACGCACACACGCACACGCGCACACACACTAATTGGCACTCAACAAGTGGCACCACTTCTGGTTGGGAAAGAAAAAGCACCCCTGGCCAATGACTTCACATCAGGAGGAAGGATCTAAAATACTAAACGTAATGGGACAGTTGATCCCTTATACTAAAGGGCTTTAAAGGTTAAACCCAACACTGTGAATTGCATCCAGAAGGCAGGTGCAACCAATGCAAATATTTCAATATTAGTACCAAACAACTCTGTGTACAGGGCATCATTTAGCAGTCCTTCTGTCATATATGACACCAATTTAAAATTTAGAGCTTCTTCATATATAGAGCATTCTCCATATATAGAGCATTGCAATAATCAAGATGTAATGTCACTAAGGCACGAATGACAACTTCCAAGTCTTGCCAACTCTAGGAAAGTTCATAGTTAGTTAATGAAGCAAAGCTATACAAAGACACTTCTTGTCACCTCTGACAGTGACAAGTGCCAAATGAAGGAATACCCCCAAACTCTGAACCTAACCTGTAAGGGGGAGTATAACCCTTCTAGAACAGTTGAGTCTCAATTCTTAGATCTCACTTTCTGCTAGTCAGTTGCACCTTCATCTCATCAGGGTTTATCTACCATCTCTTTGGTTGCATTGCTTTCAACCCCCGTTGAACTAGAGAGCTGATCCAGCTGTACAAATGAGTTTGGGAAAACTTAGGAACAATAGCATCATCCTAGCTATTTCCTGTTGTAGAGTTCAGACAGGGCTTTGACAGAACCACTGATTAAACAAGTAGAATGTTCTTTAAGTTCATATCACACCAGTTGCTAATCTAAAACTAAACAGTGGTGATCTATCCATGCAACTTGGCCATATGCAAACCTCTGCTTTCAGATTGCCAGCTACACTAGAGGAAAACAGAACTGAAGAACTTTCACTAGGTAATATTGCTAAATGATTTTGATTTGGGCTGATCTGGACTAATTTGGCATGCCTAGTGGGTGAAATCAATTTGTTACCCAATTCTGGAGGACTGGGTTTGAATTGCACTACTACGGCCAAGAGGAAAGCTCCCAGCTTCAAAGATGACCATTTGGGAGGAACAACGTGCAAGCCCCTGGCTTCCTGCCTTGGATTGTAAAAAGACATAGCTTGCTGTATTTCCCCCATGTAACATCTGAGCAAAACCAACCTGGCTTGAATACCATGTCACGACCATCTGCCTAAAGAAGTGACCTTTGAGTTATGAAAGCTTGCAATGTTTTATTTTTTAAGTGAGCCTATAAAAGGTATCACCTCCATTCAGCATTTGTTTCATTTTCTGGATGGGTCAAATGGCTGGTTTTTGCTAGACGAAAACAGGAGAGAAGTAGCATCAGACACCAAGAGAACTAAACAGAGGTTGCCCCTTGGCAGCCTCTGAATGGATATGTGCCTCAAGTTTGCCAGCTCAGATTCAGGAAGAGCTTTATGGCAATAGCAAACATTCTTGAGAGAATGCAAGAGCAAAACCAAATTAGAAGATGGAGGAAAGAGCTCACTGGACAAAGAATAATATTAAAGGACAATATAGCTGAGGAACTTGATATTTTCTATGTTACTTGCTTGGAGGACCCTGAACAAGTTAGGGGCCAGAGTGCCTAAATATAAGACCAACATGCTCAAGTGGGGGCTGCTGATAGATAACATGCTGTGTGAATGTGGAGAGATACAGAATCTGGCTCATTTGCTGGTCTGCCGATGACTACCAGAAACATGTACTGACATGGATTTAAATATGACCAATGACAAAGTCAAGAAGGTAGCTTTGTTTAGGCAGTCCAAAGTTTGATCTGGACACAGAAGAAGAAGCATCAGCACTAAAGTTCCCCAGAACTATGACTCTCACACCAGACCAGAGATCAACCTACTAAACTCAGGAAGGGAATGGCAACAGGCTGGGGTTATGCCAACAGAATCCCAACACTGTCTCAGCTGCAGCAGCATCTTTTCAAAATTGGCAGACTAGAGGATGAAGCATCTAGTTTGTATGACCATTTGTGTAGACTTCAGCCTGCTGCACCAGGGTAATTTAGTGGACAGATCTGGGTGAGACAGACTCCCTGCTCTTCTCTCAACTACTGGTAGATTCTTGTGACAGAAGCCAGATCAGTAATTTCAGCCAGGATCAAATCCTAGATGATTGATGGTTCCTCTGCAACTGACCTGGAATGTTTAACTTAATTGTTGTTGGCTAGATTCTGACATCAAAGGAGCGAAGGACAGCCAATGACCTGCCTGCCTTTCCTTTTAAGAGCCAGGTTGGAATATCCTACCATGATTTTCCCGCTGCCAATAATTACTTGAATAGTGAATCTCATACTCCCTTCATTTTTCCAGTCTTCCAGGCACATCTTTATGACCTACAAGAGCAATAATAAAACCAAACTCTTTCTCCCTACCTCTTTTTAAGCATAGGGACTGGTCCTTCCAAACACCCTTTGAGGTCACCTCCACCAGCTACAGAGCAGCCTCTCTCAGCAACCCAGCTTTAAGCATGCCCTTTGAGGACAAAGCAGTTCCAGATGTGTAAAATGGCAGTTAATGGATACAGAGGAGCTGACTTTCAGCAGAAGAGGTCTTGTCCCTCCAGACGCGGAGTAGTTCCTCAAGTAGTCCTCTGGGGAAAATTCAGGAAGCAAATGATCAGAAAACATAGTTTCCTCTGGAACTGCTGTTGCTTCTCCTGGATAAGTTGGCTGTAATTATATTTACACTGACATGAATCTCCAGTAGGATTCTAGTCACTGAATAACTTTTTAAAAAAGTTTCTTAAACCTCAATGACCCCCCAAACAACTTGGCTAAATCAATCAATCAATCTTTATTATGGTCTAAGACCAGCATAGTACAACAAAAATAATGAAAGTTAAAATATATCAAGAAACAGAAGTTAAAATGAGAGTACTTAAATATATATTTTTAAAAGGATCATTTCTGCTTAGAGTTAAGTAGTAGTAAAATTAGTATTTAACATTAATAGTGTTACAACTATTACTAAACTTATGATGTAGTGCTAGTGGTTCATTTAGCTGAGGGACCTGCCAGGATTGTTCTTCTGACCTTTCACACCTGCAGAATCTGGCAGTGTTGACAAACAACACCTTCATTCACTAAAGGCGTTGAAAGTGGGCCTTTCATCAGATAACAGCCAGTGTGTGTATGTGCTGTTTGGCTGGCCAGACCAAAGGTAACATGGTAACTCATGAGGCTTTAAAGGTAACCCATGAGGTTTTACATCCAAGCTCTGTTCTTCTCTTGATGCTGAAATGGCAGTTATGAAGCATATAGTGGAACCTTGGATGATGAAGGGTTTGGATAGCAAAAAATCGGCACCGTTGGATAATGAATATTTTTCGGAACAGTTTTTTCCCCATTTCCAATGCATTCTTATGGGAAATCGCATTTCAGATAATGAATTTACCTTTTCAATGCATTCCTATGGGAAATTTGGTTTATGGAAAATTTCGCTGTATGAAATAACTCAGACGCATTAATTTCATTATCTGAGGTTCCACTGTATTTGGATTCAACAGCTCTTTCTTGCCTAATGCTCCAAAAAGTTCTAAATTCTTGGTATTCTAAAACAGCATGCTAGAATTGATAAACTTTAATATCTGTGAGTAGCCACAGAAGAACAGATAATGATACCAGATGGTTAGGAGTGAAAGCTCATCTAGTATCTAAATCTTATTTTTAATAATGGCAGACAGATGTAACTATAGAAAATTTACAAGCAGTCATGAAAGAGGCAGCCCTGCTCTTTAATTTGGTGTTGGAGGAACTTTGTGTTAGACTTAGATGTTCCATTGATCAGACATGCTTTTGGATTAGACATAATTAAGTCTAAGGTAAAGGTCGCCCTTGCTCGAAAGCCGTTAATATCAACTCTAGGGTTCAGTGCTCATTTCTGTTTATAGACAAAGAGCCAGCACTGTCTGCGTCTGAGGGCAATTCCGTGGACATGTGGCAGGCATGACTTGACACAGCTGTTTACCTTCCCACCAAAGTGGTACCTATTTGTCTACTGCTAAGTTGGCAGGAGCTGGGACAGAGATGGAAGCTCACTCCATCATGCAGCACTCAAATCTTGAACTGCTGACCTGCCAAACTTCCAGTCATCATGTTTGGCATCTTTAATACTAAGCCACCATATTCCCTTAATGAAGTGTACAACAGAGAAAACCATGGTTGGTAGACCATTCAATGAGAGTTAACAGCCAACTTTGTTTGCAGAATGTATTTCATTCATAACTCAGTGTGTTTAAACATGCACTTTGCTCTCAGGAAAAGTGAATAAATTGTGCCAGTCAAAATCTGTCAGTTCAGAAAATGAATGCATCCACAGTATGGAGAAGAAAATTAGCCATACATTTTATACTTAATTTCCTTAAAAACTGTCAAGATGTTTCACATTGCAGCTTACTTCTCCATTTGTACAGTTGGCCATGTCAGAATTTTAAATAATGCTCACATATCTTTTTGAGGCAACATGTAAGGCTAGTATATGTTTTGCCCCCCTCAAAAAAGTAGGAGTAAAAATAACGACTTTTTGTTCATGAAGCAGCAGGAAGTTTTCTTTCCTTCAGTGCTTAAGAGCTACAGTAAATTGTGGACCATAAAATAGAGGAAGAAAATAGAATGACATTTTTTAGACAGCCACTTTTTTCTCTTTCACAATAGCAATTTATACCTGTTGTCAACATGAGCAAAAATGACAACCATGAGGATAGGAAATCTTAGAAGTGCTTTTCAAAAAATTGAAACTAATCTGTTTTTAAACACCAAGACCTTGCTTTTTTAAAAAAAAAAAAGTCCAAATGGCATTAAATACTCTTTCTGACTCATTTTACAGGACCTCAGAGCCAACCTCCAGCTGTTTTATAAGTCAAAAGTAAACAAAAAAAAGAATTTTTTTTACTTTTCAAATATAGCTTACTGGCAGGATATAATTGTTGTTGTCTCTGATCTTTCCAATCGCTGATCCTTTACCAACTGGGATAAAATTAACCTTCCCATCTCCATCTCCAGTTGAAGAGATGACAATACCAATGAGGGAAAGGACTTAAGCTTTTATTTGCAGAACTAGGATGCCAATCCAGAATTCACCACAGGACCTGCGTTTTGTTGGGGGGGGGGGAGCAGGCATCAAGTCCAGAGCTTGGAATTAAATAACATAGCTAAGGGCACATCTTGCCTAGGTGAAAACCCCAAACAGTGTTTAAAAATCTTGAATCGGTGTGCACATACATACTGTGAAAGGGTACCAGAGATGAGAGGAAATGGGCTTTTTCTGGTCAGCAAAGATAAAGCAGAAATGTTGCAATGGAACCAACCTGGGAGCAAAAATAACTAAAAGTCCCTCCCTTCTCCTGCTGCTGCTAACCACAACACCAAGCAAGAGATGAGAGGAGGGGAGAACATGACACCACCAACCATATCCTCTCCTCTTGTGTTGCTGCCTACTCTCTTTTCCCATGCTCCTGCCTACTGGGTCTTATCCCAACAGCTGGCCCCTACCACGTTCCTTACCATCACCACTTTCAACACAACAGGCACAAGAAACACAATATTCACCAAGACACCTGAATATAGCAATTCAGGAATCTTCGATTGACCAGACTATCAAGGAATGAATTCCTGCTGGTCCCATCTCGCTTTCCATTCCTTTTGCTGCTGCGCTCTTATTCTACGGGTTTGACCCAAACTTTTCATGATTGAGTCTTCCCATCTTTTGGGTGGCCTGCCAAGGGATCTTTTTACTCCTCTGGGATACTGCTCGGTGACTGTGGTATCCCAGAGGAGTAAAAAGCACAATTTCTGTTTATGATATTCAACAACAGCTTTGTTGATTCTGCCTTGATTTCTTATCTGAGCATTGGGGATGTGGTCACAAAAGGATACCCTTAGCATCGATCTTTCCATAGCTCTTATGGCCCTTGATAGTTTTTCCTCAGCATTCAATTAATGACCATGTTTCACTCCCATCGAGAACTGCAGATAGTACTGTTGATTTAAAAAGTTTGGCACGTTGTTTCTTGATGAGTTTCTCATTTAGCAAGATTTCTTTGATGGAGTTGAATGGTGACAATCCCACTTTCTTTCTTCTGGCTCACTCTGCTCTCTGATTGTAGTTCATCCCCAATCAGACTGCCAAGATAAATGTAGCGGTCAATCTGTTCAATGAGTTCATTCCGGAGTCTTATTTGGAAGTTCCTCTGGTTGCTTGAAAGCATATATTTTGTCTCAATGTCATTCATTTTTTATCAACTTTCCTACTTTCTGCATCAAGCTCACACAACATTTTTTGACGTCAGGAATCACAGCTTAATAAACAACCCAACCTAGGTGGTTTAAAATAACACCCATTTTGGCCAGATAACACATGCTTCAGCAATGTATCATGTATTCTTTGATCTTTGAATGATCTGGAACCTGGCAAAACTTGATTTTTACTAATCAAGATGAATTCTGGCCTTAGTACAATAGGAAATAAGCAAGCCACCTAGAGCGGGTAGTTTTTTTAAAGCCAGGTTTTTCTTATCACTGCTGCTACTGATTTAAGCCTTATAACACAACTGATTGTCAGTGAAGGGACATTTGCTTCATCTGGATGAGCCCAGAATTTCATAGCTCAGTGGAGACTAGAATCAGTCTCACAAGTCTTAGTTATAAACTTGAACCACTGGTTCTCACTTGTACTGATATTTTTTCTGTGGTGTTTTTACCAATGTGTTTTATGGAAGCACATTGGAGTAGCAGTAAAACACCACAATAAAAAAATCTTGATATATTGGAGTAGTGCAAACTATCCCATAAAGATTTCTGTTCTACTGAGTGTTTTATGGGCCCATGTGCGGAAGTAACTTAAGGAAAAGAAGAAACAAGCAAACCAAGGGGATTGAATGGTGTGGTTAAACAATGTACACTCCATGGTCTGGAAAGAATTGTTAGAAATTCTCCTTGGTATTAAACCATAATTTAGAAGTCATGGAATTCAGAGCAGAGAGATCTAGAGGACAATAAAAGAAATGGCAGAAAGGAAATCTATTTATCCCAGATCTCTTTTTGCAACATTGAGTTTGAATACACAATCCCATGCAACAAATGAGGCATGTCATATCTTTCTTTTTTTAGGTTGTGTATTTTGATGCAATCTTTGTATCCACAGGGCATTACACCTCAAGTGACCCTATTTCACCCACCTCTCTTAAGAAAAGAAAGAAATCAAAGAGGAGGGACCTCTTTGTCCTATCTTCTCCTCCTACTTATGAGAGGAAGCTTTCAAAGTTTTTATTATTTTTCTCTAAAAGATATAGTGCATTAGCACTGCCCTAATAAGCTGAAAGAATATTTTGCTCCTTCCTTCTGTATCTGCATGGAGGAAAAGAGAAAAAAATTAATTTCCCAATATCATTAAGTGGCTAAGCTTGATGATATTGGGAAATTAAAACTGGATGGGAAATTTAAAGCAGCAAATTCGACTTTAGTTCAATCTTAGTGCTGGAAATGAACCAAAACAGAGTGATCCCATCCACTCTAACAAAAGTAGCAGCCTCTGACAGAGAACCAGAAAGTTGCAGGTAGGCACTCTGAGTACAAGATGATTTGCACTGACAACTATGTCATCTGATTGTAAAAAAAAAAATAGAAAACCAGCTCACCCCAAGGTGAACAAAGAGCAGGGCAAATGCCTGTGTAGACATTTCCTTTGCTAGCTAAGAGAGTTTCAGAAGAGTAGTACAAAAGTTACTTTACTGAGCTCTTCTTTTGCATAACTAGTTTTTGATTCATCAGAACATTAGCCTATGCAGATTTTCATCGTTGGATCAAGACAATGTGAAAATGTGAGCAACCACCCCCACCCCCCACTAGCTCATTTAGAGCAGGATCACTCATGCTTTTAAAAGTTTTTAACTAGATTTTTAATTGGTATGGATGGGAGGTAGTTTTTCAGTGTTTTTAGGAATTTTAAGGGTTGCTATAGTTTAAATGTTTGGGATTTTATGTACACTACGCAGAGTCACATGTCGATTGAGGCAGTTATACAAATTGAATGAATATATATATATATATATATATATATATATATATATATATATATATATATATATATATATATATATATATATATATATATATATATATATATATATATATATATATATATATATATATATATATATATATATATATATATATATATATATATATATATATATATATATATAAAATAGAAGCCACTCTTCAGAAACTGTAACAACTCTTTTGGGAGAGGGGGTTAACATCAATTAAGTGCTAAAGTTTATACAAAATCTCATTTCACTGATTCAAAAAGTGAGACACAATTCCTGACTGGTAAAAATAGCATTGCGAATTTGCCCCTCTCCTTTCTGCCTTTTTTTTTTTTTTTGCATATAAGATAATTCATTATATTTTATTGTCGTTCTACTTGTATATAATGAAGGAGCCCCAATTGCCATGGAAACTCCCTCTTTCTTTTAAATCTCCCTGAGTGAATAATACCACCATCATTCAACTTCTTATTTTTTAAAAAGAAAGAGATGGCTTGAGTTGCAAAATTTGAACAATTATTTTTAATAGCCTAGAATGCCTAATGTGGAAGAGAGTCCATTATAGATATTTTGAGTCATTCCCTGCAGCAAACAGCTGGGTTGTAGGCAGACTGAATATTTAACAGCACAGTCCTGCAGTATTTTTTAAGTGACATTATTCAACCCTACTACGGATAAAGTGTTTTGAAAAACAACAGTTTAAGAGCAGAGGAAAATTATACTATTGGTACAACACATATGATGTACTGTACTTACAAAGGCTAGGAGTGCAGTTCGCATTTCTTCTGGCATATTTGAAAGGATATAGCATTTCTATTTTGGGATTCCAAAGCACATTCCTCCATGAAATAGTATGCTTTGCAGATTGGATGTTACCCAACGTGCTGACCTGGCTTAATTAATGCCAGTCAAAACTTCCTCCTACAAGACACACTGCCAGAAGAAATCTGTAGTAGCAGAGTTTAGAATTACAGTACAGTATTGGGAAGTTTGTTTCATTTTTATCTCTCTCTTATTTATTTATTTTTAAAACTCAATCCAAAGTTTTAGTGGCAAAATATCTCGAAGTCTGTATGTTACCCATCCTTATTTAAAACCATATTTTGATATGCTTTCATTGTTACGTGCTGTCAAATTGTTTCAGTCTCATGGTGTCCCTAATTAGGTTTTCCAGGTATGTGGGATATTCAAGGAGGATTTTATCACTGACTCTTCCCAACATATATCTATGAACAAGTAGGCATTTGAGCCTTGCTCTCATGAGTCATAATCTAACATTCTATCTATATGCCACACTACCTCTCTTTGAAATGCTACCTCAGTTAAAAATATTCAGAAAGGTGGCATACACACTCAAAATTACTATCAACAAATTCACTACAGAACTACTCCTTCCAGACATCATCATCATCATCATCATCATCATCATCATCATCATCATTATCATTATTATTATTATTATTATTATTATTATTATTATTATTATTATTATTATTATTATTCCCCACCCTTTTCTGAGGACTCAGGGTGGCTTACAGACTAAAAGAATTAAAACACATCGCTTACAATTGGAAATTTAAAATTAAAGATTAAAAGATTTAAAAGTTAAAAGTTAAGTTAAAACTACAACAGGGAGAGAATGGTGGGTTTTTTCCACTGGAGCCAGCCAACCAAACTCACTGCCTGGCCCACACCCCACACTTGCCCTGCCAGCCAGGTCTTCAACCCCTTTCTTGAAGGGCAGTAGCTTTGTCCGGAGACACAGTTCACTTGGCAGGAGGTTCCAAAGGGCAGACACAGAGAAGGCCCTCCTTCTCATGATAGAGAGATGAGCTTCTCTAGCTGATGGTACAACCAGAGAGTCTCTCCGGTCTCCTCTGGTGGGACGGGCAGATGTTGTTGGGGTGATGCAGTCTCTTAAGTATCCTGGCCCACTACCATGTAGGGCTTTAAAGGTGATAACCAGCACCTTGAATTACACCCAGAGGCAAACTGGAACCCAGTGCAGCTCCCGGAGAAGTGGTGAGGCATGAGCATAACACCTGCACCCCATCACAACCCAAGCCACCACATTCTGGACCATCTGAAGCCTCCGAATGGTCATCAAGGGCAGCCCCATGTGGAGCGCATTACAATAATTTAGTCTGGAGGTAGCCAAAGCGTGTGTGAGCATGAGCAAGGAGTCCCGATCCAGGAGCGGATGTAACTGGCGCACAACACGGAGTTGTGCAAAAGCCCTCCTAGCCACCACTGCCAACTGCTCTTCGAGCAGTAGTCATGAGTCCAGGAGGACCCCCAAGTTACACGCAAACTAGGAATATCTATTTTAGTAGAGTTCTGTGCTAGTGTGTTTTTTATTTTATTTTATTTTATTTTATTTATTTTGTTTTGTTTTGTTTTCTGAAGTGCTGGATGGATGGCTCAATAGTTTAGGTATCTGGCTGCAAAGCCGGAGTTTGGAAGCTTGATTCCTTACTGTGCCTCCAGGGAGAAGAGCTAGGCTGTGTGGCCCTTTAGGGAAGCTGAACAGGCCCGGGGCAGAAGGGAATAGCAATCCACTTCCTTACTTAGAAAACCCTGCACAAGGTTATCATAAATCAGAACTGATTTGACAACTTGCAATTATTGTTATTAGAGTTCAAGAAGATACACTTTGAATGCCAGTTCCATAGCCTCTTAAATTAAAGAGGATGCAAAATTGGCTTGTGCTGGAAACACCATAAGAAAACAAAGAGGAAAGGATGTAGTAAAGAAAAAGCTCTTTGTTGTTGGTGATATGGCATTGGATTAATGGAGCAGTATGGCCTGTCACCCATTCCGCCAGGCATGGCATTCCTCATTACGGCTGGGGCGGGGGGAGAGAGATGCTGAGAAGGTTGGGAGGCTGAACTTCATTGTTGTACTGGACAAGGCATTGGGAGAGGGTGGTTTCCCAGGCACTCCATGGCCAAAAGCCATTAATGCTCACCATTCTCTACTTGCTGTGCAGTAACCTCAAGCAGCTGGTCAAAAGATGAGATTGCCCGATTCAAGGCTGTCTTCACACTGGCAGTTTTAGGGTCTTCTGGGTATAGGATTTGGTGACTCATGCCTGCAGGGTAATGCTTTGATAGGTCTTGGCTGACCACAAGAGTGGTGGTGGTGGTGACTTTATACCTCCAGTGCTCTGAAACAGAACCAGGTGTATTGGATCTGCCTCAGGTCACACCAAGAGGGCAGCCCATGCCCAATGTGTGCTGTGGGGAAGTTCTTGCAACATCAACCAAAAAGGGAATGCCACTCGTTCACACAAATGGCACCCCTTCTGCCAGTACCAATACATCCAACTAGCCATGGGTGCTATGGATTTATTCTGCATTGAGGCAGCAACAAAACTGGCTTTTCAATTGTGGGTTTCTATATGTTATCCATGCACACACATCTCATTCACTGCAAAAACATGGATTTAATAAGAACAAATAATTATTTATCTTGTTCAAATTGTCAAATCAGAAAGCGATTATATTTCAGGGTATGTGAAAACATCAGTCCTGGACTACAGCCATGATAGTTGATAGAGTCTGAAAGCCAGCTGTGCCCTTTTCAATACATGGAGCCAGGGGAAAGAGCAACCTTGGCCAACACCCAAGAGATATCTTAATTGTTCTAGCATCACCTAACACCAGCACTGTTTGTAACAAGAAGAGGGGAGAAAAAGATATGTGTGAAAGAGGAAGGCAGAAAGATAAAAAGAAAGAGGGATCACCATCTAGTCACTATGACTCACAATTCCTTAGAGATATTCAGCACAGAGATCTGTCCATTTCACACAACTACTGGATAGAATTAATAGCTGAAACTTATTTTGTCCAACTTTAGAAATAAGTTCTCAGTCTGAATTGTGATGACCTCACAAGCAAAAAAACTGATCAGAAAAGTACCTATTCATACCTTTTGTCCTTTCAGATACTTTGGATTTCAGTTCCCAAATCCCCACCCAATAAAGATCACTGATTAGAGATTCAGGAGTTGAAGCCCCCAGCATCATCTGGTTCAAAAGATGATAGCCACTGTAGCTGTATGGTGGTCCAGCACTTATTAAAACAAAACAAAAAGTGATCTCTGTTGATCCCTAGCACAAGAAAAATTTGGGTGTAGTGCATGTATTTTACACAAGGATGTAAATCCTTGTCTAATTTATCTGCACATATGAGAAAAACCAGTGAGAAACTTGTTCCCCTTAATGCAACTGAGTTTAGTAACTCTATGCCCTCATTTTGTTCTGTAATACACAGGAAATTTTAACCTGTGATAACTATTTTTCATTCTCAGATATATTCCAAGATTCTCTGTGCTAAGATTTATCACTGAAACCTTCTCCAGGACCAGTGAGGTTTCTTAGCTTCCTATAAAAATAAAATCCTCCTCTTGCTTTTCTCATGTATTGTTTTCATTGTTTTGTTTTTCAAAACAAACAGAGCTGTGGACACCAAATATGGAGGAAAAGGCTGGAGTCCCCGTTGTAAATGCTACTTTTCTCATTTTCATATGCCAAAAGTCTTAAACACAAAAAATCTGCTGACTGTGAGATGTTGAGATTTATTTATTATTTTTCTGTTTACAGTTTTGAGGATAATTTGCATTTTACAAGACTATTCTTTCTTCATTCCTATTAATGCACAAAATTTAAGTGTTGGATTATTGGGAACAGCTGTTAGAAAGCAGAAACATTAGATAAGCCATTGCTGCATTTAAGAGCAATCAGTATCTCCTCAAATTCACAAAAGGAAAAGACATCAGAGACAATATTTATATGAATTGCACAAAGCACTAGGCAAGCTTGTTTCATAGCCTTCCCACTGAAAGCAAGAACATTCAAAGAGGATGGGAAAGTCTCAACAGATGTTCTCTCTAGATTAAGACAATCTACCAGCTAGGCCAAGAAAACAAGATTTTGGTTAGATTTCTTTACATCAATTCTGCTATGACCAACTAAAATCTATAAACACAAGGGGTTGTTCTCCATTTGCTTCAGAAAAACAAAGTTGTTCTAACTGTACAAGCGTATCTTTTTGCTACACTCTCATTAAATGACACAAGCTAGCAGACTTTTAAGCCTGCTTAAGTCTCATTAAAGCTGAAGAACCATCCCTCAGCACCAGATTACAATTGTTTTATCATTATATTGTTTCCTATTTCTCCTTTTTAATCAACAAATCCAATTTGTATTTTTGCCCCTCCCCCTTTTCCATAAAATAAGGATGTATGTACATCTTAGAGCAGGGATCCTCAAACGTATTAAGCTGGGAGGCAGTTCACAGTATAAGCAATGGGACGGGGATATGCATATTGACTCATTGGCCTCTGTCTGAAAAGCTGTCTGGAAAACTACTCTTACTAGAGGTAGTGCATTAAACTACACACCCCAGAGCCCAGATATAATTAGATGAGCTCAACATAATAAATATGACTTTTAGGGACATTCATTTATACATTTTCTGCAGTATATGCAAGATATTGGTGCATACCCTGAAGAAATGGGATTTCAAACAGTAAAACCTGCTGATTAATTGGTTTTTCATGATCTGATAAAGGCATCAACTCCTCCTACATTTGTGTTGTGTAATGACCAGAGTTTTGTTATTTGTCTCTCCATTTTTGTGTGTGTGTGTGTGTGCACGCGTGTGAGGGAGACCATCCCACCAAATTGTGCAAGGAAGCCTGTGTTCCTGTGCTATTTAAATCAACAGCACCTCTGGCAATGCATCAGTGCCTGACAGCTGACCCTAAAACACCTTTTGTTCTAGTTATCCTGTGATACAAACAGCATGGGACACAGAAAGAAGACAGCTCTCCAGAAGTACTAGAGGTGTCCTCTCTCTTGTGTTATAGCCTCAAGTGGTGGTTGGCAGCACAAACATTACCACAGAGAGCTCTTAGAACTCAGCTCCTGGAACAAATAGACAGGTGTGGGTGGCCATTTGGTGTGTAACTAAAAGTGATAATGCTCCCTCTCCCTTTGCCTGTATGTCCTTTGTGCTGGTGGTTTAAGACAGGCTGTCGTGGATAACCCAACAAATCTATATGAAGCCCCTTCAGACAGGAGGAAGCCCAGAAGATAGAAGCAAAATCTAGCAGTAAAAATAGAAGCTAATTTTCCCCAACTTCTCCCTCTTCCTGTCTTACACAACTAATAAGTACTGCTCGCAATGAATGTAATAGACAGCAGTAAGAATACTCAAGCTTTGTCCTTGCATAAACTCCAGACAATGTATACCACCACCCCACTTTATCTTCACAACAGCTCTATAAGGTAACTTATGCGGAGAGAGAATGTATTACCTTAGATCAAGGGTGCCTTAACTTTTTAGACCACGGGCCGGTCATGTGGTTCAGTGGGCCGGTCATGTGGCCCAGCAGGCCAGTCACATGGTTCCTCCCACCGGAAGTGGAAGTAAAATGTGCCTTGCAATCTGTTTTGCAACAGGATGAGATACATTTTAAGCTACCATTTTCTCTGATTAAATGAGGGGTGCCCAAACTATGGCCTGTAGGCCAGATCTGGCCCTGACACCAATTTACCCAGCCCACGCCACTCACGTTGCTCCTGGAAGTGGAAGTAAAATGTGGACATGTTTTACTTCCAGTTCCAGGAGTGATGAGGGTGGCACAGGCCAGTTGACTTGGCATCAAGAGCCAGATCTGGCCCATGGGCTATAGTTTGTGAACCCCTGCCTTAGATTATTCAGTGAGTTTCATGAAACTTTATTAGGCAGAGAAGAAAATAGCAAGTTATAAGAACATAAGAAGAGGCCTGCTGGATCAGACCAAAGGCTGAGGTATTGCCTATGAGTGTGATGGTGTTCTCCCACCCACTGTATAAATGATGGGAGGAAGGCACAGGGATACCTTATTTGAATTCATGGTCTATAGCAGTGGTTTCCAAAATGAGGCCCATGTCCCAAAGTCTAAGTCAGTAAATTGGCTGATCAGTGCTTGGCAAATTGACTTAGACTTCATGGAATTGAAGACCAAAAATCAAAGATTGGGAAACATTGGTCTATACCCTAAAGGTAGCAGCGTGAGGAAGTGTCCCAAAAGGTAATAGGTATTGGCCTTAAGTAGTTTGAACATTTACCAAGAAGGAACCATATTCAGGAGGGATTTCTCTTCCAGTGAAGCCTCTTTAAACTGTAAGGTAAGATATCATAAGAAAAATATCCCGTACAAATTTTAAACAATTGACCAAAAGGAGGTTGGATTTGGCTTAATGTTCAATGACCTCCCAGTTTCACAGCAATGGAATTTTTAAATGGAAGGAATTATCTTTATTTTCTTGTTCATAGGATTCCCTGATTTCATAAACTCAGGGAACTGGTATATTTCTCTAGGTGTCCAGTTGTTGTTGCTTTGCATTATTAAACCCAGTTGTATATGATCCAGAAGAACTATGGATTGAAACCAGGGGCATTAACAGGGAAGAATATAAAAAGAATCTCATCATTTTCCTACCAAACATTGGATGCAGAAGCTTCAAACTTTGATGTTCTATTGCTTTTTGAAGGGCAATGAGGTTAACTGACTGCAGAAATCCAAAGGTGCATTGAAATGTACTAGATGAAGTCTAATAAATGCACATAAAGCCACCCACAGGTTACATTCCATGCAATGCAGGATGTACAGAATCAGATTAGCCATGTTCTGTTTGGATCAATATCTGATACAGACCTACAATATCAAGCAAGTGATAAATACACAGTAAGTTTCTCTTTTGTCTCTAGCTCTCTACTTCAGGGTTTCTCAACCTCAGCCCCCCAGGTGTTCTTGAACTTCAGCTCCCAGAAGCCCAGGTCAGTACACCTGCTGATCGAGGCCTTTGGTAATTGAAGTCCAAGAATATCTGGGGGCCAAAGGTTGAGAAACCCTGCTTCATTCAAGTAACAGAGCATGGTTGAGGTTAAAAAAAATAAGGTACAGTAAAACACCGGATAACGATTGGATCGGATAACACTAAAATCGCTTAACATTGGGGAATTTGAGGCAAACCATTATGTTAACCATTATGTTAACTTTATTCGATCCATCAGATAAGCTAAGTATTTCTGAGGCTAATGTTTGCCTCAAATTCCCTGAGGTGTGGCTGTGACTCACCAGTTTCTCTTGGGAGAAAGGGAGGGGCTGCCTGCTCTCAAGCTTGCCACAATTGAATAACAAAAGCTTGCAAAACCAGTCTGACTCATATGAGCCTCCGCAACCCTCATGCATTGTCAACGGAAAACAAGCAGACACTGAAACCTTTCACCTACAAAGCAATTAAGCTTTTCACACCCTGCAAAGCCCTGAGGGAACTTCCTTTATTACAGTAATGGTAGGGGGGCTGATTCTAAAGGAAAAGATTTTCCTAGCTTCTGTTCAGATCTTTTAAAACAGCACTTTATAAAATTTTCAGAAATTTAAAAATGCTGTATGGCTTTGTTCCCCTAAAGTCAGGGTGGTCTGGCATGTTTTTGTAATGTATTTACCCTTTAGACAATTATTTCTTAAAGTTCTTTAAGTTTCCAGCATGTTTCCTTGACTTTCCCTTGAAGCCTCTGTTGCTTATCTGTATGGAGTTATCTGATCCACCTGAATAGGATTTTATCTGGTGCATGCATCGGATAAGGCTAAAAATCGGATAACTTGTGGAACCAAGTCTTAATGTTATCCGAGGTATTACTGTATTGTTCTTTTGAGATGTAGGAGATAATAGTATAACAAAAAACCCTAAGAAGCATAAGGACAAAATTTCACAATCTGCAATATCTAAATACTGTGATTTATCTTTCAGTTGCATAATTCTTTCACCTTATTCCCTGCTCCCCAGAAATTACAAGTCTATCTTATCAGCTCCTGAATCTCATCTCTGCCAAGAATATCACTTCAAAATTATACCAATAATAACCAAAGTACATTCAGCCACTCACTGCCTTTCTCAAGATGTCTTCTTAAGTAGCATAAGACGGGGGGGGGACACATATATACTGCTAGAGACTGATTGACTGTAAAAAGGTTTGACTTGAATCGTTCATGCTGTCTGAGTGATTAAGATTCTCCAGATGGATCTGCAAAATTCAAAGGTCATATAATTGGTTCTCCTTTATGAAATAAATTCTTTCTCCAGGGTGTGGGTGTGTGCACTTATAGTCTCTCTCTCTCTCACACACACACACACACAGAGAGAGAGAGAGAGAGAGAGAGAGAGAGTCTGACTCATATCTTCTTTGGATTTCCAGATGGTTTCCAGTTCAATACTCCGTTAAAGGCAGCTGCTACCTTTTTACCTGTAACATGTGCCATTGTTATATTTCCTGCCATTTTTTTTGCAGTTCATAAAAGAATAAGCCATTTATGAGAAACATGTTCAACACATTTAAATCAATATTTTTAGGTTATGTTTTTAATCTTCTTTTCTCTACGCTTTCAATCCACCGACTGAAGAAAGGCATTTTCATCTCTGCAGCTAATGAAACACAGAGGAACAAATTAGTTAGAAATATTTTCAATGTACTTATGAGCTTTTAAAATGAAATAATAAATGGTGAGATGAAAGAGCCTTTCTGTTTGAAAACCAGGGGTTGGCTCCAAGTCATCATAAGCAGAAGGAAATTGGCTGTCAGCACTACTCTGTAAAGGCTTGTGAAAATGCCGGTGGGACTGCCTGCGTAGTTCACTGGCCAACTATGTGTTTAGTTCCAAGATTGGCCCAAGATGTTTTTATTCCTGAGGCAAGGAAAACAATGGTACACCTCACTCTTTCCATGTACAGAGGTGAAATAAACTAGCAGCCAAACTTCTTCTTATCCAACTAAGTGTTGTTAGAGTGCTTTAAGAATGCTTTAAAAGTATATGATTAATAAGATTAGGTTCTTTAACAAATATAGACTGAATTTTTGTGAAGATAGTCCCCTCATACTAAAGATTTGTTTATTTATTTATTCAGATTTATATATTGTCGCCCAAATCAAATGAGCAACTCTGGGCAGCATAACAATAGTGAAAACATTACAATCATAAAACATTAAAAACCCTTAAAAACCCTTAGTAGACATTAAAGATTACCCTCCCTCTCCCCATCAATAACTAAAAATTATGGTTAAAAGAACAACTAAAATAACAGAGAGGCCAACACTGTATAAGCCAGCAGGGTGGAGTCAACACATCACCAGTGCTCCACATCTGCTTTGCCAGCCAGATATTTCGTTCTTTCCTGAAGGACAACAACTCCACCTGGAGGCACAACTCAGTTGGTAAGAGGTTCCATAGGGCTGGAGCAGACATGGAAAAGGCCCTCCTTCTAGTGCTAGAGAGTCGATCCCAGTGGTGGGCAGCAAAAAAAAATTGCTACAACAATGTGGGTGGGGCCTATGTCATAGGCAGAGGATACATCATGGGTAGAGCCTACATCATGGGCAGAGCCTATGTCATGGGCAATCTAGTCATGCCTGCCATATGGTCATGTATACATCTGCAAACACAGGCAGCATGGGCTCTTCAGCTGTAGATGGAGATGAACACTGCACCCTAGAGTCGGATATGACTGGCTTTTGTGCAAGGGAGACCTTGAACCACTTGCAGGGACAAAACCTGACAGGGCAGGGAAGGGAAGAGAGATGGGCATGGCCACCCAATTTTTCTCCCTTCCCGCCCGAAGGCCACCCAATTTTGCCACCACCTCCTGCCCAGAGGCCACCCAGTTTTACTACCCCCCTACTGGGAGGTGCAAACCTGTTGCTGCCCACCACTGGTCAAGCCTCTCTAGCTGATGGTACCTTCAGAGAGCCTCTCCGGTCCTCTCTGGTGGGACAGACAGATGTTCTTAAGGTGATGCTCTTAAGTATCCTGGCCCACTACCATGTAGGGCTTTAAAGGTCATAACCAGCACCTTGAATTGCATCCGGAGGCATACCAGTAACCAGTGCAGCTCCCATAGCAGTGGTGAGGCACAGGCTACCCATCACCACCTGGGCAGCCGCATTCTGGACCAGTTGCAGCCTCTGAATGGTCATCAAGGGCAGCCCCATGTAGAATGCATTACAGTAGTCTAGTCTAGAGTTGACTGGAGCATGTGTGACCATGAGCAGAGTCCTGGTCCAGGAGTGGGAGTAACTTATGATGTATCATAAGCTTATGATATATCAATTATAACTACTACTAGCATGAATGAGATTAAATATTTGTGCAACAGCCTTTCATTTGTACAAATGAATAAAGAGAATAATATGAGGTCAGCATCATATTCAGTTTCATATCACGAAGTACTTTCTTGTTCTCATTATTTCCCCAACATCTGCAAACAATTAGTTCCAAATAAGGGGTAATTTTCAATTAATTCTTCTTCCTAATATCAAAGGCATTAACTCTATTACACTACAATTGTAATTTAAAAAGCAATAACTACATTCTTTCAGTAGAACTATAACCTTTCAATTACAGTACTTTTAAATTATTGAAATATAGTCTTACTAACAATGAAGAAGGACTAAGAAGTGGTTCATGCTGTTCTTCATGCTCCATTCTCCAGACCTGCTTACAGCTCTGAGCTCAGGAAAAAAATTAATAAAAAGGCTTCTAGCTGTCCACAGTCACACAAGATGTTTGTTTGTTTGTTTGTTTGTTTGTTTGTTTGTTTGTTTGTTTGTTTGTTTGTTTGTTTGTTTGTTTGTTTGTTTGTTTGTTTGTTTGTTTGTTTATTTATTTATATTTGTTTATCGCCCTCCTCCCCGAAGGGACCCAGGGTGATTTCCAACAATTTTAAAAACACTTTAAAAACATTAAAAACTTTTTTAAAAACTTAAAAACTTAATTAAAAGCTAGGTATTATAACTTGGACATACTGGGGGTCAAACCATCCAACTGGCTGGGGAAATTGAACCATCAACTCCCCAGACCAGACCTGCCAGCCAGGTTTTCACTCCTTTCCTGAAGGACAGCAACTCCGTCTGCAGGCGTAGCTCTGTCGAGAAGAGGTTCCACAGGGCCGGAGCGGACACCGAGAAGGCCCTCCTTCTAGTGCCAGAGAGATGCGCCTCTCTGGCTGATGGCACAACCAGAGAGCCTCTCCGGTCCGCTCTAGTGGGCCGGGTAGATGTCCTTGGGATGATGCGGTCTCTCACCTTTATTTGTCACATTTCCATATCCCCTTCCCTCCAAAGAGCTTAAGTCAATGTATAAAGTTCTCCTCATCTTCCATTTATTTGTGCAATAATCTTATGGAATGATGGTACCCTTATCCACCTGGCCAGAGGAAGGAGGAACACCTGGGGAGGGACATTTAGTTTTGAATTTGTGTGGGAATTGCAGGATTGTGCACATCTGCTGGCACTTCTGGCCTAGCAAAGGGTTTGACATAGGATGCAACAAAAGGAAAGGCATAAACAAAGGAAAGCAGCCTGCAAACATGAAGCCCCAAGGTGTTCCCTCACCATAATTTCATCTTCATTTGATCAGAAAGATTTCACTATTTTTACTGTGACTGTGTTCAGGCTACACTCCTTAGAGCAGGGATGGGCTTCAGCCAGGTAGTCATCCAGGACCCCTTTCTTGACCAGGCATTCAGCAAGGGAAACTAGGAAGCAAACAGTGGTGCAGCTATGTCAGCAGTGGTTTACCACTGCCACCTTCTACTCAGTAATAACAAGGTTAACTTGAGTTTCATTGTTTCTCCTCTAGCATCACCTTCAGTTACTGCTGCTACCGCATAGCTACCATCCCCCATCACCACTGGAACTGGTGGGTGCATCTTAGTCTCATGTCTCAGCTGTGACCATTCTGCCTTGGGTGATCCTGCTAGGAATCTAGGTACATAATGGAATGTGGCTTCCTGATGGCATTGTTCTCAGCTTTTCTGACATACTCAAATTCCTTTGCCACATTAAGGAATGAATCTAAGATGTAGGAAGGAGGAAAGCTGACCCACAGTCTGCTGGTTTTCCCATTTTATGTTTGGTCATGGACCAGTTGAAATGTATCCATGAATGCAAGCATGTAGTAAATAATACTTAACCTGATTTGATTTGATTTGATGAGCAGACACACTATCTCAATGTTAATACAGTATATTCAGTTGTGAATTTTTTTTAAAGGAATATGTTCTGTTCTCCTTGTGAATCCTTTACAGGATGTAGCAACTGACAGTGACAAATCGATTGTATGAGTCAATTGATCAGTAAGAAGAAATATATTTCTGTGCTCCTGGAAGCTCCTCCCCTCTCCATGTCCACTATATTTGATGCCTTCTAACTTTTATTTATTTTCTGCTATTTAGCAAGATATGAAGTATGGAAATTCACTAAGAAAAGACGGATTTGATTTAAAAATAGTTAAGGAAACATAAAATGTTTGTATAATTAATCCAACGCATGCTTAATATACACCTCCAGCAACAAATATTGCACTCCTACTAAGTCTCTGGAAAACAAGTCAGATGTCAAATGTGCACTGAAGCTGTATTCTACAGACTAAGAAATCTGTACAGGTACTCACAAACAAACTTTCTACTTCAGCCTTCACCACTCCGGGGCTTTCCACTTGTAAAGTTCATCATTTCCACAAGGAGGTAATGGAACTTGTGGCCCAACACAGCTGGAAGGCACTAGCCTTTCAAAACTTTGCTCTACACAATTGTCAAATGCAAGCTACCTTTGTTCAAAACCATTGAGGCTTCCTAGTCAACAACTGGAAGACAATTAAATGTTCAAAAAGAGAGGAATGGTATATTTCATGGAGCTGGATATAATTTAGCACTGAAAACATACACACACATCTGATGCCTGTACAAGGCAGACACTAAATAATTGACAGTAAACATTTTAGCTAAGATCTATCTTGGCCAACAAAACAGGGCAAATTCTCAAATAAGCAAAATGGCAGACAGGACCAATTTTGGCTCTGTCCTTATCATGCATCCTTGCAAATTGCCTCCCCTTCATACTGATTGTATAGAAGTGACTTTTTTGTTGTTGTTCAGTCACACAGTCGATTCCGACCCTTTGTGACCCCATGGACCACTGTCCTCCAGGCACCTCTGTCCTCCACCATCCTCCTCAACCCGCTCAGTTCTGTACCCATTGTCTCTACAATACAATCTAGCCATCTCATTTTTGGCCGCCCCCTTTTTCTTTTGCCCTCCACCTTTCACAGCATTAAGGCTTTCTCAAGTGAATCCTCTCTTCTCATTTGATGTCCAAAGTACTTTAGCTTCATCTTTACTATTTGACCTTCAAGGGAGCAGTCAGGGTTGATTTCTTCTAAGATTGACCTATTTGTTCTCCTCACTGTCCAGGGGACTCTCAAAACTTTCCTCCAGCACCACATCTCAAAGGCATCTATTCTTCTGCACTCAACTTTCCTAATGGTCCAGCTCTCACAACCATACATTGCCACCGGAAATACCATTGCTTTGACTATACGAATTTTTGTTTGCAAAAGTTTGCAAAAGAAGAAGAAGAAGAAGAAGAAGAAGAAGAAGAAGAAGAAGAAGAAGAAGAAGAAGAAGAAGAAGAAGAAGAAGAAGAAGAAGAAGAAGAAGAAGAAGAAGAAGAAGTGACTAGAGACAGACTAATGGGAAGCCTGCTCTTGCCCCCCCCATCCCCCCCACCAGTCAGAATGAAGAAGAAATATGGAAGCTGTAGTATGGAGAGGGAGTTGAAAAAAGTTTGCTTTGTGTTAGTAAGGTTTCCCTTGCTCAAAAGCTAGTTATGTCCAGCTCTAGGGGGCAGTGTTCATCTCCATTTCCAACCAAAGAGCCATTGCTATCTAAATCTGCAGACATTTCCATGGTCATGTGGCAAGCATGATTAGACACCAGAGTGCATGGTGAAATACTGTTACCTTTTCTGCCAAAATGGTACCTTTTTATCTACAAATATTTGCAATTTCTTGCTTTCAAACTCCTAGATTAGCAGGAGCTGGAGCAGACAATGGTCACTCACTCTGTTGCACAGCACTCAGATCTCAAACTGCTGATTTGCTGACCTTCAAGTCATCAAGCTCAGTGTCTTAACCACTAAGCCACTGGAAACATTGAAAATTGAAAAACGTAGTTAATGAACAAACAACTTGCCCACTGTGTCCCTGGCCATTTTGAACTACATTGCTTCTTTAAAGGCAAATTATTTTACAGGACTCAGGACAAGAGATTTCTCCAGTGCCCAGTTTACTTACAATGAGATAGCTGAAAACCTCATGGATCCTCATATCCTGATTTCAACAATTTTGAATCTGCATGTTTTAAACCTGGCTCTTCTCTTCACTTAAATCTTTGTGTAGGTTTCATAACAGCGGATATAGCAGGGCTGCCCAACCACCAGGCTGTGGTCATGGGCTGTCCCAAATTGGGCTGTAAGGATGGGTGGTGCTGAGAGCCCCAGTAGGATTCTGCCCGCAATGTGCTTCGCCGGGTCTGCCCGATGAACGGAGCGAGAGCACGGGTTTTAGACACAGCAGATAGGCAAGTGGCCGGGCCCATCCTCCACATTGCTTAACTATGGCAGGGCCCTCCAGTTGGGGCCCCAGTGGCGTAGCGTGGGGGGGCGGGGGGGGCGGATGCCCCGGGCAGCGGCTTTCAGGGGGCGGCAAAATGTCCTCACCACTTTGGCCTCCTCCCTCTGCCTGGGCTTAGGAAGGAAGCAGGACTTCCCAGGCGGAGGGCGGCCCTTTTGCTGGTGAGCGCTGCTCGCCTCCGTCCCATTGGCTTGGGTACTCATTTAACCGGCCTCGGTCGCCAGCAACCGAGGCCGGTTAAAGGAGTACCCTAGCCAATGGGACGGAGGCGAGCAGCGCTCGCCAGCAAAAGGCTCGCCCTCCACACACCTGGGAAGTCCTGCACACGCGCGCGCGCGCTGCCCACCTCCTCCCCCCCACCCCTAGCCACCCAGCCAGCTTGCCGTCAGAATGGGCGCTCGTCGGGGGGGTGGCGCCGTAGCGGGGAGCCCCTGGCTGCTGGCTGGGTGGCTGGGCGGGAGGAGGTGGGCAGCGCGCGCGTGCAGGACTTCCCAGGTGTGTGGAGGGCGAGCCTTTTGCTGGCGAGCGCTGCTCGCCTCTGTCCCATTGGCTAGGGTACTCCTTTAACCGGCCTCGGTTGCTGGCGACCGAGGCCGGTTAAAGGAGTACCCAAGCCAATGGGACGGAGGCGAGCAGCGATCACCAGCAAAAGGCTCGCCCTCCACCTGGGAAGTCCTGCACGCGCGCGCTGCCCACCTCCTCCCCCCCAGCCACCCAGCCAGCAGCCAGGGGCTCCCCGCTATGGCGCCACCCCCCCCCCGACGAGCGCCCAGTCTGACGGCAAGCTGGCTGGGTGGGTGGGTCGGCACCCCCCCTGCCAGCCCGCCGCCAGAAGTTCGAAAAAGGTAAAGATCGCGGCTCGACTGCGGGGGTTAGCTGGGATCCCGAGGGTTTTCCCCATCGTCGCCTAACCCCCGCAGAGCTGCCCACGCGCACGCCCGAGGATTCGAAAGGGTATTCCTACCCTTTTGAATCCTCGGGCGTGCACGCGGACGGCTCTGCGGGGATTAGGCGAGGATGGGGGGAACCCTCGGGATCCCAGCTAACCCCCGCAGTCGAGCCGCGATCTTTACCTTTTTCGAACTTCTGGCGGCGGGCTGGCAGGGGGGGGTGCCCACTATTCAGCAGGGGAGGGAGCGCCTTCTGCCTGGGGGGGGGGCCGAGCGGTGGGGGGGGGCAGCGAGCGGGGGGGGCGGGCGGCGATTTTCTTCTTCGCCCCAGGCGGCTCAACGCTGCGCGACGCCACTGTGGGGCCCTCCTTATTTTGGTGCAAATAAGGTTAGGGACACCTATATCCTACATTCTATAATCTGTAGGATATGTAGAGCAGAGCAAAGATAGCATCTTCAAATTATCTGTAGTCTGTGGACAGAAAATGAGGGATGGACCATATCTCTGCAGTATTTGAGGAAGGAAAGTTCTCTAACACATCTTAAGGGGTGGAAGTCACCATGACTGATTGCATTAGCATTGTTGAGTGCTATTTAAGGAGCAAAATTCTAAGGGACAGTCTTTTATTCTTAAGGTGGAAATGGTAATTGCATTCTCCATAATGTTCTTGCCTCAGTTTCATCCTGGATGACTTTATGGTGGGATACATGATTGCAAATATGATGGAATATATTTGGACAAAATTCTACCAAATTTCCTTTTTCTCATTGAGAAATAAAAAGTCTGATACACAATCTCTTACAAAGAGTTTCAGCTCAAGTCTACATTTTGAGACGTTTTAGTGTTCTTTTATCCTAATAAGAGTTTTTTAATTTTCAAATTATAAGGACAGTTTTATTCATGTTCAAAATCCATGTGAAGAAATAGCATTCATCAAGTGTCTTTTCCTGCTCTGGAGAAAGCCTTTTATCCTTTGAAATGTGCTCATAAGTTCAACAGAAGCTAGAGATTTAATTCCTTGGTAAGATTCAGTATTGAAAACATATTTCAGAATGTTTGTGATCTGTGTCAGTGATTGTTGTCCAACATCTGGGCATCATTATATTGCTACTTTTAAGAAAAGAAAAGAAACATTCTGGGTTGTTGTAAACTATAATGATCTCATCTATTTCCATTTACATTTCTGAAACAATAGTGAGCATGCTGATTTTGCTGTTGCAGTATGAGGTAGAATTTAAACAAGAGATTAAGTCCTTTAATGTAATTACCAATGCTTGTAATATTTCAGGCAAAAGGATTTTACCAGAAGGGAGATTCAGTGGGTTGAAAACAAAGACATTCCTCCAATAAATCCCATTTCATTGTTATCACTGTAAAAGACAGGATAAAAAGCAAGCAAGCATATGTTATTAATAGACGTGATCTAACAGGAAACATGGCAGAAATGTTTGAGTTTCAAAAATATAATGAGAACATGGAGATCACCCAAATGTCCATGTATCCTGATATGATTTTGGCTGAAATCCTGTTGCGTAGCATAATAAATTACAATTATGCTGGGTCTGTTGAATCAGTGGGGACTTGGTGAGTCAACTATTTTGTAGCTCCTGTTGATTCAATGTGCCTATTCTAGTTGTGACTTACTATGTTAAGCAACAGGATTTCACCCAATGTATGTTATCCATTCAGTCACCAACAATCTAATTTTGTTCATGGATCAGGGCTTCTAATCTAAGCAACTAGAATGAAATTACAAAGCTACCTTAATTGAGATCCAGAAGCATCTGACAAAGCAACTTGTAGCCCTTCACCTAATGTTCAACTGAATCTTCTATCATCCATCATCAATTAATATGGTGGTTTGGGTTCATGGGTGGTTTGGGTTCATGGTGATTAGGGTTCATGGGAGTGGCAATCAAGCACCATTGGGAGAAGAACACATTGATAATTTCTGATGTGATGTGGATGTGCATTCAAAAGAAATTAATGGTTTACAACAGTGTAAGTACATTTCTTCTTGCTCTTTTTCCTGTTTGCTTTCTCTCCCCCCCCCCCTCCAATCACATTCTTTTTCAAACATGCCTAATAAGAGGCAGAGCAATATAAAGTTAACAGATCTCATGCCATTTAGATGGGGAAATATGCAGAGATGCAAACAGTAAAAATCAGGATGGCTCCTCATTGAAATTAAGTCAAATGTGAAAACAAAAATAAGTATCATTAAAACAAAGTTAAAAGAAAAACAAAAAGCAATTTTGAAGACAAAACACAATGTCTGCAAAAACAAAATTATTTCCCTTTCATCCACATCTAAATTCCAATGCACATCAATCCTGCTGGCCAAGATCCAGCTCTCTTCTGGACTACAAGTCTCAGAATTGTCTCAGTAGTGACCAGGGTAGGAACTGAGAGCTTTAGCCCAAAAAAGTTATATATCTAATCCCTCTTAAGAACTTTTCAAGTACTGGTAACTAGGAATAAAATTGGAGACATCCCCCCCCCCCCGGGTTGGGCTTGGCTTGGAGGAAATTCTTGAAGAACATTGCTAACATGGCACCTTGTCTACCATTTCCCAGTGGTCTAAAACATGCCTTTTGATACTGTCCATGAGGTTTTCAGATTGAAACATGTCAGATTGAAGACAGCTATATTAATTGTTAGAGATACAAAACATTCCTGGAGTAAGGAGGAAAACTAACATCACCATCTTTGTAAGTTTATTTTGAGGAAGCTGTATAAAGAAGACCACTACTTAATTTTGACAAACTAGTTTCATTCTCTCTATTCTCCTCTTTTTCACTTACTTGTGTTTCTTCAAAACACAGAGGCTACAATCCAAGAAGTGCTGCCAATCTCCTATTTCTTTCAACACCAGAGGAAGCCAAAACTACTCAACATCTAAGAGAGAGCGCTACAAACTGATTTCATGTTTCCTTCTCCTGAAGGCAGATTCTGTCAGTCTGGCTGAGATTCCATCCACATGGGAATAATCTCCCTTTCATAATAATATAAATCCCCTATTTGCTGGTGTATAGGACCCACTGGTGTATAAGACCTATAGTGGGCTATTTTGGTAATAATGGAGTATGTCTTATACTCTGATGTGTCTTATAGGCCAGCAAATACAGTAAGAGGACCTCATCAAGTATAAGAACACCAGAAGGCCCTGGGGACCCTTGTGAATAAAACAAGTCTTGCACTGGAAATGCTATGTTGCTCCCCTTTTGTGGTTGTCTGTGAAAGACCAGACTTGAACAGCAGGGAGACTACCTCAGGTAGCATGTACTGAAGGGAAACAATGACAGAAACTTGTTTCAAAGTATTGGTGCTCATTATGCTATTCCCTATAGATTAGCTATAGATACTACCCTAATGGCAGAAAATGAAGAAGACCTAAAGATCCTCTTGATGAGGGCGAAAGAGGCGAGCAAATAGAAGGGGAAGAAATGGAAGCAGTGACAGTCTTTACCTTCTTGGGATCTAAGATCACTGCAGATGGTGACAGCAGCCATGAAATAAAAAGATGCTTACTACTAGGGAGGCAAGCTATGACAAATTTGTTGTCGTTGTCGTTGTCCTTGTCCTTGTCCTTGTCCTTGTTCAGAAGACGCATAGTTGAGGCAAGCTACAACAAACCTAGGCACAATAATAAAAAGTAGAGACATCAACCTATCAACAAAAGTCCACATAGTTAAAGCAGTGGTGTTCCCAGCAGTAATGTATGGCTGTGAGAGCTGGACCATAAGGAAGGCTGAGCGCTGAAGTACAAATGTCTATTCTTTCTTTCTTTCTTTTTCTTTCTTTCTTTCACAATTTAAAATTAGGCATATATATGAGATATAGATTATGAAGACAGGGAGATTGGCACCCCTGTCAATGGAGTGCTGCCCTCTAATCCAGGACTCTCACAGTCCAACCCACTTGCCAGCAAGTTTATGAGTGATTCCCATATAAAAATAGCTAAAGGAAATGTTGCCATATGCTGCTCTCAGGAAAGCAGGACTCAAACCAAGGCTTATGTGGTAGTGTCTACCTTGGGGATTTGTGAACACACTAAAAGGGAGCAAGGGAAGGTGTTTTGCTCCAGTGCATGACAGATATAAAGAGAGTTTTGGCACCAACAGAGAGGTAGTTCCAAAAATAACGAAAGGCACCATTCCAGACAGGCCCTGGAGAGGAAATGGATAAGAAGAGGGAAATAGTTCTTAGTTCCAATAGACCTGGGAAGCAGAATGACCAGTCTGAAGGAGGCCAGCCAAAATGAACCCAGAAGGTCTGTGCTAGAGAGCAGGGAACCCTTGAAGGATAGTGAGAGGAAAGAAGACTCTGAGGAAAGCAAATAGGAAAATGACTGGGTATAATGGACTGGGATTTATTAGGTGGACAATTCCCTCAGAAGAATATAAATTCGAACTAATAAATAAATAAATAAATAAATAAATAAATAAATAATAAATAAATAAATAAACTTGAGCCTCCAGGAGAATGGACTACATTTGTAAGGAAAATTCCTAGAAGAGGGGTCTTGGTCCAACTAAGGAAACAGAAAATGGAAAGCAAAAGTGTGTTCAGAGGAGCATAAAAGAGAAGAAGAAAAGGTTTCACAGACAAAAAGAGTGAACACGGAATGTTAAGTATATATTATGAAGAAATTGTTTGTTTAATATAAGAAATAATATGTTTAGTTCATTGTAATAAAAGTGATTTTCTCATCACACTTATGCTCTTTTAATGCAAAACCCTCATATTTTGGGGAGAAACTGTATGTGATGGGGGGGAATCAAGGCCATTTTTTGATTCAGCACACTGGAAAACAAAAAAATTACCAAAAATATCCTATGCAGCTGATTATTTTATTTTATTTATTTTTGCAGACCTGAGAGTTTAAAAAGTCATTCCTTTGTGATTTGCCCAAAGTGCTTAACTTGTTTGATCTGTATATCATTGACTCCCTCTGTTTTGCCAGTCCTACAGCCTCTTATGGCTTTATCAAGTTCTGTCAATATAAAGGCAGTAGAAAGTTCATTGGATTTGCCCTTAATATCTCTTTGGTATTTTATTTTTATTATCTATTGGTTAGTCTTCCCTACCAGGAGCAGTTGGTGTGCTAGTTGGTCTAGGATTATATTTTCATGCAGAATCCTTTTGTTTGGTTTGTTCAGTCTTTTCAATAGTCTCCAAGATTTTTGGGTGCTTCTTTCAATTTCAAGCTCTGTTATAGTGTTTATCCACTTTCTGTGAAAGTCAAGAATTTCTTTCTTGCAGGTTTTATTCCATATTCATTAAAAAGATTTTCCTAAAAGTGTGAAATATTATTATACAAATATATTATTATTATTATTATTATTATTTATTAAATTTAATACCCCGCCCCAATCGGGAGGACCCAACTCTGGGCGGCTTACATCCTGATAAAAACAGAAATAAAACCTAAACACTCAATATCAATAAAAGCATCAAAATTAAAAAATCATCAGAAGTTAAAACAACACAGAACTACACACCAGTATTCCCACATTCCAACCCAGGGAGGCAGTCCTTATATAAGCCACTTGGTATGGGAACCCACGTTCCCGGGTCCCCAAACCTGTCCTGCCAGCTAGGTTTTCACGCCCTTCCGGAAGGGTAAGAGCTCTGTCTGAAGGCGCAGTTCGGTGGACAGGAGGTTCCAGAGGGTCGGGGCGGACATGGAGAAGGCTCTCCTCCTAGTACAGGCGAGGCGCGCCTCTCTCGCCGAAGGAATAACAAGGGAGCCTCTCCGATCCGCCCTGGTGGGCCGGACAGATGTTCTTGGGGTGACGCGGTCTCTTAGGTATCCTGGCCCACTACCATATAGGGCTTTAAAGGTAATAACCAGTACCTTGAATTGCACCCGGAGACATACTGGCAACCAGTGCAGCTCCCGGAGCAGCGGCGAAGCATGAACATAACGCCCACATCCCACCACTACCCGGGCCGCCGCATTCTGGACCAGCTGGAGTCTCCGGATGATCATCATCTAAGTATTGGGTAAATGTTTGCAGAGTGAGACCTGGAATATAGTTGATACCCTTTGGGAATGGAAAAATGATAACAAGCCAAAATGAAAGTTACAAATTGATCATAGTTGAAAGACAATTTGAATCAAAGCTGTATCTCTCATTGTTGTAAACTTTTCCCAGTTGGCTTTTCTAAACTTATTTCTCCTATGGAATGGTGCAGATTGTGGTTGGGTGGCCTAGTAGGTCTAACATAGAATCAGTCTTTCCTGAGTGTTTGGGATTGGATCATCAATGTTCTTAATGCACTGTTGAACTATAGGCTCACACACAAAAATAGATCTGGATTGTAGAATCTCTGCTGCCTGCCACTGTTAAATGGATTTGATTTGTTAGGATTATGGATAAAATACATTGAACAATATTCTGCCTATTTTATAATGACTTCACCATTTTCATCATCACTCTCATAGCTCCAAATGTTGCTATGGCTTTTGATGTCCCCAACTGGAAATTGAATGTTTTGGTTTTCTATGTTAGATGGCCTCTTAAAGCAGAATGGGATATAGGTGTTTTATAAGTTAATATTACTATGCACACAGCCAGTTTAACTATCAAGATTTCTATGTTGCCTCTTCAGTATAGTCCATTGAGAAGACTGTAATACATGTTCTTACAAAAATGGCACCTCTGTATTGTTTGTGGGGCATCTCACCAGCTAGTCACCTCCCAGCATCTTTTGAGAGGTCCTCTCTGAGTTTCTAGGGCACAGAGGATGTCAGATTTTCATTCACGGCAAAGCAATGCTAAGTGTTCCTCTTTAAGTGAAGAGGTGCTCTCTATATCAGTGGAAATTATTGTCAGTTATGGTCCTAAAAAGGATTGTTGGTCATTTTGCTCATCAGCAAGTTTATGGTGCAGTATTTCTAGGCAGGAAGGATTTAGCTGGCTGCATGCCATTTCCAGGGAAAAGCCCAAGTGTATTCACAATGTTTTCCACTCTTCAGGGAGTCTATTTCTATGTCCCCTAACTTCTTTATACTACATAAAGCCTTTATGGCCATTAGGCATCTCTTTGCAGAAGCCTGTGGCTGGAAGGGAAATAATATGTCAATTTCCCTTAAGTCCTTTCATAGTTATGCATGTTATTAGTGGAATCGAAACTATAGAATCCAGATAAGTGAGCTTCTATTGCTGAAATACCAAGCATTCCTCACTGCTTTCATTAAAGAATAAACTAAAATAGGACAAACCAAAACAAGTTGGGTTTTGGGAGTAAAATCCAAAAATAAGTCTCTTCAGTTTCTAGTCTGCAACAAATGGGCATTCTTCTTAAATAAGAGATATATTCTGGTACATATAAATATCACCCACTACAACAAATACTTCACCAGCAAGCTATCTGATCGAAACCAAATGGTGATGGGGGAAACTTCAGAAAGTCCTATGTGAAGTGACCTAAACTCAGATTCTTTACTTTAGCCTTTTCTAAAGACATATTTTCCTATGAGGTCCAAGACTGGCCCATTAGAGCAAATCAAGACTGATGTTACTTTGAAATGATCCATAAATTGCCTGTTAAAAAAAGCAAAACAAAATGTCAAATAAAAACGTAAGCATCCAATTTTCATAAAACCACCCAAATCATTTAATGAAAGACTCAATGCTTGACTTGGTCTGAATTAGCTTATTCAAAGGAACTAACTTCTCATTTCTTTAGGTCCCGTTCTCTTCTAATACAGCAACTAAGCTTACTTAGGTATATCAAAATGTACCCCCTACTTTTCAAAAGGAAACCTATTGAGCAAAATCCTGTTGCATAACTGCATCTGGCGCAGTTAGAATTGGACACTGGAAGTGTTTAATTTAAGGACTGTCTGCACTGGTCCATATCCTGCTGTTCCTGGCATTTTGGTGGCTCTGTGGTCTGCTTTTTTTCTGGCATCTGATGGACAGTAGAAAACTTACTACTTTGCAGCTCTCTCTTTTATCCCTTTCCTGGCATATGTAAATGCTGGGAACAGGATAAAAGAGAGGGAAGCAGTTATAAAAACTGATTCTGGTGTAAACAATTAGTATTGTCCATTGGCTGCTGAGCTAGTGATTGGTGTCAGTAAATTATCTATCTATCCCAATTATCTGAGGATTTCCCCCTTATATTCAATAGATGATAGCTGCAGTAAAACAGCTATTATCTAGGGAACAAGAAAAAAATGCCTTGCTTGTCCACAGATAATAGGGAGCTCTTTAATTTGCTGCAATCATAGAGCTACAGCAACAACCCAGATTGTTTACTCTACAGCCATTGCCTACAATCACAGCAAAGTAAACACTTACCTGCTTGCTGGGAATGATAAAAGGAGGTGTAATTTATTTTCTTAAGATCTCTAGATGATTGTTGTTCTGCTGTAGTGATCATTTACTGAACTTAAAGGGGAAAAATTAGACTTTCCTAATTATCCTCAGCATTCAGGGGAAGTATTTACTTTTCTGTAATCATAGACCAGTGGTGGCGGGCCTATGGCATGCGTGCTAGACGTGGCACTCCCAGCCTTCTCTGTTGGGATTTGCATCATCCCCACAGCACACAGTTCACCCTGTCCCTCTGCCCAGCAGCCCAATGGGAGCACTTCCTCCCTCCCCCAGCATAGAGTTCACCCCACCCCCTCTGCACAGCAGCCCAATGGGAGCATTTCCTCCCTCCCCCCAGCACAGAGTTCACCTTGCCCCTCTGTTTGGGCACTCAGTCTCTAAAAGGTTCACCACCACTGCCCTAGACAAGAGCTGTAAAGTAAAGAATTCATGTTGTTTCTGCAGCTGTATGATGACGGTAAATTAAATACTTCCTGGTTATCTGGGGACAGTCAGAGGAAGTATAATTTGGAAGAGAAAAATGCTGTAGAGATGTGAGATTTGCACCAAATAGCATTTTGCTCCTCCCTCACACTCTTTCAGTTCATACTACACCACCCTAAAATCAGGCAATATAGATAGGCTTTTACAATAATTAATAGCTCATTTTCTCATTGTTTTAAGTTTTCTCTTGGGAAGCTTTTGGGAGCCTCAGAATAGACTGCAGGAAAAGCCTTTAGAAATCAAAATTTGTCAGCAAATCAGTGGTGACTCATGAAGTTGGCAATATGGCACCAATTTTTTTTCTTTTTAAAGGCTTCTTCCACTTTTGGCCCAAAGCTCCCAAAGGCCTCCCAACAGCAAAAGGAAGTCCAAGGGAGCCTTGAAATCTAAAAGTATTAGATAGTTTTAATAGTTAAGTTACTGAGTCTGATTCATGTAGATAGACAGAGATAGAGAGATTCTACCCAGTACAGTAATACCTCGGATAACGCTAAAACTTGGTTCCACAAGTCTTGGTGTTATCCGATTTTTAGTGTTATCTGATGCATGTTAAAATCCTATGGGATGCATTGGATAACGTTAAAGCTCCATAGAGATACATTGTAACCGCACAGGCTTTAGTGGTTGTGATCCAATCCATCCCATAAGATCTTAATATTATTCGATGCAATTCTCCCCCCAGATTATTTAACGTTATGCGATTTTAGCGTTATCTGAGGTAAACGTTATCCAAGGTATTACTGTATATGAAAATATGGTTCGTTCACACCAGAAAAATATGCCTGTACTTTACTCAGCAATATTGAATAGAATCATGAAGGAAATGACTCTTTGTAGCCTTTAATTAAAATCTAAAACAAATGGGGAGAAAAATAAAGGACATGCTCTTTTAAAAGTGAAGCACTTGGTTCATTGGTTTCAATTAGAAGAGTTAAGCAAGAGACTTAAACCTGTATTTCTTCTTACATTATTCAGAGTGAACAAGCAATGGAATTTTATGGCTGTTTCAATGTCAGGAACAGGAGATTTATCTTACTTAAGAAGCAATTACCACATCAGTAACATGGTAATTATTAGAACAACCAAGGGTGATAACAATCCCTTCTGACTTCTTCAGCTCTCGATTGTTATATTTTCATAACCTATGGGGCTATTAATTGCATTGCCAACAACAAAGAGACTAATACAAAAGCAAGTGAAAGTGTGAATGTAGGCATATATCTTTTCTGTCTCCCTGCCTTAAATTACATTGGTGTTCTGGTTGAGATATTCCCTATGTCAAAATGTTTAGACCAGATTCTAACCAATTGAAAGAATAAAGCTATGGGTTTTTTTAATTTACACAGTGGGACCTAGAAAATAATGAGCATTCTTTGCACTTCCCTTTGAAATCTATGTGTCTAAACCTTAGACTTTAAAACACATTTGTCTGCCTCATTAAATTGACAGGGCCTTTTAAGCTATCGTCAAATTTGAGTTATTTTTAGGATAGAAAACTTGGGGTATATCTGCAAGTAACAAACACATTGGCAAGCTGTCTTTGAAAGTGGGAAGTGAAATCCTGCAAGAGGCCAGTGGCCAAGAATGTTGTCTGACTAACCTCTATTATTTGGCACTAGAACACAGTGAAATGATAAGGGGGAGAGGGTGTGATATTCCAAAGGCAAGGAAGAAGGGGAGGCAGGCCCTGGCCAGACTGGGGAACCAAACCCTCACCCTGCCCTTGGCTGGCCACAGGTCAAGACCCTTCACTCCTCTTCCTGGGGAAATGATCTCCTTTGCCTGCATTGCATTCATACTTTTGAGAGGCTGGTTGGGATCCGGGTGTGGATTTGGGAGGGAAATTTCAGCCTGGTGAGTCTAGCCTCTCATTTAACATCTACCTCTTCTGCACAAGCCAGGCAGGGAAGATTTCCTGGGCATCTCTTTCTGGATGGACCCCGCAGCTGACCCCAAGCCCCACCCATGGCTGGGGAGGACAAAAGCAAATGTGACTTCACAGACGGGTGGAGAGGTCAAAGAGGTCAGGGAACTGCCACCGATCGCCGGGCCCTATCAACGTTTTGGGTTTGTGGTGTCATGGTGCCATGGTGTGGTTTATGCCAAGACTGTTGGGGCAGTTACTGTTGCAATTATTGGACTTCTAATTGAATGATTTTCTTTTTCTTTATTGTAATATTTTATGCTATTGTATTTTATTGTGTTATAATGTGTATATGTTCTGTTGTTTTTGTTAGCCACCCTGAGTCGCATTGTCGAGTGGGCGGCATACAAATTGATGATGATGATGATGATGATGATGATGATGATGATGATGATGATGATGATGATGATGATGATGATGATGATGATGATGATGATGAGAAACATTATCTTTGCAACATAGTAGGAACTGAGAGATGTTGCAAATAAAAAAGAATAAAGGCATTATGTTCTCTTGATCATTATCAGCATCCAAACAATGGCTAAGCAGATACTGTACTGTGAAAGAGTCCTACTTATCCATTATTTAATAGCAACACTCATCATTTCATGCTGTCATTATGTTTACCACGTAATTATTTAGCAAACCCTCTACAATGAATTGCCAAAGTGTTGATAGTTCACTCCAGCTTTTGATATCAGCTTGTGAGCATCTTCCCATGTTAGTTTTTAAAACCACTAAAGACGAAGGGGAAAATGAAAAGGCAATTGGAAGGAAACAAATGTGACTGATTCCTGCTTCTTGTTTGTATGTCCAAAGCAGAAGCTGATCCATTATTAGGGCAAATGAGTAAGTTCCCTTTCTAAAGGCATGAGTTATTCCTGGCTAGCCCAAACATGTCTGCCTTTAGACCAGGGACCCTTCTTGTGTTCATTCTCCTCCCCCCACCTTTCCAAACAACTGCCCTCATCACATTCTGTAGGAGCATGCTTGTCGGTGTGTGCAAGGGAATCACTAGCAGCATCCTTAGCAGGCTGTCTGCCTTCATCTTACATCTCCTGAAGGGCCTGTTGGAAGCTGCATTCCCTGGGCCACAGAGATGGCAGGCCCTTGATGAAGAAGAAGAGAGGGAAGAGAGGGAGTAGCAGGACAAAGGGGAGGGATATGAACAATGACAGAGACAGGAGACACAGACGCTGGAGAACACCGTCTCAGAAGGAGAATGAGGTCCTGGTGGAGGTCTCTGTTGCCAAAGGGGAGAGACACAGAGGGGAGCACCCACCTTTAGTCCTCCAGCTGTGACCCATTGCTGAATCAATCTTTGGAAGCCTTGGCTTTTGGCAGGCCACTTGGCCCCGAACCTGACCCAGAAGCAGAGCTAGAGATGCAAGCAACAGTATCAGGGCAATGCAGCTGGGGAGACATGAGTCTCAGACAGCAGTACAAACCTTCCTTGAAGAGCAATGGATTGTACTAGGGATTGTACACAACCCTCAATGGACATTCTGACCCCATTGACAGCAACTTGGGGACAGTCAGAGACTGAACTGTTAGCAGGACTAGTGATGGCAACTTCCCCCTTCCCCTCCCAATGAAGTATGGTCTTAAGAGATATATATTTGTTCTTTGCTTCTACCATGATCCTTGACTTGAGCAAACTTATGTTCAAGTAGCTCTGGCAGTCTCGAGTTTATGGAAACCATAACAAACTTTGCCCAACTGCCCCACCGTTAGGCAAGGGCAGCAGTGCTCATGGTATGAGAGAAAGCAGTTAAGTTGCAGAGGGGATAAACGGTGTGGGGGGTGAGGCAGGGCCGCCTGTGTAGTGTATTTTGAAATCATGTCCTTAGGTGGATATGCAGGTAGTCACACAAGCCATGGTTAGTACCACTGTAGTTTCAATGCTTAGCTATATGCCAAAAAAGAAGACAATGTGCAAGCCTGTTAGATGCCAGATCTGCTGTAGTCTGACAGTGATTCTAGATTCATTCCTCAGTGTATATTCAAATACATTAGTAATGGTTGTTATTTCTTCAAACTGGCCCTCTCACTGAGCAGGGGGGATGAGAAAGACTCAATTTGGACATGGATAAAAGGAGGACAAAAACACAGCTGCAAGCTCACATGCTCTCCTGTGATGCCACAAAGCCTTGAAGCTCCAGTAAAGTTTTAAGCATTTCCTGACCATACAGACTCCTAGTAGATGTATTTCACAAAGCACAAGTCCAGGAAACAAAACCTATTATGCACTGTGGACCTCAGTTGGTCAAATTTACTTCCAGATGAATGTTAGAAAGACTGGCTGAGTATTTAATTTTTTCAGGATATCCATCCATCTACTGTTCATGAGTTTGTGATGCCAAAATGTGTAGCCTTACTTCTGAGTTTCTCGCATTTCAATTATTGTTATCCATCAAACTGATCTTCTCCTACAGGATGTGAACTTTTCAGAAGTAATCAGAGTTTGCTTGAGTAATAGCAGGATCTCAGGTGCAGGTGATACCCATATGACTGATCTCATGCTGCATTTGCTGAAGCTCAGCAAGGCAGTAAGGAAGGAAAGGTAGGGAACAGCTTAGTATCCCATCTTCAAATGTTCTGAAATGTCAAATTGCTATCTAAATGCACCAAAATGGAAACCCACTTTTGTTGTCAAAATCCAAATTTCAGCTACTTCCAAAGAGGATATCAGAGAGTAAACAAAACAAAAGACAAAAAAACCTGTGATACCTTAAATATTCTTCCAAAGAGGAGATGATCATGTCAAACTTGCCTACCATATTCTGGATCAGAAGCCTCTCAAAGGTAGGGAACATTGTAAAACTATAACTCTGCAGTAAAATTATTGAACACTGTAAAAAAAATCTGACTTGTACAGAAAAGACAACACAAGTCACTCAAGGCATACTACCAAAAAAAAAGTCCTCATGAGGGTGATTTCCAGGTGGGCAAACTTGCTGTGACCAGGAATCTCTAACACCTTGAGTCCTCAGAGAGACTCCATAAGATTCCCAGGTTGTATGCTTTTGACTTGCACACCAACTCTGCATGGTAGCAAAGACGAAACATGTATAAAATGAATGACTTCTTGTCAAGGACTGAAAATGGTACCACAGAGTTAAGCCCATTCCACAAATGATCCAAACTAGGTTAAGAATTTATTTTATTTTGTTGTTGTTTTTCAGTCACATAGTCGAGTCCGACCCTTTGTGACCCCATGGACCACTGCACTCCAGGTAACCCCATCATCCACTATCCCCCGCAGCCCGCTCAGCTCTATGACCATTGCATCAACAATGCCATCTAGCCATCTCATCCTCTGCTGCCCCTTCTCCTTTTGCCTTCTAACTTTCCTAGCTTCAAGGCCTACTTGAGTGAGTCCTCTCTTCTCATTTGATGTCCAAAGTACTTTAGCTCCATCTTCAATATTTGTCCTTCCAAGGAGCAGTCAGAGTTAATTTCTTTCAAGATCAACTTATTTGTTCTCTTTGCTATCTAGGGTACTCACAAAATTCTCCTCCAGCACCACATTTCAAAGGCATTTATTTATTTATTTATTTATTTATTTATTTATTTATTTATTTATTTATTTATTTATTTAAATTTGCTTATTGCCCTCCTTCCCAAAGGAACCCAGGGCGATTCACAACACTATTCTTCTACGCTCAGCTTTCCTTATGGTCCAGCTCTCACAACCATTCCTTACTACTGGGAATACCATTGCTTTGACTATGTGGGCTTTTGTTGGCAGGGTGATGTCTCTACTTTTAATTATGTTCCCTAGGTTTCTCATAGCTTGCCTCCCAAGAATTAATCATCTTTTTATTTCATGGTTGCAGTCACCATCTACGGTGATCTTGGATCCTAAGAAGATAAAGTCTGTCACTGCTTCCATTTCTTCCCCTTTTACTTGCCAGGGAGTGATTATCTTGCCAGTTGCCATTATCTTGGGGTTTTTTATGTTGAGTCTCAGGCCAGCTTTTGCACTCTCTTCTTTCAACCTAAGCAAGGTCTTTTTCACTTTCTGCCATTAGGGTAATATCATCTGCATATCTCAGGTTGTTGACATTTCTCCCAGCAATTTTAATTCCAGCTTGTGAGTCATCTAGCACATTATGTACTCTGCATGTAAGTTAAATAATCAGGGTGACAAAATGCAGCTTTGTTGTACTCCTTTTCCTATTCTAAGCCACTCATTTACTCTGTAACCTGTCCCAACTGTTGCTTCTTGACTCATTTACAGATTTCTCAGAAGACAAATGAGATGGTTTGGTATTCCCGTGTCTTTAATTACTTGCCACAGTTTATTGTGGTCCACACAATCGAAGGCGTTGGTGTAGTCAATGAAACAGAAGTAGTCTTCTTTCTGGTACTTCTTTGCTTTCTCCATGCTCCAATGGATGTTGCCAATTTGGTCTCTAGTTCCCCTAACTTTTTGGAGCCCAGCCTGCACTTCTGGTAGTTCTCGATCCGTGTGCTGTTGAAGCCTAACCTGTATTATCTTGAGCATGACCTTGCTAGAGTGTGAGATGTGTACAATTGTTCAATAATTTGAGCATTCTTTAGCATTGCCCTTCTTTTGGACTGGAACATATACTGACCTTTTCCAATCCTGTGACCACTGTTGTGTTTCCCAAATCTGCTAGCGTATAGAGTGCCACTGTAATTGCATCATATTTTAGGGCTTTGAATAATTCAACTGGAATAGATCGTCTCTACTAGCTTTGTTGTTGGTAATGTTTTCTAGGGCCCTCTTGACTTCACACTCCAGAATGTCCAACTTATGATCAATGTTCTCATCACTGTGGTTGTCAGGGATGTTTTAAGCTTTTAAGATTGTGTAAAAGTTCCCAAAAGATTTTCAGAAAATATATATGCAAAAGTTGGTCCAACATTTTTAAAATTAGTGTAGCCAATCCATCCTACAAGAAATAAAGATGAGCAACTTGCAATCCAATCCCCAACAAAACAAGAAAACTAGATAAATCTGACCTAATACTTATATTGCAGCATAATCACCAGACTTAGGCAGAGTGCAGACGTAACAGCAAAAAAGCGTAACTCATAATGTTTTATATTTTTAATTTTTAGGGTCAACTGTGAGCCACCTGGAGTCGCTCTGGCGAGAGAGGCGGCAATATAAATGCAGTAAATGAATGAATGAACGACTGAATGAATGAATGAATAAGAGCAGAACTAAGCTAGAATGATCTTTCCTCCTTCTCTAATTCATACCCATCATCCATCCTTTGAGGAGTTTCCAGCTATCAGAACCTGAAGCTTCTCAAAAATTGTAATGTTTATGAAAGTAAGTTCTCCCTTCTTCTTTCCCTTTCCTTCCAGATGGAACCAGTTTCTCCTAATTGGCAAGTAGTTGGTCCATAAACACCTTGGTTGCTGACCCTGAGCCACATTCCTTTCTCAGGAAATAATTACACAGCTGTAAATTCTCAAAGGATTATGCTTTCTCTCTGTTCTGCCTCCACATTTTGTCTGTTTCTACCAGCCATCGAAAAGCAGCTCGTTTCTGCACTCCAAAAGTGATTCTATTTTTTCCATCTCTCCACAAACATACAGAGATATGATAGAATTCAATGTCTGGTTTCATTTCTTGGCAGCTGGGAGTTGTGTGACAGTGGAACAGACTGTCTTGGGAGGTAGTGAATTGGACATCCATTTGTCATAGCTGCTTTAATTCAGATTCCTGCATTGAACAGGAGTTTGGACTTAATAGCCTAAAAGGCCCCTTCCAACTCAGTTATTCTATGATTCTATAATTTTAGTGGTTTTGGGATTTGCAAGATTTACAATCAAGCTCCACTCTGTTTTATGGCAAAATTACTATTCCTACAGACATTTAGAGGAAGAAAAAAAATTTTTTTGCAGGATTTTGTTTTTAACTGGGCTATACTTGAGTCTGCAAACATGACCTTGTGTGACCAAATAATGGCCTCAAGCCACATTTTTCCCACCTGTGGCTTGCATCATATGCCAGCTTTCTAATAATGCTAATACCCCAGTGGGTCAGGGATCAACACATAATTCAAATTAAATGAAAGTATTTTTTTTCTTTTTCTTTTCTTTCACACTGAAATAAGATTCATTCAAAAATATTCAAATAACCATAAGCTCTCTGTAAGGAGAAATCCTTACCTAGGGGCGATTCTGTGGAACCATGTACCGTATATACTCAAGTATAAATTGGGATTTTAGCCCCCCCAATAAGGTCCAAAAATGGGACTCAACTTATACTCAGGTTAACAAAAACACTCAAAAACATACCCACACAAATGTCTAAATTAATTGATTTTACCCTGTTTCCATGTATTTTAATTACTGAAACTCACTAGCAGCTGCTGCATTTCCCACTTCCGACTTATACTCAGGTCAATCTATTTTCCTAGTTTTAGAGGTCCAAATTAGGTACACTGACTTATATTTGGGATTACTTATAATAGAGTATATACGGTATGTGTAAAATTCCCCTGTAAAGGGAATTATAACAGGGTCACAGTTTGCAAGTTTTCAGGGTTTTTTTCTTTTCATATATCTCAGGAGACTAGCACAATCTTTTGCAGCAGCTTACTACAAAGGCCAAAGCCATCATGTGAAAAAATAAGGTAGATGAGAAGGCTCATCAAATCATAAATATACCAGCTGTAATTTACAGAAAAGTTAAATTTATTGACAAAGCACACGGAATATCCAATTGGGATAAGAGAAATAAACAAGAGAAATTACTAGTTTGAATTTCTAATATTTGTTTTAAGTTAACCTTCTTTAATTTGGATCCCTCTAAATCAGGAATTCTCAACCTTTTTAAGACGGGTGCCAGGCCACACTTCCTCAGATAGCTTTGGGCGCCGAATGGCCACATTGCACTTCCTGTTGTGCTGGAGGTGGTCGTGGGCCATATGAAATGGTGCTGCAGGCCACATTGGGCTGCAGACTGAAAATCCCTGCTCTAAATGGATAAGACAACATCTGCAGCCCACATAGTCGATTGGCATGCTCAATGGGGAGAACAAAGGTCGCAACCTAAAACTCTTGGAAGTCACCATATTGACAAAGGCCGCACTAGATTTTTAAAAATCCCAAAACAAACAAGAACATCAGGCAGATGGGTCTTATCATGCATGGCTCCAGAAGAGAAATTGTACTGTTCATAGGTTTGGGTTATGAATCAAAAGTTCTTCTGTATGCCTCTTCACCAGAAGACACAGTACATAATTAGAGAACATTGTTTCTAACTTTAACTGTAAAGCTTGAAAGAAGGCTTGCCCACATATTTATAGGATTTAATTCACAAAATGCATGCAATGATGTAACCTTCTTCAGGCTATCAGGCTGAGGAGAAGCAAATGTTAGTCAGATCTCTATGTACTTTTGTTCATAGGAAGGAAAAACATTGGGAGTCATTTACAAATGAAAGCAAGATTTTGATTTCTTAGGAATAGGATTCTATGAGAATTAGATATGAGCAGATAAATTACATACATTTTCTCAATTTTAATTTATTTTCCTATCTGACTGTTGTCATTCTGCCATCATCTCCGCAGGTGGCCTTGCCTATGGATTGATATCCATAAAAGTTCAATAAATTTACACCTCATTGGAGAGTTAAGCTTGTTAGGCATAACATTGGCTGATTATGATCCATAAACATAAGATTTGGAGATTTTTAATTTTATTATTTTATTAAAAATTATTATTTTCCTCTACCTAATGGCCAATATGTGAGAAATAGTTCAGATAAGGAAGATGCAAATTTCACTGAAACTAATATTTTTTAAAAACTGTTATATTCAAGTAGTTTAATGGACCTACTTGCTGTCAAAATTCCAGAAGTGACATCATCACCGGAAGAGATGTCATCGCCATGTGCTTTTATTTACACATGTGACCGGAAGTGACGTCATCACCATGTGCTTTTTGTTTATACATGTGACTGGACATGACATCATCATCACCGTGTTTATTTACCCACGTGGTCGGAAATTATGGCACAGCCATGTGTGACAGAAATGACGTAGTAGCACTGCACCCTGTTTACCCACATGATCGGAAATTATATACATTGTTAGCCTCCATGACCGGAAGCAGCATGGCAGATTTCACATGGTAGGAAAGGCTACCCCAAAGCAGAAATGGCCAACCTCAGGTGTACCCCAGACCGGAAACATGTGGCTTGCCGCCCTGGAAATGAGGGCAGGACAACCCTAGCGCAGATTGGTGATGTAGGGACACATGATACCCTCTATGCCCTATATAACCTCCCCAAAGACATCCCTTTTGAAACAGTTTTGGCCTTTTGTGTGTCCAGTCAAGTTCTGAAGAGTGGACATAAAGATGACAAGCAGGCCACTAAAGACCATGGACCTTTCTTTACCCCATAAAACACTGAAAATACAACAAGAGGACTCGGCTAAACATGTAAGTGCTCGATTACCTGAAACAGATGTGGGTGCTGTGGGCAGGCCCCTATCCAGTGCACCCTTGAAGAAACAACCCAAAAAGGTGAAAAAGTCTAACCTGAAGCCTAGGGGGTTTTCGTTTCCACTCTTCAGTCCAAATACCAACTCATTAGATTTAGATATTTCTACAGCTTCTCAGAATGGTAGAAAGAAACATTTTTATGCAGCAGAGAACTTACCAGTAGCCATGTTTACAGTTGGTCAAGACTCGGATCCTGAATGCACCCCGACAAAATGTTGTTTGGAATGCAGTGAACAGTGGACCTACTGTAGTCTACTGCAGCCATGAGTGAGATCTAAAAAAGCTATTCCAAAAGCTGCAAACCATAAGATCTTCAACTATTAAGGAATCTGTTGAGAGATTTCTAAAACCTGTAGATATTGTGGATGGTAGGTCATGGCACATGGTGATGATGTCACTTCCGGTGATGATGTCATATCTGGAATTTGGACAGCAAGTAGGTCCATTAAACTACTTATTCACCAAGGAATTTCAAATTAGTTCTTCTTAACTAACAACAAATCAACTTAATTTGCCAGATTCAATTTATCTCTTTAAATTTCTGCTTCTATTCTCTATCACTTTTCATCTGTAGGTAATCAAGATTGATATTCAATTATCTTCTCAGTGTGATATTGAAAAGTAGAAAGTAGAACCTTGGAAAGGAAATGGCTTCACATATTATCAGCATCAGTCACATCAAGGATTAACTAGACAAGAGTTTTAGAAGGACATAGCGGGAGGGGCACTCCAGTTTAGAATGGGACTGCTATTTGTGTTGAAAGCTGCATGTTTATAATAACGTTTATCTCTAGCCCAACTGTGTCTTTTCTCAAGTCTTGGTTACATAAAAAACATTCCATCCACACAATTATTTTAATTTACAGTATTTAGTTTTGCCTGTACTTCTATATTTTTTCCCATATAAATATTAACCGCCACCACCACCACCACCTCCTCCTTTGTCTGCTATATCCAAATCTGAATATAGGCGGTCCTAATTGTGACCAGTCATGAAGATTGTCCTGAGAATATAATGCAGTGTCCTTTCATCTGCCTTCCTCCTCATAGCATGACACCCATATCACTAATCCAGTTCCACAAGTCACCTTCTGGTCATGAACAACAGACCCCTAGGAATTTAGAATAACTTTTCATGTGCATACTGGAAAATGACAGGAAACATTTCTCAGACACACAAAATTAGGGTTTCTTGCATGCACTACCCTTCAGATATGTGGCCCACAGCTTCACATTCACTTTCTTCATTGTTCATAGTCCTAATTTGAGTAACTGAGGAGACATGCCTTCCATTTTACCTCATTTGTGCTTATATATTATAAATTCCTAGATGTCTGATGTCCTCCAATTTCTTCATAGTTAGTTCAGTGTTGACAGCAGATCTTGGGAAAAGTACTTTTTTACTACCAAAATCTGCTGGCCAGCAGACTTGTTGGCTGGCAAATACTAGAAGTTGTAGACAACAACAAGGAACTTTTCTGAGATATTTTGATAGGAAGCTATGTTATAAAAAGAAATTCTGCTTGATTATTCAGCTTTGATGTGTCTAAAACTGTTATTCATCTTCCAGGAAACTGCACTACAGGAAAAGTGATCATTCATGGTCTCACAAATGCCTTTATTTAGTTATCAACAGCAGCAGCTCTGCTTTATCTTCAGTTGTTATTCTTGATTTGTTTTGCATGCTAATTATTTATGTGCTCACCCCTCTCAGATGCACAGGAGAAGTAGCCTGATTTAGAGATTCCCTAACCCTCCTGCCTGATGAAAGAATCAAAATTGGCAACGTTCTCAAATGTTTCTTGAGTTCTTTCTTGCTGTGCTCTACAGGGATTTAAAGAAATCAAACACCAGCAAGGCCACCCATATTAGCATGAGAATGGCTTAAACAATCAAATTAGAACTTGCCTAGTGACTCATGCAAATCAGAGGAAAGAAAGCATATCAAAGTTTGTGCAGTCTTTCTCAAATGAATACATCCTAATTTCCTGTACCAAACTTATGTATTACCTGTCTGGCCAGGTTATCCTGCTATGGTAATAGAGTAGACGTGCTGCTAGTGACTCAACGCTGAGTGTCAGATGGCAGTTAACTAACCTGACAATGCTGAGGACTAAAAGCGTTGGGTGCTGAATTCCACATAAAAGGGTGATGGTCCCCAAGTGAATTAAACCCCACTTGAATCCATCTAGATGGAGGGCAGCAGCTTCATCAATACTGACCTGGGGCCGATGAGGACTTTGCATGCCAAAAGAGCTCAGGACCAGAAAATGACATGTGGAACTGGATCAGTGGTATGGGGGTCATGCTGCGATGCAGAAGGCAGATGAAAGGCCACTGCATTATATGGTTCCCAGGACAATCTTCATGGCTGATTGTCATAAGGATCGCCAATATTCAGATTCAGATACAGCAGCAGCAGCAGCAGCAGCCGCTGACGACGCTGCCGACACCGCCGACGCTGCCGACGCCAACGCCGACGCCAACGACGCCAACGACGACTTCTGCATTACACTACACAGTGGATTTCAGGACACATTTCAGAGCCTTAGCTATGGAAAATATGCTCAAGGCCATCAAAGTTGGGAGCAGCAAACTTTTCTTAACTTTTTCCTCTACTAGAGGAGGAAAACAATTAATCCTTTGCTAAAGGCATGCCAAATATTATACTACTATATCAAATGGTGGATGTTTTCGGGATTCTGATTTAAAGCATTTAGCCAATGAAAATATTTATAGGATTCTTCCTAGACCCAGGGTTAGAGGCATACTGTGAAGAATATGTAGAAACAGATGGTCCCTGGTAAGTTCTAAAAGGCCAATATAGGAAATCCAATACAGTGCATAAGATATGTAATTGCATAAACTGGCCTTAAAACATTGCACTGTTATATTTGCAAAAAGAATATATAATAAACAATCATTTCCCTTGGAGGAAATTATGTTATTTAAACAGCATCCCACACCTTTTACAGACTGAAGGTGTAATTCAAATTGTTTGAAGATGTGCATCTGGAAATAAATGAGGTGCTCATTTGCGTTGTATATGATGCCTCCCTCTTTTTCCATGCTAAGATTGATAGGATGGTATTGTGCCATGGGAAGGTAGTCTGCTTTGATAAACAGCAGCTGCCACAGTTGTTTCAGAGAATTTCTGTGCTTCTCTGAAACGTATAGCTGTCACATGCGGACCAGATGAACCAACAATAGCAGGGGAAATATTATTTCTCGCAAAATACCACCTCATTCAGTGATTATTCTTTCATGTTTCTAAACCAAAATATTGTTAAATTATTTGTCGCCATCACCCGATAGCTTGCTCTGTCGTAACAGCACAGCATGCATCCCTAAAAACTCCTTGCCTTTGTAAATTGGTTTTTAACAAAATAAATAGACATCTAAATGACAATAAATTTCATTTTACATATTTGTTAACAATCTGGTCCTATGGGGGCTTTGGAAAATTCAAATATTGCCACCAACACATGGGCAGAATTGCAGGCCTTTTCAACCAGGTAGCTACATATGGGAGTGAGGGTGGGGTAAAACAGAAAGGTAGTGGCACATTTTAAGATGAACAAATTTGTTTCAGTGGGAGCTTCCATGGGTTACAATCCACATCCATAGGAGAATTGTGGTGATATGGAAACATGATGAATTAAACAGGACTACAGCCAAACATAGGGCTTATATATAGATTAGTAGTTTATCTTCCCAATGGCATCAAGGCAATTTGGAAACTTGGGCTAGTTTAAAATAAATAGAGAAGCCAGATTATTAACTAGAACCTCTAGATATGGGCTGGGGACCTTCCAATGCCAATTGATTCAAACAACTCAAAAAGGCCCCGGCACCATTCCATCCAGCACACGCAGGCCATTGCCACCATTGCCGCTGTCCTTGTCCCATTTGCTTGGCTTGGCATGACCCTAACGCCACTCCATAGCAGGGTGGACGCTCTGAGGGGTCATGATTTGGCCCCTGGCTTTAAAAGGTGAGAGGTAAAGGTCGATTTTGCTTGAAAGCCTGTTGTATCCAACTCTAGGGTTCAGTTCTCAACTCTGTTTATTGCTGAAGAGCCAGCGCTGTCTGCATCTGCAGATGTTTCTGTGGACATGTGGCAGGCATGCCTCAACACCAGAGTGCACAGAACACTCTTTACCTTCCCACCAAAGTGGTTGCTATTTATCTACTTGCAATTTCTTACTTTCAAACTGCTAGGTTGTCAGTCGCTGGAGCAGAGATGGGAGCTCACTCCATCATGCAGTACCCAGGAATCAAACTCCAACCTTACAGTCAGCAAGTTCAGCCACCACAGTCCCCAAAAAGATTGAGAACCCCTGGTTTAAAAAATGCTATAATCAGTGAATAACTGAAACCTGAGGACATTATTTGTGATTCTTCAGATATGTGAGGAAACATTTGGGGGGTTAAGATACCCTGTCCTAGGGCAAGTAAATTAAATTGCAACCCAAAATCTATCTTGCCTTCTTCAAGTAACTGTCTTGTTAGACTTTTCAAGTGGACATTTTTATTTAAAAAATGATGATTGTTGATTTTTGTAGGCAGTTATGTTGTAAAAATTAAAGGAATGTGAATGGTTTTGCCACGAGCAGTACAGCTGCTGCTCTGTCTGTTACTGCAACATATGGTGATAAATGGGTAAGGGCATGAGAAGAACTGAAAGAAGGGCTAAAGCTTCAAGCAACTTAACCGAGAGCTTAATAAAAGCCCCCAGGACTTATAAATTTCAAAATTATTGATTAAATGCTTATATTCCACAACAGCAATCATGGTGGAGTGGTAAAACTGCTGTACTGCAGCCAAAACTTTCCTCCTGATCTGACTTCAATCCAAGGTTGACTCAGCCTTCCATCCTTCCATGATTGATAAAATTACCCAACATTTTTGATGGTGAAAATTTGGCGGAATCTGCACCCGCAACCTTGAGAGCCACACACGTGCCGGCTGTGCAGCTTATGTGGCTTGCAGACAAAGAGAAGCAACCAGGTTCTTGGTAAAAAGAACAAAAAGCCTCTTTACTCATGAGGAGTGCTATATATTTACAGTGTAGGCAGAAAACAAAACTACCTTGACTTCAGCAATATGTACAAAGTTCATAAAGTCCAACACACACAGTCTTTCTCTCTTGCCAAGTTAGAGCACACAGCTCTCTGCTCTGCTTACCCAAATACCAACAACAAGTGTGGGCAGCAGACCTCGTTGGTTTGCAAACAGTTCCACAGTTGAGAGTAGCTAGAAGAAGCTGTGAAGCAATTCTCCTAATACCTCAGTGGTCTTCGGCTGTTTGTCCTTGAGTTGAACACTGTCCAGACTCAGGCATTAATCTTGGCTGTCAGCTGATCGTGAATGCACACAGCAGCACGTCAGGCCAAGGGCAGACAAAAGTGCAAGCCAAAACCTCCACTCAGATGTGCCTCTTTCATATGCTCAGAGGCTACTTGACTTTTCTGCTGATTCAAAGCATCTGGCCGTTCTCTGCAAATAGCCTTAAAGCTACAATGGCCATATCCAGCTTGCAACATAGTAGGACAGTGCTGCCCAGGCACTTATACCAACAATTTTTCTTTCTTTGTTGGGGGGTGGAGGGATGTTTGTGAACCTTGTGAACCACCATACAGTACACTAAGCACTATGGCACAGTATATAAGTGTAATTCCTATTGCCATTACTATCTGGGAATCTGGTTTGGTAAGCCCAGCATGTTATTATCTGGATGTCTTTTGTTCATTAGCCTTAGGTCAGGATGAAGGATGCTTCAAAGGTTTTGCAGGGAGAAAGCTCTACACACCCTCACATACAATATGTGAGATTAGATTCATCTACTGACCTTTGCAAGTAGAACAGAATTATATAACAATAAAATAGATCTGCATGAAAATAGAACTTAAGACCTCTTTTAGAAATGATTGTTTCTTTCCACTACTATAAATTGACCACCTTTAGTAAATTATCAATTTCCTTCCTTGGCCATGTAATAAATACAGCAGCATTGCTTAGGAAGCTTCTTAAAGCAGGGAAAATGTTCCCTAGGGCAGGCAAGGAGAAAGAGGTTAATTTTGTTGATTTGAGGCTTTGAAGAAAAGTTGTTAAAACAGGCTGTTGCCTGCAAAATCTCATGCTAAATTAAAACCAATTTGTCACAAGCATGTTGTGCTTGGTTGTAGCACTCTAAAATCCCAAATACACAGAGGTAACATTACCTTTTGATTTGGATTACTTAACTGAAAATCAGTTGCCTAATGTAAAGATAACACACTCTATTATCCCACTATCATAGGACCTGTTCCACCTGACAGAAACCTGCACCCATCCAGGATGCCACCACAAACCCTTTTGGCTTCTTCAGAGTACATGTGGTTCTGTCCCAGGCTAGAGAAAACCATGACAGATTTCAATCACTGACTGTTTATGCTTACAAACCAGCCAGATCAGGTAGCACCATCTTAACTCACTAAAAACAAAGGCTCTATTTTGATTCATTACACCTAACATTTAAAAGATGGTGCCAGTCTTTCTTTCTTCTTTCATATCAGAGCGCTGCACAACTGTAAATTATGGGTGCATGTGAAATATTGGTAAAATTCAAAACAAATAAAATCTTAAAATAATGAGGCTGGGTTTTTTAACCAAAAGCAGGCTACTTCAACATCATTATGTTGACCATTTACTAGATATTCTTTTATTTATTCATTTCATTTCATTCATTTATTTATTTGATTTGTATGCCACCCTACTTGGCAAAAACTGACTCAGGGAAACTCACAGAACCCACAAATGTAACATTCCATAAACATCAACAATATAATCAACAATATAATACAGTATGATACAATAAAATATAACGATAGAATACAATAATGCAATGGAATGAGCAATACAACCGAGCAATACAATCAATCAAGTATCATACATACAACATCCCTCCACCACCTGCAACAGGCAGCAATTTCTACTTCTCCAGGCATCGATGGCAGGGCCTGGAGGGTGGGCGGGAGCTTCCTCTCACCGCCTGCAGCCGGTGGCCTTTTACCATTCTCCTGACATTGGTGGTGGGGCCCGGAGGGTGGGTGGGAGGTTCCTCTCGCAGCCAGGATGGTGGAACTTAAATGGCATGTGTATCAGTGCTGCATTGATTTAAATTCTCCATGTTCACTGAAACTTTGTCCATTATCCAAGTAGCCCCATTTTACTGGCTTATTCCTTGGTCTTTATACTATGCTTCAAAGTCTATTAAGTGACTTCCAGTTAGTCCAGCCAGAATCTTATCCCGGAGGGAGACACTCTTCATCATTCATCCATTTGGCAAAGTTATTTTTGTTCTCCACAGATTTAGCCTTGCCTCTTCTAGTTAAATATCTAGAACTTGAGACATGTGCAGAAAACTTTTCCTTGATATTAGCTGTCAACTAGGGAGTTTATGCCCATGAATTAGATAGGTTTAGTGCTGTATTATATTATCACATTTTTAATTTGCCAGAGCCTCTCAATGTACTGCCAGAGGGCAATGCCAGCCAAACAGTAGACTTTTACTGTGGGAATTAATTTGCACAATTCATTAAGAATTGTATCTACTTACTTGGCAAGTACTGATTTATACCATATAGTGCTAGCATATTCTGCTGTGGAGAAGCACAGGACAGAGCTGTTGTTTTTCTTGTATGTAGGAAAAGGAGTAAGACAAGGCTGCATTTTGTCACCCTGCTTATTCAACTTATACACAGAGCACGTAACATGCAATGCAGGAATGGAGGAAACACAATTTGGGATTAAAATTGCTGGGAGAAACATCAATAATTTGAGATCTGCAGATGATACCACCCTAATGGCAGAAAGTGAGGAGGACCAAAAGAAGCTCCCGATTAGGTTGCAAGAAGAAAGTGAAAAAGCGGGCTTGAGACAATATAAAAAAAACAAAGATCATGGCAACAGGCCCTATCAGTCCCTGGAAAATAGATGGGGAAGAAGTAGAAGCAGTGACAGTTTTTACTTTCTTAGGATCAAAGCTCACTGCAGATGGTGAGTGCAGCCATGAAATAAAAAGGCGACTGATTCTTGGGAGACAAGCAATGAGAAACCTGGGGAACATAGTGAAAAGTAGAGACATCACATTGCAAACAAAAATTCATATAGTCAAAGCAATGGTATTCCTTGTGGCAATGTATGGTTGTGAGAGCTGGACCATTAGGAAAGCTGATCGCAGAAGAATAGATGCCTTTGAGATGTGGTGTTGGAGGAGAGTTTTGAGAGTCCCCTGGACAGTGAGGAGAACAAATAGGTCAATCTTAGAAGAAATCAACTCTGACTGCTCCTTAGAAGGGCAAACAGTAAAGATGAAGCTAAAGTACTTTGGACATCAAATGAGAAGAGAAGGCTCACTTGAGAAAGCCTTGATGTTTGGAAAGGTCGAGGGCAAAAGAGGAAGGGGCGGCCTAGAATGAGATGGCTATATGGTATTGTGGACGCAATGGGCACAGAGCTGAGCAAGGTGAGGAGGATGGTGGAGGACAGTAGTGCCTGGCAGGCAGTGGTCCATGGGGTCGCAGAGAGTTGGAATCGACTGTGCAACTGAACAAACAAAACAAGGTGTTTGTAGGTGTATAGCCTAGTCCAGTGATGGCCAACTTTGGCACTCCAGGTGTTCTTTGGCACTCCAGGTTTCAGCTGGCTGGTTGTTTTTTAAATACAGTGTAACCTCATACAACAATCGCCCCATATAGCAACGAAAAAGCATAACGATTACGTTTTGGGGAGAAATGGCATCCCACATAACAATTTTCCTTATGGAAAAAAATCATACAACAATTTTTCAATGTGAAAAACCACTTAGCAAAAAAAAAAAAAATCATTGTACGATGCATCCCATAGGGAAAATAGCTATACAGTGCATGTATCATATAGCAATTGTTTCGTACAACAACGAGTCCCATTGAATGGGTTAAAATAGTTGTATGATTTACCACTGTATAAGGAATGAACTTCTAAGGCAGAAGCTAGCTGGTGCTCAATGCACTCCAAAGTTTCACCCTGGATTGTCATGGAAAAGTCATCATATAGATGAAACTCCTGGAGTATGGGACTGTTGTTTGATCATTTTTGTAAATGTTAAAAAGTAATGGTGCCAGGATATGGGAGACTGGTTCCTTTGATTTTTGTAGTAATTGTACCTCCCTTGAAATTCAACAAAGAGTTTTTTGTTTTGAAGTAGAAAAGCGATCATTTCTGTTAGTCTGTGATCTATAGTAAGGACATAGAGCCTTTTGGGCAGCAACTGATGGTTGGTAGTGTCATGTGTCAATGTAAAATGCTATTCCAGTTATTTTATGTTTTTCAAAACTGTCTTCTATATACTGGGTTAGATTTAAACCATAAAGATCTTGCTAGTTTTAAAACCTACCTTTTCTGGGATTACAAGAATTTCAATTTTAGCAGCTAGACAATTTGATAATTCATTCAAACATTTCATATAACTGGTAGAGCATTAGATTGGGCTGCAATTTTTGTGATCTGATGATTCTTTGCCAGGTTTTAGTATAGCAATTACCTTCATTTTCCACCTTATTTTTCGGAATTGTTTGCTTGTACATCAGTTATTAAAGAGTTGAAAGACACATTCCTTTGTAATTTGCTTAAGCATTTAATTTGTTCAGGCTGGATTTCATCGAGTCCCTCTTCTTCGCCATTTCTACATCTTCTTTTGACTTACTCTAGTTCTGCCAATATGAAAGCAGTAGAAAGTTCATTGGATTTGCTTTGGATTCAGAGGCGTAGCTACCGCCGTATCTGCCGTATCAATTATATGGGGCCCCCGGGTCATGGGGGCCCCAACGTGTGTAAGCAAAACAAATATTTACCCTTCCTAAGGGCCCCCAAACAAATTTTTATATGGAGCCCCGCCAAGGCACGCTACTCTTCTGTTTGGATTTGACCTTCCTCCACCACATGGCACTTCCTGGTGTGGCGTAGGTATAGGTGGGGTCACATGAAATGGCACTGCGGGCCGCACTGGTCATGATCGAGCTCACAATGTTCGGGCTGTTTAACTACTGCACCACCGGGGGTCTTGAAGTGTGAGATATAATCTAAAGGTTACATATATGTTTTTGTAGTAAGACCTGGGAGTTGTTGCTATGATGCAAATACAACAGAACTACTCAAAAATCAGGAAGATAACCAAAGATTGTAGAGTACAGCCTTTTTCCTATGGCAGATTCCTCCATGTACTAGAAAACTTTATCATATATTCAGATCATGACCTCATCATAAATAATATAGTGCATTATAAAGTGACACTTAAGAGGGCTCTCTAAGCTGAGAGTCCCACTTGGTTCAAGGAATATATTATTCAAGTACCTGTACATTAGTAGTATATCCACCATCGGATGAATTAGGAATTAAATGTATTACCTAGTCTACTGCAAAATACACTCTAAAATAAAATTATGTTGGTGATTTGTTAGAGCAGGTTCCTTGTATAAAAAATGGGGGTGGGGGTGTTAATAACGGAATTTCTATATCCAAGACAAGAAATACATAAGTGCTACTGCGCATGCCAAAGGATTTATAATGAGTTGTGATTTCTAAGAGACCCTTCCCCACTTACAGGCTGCTAATGTATCCAGCTAAGGCCTTGAAGACTTGAAATAAACCCCACCCCCAATAATCAAACATAATATAAGCAAACAGAGAGAAAGATAAAGCAAGGGAAGATATTAAGCTGGTTTAAACAAAGCTATTTTCTTGTTTTACAGAGGAATAATGTGTTTACATAGTTACTGTATATGCTGGCATATAAGACTACTTTCCCCCCCTGAAAAACATGCCTCCAAGGGGGGGGGGGTTGTAGTCTTATACGCCGGGTGCACTTCAGTTGGGATAGACATAGCTACCCATAGTGGCCTCCCGATGCTCATCCGGTGCCCATAGTGGCCTCCCGATGCCCGCCTGGTGCCCATAGTGGCCTCCCGATGCCCACCCACCTCATTCTACATACCATCCAGTATCGCACGGTATCCAGCGTGGCTGCGGTGAGCATCAGCAGCGAGTCAGGGGTGCCAGCCTTTTCGGCGTGACCGGCCCGTTCTGCTTGGTGGGAGGCAGCAGTGCTCCGTCCCACCCCTTGTCTACACAGAGCTCGCACATGTGCACTTGCGCACTAGTGCCGGCCACAGGGAGATGTTGAAATCAAATCTTATGTTATTTTATGTTTTATTTGGTGTGTGGAATGTGTGTGGAAGAGGGGGTAGTCTTATATGGCGAGTATATAACAAATTCTATATTTTGAGTGGAAATGTTGGGGGGTCGTCTTATGCGCCCAGTTGTCTTATACGCCAGCATATACGGTATTTGTTGTATTAAAGTATATACTTACAACTTAGCCTCTGTGTGCCCATGCTGTAGCTTGGCTTTTCAGCCACAAGCAGTTTTCCTCTGCAATTTGGTGGGACATGCTGAAGCCACACATAAGGTTTCTTAGGGAAGTTCCCTTTAGAAACAAAATGTCACTGGAAAGATGTGAGAGGAAAGGGGATTAATGCTGCATGTATTTTCTTTTGGATAAAGACCATATCATTCAAGATATTGATTTCTGAATCTATTCTGCCCTCTTGTGGAAATCCATTCCCTGTGTAATACATAATTCTTTTTGGAAAACACAGACTGTATATCAGCTTCCGGGACCTCTCCTCTTCCAGAAATTTCTAAACTTTGGCTTCTAATGGACTTCACAAGTGTGGCCATTAGTGAGCCATGATGGGAAAGTTCAGCATCATCTGGAAAGTGATACTTTCCCCATCCTGTTATATGCAGATGTACTTTAGGATTAGGTTTGCTATTCTTTTGTCATTCGTAGTGGCAATCAAAATTTCAAAACCATTTGACAGATTCAGAGTTTAGAAAACTTGCTTTTGGGAACTCCTAGACTCCCGCATAAAATGGATCATTCCTTTTCTTTGTCTTTCTACATACATTTTTTTAATGGAATAAATAGCAAACTGAAGAAAAAACTAAAGTTTTGATATGCACCCTGTTGATTGATTGATTAAGTGAGTGAGTGAGTGAGTGATAGAGAGACAGATAGATAGATAGATAGATAGATAGATAGATAGACAGACAGACAGGCAGGCAGGCAGGCAGGCAGGCAGGCAGGCAGGCAGATTTTCTGTTTATATGGCAGACCCAGGGCACCTCACACATTTAGGAAAAAAGCGTATGAAATTAAACAAGAATTAAAACATATTTAAACATTTATGAATATTAATATGAAGTGACCACAACCTACCATGCCATAAAGCAAGGATCCCCAACTTTTTCAAACTGGGTGCTGGGTCACACTCCATTTTGCCCTGCCTGCATGATGGGGTTGGCCATTTTGTCCCAACAGCTTCAAATGGGGCAGCCATTTTGTTTCTCAAATGCCCTTGGAGGGGTGGAGGGCCACATGAAATTGTGCCATGGGCTGGTTCTGGCCAATGGGCCTTAGGTTGGAAACCCCTGCCATAAAGTATTCATATTTAAATGCTAAAAAGGAAAGATGAAAATGAGGAGGCTGAATGAACCTTCCTGAGTTGGTTTTTTACTGAGTAGGGCGGTATTTAAATCTAAAAATAAAATAAAAATAAAAGAATGGTGTTCCATAGTCTAAGAGCAGTCATAGGGAAAGTCCTCTTCTGTTGTATTTACCAGATGAAAATGTGAAGTTGGTGCACCCACGAAAAGAGCAAACTGGTCATCTAAACACTCTAAATACTTTGGAACTCATCAATCACAGATCTTGAGCTTCAAGCTTCGCATAGGTTTCCAGCATGAATTAACGGCATCTTCAAGTCTGCTAGGAAGAGTCATAGCCAGTTGTAGCTGCTCAGGCCCTGGTGAGCTCCATTTTGAGAGCCCTGGGGCAGAGCTTTATAAGAACTGGCTTTTTCTCCTAAAAGCTTTGATTTGCTCTTGTGCCTCATGTTTTGGATACTGGTACGCAAAGTTCTCATCAGCCCCAGGTCAGTATTGATGAAGCTGTTGCCCTCCATCAAGATGGATTCAAGAAGGATGTAATACACTTCAAGATGTATTCAAGAAGGATGTAATCCACTTGGGTACCTTCACCCTTCCCTGTGGACCTTGGCACCCAAGTCCTCAGGGTTGTCAGGTTAGCTAACTGCTGCCTGACACTTAGCATTTGAGTCACTAGCAGTAAGATACGACTATTAAAAAAGGCCATTGAGGTTTTCCAGCTGTACAGCAAACTTCAGGAAAAGATGAGGCCTAGTTTTAACCAATAGTTAATTAACATGTGGACTGTTGGCTGGAAATGCTATTCAAGATTCATCTTTGCTATGGTAGCATGGTTCCTACTTGCATTCAGGAATGTTGAAAGTGAAAGCAAAACAGAGCCTTCCTCATAAGCCAAAAGGTAAATTAAACTTTCTACATGTATGTACATCAATTTCAATATAGAAAGTCACAGAGCCAAATCTGGATTTTCCACTGGTCATATAGTAAGTGTGGGACTACAGCAATCTCATTCACTAAAAAAAGTGCTTGGGTTAAAAAAATATGTATTTTGCATTTGAAATCTTTAATTTGGTGCAAAATACAAAGTATTCTGTGCAAAAGAAATCTTTGCAAAAAACACATCTGCTAATTTTTCAGACAAAAAAATATCAAATTTCAAAAAAAGAGGCACAAAAATATCCTGCTTGTCAGGGAGGAAACATCTGAGATTTCTGTTTCTTGGATTTACCTCTCGCCTGCATTAACAAATAGTCTTGACTTGGTATAAAACAGCATTCTATGTTCCTAAAGCACACCTGGTACATTCTTTACAATTTTATATACATAGGCATTGTCCACTATTTTTAAAATGGCAAACTAATTGTAAAAGACACCAGTTTTAAAGTACACATACAGTATCTTGAACCAATGACTATTTAAAGTTACCAGCTGCTCCCTGAGTTCTGAGAAAATTGTAATAATGTTGCTCAACATAAGACACATTTTGCTATAGTCAGGTGTAACTGCACTGCACCATAGATTTTTGAGTTGCCATCGGTAACAGATGCTTAACATTTGCCATAGCAACTGCTAAATTGGTAACAAGCAGTTGAGAACTCCTGGAGAACACCATCTGGCTTTGCTCCATTTTCTGATACAGTATCTATAATGTGTAAGTAAAGGTAGTTGTGCTCACTGCCATTCACATAGAAAGAGGATAAACAGCTACGGAGTCGTAGGAAACAGTAAAATGTGTCTGTAACACATATTCTACACTTCTTTTGCTGTTGAAACTACAAGGGATAACAGTGAAATGAGTTAGCTTTTAAACAATAGTATCAAAGAAAAATGTAACTGGAACATCCTGTAGATTCTAACATTCAAGAGAAATTCACTTGTTAATAAGGCAAGCTAATATCATTTTGCTGTTGGAGATGGAGTAGCAACTGGAATTCTTTCCTCCCCAAAAGGCATGATATTCCATACCCATTTGTTGTTCAGTTGGACAGTTGAGTCCGACCTTTCATGACCCCATGGACCATCACACTCCAGGCACCCCTATCCTCCTCCATCCTCCTCAACCCGCCCTTTTGGCAATGACAACAGAAATTCTCTCAAGTTTCTCTTTCCGTCTCCCTGGCAATAACAATAGAAAGATAAATTAATAACTAACTGTTTGCTGTCTTCCCACAAATACTCATTATCCACAGCCCGAAGCAGTCCACTCACTTTAGCAATATATCAGTACAGCATCCTCATTATATAATTACATTCATTACATTTCTTTAATCTTACACAGACAATGAATGTCCTTACAAAGGCGGGATATGGGTTAAATAGCACATTTCTGATCTTGCTGATTTGGGTTCATTTCCTGTGGCTTGTTCTCTGTCTGACCATGAACTACTACTATTATCTAAAAAGATTCCAAAATAATTACATGGTTCTTCCTGACTATTCTCTTGGAGCTGCTTTAAGGCATCTGAAGAAAACAATGTTCTTGCCAGTTAAAATTAAGGAAATATTTATTGTCTCCCTAGGGGCCTCTAAGCTTGCTGAATCAAGAGACATTTTCCCTGTATATTTTGAAGGAGCTGAAATGTTTTGAAGGCTGTATTGATCCAAATGAGATACTCTTGTTAAAGGGCCATTCAAAAGCATGCTCATAGTAGAATGCATTATCAGAACAGAAGTAGGATGCCCTTCAGGTCTTTTGGTCTACTGGTCCCAAACAACCTACCCATTCTGGATGAATATGAAGTCCAAAACATATTTCTTGCTTCAGAAGATAATCTCTGCAGACCAAGAGCTACTTTTGTATGTGATGGCATCAAGCAAGTACAAAATACACACAAAAACACAAAGCACATATGTTGGCCACCAACTAAGTTCTGGCAGGACTTCTGACCATCATGGAGCCTACTAAAATCATCCACAAGTGTTGTAAAGGTGACCAGTTGCCAGAGGCAGGTTGTTGCTATGGGAATGTCTGGCCAGTTGTGGGAGCAGAAGGATGAGGAGCAAAAAAAGGCTGAAAGATATGCTTGAAGCAAGCAAAGAGATACCAAGAGACCAAGCACAGTAGGAGAGCTAATGCCTCTATGGCAGACTGGCCCTCTCCAAAATCAAGATACAATGCTTCCTGGTGTAAGGATGAGTGAGATCAGAGCCAGGAACGAAGGAAGCTTTTCCCCATCTATCAATCTGGACAAACCAGAAGCTGAATCCATGGATGAAGGTGCCAGCTGTGGATGGATCCCTCTGGATTTCTCCAGAACTGAGAAGAACTGAAGACATACTCTGCCTGGCAGAGACTTCCTTAGATGATAAAGGCCACATTAATATGCCTCAGTCTGGACAAACAGTGTGAGGCCAGTTGCCAAACTTTCTCCAGAAATGCACAGCTTGGTCCTTGCAGAAGGGATCCTTCCAGATGCCAGAGGGCCTGAAGAAGAATGATCCTTCCAATCCATAAAAAATGCCAATACAGTAATTCAAACTGCAGGACAATAAAACACTGCCAAGGAGGAAAGTCTGTCTCAAACAAGGATGACCCAGCCACACCAGAGAGTCTCCCAACTATGACCAGATAAATGCAGAAAACAAAACCAAACAAAATTCCAGAAACCATTGCTCTTATTTTGATCACTTCTTGCCCCTGCTTCTAGGCTTCAGCACTCTTTTTCTCCACTCATCTCCTGCCAAACGAACTTGTTTACTGACCCTGCTTCTGACTGCTCCCTGTTTGGATTTTCTACTTGCTGTGCAATTGATTTATGGATTGACTTTGGCTGTGTACTGTGATTATTCTATGTTTCCTTCCCTGAACTCTTGTGAAATCTTCCCTATGTTGTGACTTGGACCACCCTTGGACATCTTTCATTGAGCTTAATATCTGCCCAGGCAGCAACAGCAGTCTTGAAAAAGGACAGCTGGATAGCACAGGGAAAGACAACCAGGAGGACAGAATGCAAGGAATTTATTCCATCAAGGAATAGCCAGCATAACCATATCAACTCACCTCTTCCTGCACCCACTAACTATGGTTCAGCCCTCATGTTGGACTGCTGCACAATCAGCCATAATGAACTGTTTCCTGCCCTAAGAGATTTCTTTGTTAGGTAAAGGTTTCCCTTGCTCAAAAGCCAGACATATCAGACTCTAGGGTTCAGTGCTCATCTCTGTTTCAAAGCTGAAGAGCCCGTTCTGTCTGCTTCTGCAAACGTTTCCATGGTCATGTGGCAGGAATGACTAGACACCGGAGCACACAGAATGCTGTTTACCTTCCCACCAAAGTGGGCCCTATTTATCTACTTGCAATTTCTTCCTTTTGAACTGCTAGGTTGGCAGGAGCTGGGACAAAGATGGGAGCTCATTCCATCCTGCAGTACTCGGAAATCGAACTGCTGACCTCCCGCCTTCCAGTCAGCCTCTTAGCCACTTGAACCACTGCAGTTCCTAAATAGCTGGGGAATTACACACACACACACATACTTCACCTCATTTTACTGCCTGAATGGAGAATTAAGAACATTGCAAAACTTTTTAACAGGGCACTATATTCCTCAGTTTATTAAAAAGAAGTTGAAAAAGCACGTGCTGCCTTGTTAGTCCATGTAGTCCTGTATTGTGAACACTGACTGGCAGGTTCTCTCCAAGGGTTTAGGCAGGCCGAACCTTCCCTGAAGATTTCTGGTACTCCCTGGTGATCTCACATTCAGGTAATAAATATAGCCAGGCACAAGTGGCCTTCCAAAATTCTCCATCCTATTTGGGGAAGAGAAATTGGGGGGAAGGAGAAATTTCTAGCAATTTTTCAAAGGCCGTAATTTCAGCACAATGTTTTCCCCTCAAGAAAGAATTTCTAGAACTGTGGCTTTCTGCTCCTATAGGAATAAGAAATAAAAAGAATCTCAGAATGCTTCTCAGAAAAATGTCCTCTGAGAATTGTGCCTTGATTTTTCTCCTAGTTTCACTGAGGTTTCATTTCGCTGTGAAAGATATTTCCATTTTCCCACTTCATTTTCAGAGCCATTTAAGATAGATCCTTTCTAAACTAAATTCTGGAACAACCCCATGAAGTCAGTCTCACCAGCCTCCATTAGTTATGTTCATTAAAGCACTACAAAGTAGCTGAGAATGTAGTATCCCCCAATCCCTTTCTATTGTGTATCTCATCATCCCTACATAATTGCCTAGAGCTGAGATGGTGAACCTTGGCACTCCAGATTTCTTGGATGTGTATGGCTGTGTTTTACTTCCACTTCTGGGAGCAAGGAGGGTGGCGTGGGCCGGATGAATTGCAGTAAACCCATTCATGTGGATTCACAGGGGCTGGGGCTTCTGGGAATTGAAGTCTAAGAACATCTGAAGTGCCAAGGTTCACCATCACAGGCCTCGAGTGACCACCAAATGGAGTTTGGGAAGATCAGCAGGGGAGATGACAGCTATATCCCTGTATGGGGCATGCTTTGGTCACCTCCAGGCTTGATTACTGTAACGCACTCTACATGGGGCTGCCCCTGGTGACCATTCGGAGACTCCAGCTGGTCCAAAATGCGGTGGCCCGAGTAGTGACGGCGCGTGGGCGTTATGCTCATGCTACGCCGCTGCTTCGGGAGCTGCATTGGTTGCCAGTATGTCTCCGGGTGCAATTCAAGGTGCTGGTTATTACCTTTAAAGCCCTATATGGTAGTGGGCCAGGATACCTAAGAGACCGCGTCACCCTGAGAACATCTGTCCGCCCCACCAGGGTGGATCGGAGGGGCTCCCTTGTGGTTCCATCAGCTAGAGAGGCACACCTCTTTAGTACTAGGAGGAGGGCCTTCTCCATGTCCGCCCCAGCCCTTTGGAACCTCCTGCCAATCGAGCTGCGCCTACAGACAGAGCTCCTACCCTTCCGGAAAGGTTTAAAAACCTGGCTGGCTAAGCAAGTGTGGGGACAGAGGATCGTGGGGTCCCATATAGGGTGGCTGATCTAGTGACAGCCACCCTTTGGTTCATTTGGTGTGATTTTAATGCTTTTATGAATTTTTTAAAGTTTTTAACATTAAGTCTTAGGATGTCGATATTTAGTCTGTAAGCCGCTCAGAGTCGGGCTTGCCCGATTGGAGTGGGGTAGCAAATACGAACAATAAATAAATAAATAAATAAATAAAAGACACGTACACATGCATGCACATATGCGCACACATGCGCGCACACACACAGCTCAGCCACAACAAGGTTAATCCAAGAATCCTGAGCCTTATCCCTTAGAAATTGTCCAACATTTCTTATCCTGTGAGATTCCTTTTGACGTGAATCACTTTTCAATCAAATTTATGAGGTTGGCCAGAATTCTCACAGAAGAAACTTCTGTCACAGCACTAGTAACAACCTTTCCTAACTTTAGACATCAGTCAACATTAAATGTGTGCAATTGATAAAGTGATTCTAGAAGTATTTCTGCATGGTGTGGTTGAATTTACAGTAATCACTCTCAAACACAGTCCTATGTACTCTAAAATAAATCCCAGTGAGTTTGATGGAATTTACTCCTGGGGGAGCCTTAGACTCAGACTACTCCTGGATTGACCAGAAAAGAATCAGTTCTCATGGGGGGAGGGGGCTATTCAGCAAACTCCTCCCACCCAAAAAGGAACCACTCCTTTCAATGTAATTAAACATTTCCCCTGATCATCAATAAATGGCCAGAGAAAGTAAAATATTTTAATGCATCACTTCATTTAATTAAAAAAAATTATTTGTGTATTTGTGTTTATTGCCAATCAAAAAAAGTATTTGCATGTCACTTAAAATAATCCTTTGTGGATGTAGTTTTGATCACCAATACAAAAAGGCACAAAATGTTTTTACAAAATTAAAGTGATGTATCAAATCAGTGATGTACTAGAAAACATTAAAATAATTATTTCACTTCCTCTGACCATTCATATACAGTTGGGATTCTGTTCAATTTCAATTTTCCGTCAAAGCTTCTTCCAGAAATTCACACAGGAAGCGGGGGGGGGGGGGGAGGGGACCTGGGACTGCTCCAGCATCCAATATGTATGGACAACAGTTTTGAAAAAAGACTGTCCCACCCAGATCACTCTGAAGAGTGAAATTAATGCCCATCTTGATGACCTGTTAGTCTCCTTCCTGCTCTGTCTTATGTGTAAAATGACAGGCAGGAGAAGGAATAAGTACATCTTATGGGCTTTCTATCAAACAGACACACATAATCTACAACAAAGAACAGACTGTAAATTGACAGATTTCCTACTCCCATTGACTGTGGTCTAAATAGGCCATGACTACTGTCCTCACTAGTTTGTTTGTTTGTTAGATTTATATAGTGCCCTTCTGGCCAGGAGGCCACCCTGGGCAGTGAACATAAAACAACCACCCACAATACAAAAAATGCAAGATGAAATCCAAGTATAAATAGTATAAAAATATAGGGTGTCCCAAAGGTTACCATACATAGGGAAATCAGAAAACAAAACAAAATAAACAAAACAAAATTAAAAAAAACACTGTAGCACTTTAAAGACTAACTGCTATATTTATATAGCTTTTGTGGATCAAGTCCACTTCTTCAGACAAGGAATGCTACACTGTTTTTTACTTTGTTTGTTTTCTGATATGCCTGAACCACAAACTAACATGGCTACTATTCCAAAAAATACATAGGGAAAGTGTATCTTTGAATGTGTTCATCATGGGTGGGGGAGAAGATTTTATGTGTGGTAGAAAGGTGGCCAACACATAGATAATACTTTGTAAAAATAAAACTTAAGATGTTGTAATGAATAGTTTGTCAATAAAGGTATATTTAGCTACAATTTCCCATTTTCCTTATGTATGGCAATTTTGGGAACACCCTGTATAAACAACTCAAGATACTAGTCTTCTGAAAAGCCTCTCTGACGAGTCCTAAATTCTTGGATTTTAATGTTTCTAATCTGAATAGAAACGTTCTAACTTCTCTTGATTTTTGGGGAACATTCAAGAAAAAGAAAAGAACAGTGTCCTCTAGTGTTCTGTCAGGAAACTGAGCCAACCTGGTAGCTCTCTAAGCATAAGAGTATACAGTACTAATAATTTTGTCTCAGAAATTACTCTGGGTTGAAAGGATTTTTGCTGGAGACACTCTGCTTAAGAGATGCCCAAGAATAAGCCTTAACCACTAAGCCACTGGGGAGCTGCAGAGTGTACCTGCAGTATTATTTATTATTTATTTATTTATTTATTTAGATTTATTATCCCGCCCTAATCAGGCGAACCTGACTCTAGGTGGCTTACAGAAATTCATAAATTAAAACCTTAAGGTTCATAAATTACTTAAAAGTCAATTAAAAAAGAATTAAACCCTGAATTTACAAAAATCTAAAAGATTTAAAAAGGTTAAAAGGTTTAAAAAGATTTTAAAAGTTTAAAAGAGTGAGGGAGGGGTGGCTGTCCCATCATATCAGCCACCCAACATGGGACCCCAAATTCCTGGAGCCCCACACCTGCCCTGCCAGCCAGGTTTTTAGGCCCTTCCGAAAGGACAGGAGCTCTGTCTGTAGACGTAACTCAGTTGGCAGGAGGTTCCAAAGGGCCGGGGCGGACACGGAGAAGGCCCTCTTTCTGGTGCTAGAGAGATGCGCCTCTCTAGCCGATGGAATGATAAGAGAGCCTCTCCGATCCGCCCTGGTGGGACGGACAGATGTCCTTGGGACGGTGCGGTCTCTTAAGTATCCTGGCCCACTACCATGTAGGGCTTTAAAGGTAATAACCAGCACCTTGAATTGCACCCGGAGACATACTGGCAACCAGTGCAGCTCCCGAAGCAGTGGTGAGGCACAAGCATAACGCCCGCACCCCATCACTACCCGAGCAGCCGCATTCTGGACCAGCTGCAGCCTCCGAATGGTCACCAAGGGCAGCCCCATGTAGAGCGCATTACAGTAATCAAGTCCGGAGGTGACCAAAGCATGTGTGATCATGAGCAAGGAATCCCGGTCTAGGAGTGGGCGTAGCTGGCGTATTACACGAAGTTGTGCAAAAGCCCTCCTGGCCACGGCTGCCACCTGCTCCTCGAGCAGTAGTCGTGAGTCCAAGAGGACCCCCAGATTACGCACCAGGTCTGTTTGGGGCAAAACTGCCCCATCCAGAACCAAAGATGGTAACTCCCGAGATAGCGCAGGACCCCTTACCCATAGCCACTCAGTCTTGCCGGGATTCAGTTGTAGCCCGTTGTCCCCCATCCAGACCCTGACAGCCTCCAGGCACCTGGATAGGACTTCCACTGCATCAATTGGATCTCCACGGGCTGAGATATACAGCTGGGTGTCATCTGCATATTGGTGATACCTCACCCCGTGGGAACGGATGATCTCACCCAGTGGCTTCATGTAGATGTTAAATAGGAGAGGCGAGAGTACCGAGCCCTGAGGCACCCCATATTGCAGGGGCCTAGGGCTGGACCTCTCGCCTTCCAGCCACACCGACTGGGTCCGGCCCCTCAGAAATGAAGAGAACCAGGCCAGCACAGTGCCCTGGATCCCCAATCCTTGGAGCCTTCCCAGAAGGATACCGTGGTCGACAGTATCGAAAGCCGCTGAGAGGTCAAGAAGAGCCAGGACGGATGGATGACCTCCATCCCGTTCTCGCCAGAGATCATCCACCAATGCGACCAATGCAGTTTCAGTACCATATCCGGGCCTGAATCCTGACTGGAAAGGGTCCAGTATACTATATTGGAGATGATTTCCCCCTCAGTGACAACATAAATTGTACATATTGCTTCTCTTTAATTTAGTTTAATTTAATTTGTTCCTGCCTACTAAAATCCACACATTTTACTGAAGATCTTTTGTCCTGCAATGGCTTCTATTTGTTTTTCATTTATTACCTTTATATGTCAGCTTTTCTCCAGTGAACTGAAGGCATATGAGCTCTCCTCCTTCCCAGGTTTCCTGACAACTCTGTGTACATGTGTAAGCTAAGTCGAACTGAGATAGTGTGACTGACCAATGTTAACTTGGTGAACTTTATGACCAAGTGAGAATTTGAACCTGGGTTCTCAAAGACCTAATTTTGTTTTCTAATCTAATCTATCCTAGAGGTGTCCTGCAGTGAGCCAGTGATCTAGATTGTCTGATCCAGTGGTCAAGTTAAGTTCTATTCAGCTGACTGTGTGATGGTATGTAGATCTAGATGGGTGATTTGCGAGGTAAATCCCACGTCTGAATGTCTCCATGTGCCCTCAAACTTCAAAGATCTTTGAATATTGAGCACAAAATAATTAAGTTCAACTGACCGCAAAGAGTTCCCACGATCAGAGTTTCCGACTGTGGGAAGTATGAAATTTTTCTGTTATTTTGTTTGCTATTATGATTTGCTGAGCTGAAACAGGGCTTCGCTGTATGGCCTTCTACAACAGCAATGGGTGAGAAGATGGGTTAACCAGGACCAGGTTATTGATATGGCACATCTGTTGCTGTCATTGTAGATATACCGAACTTTTCTTCTCTGGGCTTGAAGTTTCAGAGGTCCCTGACACTCAACATTGAAACCACCACCCATGGACTCACATCTCCCAGTGAAGGCAACTGGTGGCATTGTAGAGAGGAAGATTGAGCTAGGGTTAGTGGAAGAAACCAACCATAGGACTAGATTATCTGTTAAATGTTCTGTGGTTGATCTCCTCTCTTACATTTCAATAAACCAAGCTGTTCTGGTCTCTGTGGATGTTGAAATGGAGGTAAGGGACACCCACCAACCTAAGGAGGGCCAAAGGAGCCCATACCCCAGAAGAAAGGAATAGTAAGCCACTACTGAGAAATCTATATTGAGAAACCCTAGAAAAGGTTGCCATGAGTCAGAATTGACTGGATGGCAGATGACGACGACGATGTAGGTGTACACAGTCTACCAGGTGTTCAGACCAGCCTTTTGGAACCCCACTGCTTGGGTCCTAGCCCTAAGTGTCAGTGAGATATCGCCTGACAAAATATCTGATATCTAGTAGTGCTACTCTCTGCAAATGTTCTTTTTTTTGTGTGTGAAATATTTTTATTAAAGTTTACCAAAAAATATTAAAAAGAAAAAACAGAAAACAATTACAAACTACATCTTACAATACTGAAAGTAAAAAGAAAAAACAAGCAAATATAACATTAAAAAAAAGAAAAATAACAATAACAAATTAATTCAGTTATTTTCAATGCAATCAGTCTCTTAACCATACTATTTATATACATATATAGTATATACTTTCACATTTTGTATCAATTATCCTCTTCAGCATGTTATTATAACTTTTTTTTTGTTAAAAAATAATACATATATCACCCAAGTGCACTAAGGTCTTTGAGTCTGCCAGCCATCCCTTTTACAACTCAGTCATTCTGCCAAAAATACGTTGTATTCGGTGCAGGTTTATCACCTTTATTTTCCCTCAATGTATATTGCAAAAAAGGTTTCCAAATGTCCCAAAATCTATTTTGTTTTATTAACCCTCTTTTTATGTTTAATTCCCATGTAAGTTTTTCATTAAGTGCCATATCCCAAACATTGGTATACCATTTGCTAAGTTCTAAGTTCATAGCACCTTTCCAATTTCTGGCCACTTGTTGTCTTGCCAAAGTTAAAAAAATAGATAGTAACTCTTTTATATTTTCCTCTAAGTTCAATTCCTCTAACTCTGTCAATAAAACATTTTTTTCATTCAGCTTTAAATTGAAGTTTAAAATTTTTGCTATTTCTTGTTCCATTTTATGCCAGAAATTGGAAATAATTTTACAATCCCACAACATATGTTTGTATGTCCCAATTTCCTGATGATAGCTCCAACATTTTTTTGAATTGCTACTATCTATTTGATTTAGCTGAACTGGCTTTTGGTTCATCCAAGGCAAGGGGGGTAGCAACTGATATCAAAAAGTTAGGATTTATGAAAACAAAAACGATAGAGGACCCAGAAGGTAGATATCTGATTATAGTTGGAAGAATAGAAGAAGAAGATATATTGCTGGTAAATATCTATGCACCAAACGATAATCAGGACCAATTTTTGAACAAAATGAGTCAAATTTTGATGAAGGAAAATTATGACAGAATGATTGTTGTGGGAGATTTTAATTTAACACGACCAAATAGTGATTGTACAAATGTAACTAAATATGGGAAAGGATCGAAAGCCAAATTGTTAGATGATTGGATGAAAAAGTTTGGATTAAAAGATTCTTGGCGGGAACTGAAAGGGGAGGAACGTATATATACATACTATTCTCAGGTTTATAACTCATATTCCAGGATTGATTATGTTTTTGTAACAAAAATATACTGAATGATTTAAATGATGTAGAAGTAGGAATCTTTAAAGAATCGGATCAAGCCAACGTAACGGTCGAATTACAATTTAAAACAAATACAAGAGGGAGCAGAACCTGGAGATATGATCCGAAATTATTTAAAGATAAGGTGATAAAAGATCAGATAATCAAAAACTGGGAAGAAATATGGGAAATTAACGATAATAAAGAAACAAATTTTAATGTAATTTGGGACGCCATGAAAGCAGTATTTAGGGGAGAGTGTATCAAATTTAAGAGTTTAAAAAATAAACAGTATAAAGATAGACAATTGGAGGTGGAAAAAGAAATTAAGTCACTATAGATTAAACAAGCTAAATCTCTGCAACTGTTCTATCCTTATCTTATCAATGCAAATCATACTCTTCCTATCACTACTGGTATCACTGCTGCTCCCCCACGTCAGGATGCTGTACTTCAGTTCTCAGTTCCTGATATCACATGATTTTTTTCAAATTCTTTTTTATTCCACATGATTGTCACTTGGGATTGCTATTTAAACCAGCTTAACCAGATTTTTTAGCCACAGTAGTATCTGGAGTGTTGTGTTCAAGCTTCTTATTGGTCTGGATCTTAAAGTCCCACAAGATCTTAACCTTTTTGCTCACATTTTCAACCATCTTCTCAGGTTTGTGTTTCCACCACTGTTTCAAACATAGTATTCCATAATTCTTGCACAAATTCCAAAGTAACAATGCTGCAATTTGTTTATGGTTTCCTTTGTAGTCAATCTGTGCAATCTGATAATGTGGTCCATTTCTTTACAAAGCCTACATTTACTGCCAGTTCCAATTTTTCAATTTCTCCTTTAATTATGTTGGTTTGTAGTGCTTGTTCTTGGACAGCAAATATAAGTTCATGGTAATGGGGATGGGGATGATGGAAAGACTTTTAACAATCTCCATGTTTAGTCATGTTTGCAACCCACAGCATTTCTTGTGATGTTCATAGGAAAAATGAAGCACATTGTACTTGCTGTTGGCTTTGTATTAATATTTGCATCTGTCTCTCCCTGCATGCCAAAATGTCTGTTTCCTATATTCCAAACATGCCTTTAAGATACGTCCATTAATGAAAGCCTGCCTCATTGCATCACAGTCTCACTGAAAGCAACGGATGTTCCCAATTTCCACACAACAATCCACCACCGCAAATTCAAACAATTCCTTTGTTGTTGTTTTCCTGTTCTCATCTTGTACACTGCAGGATCCCAATGGCTTCTAGCAGCTTTCATCTCAGCAGGCTTAGAAACCCCACCAAGCTGACTTGAATCATGAATCATTTTAACCACCATAACACTGACACGGCAGAGGGGCAAGGCCACAATTTCATAAAATGTTAATGTTTAAAAAGGAAAATCCATGGTTGGAAAAGAGATAGGGGGACTTGTCACTATTCAGTATAAAAATTAGCATCAGCTGAGGGCAGGGAAGGTTCACATCCAAGAGCCATATTGGAAAACTTTGTTCCTTACTGTTGGATAGAAAAGCCACTGCAAAATTTGCCTGTTCCTGTTAATGCACAAATGAGACATCACCAGTAATCTCTTTACTAGCTGAGCCGGGAGGGTAAAGGGGACCGATCTTGCCAAACCATATTTGTGCTTGCTATTACACAATGCCAGATATTGTCGCCCTGTGCAAGCTGTACTAGGGAAGCCATAACAAAAAGATAAAAGCCTTTTAGCATTGTCAGGCTAGCAACATCCCAATCCCTGAGGTCAACAAGGTCAAACCTTTGGACTGGAGACATGCCCTGTTGTCACCAGAGTATGGCTTAGAAGGAGGGCTGGAATTGCTCCTGGGATTGCTAATTGTGACAAGAGTGTGTGAGTAATCCTGGTAAATGGCCTCAAAACATGGGTGTAACCAGGCAAAGGCAAAATGAGTATAGCAACTATAGCATTTGGTGCCATTCCTGCTAAGGATCACATCCTGCACAGCCTTCCCTGCAGCACACCTGACAAAAGGGGAGATATTCCTATACTGCTGCTGGAATTTATGGAAGACATGCTGCCAGTATACAAGGGGTATAGAAGACACATAAACAAGAGAGACTAGACTGGCTTCAGCAACCTATTCTCTCACGAGTGAGTTACATTCAGCGATGGGATGTTACAGGTTCTCACCAGTTCGCCAGAACCGGTAGTAACTCCCCCCAGTGTCCCGGCGAACCAGTAGCAGCTTTTGGGGGAAACCACCTTCAGGGCTTACCTTTTCACTGGTTTCCCCACTGCGCATTTACATTTATATTAAGGCATATTATCCTAGAGAACTGGTTAGGCAAAGACTTAGTACCTAACTTCTTTAACTGTTGAAAAGTTGAAAAGTGCCAAAATGAAGCCATCTTGTGGTGAGTTCATTCTGCAGTTCCTTCCATCTGACCTAGTGTGAGAAAGATTAGCCAGAATAAGCTTTAAGCTCTGGTTTAAAAGCTCTGGTTGATTTGTGGTTGGGGTGGATGTTTGGGTGTATTTTAATGTATTTTTATTTTATTTTATTAATTTATTTATGGGTTTGTGTTGTGGGTGGGTGGGTGGGTTGAGGGATGTGTGTGTGTGTGCTTATTTTTTTATTTGTATTTTTTTATTTTTTTTGGCCCCACCCACACATCATGAAGTTGGCTCCGCCTATGATGCCATGACATCATGTTAGTTCTGCTCACACTGTGATGACATCACGGTGGGGTAGTAAAAATGGTTACATTCCCACCTCCCAGCAGTCATGACACCTCTCTTTATTGTAAATCTAGTTACACTGTTCTTAGTGATACGAGGTTGGGTATTACTCCAAATACCGCAACTCCTAATCCCTGTCCCTATAAACTGTATTTCCTTGCCCCAGGAACATTTCTAATTGGGGGGAATGAGTGTTTTTTTCCTCCTCAGCTGAATAGTGGAGTGAATGAAACTGGTTGGAGTAAAGCAGTGTCTCAGGGAAGGTGTGCTTGTCTGCTCTAATGTAACTAGTAACCTCCCTGGCTACCTGCATGGAATGTATAGTTGCTATGGGTTTTCTGCAAACAGGTGTAGCCTCACTTGTAACATACACCCAAGTTGTACTGTTATTCTATGTTTTAATCCACCATATTGATATGCAGTGTGGGGGTATAGTTGTGTGGATGGGTGTGTGCACTATCAGCATGAACATGTCAGGGGCTGGCATGAGTCACATGACAGGAAGTTGGTGAATCAATGCTAAACCTCTTTTAAATAAAATGTATTCAGTTTGACTGGAATCTGCACAATGATGGTTCAAAATGTGAGTTAATGTCCTTTCTATCTTTAGATCCAAGGTGGTAGACACAATCTCAAAAATTGTCAGAAATTGTTTCTTAAAACTTAAGGTAGCCGTGCTGATCTCTGAAGTAGGGATTGACAAATTAACAATACCCTTACTTGGGATAACCCCAGCTGTTCCAAAGTAGCTGCCTCTTAGTTCAGTATTAATCATGTTTCACTGGCAGAAGGTCTCTAGTTCTTTCATAGCCCTTCCTGGAGATTCTTCATGTTTCTTGGTTGTCTCCCATCCAAGTAATAACCAAGTTGATTTATACTGGTGCTTAGTTCAAGAAGAAGGCTTGGTAACATCATGTCAAGTTGCTACTTTAGGTACTAGTCTCCTTCCTTGTGTTCTAATATGAAGTTGCTTTGTTGTATAGTATCGTTATGCTGTATTTTCAGAAACTTTGGCAGTGGTATAATGGCACCACCATGTCAACAAGAAAACAAAAGAGGGTAGAAGAATGGATGAAAGAAAGTCATATCCTATCATGCCAAAATTGAGGATCAAAATTAACTACTCAGACTCTATAGAAGAATGCAAATAAACACTGCAGATGAAAATACCCACAAATGCCACCCCACTCAGACACCGCCTAAATTTAAAATGAGAATGCAATAGATCAGAGTAGAGCCTAGCCCTAGCCACCATGCTTCTGACACTATTCACTGTAGCCCCACTATTATTTGTTCCTTAACAGTTAAGTCAAAAGCTTCAGAAAGCAGCTGCAAGACAATACAGAGTGAAGAGACCTCACTCAGAGAGGACCAAGGCATATGCAGAAGTCCTCAGACACTTTGGGAGATAGGGAAGCTACAGCTGTCAATCTCCTCTGTAGTCACCTCAGGCCTCTTCTGCCTTGTAGAGTGTTCCTACTTTTGCTTTTCCATTCATTGCCTTTCATTGCAAGACATCTCTTTTTAATATCTTTTTTAAATTCTCAAATCCTGGTGTTTGCCTAGTTCACACTTTGTAAGGATACTGATCCATTCTGTGGCCAGCCCAAGGCTTTTTACTTTGATTGGTGGTAGAACTAGACCAGTACAAATAGCCACGGTTCATTTAAGTCAGCATTTATCTGAACTTGGCATTTGTATTTCCTGAAATTCTACGATTTTACAAGCAAATTCACAACCAAAACCCTAGAACAAACATTCTGCATGGTGGACATAAGGTGGCACCATAGCATAAGTTTTCCCTCTTTAAAAGTCCAAAAAAGGGCTAGCTTCAAAAGCACTTTCATCAGGAAGGTGCATCAGAATACCACTAAATGCACACCAGTGCACATCTGCATGAAGTATCTAATGTGAATCACATTCTTGAAATGAGAGTTTAGATTCTTCTTATATGAGAAAAAGAAGCCCTCAGTCTTTGTTGGGAGATCTGGTTAATTCTTGGCAAGATGGCAGATAACAAAGCTGAAACAACTTCTTTGCTTATTTTCAGATTATTAGATTGAAGAAAGATGCCTGCACACTGAGATCAACAAGTAAGAATGACTCCCCCCCCCCTCCCAATAAATACAGAAGTATGTTTGTCTTGGAAGAAGCCTAGATATTTTGGTATGGGTATACTATCTTTCTTCTTCTTCCAGCTACCCTTAAAGCCATGGATTTAGCAGAGGGCTTTGCTAAATGCTATTTTCTTTTCTTTTCCAAAGGCAAGAATGATAAACAGAGGGCAAAAGGATGTTTTGAAATCCACCCTTTCCTGAGTAACGTTTAGCCCAGAATATCTCTGTTTTTTCCCTCAATTCCTGGAATTGAAGGGATACTTTCACAACCAAAAGATAAGCCACAATTATTTTGAATTTGGATAGTTAGGAAACTGGACAAATACCCTGGCAGTAGCTCAAATCCTTTAGGCAGGAAATGCTCACATTTGGGGCCAATGTGCCATTTCAAGATGGCCTGTCACATTCTGGCTGCTGGAGTTTCTCAGATTTGTTTTACTGGTCTGTCCAAACCAGATTGCTGTGCTCTATAGGTTACCTCTATCTTCTTATTCATAAGGAGAACTGGCGGTGGAGGAGTCTGAAGCCTGTGGGAACAAGATGATCTTTGCCCATTAACCATGTGCATGTGCTCACAGTAATTTGCAATGGCTGAAGCAGAAATGTGATTGTTTATTACACACGCGGTCATGTCCTTGTCTAGCTCATGTCTTAGAATCATAGACTCATTGAATTGGATGGAGGCTATGAAGCCATTATGTCCAACTTCCTGCTCAGCGCAGGAATCCAAATCAAAGCAGATCTGACAGATGATTGTCCATTTTTCTTTTGAATGGCTCCAGAGTTGGGAGTGATGATCAAAAAGAATTATAACTAACTCGCCATGAATCAAGGCATTCTCAAATCAGACCTCCTAGCTAGGTGGTGGCGAACCTATGGCACAAATGCCAGAAGAGGCAGTCAGAGTTCGCCCCGCTACTCTGTGGCACAGTTGAGTCTGTTGAGTTTGGGGTCTCAGTTTTTAAAAGGTTCACCATCACTGTCCTAACTGACATCAGGCAATTTCACAGCTCTGGATCAAACAGGCACTATGGTGAGTTCTTGAACAAAGTGAGGTATCTCAGTTGGTGAAATATGATTGATTCCAACCACACAATATTTTTCTTATTTAAATTTTCCACTTTATGTTGAGATGGGTTGTTGGAAAGGTGAAGATGGCCTTAATATGTATGCTGGACAACCAAGACATGTATCTTGGAGAAAATCTGAGTGGGGTTGTTAAAATTGTGTAAACCTTAGGAATAAAAATTTCTCTTTCAAGAATGTTTCCAAACCTTGCGTATTTGGGCATGGGCTTACTACAAGTGATGGACAATTTGCCACTATTTTTGCTTGCTGTGAAACATGTTTCACTATAACTGTTGTTGTTTATCTGACTGTCTTAGGCAAAGTACATGATAATAGATTATATATATTTTTAAATAACTCGGACATCTTTTCTACCATAACAATGTTTTCCTAAGTAAATTTAGCCCTATGAATGTCAGTAACATTTTCAAGAAAAAAATTATAAAACACAGACAAACTGCTCCTGGAGACCTCCTGAAGTTTCGTACTACCAGAGCCATAAACCTCAGCCAGAATTACCAATAAAAAAGGATTTTGAAAGTTCTGGTCCAAAAGATCTGGAGAGCACTAAAACACCGATTTCCAGCCCAGACATTACATTTGGCATGAGATTGTCACCCCAGTGCCTAATATCTGAATTAGATCTCAGTTTGCTAGGGGACCGTGATACACCATAGCTCATTATGTTGTGAGTAAAGACATATAATGAATAATGAGATGTTCTTGGGAGGAAATAGTGACATCATGAAATTGTGTCTTACTACCCCATTTCAAGGGTCAAACTATACCTTGGATTGGAGTGAACAGCTTTGGTGAGCTCAAATTTTCTGCCTCCAAGGATCCAGGTGTTGGCCAGAATTCTACTGCAAAAATATTGTGCATGTTTGTATTTTTTGTATTTGTATTTTCGACTTATATGCCGCCCCACTCGCAGAGCGACTCTGAAACAGCTACAATTACATAGCACATACCACAGCACAAGAGCAATTACAGACATCAAATAATAAATTACAAATATCACATATACAGTATATATATCTCCAATAACAGTTACAATTACAAAACATTAGATTAGAACATCCTAAGAAATAATCAAAGATGCTGTAATATAAATCATTACAGCATCAAAATTCACTAAGCAACAATATCAAACAACAATAAAAATTCCAGTATCAGTTCAGTTTACACATACAAAAGCAAAAAACTAAACAACAACAAAAACAGTTGCTGAATCCTGCAATAAGTGACAAGTCAGTCCACTTAGCCGCAGGTGTTTCTGGCGGTGGTGGCTACTCAAAAAAGTCCTGCCGCCGTAGCGGCTTTTAAGCCCTGGGACAGATGGAGAGAGTCCCGAGGCTGGACACGGTGGGCTTGGAGGGAAGGCGGGAGCGTCCTCACTCCACTGTTGTCGCTGCCGAGTTTTTTTATCGTCCACCGGGTGGAGGTGACGGGGCCCGGGAGAGGGCGGGAGCATTGCCTCACCGCCCGCAGCTGGTGGTCATCTCCCCCAGCATGATGGCAAGTCCGGGGGGAAGGCGGGAGCATCCTCACTCCACTGTTGTCGCTGCCGAGTTTTTATCATCCACCGGGTGGAGATGACGGCGCCCTGGGGAGGGCGGGAGCATTGCCTCACCGCCCGCAGCTGGTGGTCATCTCCTCCGGCGTGATGGCAAGTCCGGGAGGAAGGCGGGAGCGTCCTCACTCCACTGTTGTCGCTGCCAAGTTTTTATCATCCACCGGGTGGAGATGACGGGGCCCGGGGGAGAGCGGGAGCATTGCCTCACCGCCCGCAGCTGGTGGTCATCTCCCCCGGCGTGATGGCAAGTCCAGGGGGAAGGCACTGGTTAAATTTTGCTGGTTGTTTTGCCTAGTTTACACAACTAACTTCACAACCTGGTTTGTCTGAGCATACGACAGTTAGCTGGTATAAATCATGTGCATCACTTGTGCGATGGCTGGGTTGTGCTCCATATTTTGAATAATAATTCCATGTCAGACATTACTCTGGGCTGAAAGGATTTTTGTTAGAGAAACTCCACTCAGGGGACACCTGAATGAGGCTGCTTTCATGTTCAGCCCTCAGGTATCAAAACCCCTACCTTCGAGCCTCCAGCTCAGCGCCTTAACCACTAAGCCACTGAGGGAGCCGCATATTTGTGATTATTGCAACTGGGATTATGTGTGTTTGTGGTGGAGGGGAGTGTACCTTGAGGGACATTTTTCTGTGACGGAACTGTTAGGAGTTTATTGAAGGAGTGGGAAGTACAAAAAAAAGTCTATAGCCTTGGAACAAACCTTTGCTCATCCCTACAGTCAAACCTCGCATAAAGAGTGTCTCGCTTAAAGAGAAACTCGATTAAAGAGCAGAATTTTCTCTGAATGTTGGCTTTGCTTAACAAGAAAAACCAGCCAAAAACTCGCTTAACAAATAAATCGGAGTTCGCAATCCCACCCCCACCCCCCACACACAATTGGTCACTTACAATGGTGTTTCGCTTAAAGAGCAAACTCGCTTAAAGAGCAATCTTGTGGGACGCATTATGCTCTTTAAGTGAGGTACAACTGTATACTAATTGAATGATCAGAATATGCTCATGTTTCTTTTTTAATAAAACCCAGTTGTATATAGCAGAAAATTCCTTGCTATTTGGACAGCTAGAACTCCACACCCCTCAAATATGCTGTCTAAAATGACGAGTGCTGCAAATCACTTTTTTATTTATTTATCTATTTATTTATTTACATTTCTACCACTGCCCCCTTGCCGAGGCGACTCTGGGCAGCTTGCACATCTAAATATAACAAATAAAATTCTACAAAAATATTAAGCTGAACAAACACTAAAATATTAAATTGTTGAAGTTTAAAAAATTAAAAAATCCTTCCCAAATCATCAGATTTCTAAAACCAACATTAAAACAACACTAAACTCTAAAAGCTGGAAGCCCAGGCAACATTTGTACAAGCCAGTGTGGCTATAGCCCCAGCCGCTGTCGCCTCCCCACCCACCCCCACCCCCATTGTGCCAACCAGATCTTGAGGTTTTTACGAAAGGATAAAAGCTCTACCTGGAGACAAAGTTCAGTTGGCAGGAGGTTCCACAGGGCTCTCCTTCTCAAGCTAGAGAGGTGAGCCTCTCTAGCAGATGGAACTATCAGGAAGTCCCTCTGGTCTGCTCTAGTGGGACAAACAGATGTCCTTGGGGTGACATGGTCTCTTAAGCACCATGGTTCACTACTATGTAGGGCTTTAAAGATAATCACCAGCACCTTGAATTGTACCCCAGTAGCCAATGCAGCTCCTGCAGCAGGGGTGAGGCATGTGCATAATGCCCACACCCCATCACTACGTGGGCAGCTGTATTTTGAACTAGTTGAAGCATCCGAATTGTCATCAAGGGCACCCCTATGTACAGCGCATTACAATAATCCAGTCTGGAGACGACCAGTGCATGAAAGACCATAAGCAAGGAGTCCCACTCCAGGAGCAGGCGTAACTGGCAAATGACACGAAGTTGTGCAAAAGCCCTCCTGGCCATGACTGCCACCTGCTCATTGAGCAGGAGTCATGAGTTCAGGAAGACCCCCAGGTTATGCACTGAGTCCGAGGCAGAAAAGCCCCATCCAGAACCAAAGATGGTAGCTCCTGTGATAATGTGGGGCCCCTAGCCCACAGCCACTCGGACTTTGAAGGATTCAATTGTAGCCCGTTGTCCCCCATCCAGACCCCTACAGCCTTCAAACACCTGGATAGGACTTCAGGTGCATCACCTGGGTCACCACGGGCTGAGATGTACAACTGAGTATCATCTGCATATTGATGATACTTCACCCTGTGGGAACGGATGATCTCCCCCAGCAGTTTCATGTAAATGTCAAACAGGAGAGGCGAGAGCTCTGAGCCCTGTGGCACCCCATATTGTAGGAACCTGGGGCTAGACCTCTCACCTTCCAACACCACTGACTGGGCCCAGACTGTCAGAAATGAGGAAAACCAGGACCACACAGTACCCTGGATCCCCAATCCGTTCCAGAAGGATACCATGGTCAATAGTACTAAAAGCCACTGAGGTCAAGAAGAGCAAGGACCGGTGGATTCCCTCCATCCCACTCACACCAGAGTTTATCCAACAGTGCAACCGATACAGTCTCAGTACCATATCCAGGTCTGAATCCATGGGAAGAAGCCATGGGGTGAAATATTAGCTTCACTGTGGTTGCATGCATACATGTGCATGCAGGGGATGAACTATAACATCTAAACATTTTTAGCCATTTACAAGTCCTGCACAAATTTCCTTTGGGTTTTGGATTATTGCTTTTTGTTTATTGGTGTACTTGATTGCATACTTTTATATGTACTTGCTTCACAAAAATGTTTTGTGTAAGCTAACATTCATCTCCCAAATTTGCTTGCTTTTGCCTTCTCTGTGCTGTATTCCTTTTCAATTTTGCAATCTAGATGTATTTGAGAACCTATTTTTCTCCATTTATTAATTTTCATTCATATTCACTGTACACAAATGGGCTGCCAAGTTACTGCCTAGATATGCCTTATGTTTTCAGTGGTTTTGGAGATATATGATCAATATTTACATAATTCTAAGGAGGCTGCTTTACTACTACTTTATCTGCTCAGACTCCAGGGCCTGCTTGAAAATAGTGGCATTCCCCAAGGCTATACGTACTACTAGCCATTGAGGAAAACACCTGAAACAGCGTTTAGTGAATGGCAAAAACAGTCCTGTCTGTTCTTCCTGAACTTCGCAGCTGTTTGCTTTTCTTGAAAGGTCAGGCTGTGCCATACAGCTTGTCCTTATCCATTAAATTGGCCTCCTGCCATGAGATGTGGTGGAAGATGCTGACCAATTGAAAGTATTTTATGAAAGTACATCCAGTTAGCTTCTGTACATAGAATTGGTGGGACATCGTCGTCTATATCAGGGATTCTCAACCTGCAGCCCATGGCACAATTTCATGCCCCCCCCCCGCCTCCACCAAAATGGCAACCTGGGCCCCAGCTTAAAAAGATTGAGAACTCCTGATCTATATCCTTCATCTCCAGTAGATAATTTGTTTCACCTTGGTAGCACACCAACCTCTAGATCAGAAGTGAGGTAAACATCTTATGGGTTCAAATGTGGTCCTGCAGAACCTATGGAGGTCCCACACACCTTAAGGCAGTGGTGGCCAACCTTGGCACTCCAGGTGTTCTTGAACTTTAATTCCCAGAAGCCCATGTCAGCACTCTAGCTGATCAGGGCTTCTGGGAATTGAAGTTCAAGAATACCTGGAGCGCCAAGGTTGGCCACCAGTGCTTTAAGTTATTTTCTTTAAAGCATTGAAACACAATCATGCTTCATAGGTGTGGGGACATTTTTGCATTGTTAAAGGGATACCAATACCCCCTGCTTCCAGTACCCCATTTTTTACCTTTTTTTCCAATGGCCAAAAAACCAAACATCAGATCCCCATCCAAATTCTAAGCAGTTCCAATGTCTTCACATGATGTAAAACATGAAGACTGGTCAAAAAGAGACTCACCCACCTTTATTCAGTTTTCCCTGCATAGACTACATGAAATATAAGCACCACTAGTCCTTCCTCTAGAGCTCAAGAAATGTATTAACTATACCTTCCTTCACAGGAGTCAATGTCAGACAGAAAAAGATGCACTCATCTTTAAAATGGATTCCACTAATCACAGCTAGTAGAAGAAGAATGTGGGAGCTTTCACCTTCTAAAGTAACAGGTTTTGTTATAGAGTAAAATTAAGACTATTGAGATGAAAAGGAATAATCTTGCTAAAGTAATGATACATATTTCTTTGCCTGCTCCATGAGGCCAGAATTGCAACAAGAGCATGCATTTTATTTGATGAGGCTGAATGGAAACTGAAGGACTGTGAGAAACAGCTATAAGGCATGAGTAGATGAGAATATATTGCACAGTAAAGACTTTATTGAAATAAAAAGCAGATTTTGGGTTTAAAATCCATCAACTTTTAATGGTTAAAAGGCTATTTTTAATAGCTTCCAAAAATGTACAACATATCTTTACAAATGACAATGAATGTACAGTTTTAGGTGGCTGGTCCAAAGTTCTTCTGTATTGTAAGAGTTTACAAATTACAGTATATTTCAAATCCATAAACTGGAGGATGTAAGATTGTTCCATACCAAAGTTTATTTGACCACTGTTTTTTTGGTGGGGTTTTTTTTTGGTTTTGTGAAAGAGAAAGTTGCAAAGAAGATGGATGGCTCTGGTGCCTTGCAGTCTTTTACTGTTTCCTTGACATAATGTATGTTAATTATGGGCAGTTAAACTGGAGAAGGCTCCTTTGACCAGAACAGATAACTGATTGCACCTGAAAACAGGATTCTTAAGAAATAAAATTTCTAGAAGCACAGGTTTTGTGGCAGGGAAATCATATTAGGGTTTTCTCCATAAAAAAGCTTCATCAGAAAGAACTTGAGCCAGTTTTATGTTGAAAGGCCGATAGAAGTCTCGTAGAATTGCCTTTGTGAGAGGTAACATAGGACCCAGGTTGCGATCCTCAGGTCTTCTAGTGTTTGATGCAGGACTCTTAGTAATTAGAGCTTCTTGTTTTTCTGTTAGGGCACCTGTGGTAGAGAAATAAAACAATTAAAATAAACATCAATACTTTTTGTTAGTAATTTTTCACAGATTTCAAGGTTAAGCAACATTCGATTTTAGTTGTAGCTTTGAATATTATGGCTTTTGATGTGTTCAGGAAAAACAGATGACTTTATTTATTTTATTTATGTATTTACTTGAATTTATATACCACCCTCCTTGTCAGGGTGGTTAAAATCTGATATAAAACATGATCAACAATTTGAATCCAAAATTCTAAAAGATTAAAATAGATAAGTTAAAATTGAAAAATTTAAAACTAATTCTTAAAATTATTTTAAAAGGGTGTTGAGGGAGAGAGGGAGCTCTCACTAACCAGCAGGCTGGGGTCATGGTGTAACCCGTACCCCATACCTGCCCTGCCAGCCATGTTTTTAAGTTCTTCATAAAAGACAGCAACTCCATCTGGAGGCGCAGCTCCGTTGGCAGGACTTTCTTCTCTGGAAAGTCTGAAGTTCACTTAAGAGTAAAACTACACAGTGGTGTAGCGGGGGGGGGAGTAGGGGGCACCCACACCAGGCGGCACTTTCCAGGGGTATTACAGCAGGAGGTGGGGCATGTGGTCCAGCCTGCCGGTGGCCCTGCATCAAGGGAAGCCACCACATCCCCGGGGAAGGCAGAAGAGGAGACTGGGGCATTGACGTAGCGTGGGAGGCGGCCCGCCCTGGGCTGCACTTTTGGGGGGTGATTCAGTGGGTCTTCTCTAACATGATTTATTATGCAAAGCAAAAGGACTGTGGCCATTCTTTGATAAAATTTATTTCTTTTTTGTAATGTTTCTTAAGGATAATGATGATGGAGGGGAAGCCTCTTAAAAGATGTGACAATTTTATGTATCATGTGACTGATGAGAAACATCAGAAAATTTCCTACCTAAATCCAGGAACTGGAACACCATGTGCATAGTAAACTTAACATTGGATGCATGATCTTCCAAGCGGAGAACAAGTATTTGATCTTTACTAAAAACTGTCAGCCAGTCCAGAAGAAAAATAACATACAAACCAACCTGGAGCCTCACCTAAAAGAATGAACAAAACATAAGGTTGCTAAGTCTGTAAATACACACCATGTACATCTTAATAATCTAACTTCTGCATCTCTTTTGCCTTCCCTCTAGTACAGGGGTTCCCAAACTATGCCCCACGGGCTGGATTCACCCCACGCCACCTAATAATCCACCCTGTGCCACCCATGCTGTTCCCGGAAGCGGAAGTTAAATGCACCCACATATGTACAAAGCACTGCCATAAATGCACCCATAGCTGTCATAAACACATTTACAAAAGTTGTGGGTACATTTATGGCAGTGTTTTCCACATGTGCGGACACATTTAACTTCCGTTTCCAGTGGGAGGAACCATGTTAACAGCCCTCTCAACCACGTGACCGGCCTGTGGCCAGAAAAGTTTGGCCATCCCTGTTTTATCAGATGAAAAAAAATATTACTTAAATAGTTTATATTTTTAAGCTGCATTCCTTTTAGGAGAATTTCAATCTGGTTGGTCACGGTTACCTCATTTTATTGATAAATGTTAATGGGTAATGTGGTATACATTAAATAAACCAATATCTTCATCTGCTCCTGCATTGGTATTTTTATTGAATCCAATCTTAATTTTGGAAAAGATTTCTCTGTTACACATTCTGATGTGATAACACTATCTTCACATTCTGTGTTTAAGCACAAGATCAGATGTTAATTTAAATGTACATACCGGCATGGCATTGTTAAGGGTGTTGTTGTATACACAGGCTCTCAAAGAGTAGTCCACAAGGCATTCTTCAAAGAGCTGCAGTGACTCAGTCACTTTTTCATGGAAGTCTTCTACAGACTTATTAGCATTTGCAAAGTAAAGATAATCAGAATACAATCTGCAAATGAAACAACATAAAAACAAAAGGAATGTAATTATAGTCTAGTCATGCCATTTTAATGAACATAAAAGATGGTGAACTAACAACTGTTGTCCAAAGAAAAAGAAAAGAATATGACATGGATAGCAATGGCCTGTTCAGACTACTGTAGTTCCATTTGTTCCAATACCTGAGGTTTTTTCATTTCCATGGTTTTGCTTCCTTTTTCTCTGACCCTTTGCCAAACAACAAGCATGGAGATTTCATTTTCTTCCTTTCCCCCTGATTATAACTACAGATGGTAACTATAAGTAAACATACTTTTCTTTCTACTTCTGTTTCTAGAGTGATTTTTTTCTTACAACATACTAGTTTTTGTGCAAAAAACAAACCCCAAAGTGGGAACTGATGAGACTGAACTGATATCTTCAAGTTTCTCTGTGTTATTGTTTGTTATACCTCATACTCTGCTAACCAAAATCCCTCAGTACCTACCACACTGGAGTCATTTCTTTTTAACCATCTAGATCCACTTTTCTAAATACTTCTATGTTTTTCCTTTCTAAAACAGGGGTTCACAACCTATACACCATGGGTCAGACCCAGCCCATGGCGCCATTTCATGTGGCTGACCACCCTCACCACTGCTGCCACTGGAAAAGGCAAAAACAGCCAAAAACGTGTGATCCTTGTTCCTCCTGTTCAAAAAAAAATTCATTTGGAAAAAAATAAAGCAAGAGTGGGAGAGGATAGTTATGATGGTGCTATGCTGCTAGGGTGCACTCAGCTAGTGGACCTTTATTTCATCAGCCAGCATTTCAAACATGTATGATAGAACACAGTTACATGCCATTTTTACACACTTGTGAGATTTCTAAATTTCCAATACTAGAATGAGACAAGGAAAATATTTTTTCATAAATGTTCTTGTAATCTGTACAAAATGCAAAGCTGGTGTCTTTTCCCTTTGTAAAGAATAGAACACACACACAGGGCAGCACAGAAAGACTAGTTGACTGATCAAAAAGATGCATAAGATTTCATCTCAGGCTTCTAATTTTCTAACTAGGCAGCAACCAACATAACTTTGGACAGCTGTGCAAATTGTGCAAAAACTGAATGCTCCCATTGATACCAGCAGAAATGATTCTATTGTTTCACAGGCAAGGAGAAAAGAACAAGACAAGTTTGGAACAAGAACAAGACAAGTTTATGTCTATATAATTTTTAGTTGTGCAATATTTGTAATTCAGCAATTGGTTTATCTACTAGTATGAGAGGAAAACATCATCTGGTATAATGGAAATACGATCTGTTGTAACTGGGCAAGAGTTGGTGACCCAAGTTCAGAGACTTATTTATGAAGCACAGAAGCTCTGAAGCAACAGCTGGTGAGCATCAGAGTTACCATGCATAGTATTTCCAGCTCATTTCCAGAAGGAAACCACTTCATCTACCTCTCTGCCATACAATTACCATCTGTTAACATTCGAAGGCTGTGAAATATATTTGTCAGTTTAGCTGTGCATTGCTTGACACAGAGGGTGACAAGGGAAAGTTGTATTTTTAACAGTTCTCATTCTAAACAGTTCTAATGAGAAGAATATTATTATAAAGAAAACATTCACATCAGGATTTGTGTATGTTTATCCTAACATTTTCACCCACAAAATATAAATATAATTTGCTGGGGAGTGAGGATTGATGTTTTCATACTTGACTTTTAGATATATGGGACCTCAAAGCAGGAAAGCTGATAAGAGAAGAAAATGTTGCCACATTCTGTAAGACAAAACATGCTGTCATACATTCTCCTTATTTGTTTTTTAAAGTGGCTGATTTAGAGAGAGGCACAAGCTATCCATCATATATAAATCAAAATACTAAAAACAAACAGTACTACTTCCCATCACTAGTAGAAAGGACTACACTGGCTCTCTTGCTATAAACAAAAAAATGAAACACAAAACTCGTAGATCCATATTTATTGGAACATGTCATCCTCCTTGACCTTGAAAATTTTGTGCTAAATAAAACATGTTACATCTTAAGGTGTCACTAAAAGACTCTATCATTTTTGCTACAACATGCTAGAAACTTCTTGGGACAAAATGGTTTTTAGAAATGAGTTGGCTAAAGCCCCCCCCCCCCCAATCCATCTAGGAGAATTCTAGCTGAATTCTGGGGCTGGTTAAAAAAGTACAAAAGCCCCATACTTAACTGTCTATGCTTCATTTTATTCTGTCCCACTAGAAGCAGTGTGCATAATCTTAGGTTTGAATACTATACTTTATACATCAGAAGAAGTGGACTATGCCTTTGAAATCTGTGCCAAATATAACTTGTTCACAATGTCTGGAAGAACAAAGAGTCCCAAAACATATGTTAAGTGCATCAGCCAACATTGAAACATGTAACTGCAAAGAACAGGGCAGTGCATTTCCTTACACCATTCTTGCCTTTGGATTGCTAAATCTCAGAAGGGTCATATTGTCTTCCAGGAAATATTGCAAGCCACAGCCTATAATGTACATGAAACAGCAACACGTTGAAAAAGAAATTTTTCGACTGAGGAAATAATGCATCTTCTAGAACTCTGATTCCTTCAATGCAAGAGTAAGTAAGTGTGTTTGTGAGAGAGAGAGAGGGGGGGGAGAGGGAGGCAGGGAGGGAGAGAAGATAATCTGTTCAATTACCCTGTATGACTTGCAATGTCAGAAGTTACTTATAGTTTTACATATTTCTGCTCTAAGAAAAAATGAAGAAGGGTAAGACTCAGAGAAACCACCGCCAGAAACACACTGGATAGTAATAATAAATGAACACAGGACTGCTTCTATGGAACATTAAGTTCTACTTTAACTTGTCCCAAAAAGACACAAGGAAAATTACTATGGCACATATCCTCAGAGCACCTTTATCTTCCTGAATCATTTAGCACCTGGGAAAATTAGGGGTTATTATAGTGAGAATGATAGGAAACAGGTTAGTATTCCAGCCTGTCATTGAGTCTTAAACTTCATACAACATTTTGTTTAGGTTTTCTGCTCCAGTGACAGTTGTCTTATCTTTCCTTTCCTATATACAATACAGTAAAACCTCATATAACACTAAAACCTGGTTCCACAAGTCTTGGTGTTATATGATTTTTCGTGTTATCTGATCCTCTATGGGATCCATAGAGATACATTGTAACCACACAGGCTTTAGCGGTTGTTATCTGAAGCATCCCATAGGATCTTAATGTTATCTGATGCAATTCTTCCCCCCAGATTCCTTAATGTTATGCGATTTTCGTGTTATTCGATACTAATGTTATATGAGGTATTACTGTACTTCTTAAATAAATGCTGCATTCATTGGACAGTGTTACGTATATCAACTTGATTCTTCAGAGACCAGATTTTTACAATGATGTCTGATATGGATGAATTTGGCTCCAAGTTTGAGGGAGCAAACTCTGGTGGGGTCTCACCAGACTTACTCAGTAGAAGCTGCAAATGTGACCAAACCACCATTTAAACGTTCTCACAATGCATTTGATAATGTGGGACATTACAGAGAATTTAAACAGTGGCCCCTATTGGATGGAATTTCTAGTCCTACACCAGGGAGCACATTTGTGAAAGCTTTCTAAATTTATAAAAAGATATTTATTGGCCTGAATACTATTGCTGATTACACTATCTTAAGTCCTGGTTGCAAACTGTCAATTATTAGGAAGCTGCACCTTCATGTATGCCTGATTGATCTGGAATGCATAAAGTACTTTGCTAATAAGCAGCCATTTGCTGCTGTGGTCTACATTACTTCTCTCCTGAGTGGATAAATCAGCAATTGGATTCTGGACATTGACCTCTTGATATGTGTGTTGTGCTTAATATTAGCTGCAATTGCAAAATTCTCAGGGCAGAAAGCTATTTGTAAAATTATAATTAAGAACTGACATTTCCCTGAAAAAATATGAAAACTGGTTACTAACCTTTCAACAGGATCCCTAAGCATAATAATCAGCTTTGCATTTGGCTGGAAGGCATGGATAAAGTCTTGAATTAAAAATGGTGGCTCTCCGTTTGTACTATTGTCGTAAAAGAAAATCCAAGCATTATTGTCCCACATGGTTGAAGCACTTGCCTCTCCTAGAAAGACAAAAACTGCACAGTTGTCCTTCATAGCAAAAAAAAACAAAAACAAAAAAACCCTGCATCAAAGCATTGCTATCAAGTATTTGGAGACCCAGCATATTAAAAGCAACCAGTAAATTTTGGCTTTTGCTCATGAACAAAATTTTAATTGACATACTTTATTCTAGTTCTTTTTTACCTAAAGTCTCCCAAATAATCTAGCATCGAATTTGCATTACACTGGGTAAATTTATGGAGTAAACTGTACTTTTACTGGATAACTGAAGAGTTACAAGGCAAGTTTTGGAGTTTAACAGAACTCTTCGTCGTGAACATATGGTATAAAACATGGTGTTCAAGCAGAAAGCTGAAGTATTTGCCCATATGCATAGGCTATGATTTTGCAGAGAGGCAAAATGGAGTTTCAGATTCTTTTTTAGAAGGAGGTAACAAAAGCACCAATTCACAGGCTTCCATCTAAGGACCAAGTCATGGCCTGGCCCATGCAGAACTTTAAGGTGCCCTGTACAAAGCCTGGGGCCTCCTTAGTTTGTTCATCACTTCTGGCCCAATTTTTTTTCTAAATTTTCTTCTCAAACTCCAGGCTTATGAGAAAGAAGCTACATTCAATCCATGACAAATTAACTACCTCAGCATTTAAGTAGCAAATCACAACAGCAAGCTTCAAAAATACAGGTCCCCTCCCCCAGAAGGTAAAATGACATAATATTTTCTTAAACTCTCTACTTTCATTATAGAATGTCTGTAGAAGATCCTTATCTGGAGATTAATGGCATAAAGTCATGTTAAGCTTTCATAAAAGAATCCAGCAAATTCATCATAATAATGAACAAAATAAGTAAACTCTGCATGCCTGGAGCTACAAGTGCAATGTCTGGGGGTAGCATCTGGCAATATAATTATAAACCAGTAATGATGAGATTTAGAGATATTTCAGATTGGAAAGCTATGCTGCCTGATAAAGTTAGAGGAATGTTTATAGTTTAAATTACATATTTCCTTTTTTAATCATCTGAGGTTTAATAAAAAAAATTCCTGTAAGAGAATCTCTGATTTTCATATATCCTATGCTAAACTGGATCTTTAACAAGGTAATAAATGTTTTAGCACATTAGATATAATGAGCATATTAATTCCCTGGAAACTTGGTAAAGAAGAACCAGTATAAACATTTTCCTTCTCAGAAGTTCATCTCCCTACAAAGTAACAACACAAGGTAATTAGTCATTAAAATGTACACGGGCAATCTGAATCTGTGCTTTCCTGGAATATACCTCTGAATGAATGTGCTTACATAAAAACTTTAAAGAGTATTTGTTATAGAACTGTTTGTATGTGGAAAGAACAATGAGCATGCTGAATCTCAATCATTCAATTAGAGCTGGTTTTAGAAAGTCAGACAATACCATCACTGCATAATACCCATAAGGAGTAGTTTCTTTACCAATGATAATGTTGTTCTTTTTGTTAAAGCCTTTTTCAGTGTCTCCCTGCAGCACACTCTGAATCTGATGGGCAGCCAAGTCAAACAGATCTAGGTAATCTTCCACTGGGTAGCGATCATGAAATCCATCCCTCAGACGAATTATCCCTGAAAACAACAAAGAAAAAGCCTGGAATTTTAAAAAAGTGGACAACTACAGTGACCTAAATTTTGAGACAGCAGACAATCTTGTTCAAATAACATGGTAATAATATTTTAGCTATGCTGATTAAGAACTTAAATGAAAGGCTTCAGAAAAACCTATACATCATCAAGTTCAAGTGGGAAATTCACAAGACTATCATTAAGTGTGACCATGTCATGTAAAATATGTATATGAGTGCTGATGTGAATTTTTTTATTTGCTACAAACTAAAATGCAAATGTCTCTCGCTCTCGCTCTCTTTTTTTTTTTTTGAATCGGTATACAAATACCCCTTTGTCATCTGCTGGAGGAAGCTCGTTGTGATGTATCCAAATTAAGCTAAAAGACTGCAGCACCAGTTAAATCAGTAAAGGCTAAACAAAGATTGAGGTTGGATTATAGAATCAAACCAATGGCAGAAACCATTAGCGGTGCTCTGCTGGTGCAATGGGAAAGATGTCACAGGTAGCAACAGACCATACTTTGTTTGATTTCTGGACCTGTACTGATGCTGGGAAAGGTAGAGGGCAAAAGAAAAAGTGGGCGGCCAAAAATGAGATGGCTAGATGGTATTGTAGACACAATGGGCACAGAGCTGAGCGAGTTGAGGAGGATGGTGGAGGACAGAAGTGCCTGGCGGACAGTGGTCCATGGGGTCACAGAGGGTCAGAATCAACTGTGCGACTGAACAACAAACAACATTATATACACAATAAGATGAAGTTGCATGAACTCCAAAATTTAAGTACAGTAATACCCCGTATAACGTGAGTACCGTATAGCGCTAAAACCGCATAACGTTACAAGATTTTCGGAAAAATCTTGTATCGAATAACACGATTTTTAACGTTATACGATACAGTTGTTCTTAGCAGCAGGGTGGCTGGAAAGCTGACCGGGGTTCTCCGTTCAGCTTCCCAGCCACCCTGCAGCTACGGAGGCAGGGGTGGGGAGGCTGGAAAGCTGACAGGGGACTCCCCCATCGGCTTACCCAGCCACCCCACAGCTGCGGAGGCATGGGCGGATGGCTAGGGAAGCCGACAGGGAGTCCCCGTCAGCTTCCCCAGCCACCCTGCAGCTGTAGATCGGGTCCTCTGATCTCTCTGGAGGTGTTTCTGGGCTTCCCCGACGTCCTGAGCCAGTGCAGCAAGCCAGAATGTCAGAGTTCGAATCCTGACATTCTGGCTTGCTGCACTGGCTCAGGACGTCGGGGAAGCCCAGAAACACCTTGGATCGGGTCCCCAAACCTCCCTGGACCCAGCGGGGGGTCAGACACCCCAAAATTGGTAAAAAAAAATGGACGGTTTTTTTACCAATTTGGGGGGCTCTGACCCCCCCCCCGGGTCCAGGGAGGTGTGGTGACCCGATCCAAGCTGTTTCCAAAGTTCTCCCACCTCCCTGGAGGCTGCAGCAAGGCAAAATGTCAGGATTCGAATCCCGACATTCTGGCTTGCTGCAGCATAAAAGAGGGTGGGGGAAGTTCAAAATTAGCGCGCATCAGCTCTAGGGAGGTCGGGAGACCCGATGCGTGCTAATTTTGAACTTCCCCCACCCTCTTTTATGCTGCAGGAAGCCAGAACGTCGGGATTCGAATCCTGACATTTTGGCTTGCTGCTGCCTCCAGGGAGGTGGGAGAACTTTGGAAACAGCTTGGATCGTGTCTGCCCACCTCCCTGGACCCGGCAGGGGGGTCAGAGACCCCAAAATTGGTAAAAAAAAAAGTCCGTTTTTTTTCCAATTTTGGGGTGTCTGACCCCCCCGCTGGGTCCAGGGAGGTGTGGGGACCCGATCCAAGGTGTTTCTGGGCTTCCCCGACGTCCTCAGCCAGTGCAGCAAGCCAGAATGTCGGGATTCGAACTCTGACATTCTGGTTTGCTGCACTGGCTCAGGACGTCGGGGAAGCCCAAAAACACCTTGGATCAGGTCTGCCCACCTCCCTGGACCCGGCGGGGGGGTCAGAAACCCCCAAATTGGTTAAAAAAAACGGACTTTTTTTAATACCAATTTTGGGGTCTCTGACCCCCCCCCCCCGGGCGGGTCCAGGGAGGTGGGGAAACCCGCTCCAAGCTGTTTCCAAAGTTCCCCCACCTCCCTGGAGGCAGCAGCAAGCCAAAATGTCAGGATTCAAATCCCGACGTTCTGGCTTGCTGCAGCCTCCAGGGAAACAGGGCTTTTTTTAACATTGTGTGTTCAATGTATCGCACAACCGGATAACGACGGGATTTGTGGAACCAAGTCATAACGTTATTCGGGGTACTAGTGTATTTTTTTTTATTGGTGGCAATCTATCACATTCAGTGAAATCATTCCTGTTGTTTCTTCAGAATATCACAAGAAGATACGGTAGCGGCCAGCAACATAGATAAATGAAAAGCAGAAAATAGAGCCAATAAAATACTGAACAGAAAGATTCTGATCAATCTTTTGTTGGAACATCTGTATGATTTGTTCTGATAAGTTTCAATAAAAGAAACTTTTGTTACTAAAGAATATTATTTTGCTAAACCAAAAAAAGTATGAAAACCCAGAACATGGTTTATATGCAGGTATGGTCCAGAGGAACTGATTTATGCTTTAAACCTAGTGTAGCACAGTGGTGACTTTGCACTTTGTGCTATACTGAAGACCATACTTTAGAGATCACTAAAGCAGAGTGAGGCATGGCATGATTCAAGCTGAATGAAGTCAGAATCAAGAATTTGGAATTTAATTAGTTTACACCAATCTCACAGCTCACCTTGTCATCTCAGAGCCATGATTCAACAACTATATCCCAGATAAATACAAACTTTAAAGGCAAGTATATGCACGGAAGGCAAATCTTTGACACTGCAGATATTGTGGAGTACACTAGTACCCTGAATAACGTTATGACTTGGTTCCACAAGTCCCGTCGTTATTCGGTTTTTAACGTTGTGCGATACATTGAACACACAATGTTAAAAAAAGCCCTGTTTCCCTGGAGGCTGCAGGAAGCGAGAACATCGGGATTTGAATCCTGACATTTTGGCTTGCTGCTGCCTCCAGGGAGGTGGGAGAACTTTGGAAACAGCTTGGAGCGGGTTTCCCCACCTCCCTGGACCCGGCGGGGGGGTCAGAGACCCCAAAATTGGTAAAAAAAAGTCCGTTTTTTTTAACAATTTTGGGGTTTCTGACCCCCCCGCCGGGTCCAGGGAGGTGGGCAGACCCGATCCAAGGTGTTTCTGGGCTTCCCCGATGTCCTGAGCCAGTGCAGCAAGCCAGAATGTCAGAGTTCGAATCCCGATGTTCTGGCTTCCTGCACTGGCTCAGGACGTCGGGGAAGCCCAGAAACACCTTGGATCGGGTCCCCACACCTCCCTGGACCCAGCGGGGGGGGGGGGGTCAGAAACCCCAAAATTGGTAAAAAAAAACGGACGTGCAGGAAGCCAGAACATCGGGATTCGAACTCTGACATTCTGGCTTGCTGAGCCAGTGCAGGAAGCCAGAACATCGGGACTCGAACTCTGACATTCTGGCTTGCTGCACTGGCTCAGGACGTCGGGGAAGCCCAGAAACACCTTGGATCGGGTCCCCACACCTCCCTGGACCCGGCGGGGGGGTCAGAAACCCCAAAATTGGTAAAAAAAAATGGACTTTTTTTTTTACCAATTTTGGGGGCTCTGACCCCCCCGCCGGGTCCAGGGAGGTGTGGGGACCCGATCCAAGGTGTTTCTGGGCTTTCCCGACGTCCTGAGCCAGTGCAGCAAGCCAGAATGTCAGGATTCGAATCCCGACGTTCTCGCTTCCTGCAGCATAAAAGAGGGTGGGGGAAGTTCAAAATTAGCGCACATCAGCTCTAGGGAGGTCGGGAGACCCGATGCGCGCTAATTTTGAACTTCCCCCACCCTCTTTTATGCTGCAGGAAGCCAGAATGTCGGGATTCGAATCCTGACATTCTGGGTCGCTGCACTGGCTCAGGACATCGGGGAAGCCCAGAAAAAGCTTGGATCGTGTCTGCCCACCTCCCTGGACCCGGCGGGGGGGTCAGAGACCCCAAAATTGGTAAAAAAAACGTCCGTTTTTTTTTTACCAATTTTGGGGTTTCTGACCCCCCCTGCTGGGTCCTGGGAGGTGTGGGGACCCGATCCAAGGTGTTTCTGGGCTTCCCCGACGTCCTGAGCCAGTGCAGCAACCCAGAACGTCGGGATTCGAATCCTGACATTCTGGGTCGCTGCACTGGCTCAGGACATTGGGGAAGCCCAGAAAAAGCTTGGATCGTGTCTGCCCACCTCCCTGGACCCGGCGGGGGGGTCAGAGACCCCAAAATTGGTAAAAAAAACGTCCGTTTTTTTTTACCAATTTTGGGGTTTCTGACCCCCCGCTGGGTCCAGGGAGGTGTGGGGACCCGATCCAAGGTGTTTCTGGGCTTCCCCGACGTCCTGAGCCAGTGCAGCAACCCAGAACGTCGGGATTCGAACTCTGACATCCTGGCTTGCTACACTGGCTCAGGACGTCGGGGAAGCTCAGAAAAAGCTTGGATCGTGTCTGCCCACCTCCCTGGACCCGGCGGGGGGGTCAGAAACCCCCAAATTGGAAAAAAAACGTCCTTTTTTAATTTTGGGGGGTCTGACCCCCCCGCCGGGTCCAGGGAGGTGTGGGGACCCGATCCAAGGTGTTTCTGGGCTTCCCCGACGTCCTGAGCCAGTGCAGGAAGCCAGAACGTCGGGATTCGAACTCTGACATTCTGGCTTGCTGCACCGGCTCTGGACATCGGGGAAGCCCAGAAACACCTCCAGAGAGATCAGAGGACCCGATCTACAGCTGCAGGGTGGCTGGGGAAGCTGACGGGGACTCCCTGTCGGCTTCCCTAGCCACCCGCCCATGCCTCCACAGCTGTGGGGTGGCTGGGTAAGCCGATGGGGGAGCCCCCCGTCAGCTTTCCAGCCTCCCCACCCCTGCCTCCGTAGCTGCAGGGTGGCTGGGAAGCTGAACGGAGAACCCCGTTCAGCTTTCCACCCACCCTGCTGCTAAGAACGACTGTATCGTGTAACGTTAAAATCGCGTTACTCGATACAAGATGTTTCCGAAAATCTTGTAACGTTATGCGGTTTTAACGATATACGGTACTCGCGTTATACGGGGTATTACTGTACAAGCATTTACATAATCATCATAATTTCATGTCAGAAATTATTCTGAGTTGAAAGGATTTTTGCTGGAGAAACTCTGCTCAAGGGATGCCCAAATGAGGCTCCTTTCATGTCCCCAAGAGATGAGACAGAGATGGGCACTCAATCCATCATGTAGCTACTGATAATGTACCATTGTACACCATGGATTCAGAAATTAGAGTAAAGCACATACAAGAAACAATATACAGTAAAACACCGGATAACGATTGGATTGGATAACGCTAAAATCGCATAACGTTAAGTAACCTGGGGAGGAGAATTGGCTCGAAGAACGTTAAGGTCCTATGGGATGGATCGGATAACAACCGGTAAAGCCTGTGCAGTTACAATGTATCTCTATGGAGCTTTAACATTATCCAATCCATCCCATAGGATTTTAACATGGATCGGATAACACTAAAAATCGGATAACACCAAGACTTGTGGAACCAAGTTTTAGCGTTATCTGGTGTTTTACTGTATTGAAAAGCATCGGGTTTGAAAAATTACAATCCTTTACAGTGCAGGATTTAATAACATAAACCCAGAAAACATAAATTAGTACCCTACATGTTTTATTTTAGAAGTGGCCATATGTTTTTTATATGATTTTGTTTGTACTGTTGTTGGTTATGGGTGATGGAAGCAAGGTTTAGGATCTACATTCATTATCCAGAATTATGAGCTACAGTATGTTGGGCGGTGTAGAAATTGATTGATTGATTGACCGATTGAACAGTGCCAATGATAAAGAGAGTTGCAAAGTTTGCCACCTCTGGCTATTATGATTGATTCTTACTGCACAAGGAAAAAAACCTCCCAGGAGCAGGAGTTAGTGTAGCACAAGAATGATTGAGAGCAACTGCATATGAACATATAGAAATCCAGATGCAAGATCTCCATTTTCTATGTGATATCTCAGCTTCCATTTACTAAAGAAACAAAGTTATTATTACTACAATAAGTCAGCCCTACTTTGATATTAATTTGTGTTCCAATTATACCATACAGTTCTGTATTGTGCAAGAAATTTGGAAATTCTCAGGACCTTGTCCATCTCTTCCATCTCTATCATTTTGGACACAAACCGTGAGAATCATTGCTCCAGAAGCTTCCAGTGAAGCATAAATTTCCTCTAATTCAAGGTAGAAAATGCCTCTACACCTTATTTTGGATCGGGGAAGAGTTAACAAACAAATTCAATTCTGTTTTTGCTAAGAGGGGCTGGTGTTTTAGCTTAGCCTCTTTTGGTTTAATATTCAGAGCTTGAGAGATGTGTACAAAACATTTCCATGATTTTAGCTATCACTCATTAAGTGGATGGGTTTGGTACTGTAATACTTTACTTTATTAGTTATGTGCTAGCATTTCTCAAGGTGCCTCCAGAGAGGCAATCCCACCCAACGAATAGCCTTTTTCAGTGGGGGTTGGTCTCAGGTAGCCAGTACTACTAATAATTATTCGTTAAGTCCTGCAAAGGGTCGGAATTGACGGTGCGACTGAACAACAACAAAATTATCCTGCAGAGTAGCACAGCAACAGAACTGCTGTTCTTACTGTCTCTGGCTGTGACCACTGGTCTGAACCAGTCAATTTCCTAAGTACAGTAATACCTCATATAACATTAGTATCGAATAACACGAAAATCGCACAACATTAAGGAATCTGGGGGGAAGAATTGCATCAGATAACATTAAGATCCTATGGGATGCTTCAGATAACAACCGCAAAAGCCTGTGTGGTTACAATGTATCTCTATGGATCCCATAGAGGATCAGATAACACTAAAAATCATATAACACCAAGACTTGTGGAACCAGGTTTTAGTGTTATATGAGGTTTTACTGTATATTATTTTTGGCAGAAACTTTCTGTTTGGTGTTTAGACAATTCTTTTTGTAGGTCAGAGTTGGATTCAGAGTGATGCAAAAATACTTCAGGGTAGCCAGCTGCTCTGAATTAATGCAGATCAACTTCATTTAGCTGACTGGTGATTGAACAGAACTGCCAGATGAGCTGAGGTGAAAAGTTTTGTGCCATGAGAAGTTTTGCCATGTTATCTACAGCAACAAATAGCCAAAACATTGGTGTTGATATCCACAGGGACTCGGCTGTCTCTGCATCTTCTTTCATACTGAGTAGAAGCAAACCAAAATACTGTCATATTAGGGGGAAAGGCCGGAAAGTTCAGTGTTATAAAAGATCTACTAGTTAAAATATATTCCAAAGTACTCCAAAAATTTCAAGTCTAAAAGAAAATAAGAATTTACTCTCCACTTTGTAAAAATTCTATGAAATGTCATCAGAAGGACAGAAAGGCCAGAGTCAACACCTGGAATACTCAGGCAGCTGAATCAAGGCTGCCCGGTGCTGGCAAATGGACTTTGGTTTTTAGACAATAACTGTAATTGCTTCCAGTGCTTGCTCCTGCCAAAATGACACTCAGGGAAGATGTAAATAAAACGTTGTTATGCCATGTCCTTGAATAAGATCACTAGCAGATAAAGACTAGCACAAACTGTATAGGCCTTTCAGACTGGGCCAACATAGCTTTTGGTGTCAAACTCAATGAGGCAAAATTATCTGGGCAGACTGCCTCAATCATTAAATGGATGTCTTCCATTTCTCTCTCAGAAAAAAAAATGCAGTTTTATCTAGTCATGTGGTTCCACAGGTGACATCTGCACAGCTGTACAGCTGTAAATACCCCATGCCACCTCAGTCTGATTCTTGCTGTGCCTCCCAGAAGAACCACCACCTTGTGAAATATGGGGCAAGCTGCAGAGTCCCACAGCATTGTCACAAAAAACTAATGGTAAACCACTGCTAATTACAGTAATACCTCAGATAACGATTGCATCACATAATGATGCAATTTTTTTTAAAAAAAAAAATTGCATTGGATAACGATCTGTTAGCGTTCTCCGATGCAATCATTCATAGCAGAGCAAGGTGGCTGGAAAGCTGAACCCCCTGCTCAGATTCCCAGCCACCCCGCTGCTGCGGAGGCAGGGGCGGGGTGGTTGTAAAGCTGACGGGGGGCTCCCCCGTCGGCTTTCCCAGCCACCCCACAACTGAGGAGGCAGAGGAGGAGTAGCTAGGGAAGCCAACGGGGATTTGAATCCAGGTGTTTTGGCTTACTGCAATGACCCAATCTGCGCTGTTACCAATGTTCCCCAACCTCCCGGAAGGTGGTAGGGGTGGTGGGGAGCCCAAAATGGGTGACAAAATGGAAGTTTTTTCACCCATTTCAGGCTCTCTGGCACCCCTGCTGGCTGCGGAGAGGTTAGGGCCCCCAATCCACGCTGTTCCCAAACTCCCCAGACCTACCCAGGCGTTGCAATCACAGCATGCAATTGGCACTTGGGTTGGGGGTTTGAACGGGCACGTGCCTAGTTCAACCCCCAACCCAAGCATCTGATCCCACGCTGCGATCTGCCTGCCTCTTTGGAAAGGGCAGTGAGTGGGATTCCATGAGTGGAATCCCCACCGCCCTTTGCAAAGAGGCAGGCTGATTGGCCCCCAGTTCCCTTTCCTCTTCGGAAAGGGGACAGGGCTTTTTTTAACGCTGTGCGATCAATGCATCGCATGTTAAAAACTGGATAATAACAAGACTTTTGGAACCAAGTCTCATCGTTATCCGAGGTACTAGTGTACTATCCACCTAGAAAAACCTGGAAAGAGTTGCCATATCTTGTTATTGACATGACGTGACATACATTTTTTACTATTCTAGTTGATAGTTGTACCGCCTATAAATTTTACCGCTCTAAATTTAAACATGGAGCATTAAGATGCTCAGGATATATTGTTCTACACACAGTTTTGAAGCAGGGGCGTAGCTACCGCCATATCAGCCGTATCAATTATACGGGGGCCCCGGGCCACGGGGGCCCCCAACGTGCGTAAGCAAAACAAATGCAGAGCGGGAGGGAGGCGACGGCCAGGGAGCCTTGGGAGAGGGCGCCGGAAGCGGGCTGGGGGCGGGTGCCTTTCTGGGAGGCCTTGGGCTGCCCCCTCCCACCTGCCCAGGACAAAGAAGGGAGGGCAGGGCTCTCCTTTCTCCGCTGCTTCTGTCGCCTCCACTCACGCGAGAGAGCGGGGGTGCGCGCGCGGCCCCTGATGAACCAGGGACACTCAGACCGCCGGACGCTCTGGGACCTTCACTGAGGAGGGGGCGGCACGGGGAGAGGCCGCCGAGCGCTGGCGACGCCTCCGCCGGGACCGCAGCAAGAGCAGCGGAGGGCACTCTGGCCCGGGAAGAGGCTGGGAGGGCTTTGACGGTCTCTCCCGCTTCCCCGGCCGTGGACCCACCCTGCCAATGGTAGCAAAGGCCACGGGCAGCAGCCAGCAGCGCGGGTTGCAGCGGTTCCCACCTCTCCTGTTTCTGCCGAAGCCAACGTCATTGTGGGAAGGCCTGAGAAGGGACGGTCTCCTTTGGTGCCCCCCCAACCCCCAATTCCTCCTGCCCGTTACCCGCAAAAGGGCGGCGCTGCTCTTCAGCGCCTGCCTGCCCGCCCTGGACAGGTTTTCTAATGGGAAGCAAAGAGATAACGCAAAGAGGAGGAAAGTTGGACCAAAGGTGGGAGGAGGGCCACGGGGCCCCCAACGTGCGTAAGCAAAACAAATGTTGTTGTTGTTCAGTCGCACAGTCGATTCCGACCCTCTGCGACCCCATGGACCACTGTCCTCCAGGCATTCCTGTCCTCCACCATCCCCCTCAACTCACTCAGCTCTGTGCCCATTATCTCCACAATACCATCTAGCCATCCCATCTTGGGCCGTCCCCTTCTTCTTTTGCCCTCTACCCTTCCAAGCATCAAGGCTTTCTCAAGTGAATCCTCTCTTCTCATTTGATGTCCAAAGTATTTTAGCTTCATCTTTATTATTTGACCTTCTAAGGAGCAGTCAGGCTTGATTTCTTCTAAGATTGACCCATTTGTTCTCCTCGCTGTCCAGGGTACTCTCAAAACTCTCCTCCAACACCACATCTCAAAGGCGTCTATTTTTCTGCGCTCCGCTTTCCTAATGGTCCAGCTCTCACAACCATACATTGCCACAGGGAATACCATTGCCCTGACTATGCGAATCTTTGTTTGCAATTTAATGTCTCTACTTTTCACTATGTTCCCCAGGTTTCTCATCACTTGCCTCCCGAGAATCAGTCGCCTTTTTATTTCATGGCTGCAATCCCCATCTGCAGTGAGCTTTGATCCTAGGAAAGTAAAATCTGTAACTGCCTCTACTTCTTCCCCATCTATTTTCCAGGGACTGATAGGGCCTGTTGCCATGATCTTGGTTTTCTTGATATTTAGTCTCAAGCCAGCTTTGTAAAGCGTGCGTTCAAAAGTTGGCAACACCCTACATCGGTTATCGCAGGCTGCGGGATTTCCCCGTTTAAGTAATTTTATGCATTTTTTTCTTTTGTGAGAAATCTTTACCCTTCCTAAGGGCCCCCAAACAAATTTTTATACGGGGCCCCGCCAAGGCACGCTACGCTTCTGTTTTGAAGGCAGCAGCTGAAAAGAAGTGTGCTCCTATAAATAAAGTTATTTTAAGGCTGTTTATTTCTAGCACTTTCTGTACTGAGCCCAAAAAAATTCATAGCAATAGGCTGAACATGTAAATCTTGGAAGGTTGTAATAGTGACATGAACATTTTCCTGGAGCATTATCAGCTGGTAGCTTCTCTGTATAAGACTACTAATTGAGGAATACTATGGAATATAAAAATACAGTCCAGTTCAGACCCCAGGAAACCTGCAACAGAGCTAGAAAAATGTAAAGTAGATCTCTTGCTCTCCAAAAGTATGCATTCATCACATTCTAAGGACCAAAAGACTTCATATCAAAGAGATACAGCTTCTTAAGGAAAGTTAAATATTGTTTCATCAAACACAAATGTTATTCAGGTAATCTACTCACCAAATCGTTTCCTCGTCCACCAATGAGGCTCTTTAATTGCTGAGAATTTCACATCAGGATGTAACCTGAGCCTGTCATACAAGTCTGTTGTGCCACACTTTGGCTGACCTATGATATAAAAATATGGAAGACAATGCAGCCGATAGTGCTTGTCATTGTAATGATACAAATGATTCCAGAACACTTTTTGGAGGTAATCAAATATTGTCCGAAAACGTTTGGAATACAATGCATACGAATTTGTAGCATAAGGATTTCTTGTAGTGTTTCCTCTATATTCTTCGTACCAACAAGGATTCTTGCTGTTTGGAAGAAACTTGTCAGGAATTACTGAGAACATCTGTAATACAAAGAACAAAACATTCAATTAAAACAGTAAACCAACACTTCAACTGCATTTCTGGTAATTATAATTCTAGTCATTTGCACATTTTAATTATTATAATGCTTAGCTGCCCCTGTTTTGGTACACAGGACAACAAAAATAGGTGCAGCTAGCAGTGAAGAGGAATAGAATTGTATTATTCTAGCTTTTTAACTAAGAGAAAGTAAAATATGATTATATAATAGGAATCTAGCAATTATACAATCTTTTTAAAAGCACTGTGTTTTCATATTTAAATTCCTCAAGCAAATGTCACTTTCTTTATCTGTGCAATCATACACAGCTCTGTAAAGACTTCTGCATGGCAATCATTCAACAAAGAAGTTATAATATATACAACCTTGGTATAGATTCTATTTATTCTCTGCAATGAATTTTGTTGTTGTTCTTCAGTCAGACAGTCAATTCTGACCCTTTGCAACCCCATGGACCATTGCCCACCAGGCATCTCTATCCTCCACCATCTTCCTTAACCCACCTAGCTCTGTGCCCACTGTGTCTACAATACCATCTAGCCATCTCACCTACAAACTCTGTCTTGACAGAATTTCATAATTGTTTCAATGAAGTATCTGTGCTCACTTGTATCACAGCAACCTCTCTATCATCTGTATACCCCCTGAGTTAGAAGAAAACGAAGACTTACCAACCAGTTTCAATTCATACCTTCACTTTTTATTACTGACAGGCCACTTTCTCTCATGGCCAAATCCCACTAATAACAGTATATACAGTAGAACCCTGCATCGCGAAAAAGCTCAATTCCATGGAGCTCTTGGCTATGTGGTTGCTGTTTTTTGTTTGTTTTGCTATGTGGATCCAATGGGAGGTCTCCAGCATAATGAAAAAAAATGTTCATTATATGGGGTTTCCATTAACTGGGGTATACCCCCCTTAGTGGAAACCTCGTATAACGGAAATTTTTTTTCATTATGTGGGGTATCACCTTTGCATAACAAATGCTTGGTTGTACAATTTTTTTGTTAAATGAAGTGTTCATTATGCAGGGTTCCACTGTATCTTATTATCACACATGTAATACAGTTCGGGGTAGGGAAGACCTAACAGTGTAAATAATTACTTGATTTTAATTGTCATCTACTCTAGCCAATATAGCAATGATTAGCCAACATATTTTGCACAACTTCGTGTAATACGCCAGTTACGCCCGCTCCTAGATCGGGACTCCTTGCTCATGATCACACATGCTCTGGTCACCTCCAGACTAGATTATTGTAATGCACTCTACATGGGGCTGCCCTTGATGACAATTCGGATGCTTCATCTAGTTCAAAATGCAGCTACCTGGGTGGTAATGGGGTGTGGGCGGTATGCACATGCCTCGCCTCTGCTTCGGGAGCTGCACTGGTTGCCGGTTTGCCTCCGGGTGCAATTCAAGGTGCTGGTTATCACCTTTAAAGCCCTATATGGTAGTGGGCCAGGATACTTAAGAGACCGCATCACCCCAAGAACATCTGTCCGTCCCACCAGAGCAGACCGGAGAGGCTCTCTAGTTGTTCCATCAGCCAGAGAGGCACATCTCTCTGGCACTAGAAGGAGGGCCTTCTCTATGTCCGCTCTGGCCCTATGGAACCTCCTACCAACTGAGCTACATCCACAGATGGACTTGCTGTCTTTTAGAAAAAACTGAAAAACATCGCTGATGGGACAGGTATGGGGTCCTGGCGGTACCATGACCCCAGCTTGCTGGCTTGTTTGAGCTCCCTCTCCCCCCTGGTCTTTTAATCTTTTATCTTTAAGTTGTTTTTAACTTTTTAATTATTATTGGGACCTGTTGATTTTTATAAATTTTAAAAACTTTTTAAATTTTATAATTGTAATTTTGAAGTTTTTAATAATGAGTTTGGGTTGGGTTGGGTTATGCTTTTATGATGTTGTAAACCGCCCTGGGTCGCCCCGGTGAGAAGGGTGGTATAAAAATGTAAATAAATAAATAAAAATTCCCTATTCAGGCTATTTCCTTCGTCCTATACAAATTTCAAATTGAATAGCAACTTCTACATATCCTTATGCAATCCAAAATACTGAGATCATCAATGGAACATACAGTAGATCTATGGGACTTTACATAATTGGTTACAAGACCCATTCATTCAGCAGTTCTGTTTTCTGAGACTGACAATTAGATTAAACCCTTATGCCACTGCTGTAAGACAATTTAGATCCCCACTTTCTCATATTTTAAGGCGAGATCCAGGAGGTATAACAAGTGCCTTGGATAGGGTGCAACACATGTAATAAAGCTAAAACACTGGTAGAAACAGAGAAAATACACAGTTGCACCTTCCAAAATTGTCTATACCACTGCTCTTACTATCAGTAGCTATCTGCAATGTCTAAAAAGAAATGATTAACTTTAATGAAATATCCCTCTATAATTCCTAATCACAGAATTATCGGTATTCTTGCTTAAAATGAAGTCACTAGTAATAAACAAGCACAAAGGTGAAGAAAATTGTTTTTAACTTTTTTTCCTACTCACATGCATCTCTTGTTTCTTCAGCTCTTCTATGTCTGGAAGATGTCTTGTTACAAACTCAATGTTTGTAGTAATAGCATCAATAACTGCTTTAATGCTTGGATAATCCTTTGTATATGAAATATTCATTTTAGATGTTTGGTAATGCTCTTTCATGTCATAGAAGCTCTCATTGTCCATTAAGTTTGAATTGCTGGTAAATGTACCATAATGGAGTGCTGGCTGCATCAGCAGGAGGCCATGTTTAGCTCCAGTCAGTACATATGATGCCATCACAAGCATCATTATTAATAACCCAAACAGTAAGCTGCATAGCTTCCCTTTCTTCAGGCAAAACAGTCCAGTCCAGCTCTCACTGTGTTCAGTCCTTACTTCCAAAACTGCAAGCAAGTTCATCTGTTTGCTATCCACGTGCAACAGGATTTTATTTTTCCTTGGCATAGAGGATATTTTGGGATATTATGACTTGGTCTCTGACACTTGAAGAACCGTTTGTGCAAGTCATTTGGTAACAAAGCTATGTAACAATGAATACAATTCCTCATATTAATATTATTAAAATATTGGTGCAAAGATCCATTTAAAATAGTTAAGTAGAAAGGTTAAATGTTTGAAAGCACTTTTTGCAAGCAATTGAGAATCATTTTACAATCAATTGACAATGAAATGTCGGAAGTAAAATTCAGACTAACCAAAACAGTGAACTAGCAGATCAAATATGGTAGTAACTTAGAGGAACATAATAATTACAGAATTTGGGTCACTAAAAGGAGATGTTAATTTAGAACACACCTAAAGCTCAGGTTTTTCCCATTGGACAAAATGAAGAGAATGGAATTTCTCTATTCTTAGAGAGAAAAAGCAAGAAACAAAAGTTCATTGTCTTTGAATTTCATCAATGTTAAAACTAATTTAGGCATGTGAGCAAGTGGCAACGTGGTTTAACTGTGTTCCTTTAAAATGTAGATTGCAAAATGGAGGACATCTTCCAAAGTCTTCATCTTGATAACATTGCCTTTTGGAAGTTTGCGTTGAGCGACCTAAAATGAAAGAGAGATAATGTTGATAAATCTACCTGGGAATTATATGTAAATTATACAAGGACTTACCAGCAGGTGCAATATTAACATTGGTTAACCAATCTTTGTTAAATCAGATGGTTAAATCAAGGAAGGAAGAAATTGTAAGGAACTATATATATAATATGAATGATTTTTGAACCATTGAGAAGCAATCTCTGAGTATTATTCTGTAGCCAACTGTGTATCCAGTTGATGGTTGTTCTAGCTAGCCCACTCCTAATTAGCTTGCTAATCAGAATATCATGGGGAACTTTGTCAAAGATTTTGCTAAAGCCAAGAAATATTACATCTACAGGATTCCCACCACTTTCCGAGGTTATCTAGCTGGGGGGGGGGGGATGAGATAAGGTTAGCCTGCTACAATTTGTTCTTGACAAATCCATGTTAGCTTCTATTCATTAATGCACTGTTTTCAAATGCTTGCAAAGTGAGTGTATAATCTGTTCCAGAATTATTCCTGGAAAGGATGCTAGAGTTTGTAGTTCTCGAGTTCCTCTTTTTTTCCTTTTTGAAAACAGGGACATTACCCCTTCTCCAATCATCTGGAACTTAACCCAGCCTCCATTAGTTTGAGAAAATGATATATAGTGGTTCTGAGATCTCTTCAGCCAGTTTCTTCAATATCCCTGGATACAGTTCATCTGGACCTGGGGATTGGAACTCATTCAAATATATTTCTTGACCATTTGTTAATCAAGCACAAGTTGTAGTCCTGCTCATTCTCTTTTCATATTTGCCTGGAGGGTTGTATACTAGTTTTGAGAGAAAACCAAGCTGAAGTAAGAACTCAGCTCTTCTGCCTTTTCTCTTTCATCTGTTATCACTCTCCCATCCCCACTGAGTCACTGTAACTTTCCTGTCTTTTGCTACATATGTACCTAAAGACTGCTTTCTTGTTGCTTTTAGCATCTCTTACTAATCTTAGCTGGTTCTCAGCTTTTGCCTTCCTAACACAATCCCTGCTATTCTTTGCTACATTCTCTGTACTCTTCCTTTGTAGCCTGAATTTCTTTCCACTTCCCATATGTCTCCTTTTTTATTTTTATGTCCACTCTGAGTTTTTGAGAAGCCACATTGGCCTTTTTTTAACCATCTTCTACCTTTTTTATTAGAATTATTTTGAGTTATGCATTTAGAATTTCCTTTTTTTAGAAACCCCCATCTTTCTTGGACTTCCTTTTCTTTTAGGATCTCTTGCTGTATGGTTGTATTATAATTGTTATCCGGGGTATTACTGTATCTGCTTTTATCAACAATTCTCTTCCCCTTCCTTCCTATTTCTCAAGATCCAATCAAACATTAATTTTCAGATATCGAAAAATGAATAATATAAGATTGCATTACAGTGTCACAGAGGAATGAATTTCAATCCATACTACATTGATTCTACATATGGAATCTGACTGACAGTTGAAGCAAAGTCATGAATGAATCAGTATCCCAGTATTGATAAAAAAAATTATGTCTAGACGATTGAAATAAGATTCAGAAATACAAATAGTACAAATTCTAACACATGTTGGACTCTAATTTGCTTTCTGTGTTGCATGTCATTAGGTTATTACAGCACTTCTATTCAAAAGCCTGTAGAGCACTATGGATGAAAATAGGGAAAGAAAAGAAATGATCTGTGTATTTATTTAATGTGATACTTTGAAAAATTTGACTACATGTACCAGGCTGATAACTTCTTATTGCACAGCTCCTCGGGAAATCTCAAAAAATGCATGAATGAACACAGTTCTATTGTACTCATCAGATATCAAAAGAGTACAAGACTGTATGGCTTATATTAACATATGCACTGTAATAATAAACTGAAGCTCTTGGAAAGCCATATAGTCTTACAAGTGTAATTGCCTTATGATTGATGTATGTATTTGACAGAAACCTTCTTTCTCAAAGTCTAGCTATCACCTGCCTGTATGTAAATGAAAAGTCTATTTTTAGCTGGTGCAGATGCCAAAACTACTTCATTATACAGTACTTTAAACCAGTGATTCCCATCATAGGCCACATGCCCCACAAGGGGACATCAATTCCTCAGAAGCCTAAGTTAGTACATTGGTGTATCAGTGCTTTGGGGAATTGACTTAGGCTTCTGAGAATTGAAGTCCAAAAACCAAAGGTTGGGAAACACTGCTTTAAACTCAAGTTGTAACCTCTACTCTTGGTTATGACAGATTGATTTCTAATGCTATGGCTTTTTCCTCACTAGCAACCAATCCCAATGGGACAAACAATGAGGGCTAAGGATGTATATTCAAGGAGCTTGTATATTGTTTTAACTTTTGATTCAACTATTTGACTCCCGCCCCCCAGTATGAAAGCATGTCTTCTATGTTGTTACTTAACTGGATTGCTGATATTTTTAAATAAGCAAATTCAAGCATTAAACATATCAGCAATCCAGTTATGTAACAACATATAAAATATGAGGATTAAAAATAACACAAAGATTATAGTAAAAGCATTAGGGAAACAAAGAGGTTTTTATCTGGCAACAAAAGGATCTCAGGAGCAAATGCAGGATAGCATCCTAGAGAAAATCTTCCATAACTGGAAACAGAAAGCCTTTGCTCTCTGTCAGCACTCAGCTTACTTCCAAAGGTGTTGCCATATAAAAGCCTCACAGCATAATTTTAGTATCTGGGCATCTCGACAAGAATAGTAGGTCAGCCAAATGTGGTCTTATTGGTAGACAAAGACAAAACACAGATTTTTACTGTAGCCTAACCCTATCTGTGGAAATACGGCATCAGCAATATCAGGCTAGCTCCATCCCTGTCATGCATCTGACAGACAGCCAAACTGTGTTGTTACAAAATACTTTAGTCTTTAAGGATGATTTTAAAATTGGCTTTTAAGAAATGTTTCAAATCTGCTTTTAGAGAGAACGTTTAAAATGTGTTTTTAATTTGTTGTTAATTACTTTAATCCATCCATTGTGCACTGCTTTGTGACTCATGGCAGACAGAAAAGCAATAAGCAAAAATACTGGCCACTATAAATATCATGAATAGGAAGCATTTGAATCCTTTAAAACTTTGGAAAGAGGGCTATTTTATAACACCCAGATTGATGAAAAAACTGGAAGCCCTAGATTTATATTATTGTCTTCTGATTTTTGTCTAGATATGGAACATGTTATGCATGTATTTCCTAATCCAACAGGTAAGATTTATATTTAATTGCAAAAGACTACAGCCCGTAGTTCATGCTGTAAGAATGATACTTCATTATTCTCAAAGGTGCAGGTAAAAATCCCTGTTGCTAAAAGGGGGAAAGCTGTGCTTAAACCAAACAGAGACTAAATGTGACCATGCTGGAAGTAACAGAAAACAAAAATTAATAATGGCAAAGAAGCAAGATTTTTTTTACTGGTTCACCGGACATTTCCTCCTAAATATAAATGTCCTCTAAGTGGTCAATCTTAATTGATCCTCACAATTAAGTACACAGGAGTGTTCAGATTGGCAAAGGACATAATCTATGAAAAGAAGAGTAACCGATATTTAACACTCCAAAATCTTGCAGTACTGCATTCATACATAGTCATTTTATGTAATTAATTCTATGGTGTAGCCATTATACACAATAGGGACTGTTCTTTCAACTCTGAAATTTGCTGGACATTGAGCAAAAATTAAATTCCGTTATAACACAGACCATAATATAACAAATTTATAAATCATTACATTTGCTGCTAGTGGTGGCTGTCTCAGTTTCTCATCAGTTAAATAAAGTGATGTGCTACTTATTTGGACACTGCTTAATTACTCACCATCCCTGTGTTCTGACTGATATTAATACCTACACAAATACAACTGTTTGTGCACAGTAATTTTATTTTCAAATGTCTGAACTCTAAGAGCAGACTCCGAAGAAGAGGTCCCCACATATACAGTTGTACCTCGCTTAAAGAGCATAATGCGTTCCACAGGATTGCTCTTTAAGCGAGTTTGCTCTTTAAGCGAAACACCATTGTAAATGACCAATTGTGGGAGGGGATTGCGAACCCAGATTTATTTGTTAAGTGAGTTTTTGGTTGGTTTTATTTGTTAAATGAAGCAAACATTCAGAGAAAATTCTGCTCTTTAAGCGAGTTACTCTTTAAGTGAAGCGCTCTTTATGCGAGGTTTGACTGCACAGTGTCAGGGTCCCATACTGCTCTCTGCACATGAGTAATAAACCATTTTAGAAATGCCTAAACAGGGTTCCACTCACTCACCTTAAGACAGGAAATAATGTTTCATAAAATCCTATAAAACTGATCTTATACCACAAGATATGTAAATGGTCAATATTTTGAACTGCAAATAAAAAAATTATGGATGCTAGCTGTGAGACCTAAATAAACTTTTTCCACAAGAGATGCAATAACTTTCTGAGAAACAAATGCTAAAGAACAGTAAGAAATGCTTATAATTGTCCATGATTTTATAGGGAACATCTGAAAACACTGACCAATCTTTGAAATTTAATGGTACTATTTGGTTAGCTGCTGTTAGAAATATAATGCCAGAATATATGGAACATCTCCTGAACATCCATATATATACTTGTCCTTACAAAAACCATGCCAATGTGTAATGCAGGGGTTCCCAACCTTTTCAGACTGTAAAATGGTCACGTGATTGAGTGGGTCAGTTATGTGGTTCCTCCCACCTGGAAACAGAAATAAAAAATTCCCACACATGTACAAAACACTGCCATAAATGAACCTGCAGCTATTGTAACTGTGTTTACAACATCTGCTGGTCATTTATGGGCTTTTGCACATACATGGGCATGTTTTAGTTCCACTTCTGGAAGCAGTGAGGGCTGGATGATATGGCATCACAGGCCAGATCTGGCCCACGGGCTGTAGGTTGGGAACTCCTGGTGTAATGTATTGAGGAGATTATATATTCCTCTTTCTTTCCAACAGTTCTCAAAAGAACATATAATTCCAAATTTAGCTCACAGGTTTTCCTCTAGAGTTCAAGTGCTGTGTTCATCAGCATTTTGTAACTCTGATATTCATATTAGTTATCTGGCATGCCAAATTAAAAAGATTTATGCAATTAAGATTTCAGTCTGTGGTGTTAACGCTATAGATTTCTGTGCAGAGGTCCCTTAAGTAATGCAGTAGACATCAATTGCCCTCTTAGTATAGCAACTGTTCTCCATTTATTAATATTTTACCCTCAAGTGTTTCAGTAAATTCAGTGCAATAATCAATTTACAAAAAAAGATGTAAGTAAAATAGTTTTTCACAGCTATATTAGAGTATGAATACTAAATTATCCCTCAGAAAGTTTGAACTGTGTGACCAGAATAAATTATGCCAACTATTAAGTTTGCTTCATTAGTATAATGTTCATCACCACACTACATTATAGAGTTGGAGATGAAGAATACTGAAATCAGGAAATTCTTCTAACTACCTATGAATGGCAACAAGAAATGTTACTGTAATAAAGCGGCAAAGGCACATGCAAATAGAGCTTACCCATTTATGCTTTAATGCAAGCATTCTCAACCTCCAACCCGTGAGCCAAATCTGACCCCTGATGCCCTTGCCGTTCCTGGAAGTGGCAGAGAATTGCACTCCATGCATGTGCGGAGTGAAGAAATGTGTTCTGCATATCCACTGGATGTGTTTTACTTCTGCTTCCAGGTGGAAGGAGCCACCTACTCAGCTGACCGACCTACTCAGTTGACTGGGGGAGCGTGATCTGGCCCCTGGTGCAAAAACATTGAGAAAGCCTGCTTTAATGTGTGTATAATTGCAAATAGATACATAGGGATCACTTCAGTGGGAAAGTAAACAGCATTCCATGCACTCCGGTGTTGAGGCATGCCTGCCACATGTCCATGGAAATGTCTGCTGACATAGACAGCGCTGGCTCTTCAGCTATAAACAGAGATGAGCACTGAGCCCTAGAGTCGGATACAACTGGCTTTCAAGCAAGAGTGACCTTTACCTTGTAGATGCAAAGGCATACATTAAAGCAGAAGTGGATAACATAATTTTGTAGAGTCGCACATAACCCTTAACCTGATCTCATGGAACCTTCTGCTTATTTTCAGAAGTCCTCTGGTGAACAATACAAGCCTCTGTAAATAGCCTGCAAAGAAGAAGAAAAATGAAAACTAGTGGAGTCAGAAAGAGAAGTGTAATGGGAAAATACAGAAAACACGGATTTAGCTTCCTCTTCCTCAGCCCATCCACCAACAAATAGCACTTGAGAAATAACCTCTGAAAAAAAAAATACAATCTTCAACAGAGAAAATGAGCCATCCATGAATGAAAGGGCTGTTGTTCCTATAACCTGTAAAGAGGCTGGACAATATAGACACAGAATATCTCTTTGTCCACACACTTGAGGGTCAAGACCTCCAGGTTACTGAACTAAAAGTACAGCAGCTAGTTTTTAACGTACCACAATGTTGTAGTCTTCTTTATTCTTTTTTGTTTTTATTTTTGTTTTGTTTCCTGTATGATATGCCTGCACAGACTAACATGGCTACCAGTTCAAAAACAGATGACAAATTCCACCAATTTGCAACAAATTGCAAAAAGGTCTTTGGGATCTTTTTGTTCCAAAGTGTTAGCAAGATTCCATCCCGTAACTCTGAGCAAATGTTACCATCCCAGAGTACTGTTCCATCCCTTAAAAGGAACTACATTTAGAAGTTGAATTAGATGACATATGTCAAATTACCAAGTCTAATAGTCCCATCTCAACTCTTGGGGAACTGCTAATGCTTCTCTGAGCAGGGGAACAGATCATACAATGAGTGGCTATAGAAAAGTTGTGGGTTTTTTTTTAGGGGGGTTGCATGCTGGCTCAACATAAAGATGTTTGCATTGTGGTTAACTTCTACAGCGTTAGTAATGCAGAAACTCTGGAGCGATGAAAGGGAGTGGGGCAAGAGTTGGTGGATGTATGTTCCTGGGTCCATCACACCATTTGGAGCAAGATGGGATGTGGGTGCTGAGTCTTCTTGCTACCCATGGCATGGCAGCAGTGGTGCAGGGCTTAATCCTCATCCCCCTCCCCCATGGGCAGATGATGAACTGTCAGGCATGAACAACATTTCTTGGCCAGAAAGAGTTTTACATATCATGTGATGCAGGCAAGACCACATAGGATGCAAGTCTTAGTAGAAATGGTGCTAAAACCGCTGAGCACATGTCACCAACTGCCAAACTGCCCAAAAACTGCTTCCTTCCTGATTCTGTGCTGCTGTATTATCATTTGAACAGGACTGACCTGACTTCTGGATCATTTGTCCCAACTCCCATTTACTTCAAAATCAGTTGACTCAGAAACAATTTTAGCTCTCTCCAAATCCTTGCCTTTTCTACCTCTGTTATAATGGAAGGATCCACCCAGGTGGCATTACAAGGATTTATTCCTTGGTTTAAGCTTTTGGCCCTAAATCCTCAAGAAATGAGATGATGATTGTGGTCTTGTAATCCTATACACATGCCATCGTGGTCTGCTTAGGCCATCAATATAACGGAAATTAAATATTTGGGAAAGCTTACAGTACATCTAGTACATCTTAAAAAGGAAAAGAACAGAAAACACTGTGACAAATGCTTAAGTACTGGTCATTCAGCTTGAAGAGACACAATTATTTTCCTCATTACTGCCCCTACTGGTTTATAAGTGGGAGTCCTGGGTTGAAACAGTTCTTGTCTGCAAAGCTTTATACCCGGGGTTCCCAACCTTTCAAGTGGGGGGCTAGTTCACGCTCAGTCAGCTTCGAGGACCAGATGGCCATTTTGCCCTGCCTGCATGATGGGGGGAGAAAAAAACCATTTTGTCCTAACAGCTTCAAAACTGTGGCCATTTTGTTCTTGAATGACCTTGGAGGGGTGGGGGCCACATGAAATGACACTGGGGGCCCTAGGTTGGGAACCCCTTCTTTATACAGTTTGAAAACTGCATGTATAACCACAATTCTAAAATACAGTAAAACCTCGCATAAAGAGCGTCTCACTTAGAGACTAACTCGCTTAAAGAGCAGAATTTTAACAGAATGGTCACTTTGCTTAACAAATAAAACCAACCAAAAACTCACTTAACAAATAAATCGGGTTTCACAATTCCCTCCCCCCCCCCGTCAGAAGTCACAATTGGTCACTTACAATGGTGTTTCACTTACAGAGCAAACTCACTTAAAGAGCAATACCATAGAACGCATTATGCTCTTAAAGGGAGGTACCACTGTATATAAGTACAGTAATACCTTGGATAACGTTTACCTCGGATAACGCTAAAATCGCATAACGTTAAGTAATCTGGGGAGGAGAATTGGATCGAATAACGTTAAGGTCCTATGGAATTGATCGACTAACAACCGCTAAAGCCTGTGCGGTTACAATGTACCTCTATGGAACTTTAACGTTATCCGATCCATCCCATAGGATTTTAACATGGATCGGAGAACACTAAAAATCGGATAACACCAAGAATTGTGGAACCAAGTCTTAGCATTATCCAAGGTATTACTGTAAAAGGGAGAAAGGTGCTGTTGAATATGAGATGAGACTTGGTTGAATCTTGAATGCACAAGATGTCTCTGATTACCACTTAGTTAATAAACTTTGCATGAACTTGTAGCTATTTACTTTTGAGCAGTCAAGTGTAAGCCAAAGAAGATCAACTATCTGGGAAATCACTACCCTCTCTGATCTCACCACCAAAAGACTTGAGTAATGGTTTTGAAAACCTACATGACATTTCATGCAGGCCAGCAACCTTCTCAAGCTAGAATACTCTCTCACTCTGTTCAGTATAAAAAATTTAAAAATATTTTAAAAAGATAGCAGCTTGCAGGGGAAAAGTACACACAATGTTTTAACATATCTGTCAAACAATTGCCTTCCAGGCAAAAGCAAACAGCATGTGAGATTTTTTAAAAGTGTTTAAAAAAGAAAGAACATTTGGTAACAGTCAGAATATATATATACAACATGCCTAAGAGTTGTCCAGATATAAACTTGCCCCCAGTCAAGTTTCTTGAAAGACCAAAAACTAGCAGTTTTCCCTTAAATTCATTGTAACTATATTTAGAATTTAAAAAGTCAGCATCTGTTCAAATCACCAAGCTTCACAGATATCAAAAGATTATTACTGTGTGTGCCATCAAGTACAGTTGTACCTCACTTAAAGAACATAATACGTTCCACAGGATTGCTCTTTAAGCGAGTTTGCTCGTTAAGCAAAACACCATTGTAAGTGCTCAATTGGGGGGGGGGGATTGTGAACCCCGATTTATTTGTTAAGTGAGTTTTTGGTTGGATTTATTTGTTAAGCGAAGTGAACATTCAGAGAAAATTCTGCTCTTTAAGCGAGTTACTCTTTAAGTGAGGTGCTCTTTATGCGAAGTTTGACTGTATTTTCTAATTTATGGCACTTTCTAGGTAGAGAGTACTTGGAAGTGGTTTGCCATCCTTTTCTTCTGGGGGCATAATGGAACTTCCACAAAACCACGCTGTCTGGCTCTTTTAGGATCCACAGTGGGGATCTGAACTCCCAACCTCTGGCTCCAAAG